>OX328127.1:56858119-57510619 GCA_946811695.1 Gonocerus acuteangulatus | reverse complement strand
TACAGTAGCTCAAATTGCTCACCTGGCGTCTTTGACGTCCGCACGGAAAAGTTCTATTACACACAACAAAATTTTCTCATTTTACGAATCTTGTTTTAATATTTATATATATATATATATATATATATATATATATATATATATATATATATATATATATATATATATATATATATGCGCTATATGAAATTACAAAAATAACAAACAATAAAAACTGAGGGAACATGCACATGAAACCGACCAAAGTTACGAATCCATGTTCTCAGGTCGTCATTTAAAAAAAATCATCATACAAGAAGCATGTACGTTTTGGGAATTCTAATCCACAAAACTGAAAATTCTAGTACCTACTTTGTCATTGGCAAGGCCTCCGAGAGGAACTACGAGCCCCTGTCCATTTAATGTATATGTAACCAATGTAAAAACTTTATTTATTTTTTAGTTTATGAGCTTGAAAAATGAATGGATTTTAGAAATACAGGCCTGCATAGCCTATATGCATTGTCTGTATAGCCGACATTGTCTGTCGATGTTATCATTGAATTTAAAGACAAGAAGGGCACGGGCCGTGCCTGACGGGAACGATTATGACGCAATCCACTCCCTGTCCTCCCGCCAAATATACATATAATGTTTTGGTTTTGAGCAGTGGCGGCTAAAGGGGGGCGGGTTAGCCCCCCAGAATGAAAATTCACAATCTTTTTCGATCAAGTTAGAAAAAATAAACTGTTTAGGTAAAATAATAGTAATAAGTTCTAATTAATGTATGTTCTTAGTTTATCGAATACTTCCTTAATGTTTTGCGGGTGCCTGTTTATAAAAATTTGATTCTACGTCACAACACGGGGGTAAGCCTATACTAAATTAGCCCCCCCCCCAGAAATGTTTGTCTTGTCTATGTAAAATTTACATTTCTCTGAAAACAAAACTGAATACATTTGTAATTGAACAGTGTGGGAAATTTACGTATTGTATACGTCTAAGGTACACTAGCACTTCTTGGAGCTACAAATTTTTGACTGACAATATTTAAAAGCTAGTTTATTTATTAGAAATAGAGAAAATTCGAATGTAACCATTCAAAAGCTTACTAAATTTCCTACAAAAAAATTTAAACATTCGCCAGAAGTAAAAATTGGATTGGGCACTTTTTACATAGGAAAGGAAAATAAAAGAATTTGTTTAAAAAATGTGTTTGCGTCTTAGAATCACATTTAAAGAGAACAAATGAATCTAGTTTATTTTTCGACGAATGAAATTGTTGTTTATTTCACAGTTAACTTATCATAACTCGCGCAAGAGGAGTTTCCAAGGAATGTGTACACAACCGGTGAGCAAAACATTTTTAAATGTAAACAGGTAAGCCCGCTTTTTCAGGCTAGTTCTCGATTCTAATTATTAATATTAATATTAGGTTTCTTGATAACTATTTAAAATAAAAATTGCTCAAAGTTTCTTAAGAATTAGTTTTATGTTGTGCACCTTCTGCCCTTCTTTACATGCCCCCTCACCCCCGCTGAATCCGCACATGTATCCGAAGACCCTGTCTAAATGAGAATTTTGTTCGAAATGAAATGTTTGGTGCTCGAAGAAACGTATTAATAAACTCATAGGTACTTACACATGTAATAGCATAAATCAGTTTGGAATGTTTAACTACTTCCACTTATTTATAATTCAAAATTTCTTCTTAATGCTAATCTGAAATAGTATATTTATAAGATAAAATTGAAGGTTATTACATCTAAAAATTTTATATCTTCTCTTCGCTTTCTTAAAAGGATTTGGCACAATTTCCATTGTTGAGGGGGGCTTGATTTTCTCTTTTGCAAACGACCATCAGCTGTTTCTTGTACACATGATCAGTCTCAGCTGGGGTCGGTCAAGTCTGGGGTCAAACTACAGGTTATTATTTCATACAGTGAATAGTATAATGAAATTTCTTTTAACTGTTGACAGTTTTAAATTCTCAAAATCTTTTCGGACGTCATGTTGTAGCTCTGAACGAACCTATATTAGCTGAGTACTTCATTTGAATATGATAAGATGATACCAGTTACATACTAAATATAGAATGCCCATTTACTTTGTTGCTGTTATTTATACTGGTTTCTTCGTTTAAATTGACAACTTTTTTGCTTCTGAGAGAGATGGTACATCAATAGGTATGACCCAGGAACACTATGCCATTGCAACACATAAATGTTTCTCCAGTTAATGACATAAACAAAGAAACTGAAGGTTCATTCACAGATACCCAGGTACTTCATTTTTTTTTATTCATTATATTGATATTATTGTGAATCTTTAGGTTTCTAGTTTTAAAGCTTTCTATTTTCTAAAACTGCCTTAAATACCATCGTTTGCATCTAATAAAATTTCCAGGAGAGCAAATACTAGCTAGCCGTGTTAGTTTCTAATGTATATATATATATATATATATATATATATATATATATATATATATATAAACATATAAACTCAGACATACATACATACTTATACATCCATTATAGTGATAAAATATCTATTATTAATTTGAAATGTACGAGGAAAAAATGGACCTTTTATTGTCATTTCATAGTGATTGTGGATTTTGATTTATTATTATACATTTTAGTAGAATTTCTAAAAAAAGATATTCTTGTTTTCATTAGACCAATATAAATACTTAGCAATATTTCAATGCTTTCTACCTTTATTTAATAAAAAATCATGGTTTTCTGTAAAAAATGTCATTTCTTGTCTCAATGCTTTGGAGATAACTTACAGAATGCATGACAACTGTTATTTTTAGCTCATTAAGGTCGAGTAATTTTTAAAGAAAAGCAAACTGTTTTATATGTATTTACGAACATTCTAAACATACCTAGTTTTCTTTTAATTTGTTTTCTTCATGAATTAATTATCTGCATATTTAATAATCTGCCCTTAAGAATGTACTTTTCTTTTATTTCAAATTATTCTTTGACAAAAATCAGTCTTATTTATTTATTAAATTTTAACGTCCATATATCTTATGGGTCTTATTTCATTTAAAAGTGAAATGATTGATTTTGCGTTCACTTGTTAAACAAAGTGCTAAGTTGATTAGCTAGCAATGATGTTTTCTTTCAAGGCAAGTAAAAACTTAATTTATTTAATGTTATTAAGTTTAATTTAAAACTTCTACCAAAAAGAATCTTCATAAACCAACTGATTTTACCTTTTTACAGACCAAATAGTGTTCTTACACTTCAACTACAATATGAAAGTATATGTGCGTGTGTAAGTATGCCAAGTGTCCCAAATGTGATTACGTAGAGTTTGTTCTTCATGCAATTTGTAATTGAATATAAATAATATAGGATAATTCTGCGCTATTAGTGTCCAAAATCGCATTTTCTTGCAACTTTACATA
This sequence comes from Gonocerus acuteangulatus, assembly GCA_946811695.1. NCBI lineage: Eukaryota > Metazoa > Arthropoda > Insecta > Hemiptera > Coreidae > Gonocerus > Gonocerus acuteangulatus. The sequence goes on along the minus strand of OX328127.1, from coordinate 57,507,219 downwards.
CTGCTTCATTTCAAACTAAATAGTAATAATAACATGAAAAAATGCCGCAAAACACTTAATCTGTATTTTATTTCCCTGATATGATTAATGCACAATGATTGTAAAAAAGTCAATAGATTATCTTTTGGGGGAATGTTCTGCAATATGGGAATAGAATGATCTTCGATATGGCCATCTTATTGTCCATATTTACATTGGTATTTATTTTTAAGAGGAAAGATCATGGCTATAAGGAATGAATCCACAACATATTTATTGAGAAGAGAACATTAGGATTGTGAAGGTAGATGTAGTCAGAATGCTTTTTATCTCAAAAAAACTACTCCACTCCATTAACATTCTTCAAAATGTCATCCTTGCTTTCCTAGATGCCCAGTCGCTCTTCACCTACATCTCAATAGATAAGACCCTAAAGATTATTGACAGAAATTGAACAACCATAGATCCACATACACCAAGCTATCCCGACTCCTATATTTATTTATTATTTTATTTTAGTTTTTCCTAATTTGGGGATAAAACTGATCAGGGGATCTTTTTTCCTTAATCTCTTTGTTATTTAATACTATTTGGTTACATTCAATAACTATCTGTCTTTTGTCATGCAAAAACTGTCACCAATTATTTTGTGTTACTGTCGAATGTACTGTATGTTCTGTTCCATTAACCCAACAAAAAGAGAGTATATTTTTGTTGGATCAATTAACGAAAATTCAATTTCACTTAATCGCTGTAGTTATCTTTTCCTTTTTAAATATTCTTGTATAAATTTGTGTATCTTAGGTATTTTATAAGTCCGGCAATGTACTGTCTACCATTGGAAAGTAAGTCGGTCAAAAAGTAGGGTAATTTAAATTTTGTCCTGAATCTACACTCTCTGTCAATCTGTGCTTTATTGATAAGTTTTTAAGCAATCGAATATCTTGTGTTTAAGGTTTCTCCTATCTAGAATCCCAATCCCTCTGTTTATGTTAATGTGTGTATGTTTAAAATAGTTATTATATAAACAGACATAAACAGTTTTGGACTTGCCATATATTTTGTTGCTTAGTAGGCATCATACTTGTCCATTGTTAATACTTATATATTTTTGTCTGTTAACACGAACAGCAGGAACAATTTTGGTTCTTCCGTGCGGTTTCTTGGTACTCAATATTCCCATAACAAACTATTGAATGAGTTAGTTAACCAGCAAAATTGGCTCACCGACTTAATAATGTGACATTACTAATTTTTGTTTTCTTGAAAGTGAACACGTATAATGTTGAGATATAATGAGAAAGTTGTATTATGAAGATCGGCAAATTTGGTCTATTAGGAGTTGGGATTTACTCCTTAACCAAATTATTAATTTACCTATATCGGCTTTAAAGTTTGCTTCCTTGGAATTTCATTGTAGTGTAAAATAACTACTTTACTAAGAAAAGTGTTTAGTTCATGCAGCTCCTGCATCACGGACTTTTTAATATTATTTTTTATAAAAACAAAAATGTGGTCTGAATGAAATGTTATTTGTTTCTAGATGTATATTAGAGCTAACAAAAGTGAAGATGCTTATGGAAGAAGTGAGTCACAGTCCTCTAGCCAGACTTCTACGAATGTAGAAATTTGTAGGATTTGCCATTGCGAAGGAGACGCTGAGGGCGGTCTCATAGCTCCGTGTTACTGCTCGGGCTCGTTGAGATATGTCCATCAAACATGTCTTCAGCAGTGGATCAAGTCCTCAAACATTAGGTGTTGTGAACTTTGCAAATTTCAGTTTATTATGCACACTAAGACGAAGCCATTTACAGAGGTTTGTATCTTGTTTTATTGTTTTGATATCCTTTGTAAAATAAAAAAAATTGTTAATAATGAAGGTTGACCATCATTATACATTATAACTCTAAGATGCATTAATGCTCTGAAGATAGTAAGAAGAGCTAATATTTACTTAACAATTTCCGTACCAAGAGAGGTGCACGGTGAAGAGTTCTGTAGAGGATGCTCGCTCATAGCGCCTTGACTTAGCTGGATCTCCTCGCCAAATTAAAACTCGTCTTTTATCATTCTGAGTTTTGTTTCGTTTACTATCACTATTAATTTTTATTTAACATTAATCTTTTTTTTTTTTTTTTTTTTTTTTTTTTTTTTTTTTTTTTTTTTTTAAGTTGAATAACTTTATTTAGGGGTCTCCCGTAGTCTAGTGGTTAGCGTGCTGGATTCATAAGCGGGAGATGGTGGGTTCGATTCCCACCTCCGGCAGGAATTTTCTCATCTCAAGGCTCGCTGGGAAAATTCCTCGCTGCACCCTGGATGTCGGCGCTAATGACCTAGAAGTAGATGCGCCGTAAAAAAAAAAAAAAAATCAAAAAAAAAAAAATAACTTTATTTAAAAGAAAGTCATAAAAAAGTTATATTTTATGTGTGTAAAATAAAAAGTTGTTATGTTTACCATATGTTATGAATAATAAACAAGTGAAATATACTGTTATGATATAACCGAACAAAAAAATGTTAAATGACGAGAGGCGTGAATAATACGATAATAGTTGGAGTGGATAATAATACAAAAATAATACGATAAGAGTATTACAAGAAAAGAATAAATACAATTTTTTTTAGAAACAATTATATTTTTCCAGACAAATTAATACAATTTAAACATTTGGTTAAATAATAAAAGGACTCACTATTTTGTGGAAATCTATAATGCAAACAGCAATGTGGAAATAAACAGCAATTTTTATTTTTATATATTGCATATACAGCTTCTATAGATGGCATTGGTAACAGTATAAAAACTATCTGTGTGCGTGCCTATTTCTCATTCTCAGTCTCTCTTGGTCAGCGTCTTACGCTAAACTGGTGACCTCTCCATATGTTGGATGTACAGAGATCTGTGCTCAGTTGCGATCAGTACTAATTAGTGAAGAGTGAATTTGATTGTAAAGTTTAGTAAATTCAGTTGGTTCATTGTGAGATTAAAATTTGAAGAAGATACATTCTGTTGGATGCCGGAAATGAGTCTCTTACTGAGTGGACTACGTCAAGGCGAGATAATGCAGTTTAGAAAGGGTAAGAATTGCTATTTTAATTGCATATACATTTTCTCATGATAGTGAGTTTTGTTACTGAACATTGTAAATTTTTGTTTTGCTCATAAAGTATAATATTTGTTAGTTTTTCGATTACTTTGAACCACCCCAAGATAGAGTCTCTAACTATAAATAAAAGTGTTGTGTTTCTACAACTTGTTGTCTTGCTGGGTCGAATTATTTTTCCATCTAAAAGGGGAAACATATTTTTGGCTTTATTATAAAATTCAACTATAAAATATCACAATATTTTGGTGGTCTAGTGTGGGTCATTATTTCGTTGTTATGATTAAAAATAATTTTAAATAAACAACTATAATTAAATCATAATAATATACTCAATGCTGTATGGACCCAGGTATAAGAACTTGACAAGACTGAGAGGGTAACGAGTTGTAATACGCCTGAATAGCTCACATGCCTAAAAACAATCAATGGAATATACCATGAAAACTTATTATAGTGTTTGAGCAATGAAATCAAGAAAATACAGGAGCACAAAACGTTTTTTTTTTTTCTTTTCGTGAAAAAGGAAGTATGCTTTCATAAAAAGATTGCCCCATTTTACACAATCATAGTTGCGATGCATCAGATTTAGATCTCTTGGATTGATTCATATTACTAAACTTGACAGAAAAGATATATCAACTAAGAATTTTAGTCTGAAGTTGATGGCCATTTTTCTGAGTGTGAGGATTCTCAATTTAAGAATGGTATTGAAGCTACTGAACATTGTTTGAAAAATGTTTATCAAGTTACAAGGAAATAAAATAAAGATATCTTTCCCAATTGTTTTGTACTTAGTTTTTAAGATTGGATACTTCTGGAAACACCATCGAATCATGTTCCAAGAAATAAATGAAAGACTTCCAAGTAAGCCGGGGTCTGCAGCTGTCCTGCAAATTCTTTTTATGAATGAGTGAAGAGTGAATGATTCCTTTAACTATATGCTTCTATGTTTCCTTTATCTATATGCTTCATTCAATGTACATATTGTGTATATTCTCAATTAGGAAGTGTCTATGGCTCTGTCATTGTCCAGTCGATGTTATATTTCACGTAAGTGAAGATTTCCTTTAGACCTTTTTATATTTTGATCTTTTTTTTTTTTGCTTACAGTGGGAACCATTAGAAATGACTGGATTTGAACGGAGAAAACTTCTGTGTGCTGTTGTCTTTCATGCCATTGCACTCAGCTGTGTGGTTTGGTCTTTGTACGTGTTAATAAATAGGACTGCCGAAGAAATTCAAGACGGTCTACTAGAATGGCCATTTTGGACTAAAATAATAGTTGTTGCTATTGGATTCACTGGTGGAGTTGTTTTTATGTACATACAATGTAAAGCATATATACAGATCTGCCAGCGGTGGAAAGCTTTCAACAGGTATGGAGTTAAATAATTTTATTTAATTTATTTTTTCATTGCTTAAGATGTCCAATTCTGTTTTGAAACAGACATTCAAAATCTGAAATAAGCTTTAAGTTTTTCCAAACATATATTTACCATAATATAAATGAAATTTTAGATAGAAAGATTAATTTATTTATTTATTTAATTTTTCAGAGCCTGCTACTCAGGCGATTTGCTCTATTAAACCAGTAGGGTGCAAGCAAGAGTTTAAATAAAAGTTTTAGTTGCAATATTACACGAAATGTAAAATTGCAACAAAAATTGAAACAATAAACTGTTATCGGCGCTAATGGCCAAGATGTAGATGCGCCGTTAAAAAAAAAAAAAAATAAACTGTTATCAAATTTTAAAAAGGAAACAGAAAAAAAAGTGAAAAAAATGAAAATTAATAACGAGAACAAATATAAAGTCTAAAAGTTTAAAAAACTAAAAATAATATAAAAACTAACAATTGTTTTTCGCCTTCATATTTCCATATAAAATTTAAAAATCATGCTGTGTCTATGCTTCTGTTAAATGTGATCTTATAAATGTGCATTGCGTAGAAACTGTTGGATAGTGTCTATATGTGGACTACCATCCGTTAACAATTAATACATCTCATGTGGTACATTCAAGTTTTGTCGTCTTCTACAGCCCTTTAATAAGTTTTTTAAAGTTAAAGTCGTATTACATTGTCTGCACAGTGGTATGTCTTGTTTTGTCATCGAGTAAGAGTGGGTTCGTAGATTATGTCCAATTTGAAGTCTTGTAGGGACTACTCTTCTCTTCGGCAGACGCCTAATCAAACTTTCTTTTTTATTAAAAATAAATGGAGCGTATTATGAAATGGTTTTGGCATGGCTTAGAATTGGCCATTCAAGGCTAACATCCCAGTGTTTAACGACAAGATAAGATAAATCAACATGCGAAATTTGAAATACTAAATTGAAAATAAAACATATAGTCACAGATTGCTTAAGAGAGAATCCCATGACTTGAAAATCCCATGCATGCCTAAATTTGTTGCCAAAGGTAGCCAGTACATAGGCAGAATCTTAAAATCTGCTTAGTATAAAATTATATGATCTCATATGAAGGTATATAAAACCGGGTAATGAATCTATATATTATTAGTAAGAACATATTCGTTATGGCATGAAGTTACAATTTATTTGAATAATACTTTAAATTCTAATAAATCAGTCCCATTTTTTTGTAATGCAATACATAACGCATTCAGATGATGGTGCATAAACTTCAGGTCTCCATCGCAATATTAACTTCTCTCAATGTGATGATTTAAGATGCACAGCTCCATCAGTGCATCTAGTACATAGAAAAATAGATTAAAATTTTGTTTTTTGAATTTGAATCCCTAAAAAAATATGAATAAAATTTAATAGCAAACAGATATAATAAAAAAACTCATTAACAATGTATTTTTTTTTTTTAAAAAAGGGGTTGACAGTCATATATCTACATGTACAAAATATTAAAATGAGCAAGACCTAAATATTAAAATACAAATAAATAATGGTTAAAATGTCTCAACATACTCTACATACCTGAAGATAAACTTATGATTAGCGTTAAAATCAATGTTTTTGTGATGCAGACCTGAAAGTTTTGTTTTGTTAAAGACTTCCTACAAGATCAAGGCGTGATCATCAACAAACTACCTGCCCTTGCAGAATCAATTTTGATAGATTCCCTGGGAATACTGCACTATCACATACACTGGAGCTAACCAGCTGCTTATCAATCTTTCGAAAATCATTTCACCAAATTTGTTCTGACTTCTCATCATAATTCTTTACATTTAAAATATTTTCAAAAATTTTTTAAGATTAAAATTATTTAAAGCTCATCATCAAAATTTATTTTTCCGTAATTTCCAATTAAATACAAAAACCTTTTTAACCATCTGAAATGAATTTTCGAAAGATTGATAAGTATGCTGGGTTTATAGCACCCCAAAACATTTGGGCAGCAAACTTTATTTTTAAATAAAGAATTCTTCTAGAAATTTTACCATTTTTTTTATTTTGTGATTTTTTCAGTTGCTGTATGAAGGTGGTAAATTTGGTCAAGGGTTCTTTATTTAAAAAATGTACACTCATAAACATTTTTTGAGGATTTACTTTTAGCAGAAAAGAGCCCTCGGCCGAATCTCCTGTCATCATACAATATCTTAGGAATCTACACAATCTAAATGCCCTTGATGTATGGTTTTCAGGGTTATTTATGTCCAAAATGCGCCTGAAAAGCCCATGTCGTTGCATGTGCCCACGACAACTGAAGGTAGCACAAGTGGAGGTACAGCGCTTAAGTCTCGGCAGTCATCAGAAACAACAAATGGGAACTTCAAAGATGAAGCCAGTATAGATCTAAAAGGCGTTCGTAATTTACATATATTTTTTAATGATGAGAGTAGAGTGTGTGTTCAAAATGAAGATCGGGAGAGTGAAGAGAGTGAAGGGGCCCCAGACACATCTTGGAGGATAAAGATTGGGAAGGCGGAGTCGGTACCTTCACAGAGGTACAGATATTATTGATACATTTTAATATCACTACTACTTCCTCTCTTCCTTGTCCCCTTCTCTCTCCTCTCCCTTATTCATCATCCACAAACATGTCCCTTTTTAATTAATATAGAAAAACTTATACACCATTTTAAGTACAATTTTTCTCTAAAAAGGACATTTGTATTACTTGATGAAGACAATTGTATCCCCAGGGTAATTGTAGTCATTAATCTAGTTCTCTCAAACTCAGATGCTGCACATACATTGTTACTTACTAAATGCCACTTTTTAGAGCAGATTCAAAAATCATTTTTATATTACAGTGCATTTACCCCAAGGTCTGTTACTATTTTATGAAATAAATAAAAGCAAATTATAGTTATAAGCTCCTGATGACGGACCAGATCGGTTGGAAACATGTAGGATGACAATAAACGTTTGGTTGGCGCTAATAGCCTAAAAGCTAGTGCACCACAAAAAAATAATAAAAAAATTAACTTTTGGAGCAGATTTAGTTCTGTTTATCTTGCACTTTATATAAGGTGCCCATTGTTGCGGAATGAGATGTAGATTGTAGCATGGGATGCCTGACATGTGGAACTACGGGCTCTCTTTCCCTTCTACATTGAGGGGTTTACTGCCTAAAACATACCATTTAAAATAAATATTCAGCATGCTTTCTGCCAGTGCATTGTTACAGAATATCTTAGAATCTCATATCTAACTTTTAACCCTTTTGAAACGGTGGGCTTCCCCAGCAGCCAGGCCCGGGCCGCGGGTGGCTGACGCTCGGCTTCTTCAGCAGTCTCTCCACACTCTTCACTCTTTATCGTTTAAGGACGGTGGGCTTCTCCAGCTCTTTTAGACTATTAGTGGGTTATGAGTACGAGAGCGCGTTACAGAGCAGTTGCCTGCTACTTATTGTGTGTGATAAAAGTTAAATATATTTTAAATATCACTATTGATACAAGAAAAGGGATTTTTTTATTGAGAAGAAAAATTTGTATTATAAATTGTTAAAATATTTAGTATGTGATTTCTTTCTTTATTGATAATTGTAACTACATTTCCGTTTCAAATATTGGAGGCAGAAGACCATTAAGCATTTGAAGAAACATAAAATTAACTTTGAAAAACCTTTAAATGGCTAAAAACAAGACAACTGTGGGGCTCGGTTAGAAAGCAGCTGGTAGGGCAGTTATCGGGAGGGTCTCATTACCAGGTACCCGTAGTTACAGGCTTGCTGGCGTCTCCATAGGGTTAATTTTTTGTTTCATGCACTATGAACAGTTGGGCTGTAAGTGATGAACTATTCAGATTGCCACTATGACAACTAATTAAAATACAAATCTAAGCAAAGAAAATAGCATGTCATTAACAGGCTACAACAAATTCTGTATTTAAAAATTTTAATCCTTGTAAACCTTATTTGATGTGATTTGAAAAATTGAGAATAGAATTGGGTTCCAAGAACCCAGTATCTGGTTCCGTCCTTATCAGCACATGGAATCATTACCATCTCCCTACCTCCCCAAATCCCCACGTTTAAATAAAAATTATAAAAAAAAACTTTATTCTGGGACTTTGTAGCAATTAAATTGATATAATAGAATGAACAAATTACTAAATAAAGTATAAATGTGACAAAATTGTTTACTTTTCTTTTTAAAACCATCTCCTTTTGAAGCCTCTACTACCTTGCATTTTAATTCCTCAAAAAGACCCAGACATCGTTTATGGGTCTTACACCCCCTAGTTAGAGGGGCCAAGAACAACAAACACTGGCAGAAAGAATGGAGAGGGGTAATCAGAGGATGGGGACGCCCCAAATTTAAATTTAAAGCCAATATTTAGGAATACTTTCAATATTTGGTTGCCTATAATTTATTATTGTTCAAGAATAAATTAAATTCGTTCTATATTGTTTTAATTTTAAAATGTTTTAAATTTTAGGTGCAATGAAATTGAAGGAAAAGGACATTGCGAGGGAGGCGATGCTGATGACTGCCCTCCTTCTAGTTCCAAGTGCCCTGACACCTCAAAGCCAAATGACTCTGTTGTAAAGCTTCAAATAAAAAAGGCAGAAATTGTGATTAAATTTGGTGGCGAAGGGCCTGGAAGTGAGGAACTCCCAACTACAGATCGCAAAGACACATCAGTCAACATAAAGATTGACGATAAAGAAAGAGAACCTATTGTTATTGATGTTGTGAAAAAGAAACCCCCGACAACTGAGAGCAAAGATCCTGTTCAAATCCGTTTCGACTTTGGTAACGAAGAAGAAAACCGAGTTGACGACAGTTATGACAGTAAACTCCTTCAAGTATACACAGAGTCTGAGTCTGACTCTGGTTCCCATTCCCCTCTTCTCTCTAATAAAAATGGCTCATATACAGAAAATATTTGAAATTAAGACTGATTTGAAACCTTATTTTTATTATAAATCAAGTCATTTTATTGCTTTATTTTCTAATTTTTTGAAGAAATTTAGATTTAAGAATTTTTAAATTACTTAATGTGTACTTAGCCCCATGGTTACATGTGATTTTTGTTAGATCTGATAAATGGGAATGTGCTCTATTATAGGATAGGCAAAATTGAAAATTTTGTTCATTAATTGGATGCTTTTTCTCTTTTCTCTGTTCACATGTAATAAATAATTTTTAATGTTTTTATTAGGATTGTCCTCTTTTTTTATACATTCAATTAATTCTTGACTAATTTTTTTTTTTTTTTTTTTTTTTTTCTTACATTATTAATCAAGAACGAAGATAAACTAATGGATAGCCATATCAAGATAGCATCCATGCGTTCTCTTTGTTTAAGTTATTCGTTAATACAGTTACTCATAATATTTAGAAGCGTTTCTAGTACGGTATTTTATATTGGTTAAATTTGAAACTTCTTTATAATTTGTTGAGTGGCGTCTTCTGAAAGTAATTCTGTCAGATTGTAAAACATGTTATATATTATTCTTGTTACTTATAATGTTTAAATTGTTTGAAAATTTTGTTGTTATAGAATAATTAAATGTTTTTTATATAATTGTATAAAGTGATGGAGTTTGTACTTGAAAAGAAAAAGCTCAATGACTATTGTTTTTAAACTTCTATACTTTGTCTTTGAAATCAACTTTAAAAAGAGGTTTAATAATATAACAAATGGGCTTGTCATATTTTCTTACAACGAATAATTTTGTTTGTTAATTCTTTTAAATGAAGTGCTCTTTGATCTCAAAACACTGAATAAGTTAGACTGAACAAAGGAATGTGTATGTTACTATTATTATTTATTTTTTTTTGTTTAAATATTTATGTTTTTGAATTCGAAAAATGAATTAAGAAGAATACATTAATAAACGGTGAAATGAGGAAAGCCAAATACATGATAAGTGTTAAGAAAAGAAAATATTTAATTTTATGAATTGTAACTATCTGCTAGTCTCAGTTTTTTTCTTTTCTTTTTTAAATTTTGATATTCGTGAAAACTAAATTGATTTAAAGAAGAAAAAATATTAAGTTTGTTTAGTAGAAAAATATAGGATATTTAATAAAGAAAATTATGAATAACTTTAACTTTCCCAGTGAGAGCATTGATTGTTTTTATTGACGGGACATATAAAAGAATTTAATGAAATTTCCTTGATGAAAAGTTTTCAATAATGCATTAATCGAGACAAAAATCTGCTTTTCATCTTTTAATGATCTGATTTTTTCTTATAAGAAAATTGTTTATAAAGCAGGATGAATATTGTTTCATATGTAGGACAGAAATGTATGTTATTAGAAAGTTTATTGACTTTATCATTATATATATTTATAACCTCGTTGTGTTATAGAAAATTCTCAACATGTATGGCAAAATTTGCTCATGTGTTGCTATTGTATCATAGTTTCCAAAAAAAGTCTTCCTATAGTTTAATTAGGTTGAGGAATTTATTTATAACCTTTTCTAGGTGTTATCATACAAAGGATTTGTTAACTTACTTAGGGAGAGTAAAAAAGAAAAATATCTCTTGTGTACTTGAGATATTTTCCTAGATTGCCAAATTGTTTTATACATCAGTTAGAAAGAGTCTTATGTTGTATCTCTTTATTTATAGACTGCATAGTATTGTTTAAATACAGTAATATTTATTTTGTTTAATTTTGAAATATTTTAGCAATTGGTTATTACTTTTAACCTTCCATTCAGCTTCTCCATCTTAAAAAACAAAAAAAAAAAAAATACAAAAACATTACTCAGTGTTTTGTGATACAATAAAATGGGTAGGGCCTTATTTCTGTTATATGAAAATATCTCATATCATCATCGCGAGACAATGAAGTTTAGATGTAATTCATTTTAGAAAAAAAAAAGATAAAATAGCACATTTTAACAATTTCTGAAAGAATATATCTACATGTTGGATTTGATGAAAGATGTTTTTCATTGATTCTATCTACTAGGTGCCAGAAATAATCTGAGTGACACTAGCTGAATTTTTGTTAATTTTAGCATGAGACACTGTGTATTTTATTATGGATAAGTTAATTAATCAACAAAATCAGCACCTTAGGAGAGGACAATTTGCCTGCAATTTTTAAATGTGGCCTAAATGATCACAACTTTGTGTTTGTTGCAACAGAACACGCTACTGATAATAACTAATATTATGGCCATTTTTGTCAACGTTTAAAATTAAATTTTTAAATAGCTGATTCAATCTTGGGTTTCTTGTCATATTATTATTTTTTGCCTTACTGAGAAATTCTATTTCTTTCCTCAATACATGCAAGTCACTATATTAAAATAATGTGTTCTAAAGAAACATACATTGCATTTACAACTGTAATGATATAAACATGCAAGTAGGTGAAGTTTAACACTTTCTCTACCATTGACTTCTCAAGCAGTCGAGAGTGGTTGGGACCTGTGTACTGTTGACTTCTGTACAAGTCGAAGGAAGATGGGACCCACGTCGTCTCAGCCCATTCGCCCTGTCAAATTACTGTTAGTTTTTTTGCCTTTGTACATCCCCAACAGCTTGTTTTAGCAAAATTAGTTCACTTTTAGCTCCTGAAGTGTTAAATAAATGTTTGTTAAATTTAGAAAAACTTTTTTTTTTTAGGTTTTACAATTCAATCTAAAAAAGGACGAGAAGACGTACAGTATCCAAGAAGCCCTTATGGCTAAAATTATAAAAGACAAATTTTAATTGCAATAGGGGGGGGGGGGGAAAGTATCCCGTACAGGGTGCCCGAGGCTGGGTACGAGTATCCATACAGGAGAGCACTTCTCCTTGTGGCTCTCTGCATACCGAAAGGGTTAATACGCGTTTACTCAAATGAAGCTTTCTTCTATAATTGTACTGATGATCAGTGGTTCATATTTCTTCTTTTATACCTTGGTTGTTTTTATAAAATAAATACTCTTATGTAATTTATTTTGGTATGCCATTAGGACTCAAATTTATGGAGATCGTACTGAGATAAGTGTGGCTGTCATAAACTTTTACAACTCAGGTCTCATGAAGGCTACTAGGGCTTTGAAATACATTACACCTTGGCTTGTTTGCCCTAGGTATTCTTTTAAGGAATAAATTCACAATATTATTAATGAATTCCCCTAGTATGTAATGTGAATATCCACAAACAAAAATTTACTAGTCAAATGATAAAAAAAAAAATCAATTTAAATAAAGCAAATTCAATGCAGAGAATAAATAAAAAAAAAGGATGTTAATTATAAAGAGCTTGAAGCATTTGGGGGGTATGGAATTCTACCAATCTAGAACTTGGAATTGTTAGCCAACTAAAACACTATTACACCAAAAAAAAAAAAAAATTCTGAACTAAATGATCTTATTTAATTTATTTTTAAGGTTTTTATGACACAATTTTGCAGCCCCTCCCTTATATACGCCCATGTGCACTGGTGGATGCTGGCAAAGGCAAAACCAGACTGATTTTTATGTTCTCTCTTAAAACTGAATTATCGTGCTATGTAGTGGATTTTTCTTGTTTTTCTAGTAGTTCTTCTAATTAACCACTAGATAGCATGTGAATCGCTTACTCATGTCTCCTCTATAAGGGCTAAACTGAAACATGAGTATGTGTAGTGTGAAGTAGAAATAAAAAAAAACATTTGAACGTAATACAAAGATTGTGGTGTATTCCCCTATATTATTCCATGTTTTAATTTATACCAAACAAAAAAAAATACTAGTATGGTTTTTAAGTAAAAAGCAAAAAAAGATATATATGTTATGATATGTATATTTAAATTGGGTCTGTAAGGAGAGATTAAAAAAAAAACGTAGAAAAATAATGCTTATTCAGGAGAAAAGGAACGAAAAGTACAAAATCAGCTCTGAGTAGAGGATGCTTCACTGGTCAAAATAATTCCGTTTGACCTGCACAATGCTTGTGTATTGAATGTAGTGGTCATGGATAAACTATCTTTAATTATTTTGCAAATGTTGTCTGCTGGTTGGATTTTAGTTTTACATAATTAATTAAATATTATTATAATGAAAAATATCTTTAGATTCTTCTTTTAAAGCACACATTTTCTTCAGGAGATTATTTGTTGACTACCATTCTTTTCCTTCTTTTGTAAAAGAAGCCACCAACCACCTTCAGTACAAAAGTTCTCGCTTTGACCCTCAAAGCCTGTGGGCCTCCTTTATAATATTACTTGAGCATTAAATTAAATTTTCTTATATAAATGTCATGAGAAAATTCCTCCAATTCGATCTTAACATTAGCTAATAAAATAATCTTGGCCGGTTATTTTAAATCTTGTAAGAGCCTGATGGTGGACATTTTTATAGCAACGTCTTTGTCCAAGACATTTTTTGTACATGAAATCAAAATTTAATGGTTTAGCAATTCTTTCAAACTACATTATTTGTATTATAGGGTTTTTTTTTTTCGTAAAAAAAACAACAAAACTGTAACGTACTTTATAATTTAAAGCATTCAGAGAAAACTTTAAACAAAAGTTTTATGGTATTTTCTTAACAGCCGAAAGATTCACACCAACCAATATTCCTTATTTGAACTCAAGAGAAATATTTTGTTAATATTACTTTTTAATTTTTATTTATTGTAACTGGTATTCTGTATATTCTTGTGTAAATATTTTAGACTTCTTAACAGTTATCAGATATTTTCCTCTATCTAAGCAAGGAGTAAAATGCTCCTCTCTTGACTGATATCTTACTAACCGTAAATGTAATGTATGCAATGATTACATACTCTTTTGTAAAGTAAGATACAAGTCCGTTTGTGATAATCCAAATGTTTTTATACGTGAAAAAAATTAACTAAAGTAAGTTTAAAAAAATACTTAGTGGATTAGAGAATGTAAGAAAATTATTTTTTTATATCAACAAAAAATAAATAAAAAAATGTTTTCTTAGGTATATTGTTTAGAAATTTGACAAGTTCTTGTTGAGTTTCACATATTTCTCAAAGAGAAAAGCTTCAAATAATCTCTGCTGAACATCCCTAGTTTATAAAGTTTAATAATTAATGTTAATAATAGTTAAATATTGAATGTGAATAAATTTTAACAAATAATGTTATTTTTCCCTGATCCTGTGTATGAAAAACAAAAATATCTGTTATAATAGTTTATAATGAAAAAAAAAAACACAGTGACAAAACTCGAGATATAATATACTCTAAAACTTAAGGTGTAGATAATCGGCGTTGGGTCATGTGTTGAATTTTATAATTAAAATAAGTTATATTTCTGCCAACGTTTCAGTGCTACGGAGGAGAGGAAGAACTGGGATATAGCCTTCTTCCATACAACAGAACAGTTCTCCCCTTCCTCCATAGCTCTGAAGAAGGCTTGCATGTCAAGCCGAAACGTTGGCACAAACATAACTCATTTTAGTTATGAAAAGTAGTTTTATTCAACTCATAAACCCTGATTATGTACACCTTCTTAATCCCAACGGTTGCCTATCACTTCTCAATTAAAATGTAAGATAAATTATACATTTTTTAAATGGTTTTCACAATGTATTTTTTCTTTTAATTTAATTTCTATAAAAGAGGGTATCAAATAAATTATGGTTCAAATTAAAATGTTTCACCAATCTCAATAATGTGGAGAAGCTTACTTTCTTGGACATGAATCCAGAAAACAACCAATCAACTTTTTTTCAAAATGGTACAAAACAAAGTTGTTAATGCTAAAGACGAGTATGTTGTTAATGTTAAAGACGAGGCTTTGTGTGGGCAAATTTAAAGTTCCGACTTAAATTGGAAAGAGTTATTATATAAGGCATATGTCTAGTTTACAATGATCTCAACCAAAGGTTCCTACGATCGAACTTGAACATGACTCCAAACTGTCATGGTTTTCTGGGCAATGAAAAGGCTGATTGGTTAGAATAGAGTAAAAAATTAAATCGCCTTGACCATTGCTTTTTTTTTTTTTTTAGGAATTTCTATGAGCATGAAGCTCCCAAACTTAGGATCAGTGTGAGAGCCTGTTATATTTATATTTAAAATAATTTTTTATTTTGAGTTCATTAGTTTTAAAATGTTTGTGAAAAATAGAAGAATTATAATTTAAATATATGGTATTTTACTAGTTGTGGTTTTAACAAACTCTTGTCTTACAATTGCGAGGAGGAAAGAATTGTCCAAACAACTATATTAGTTTTAAAATGTTCTAATTAACTTACCATGCTCAGATATGAAGCCCAGTAGCATAACTGGCAATGCACCCAAGCGTAAAAAGTGAAATTATGGATTCAAATTCTAGCTGGAGGAATTTATTTTTCTAAAAAATAAAACCATTTAACATGGAGTTTGTGTTTATCCAGTAAGTTGCCTAAGGCTAGGTCTCCACTACCAATATCTTGGGCGATTTTTCAGTCGTAAAAATAGAACTCCTTGTTTCCAATTTAAATGTACAAACTTGCAACTAAACAATCACAGCGATTAAAAAGTTTCAACATATTCTATTTAGCTGCGATACGAGAGTCACTTTGCAGAATGGATCACATGAGCAGGCATGTATTTGCACCCACTTGAGAGTTTAGTCTGCATTTCTGCAGATGGCTTGTGCTACTTTGTTTATTTTCTTTCCTAATTTTCAGGCTGTTGTTTTAAATGTTTGACAACCAAAATATTATTGATCGGCCAATTATCCTCAACAATTCTTCAAAACTAGTTTTTGACATTTTGTAATACTTGAAAATCTTCTCTGGACATAAATCTTATATTTATCTGGGACATTTACGTATTTTATTTCTCGCTCAAAGCAGAAGTGCGTTGTAATTTAACAATTTATTTATCGCAGTGAATTGGTGTTCCAGAATTTCTGCAAATGCGATTTTGTTGTCGCCGTGAAAAGAAATCCATGGTGGAGTAAAGTCCCTGGTGGGCCTAAGTATTGAAGAATTATCCTTGTGAATTCAAGAAGGGATTCAGGGTGCATTACATTTCTTCAGGTCCTTTAACACATTGGTGCCGGAGCACGTTCCAGGAACGTGTTGCTAGGCTATCCCCTGGGCCGGACCACGTTCTAAGAACGATTTCCTCTATATTTCTAAAATGTACTATTTTTCGGCCTCGACATTCTTTCTACCTGTTATTCTGTTAGTACGCCCTGTAGCCAAGAAGTACGGTTCTACCCGTTTTTTCCGCACTTGCCTACCATTTGTAGTTCTTTAGATATTTACCGTTTACTTTATTAAGTTGTTTTTTTTTTCTAGTTCAACGATAATATTTAAATAATGTTGTGTTTTTAATCAGTTTACGCTTTTTTAAATTACTATGGGGCCCAAAAAACAAATGTTATCCGCACCGGTACATCCAAGTAAGTGATTATAATTTTTTAAAGGAGTGAATTCTGTTCGCAATTCCATGCTTTAGTTATGTTTTACTTAATAGAATATATTTTTTTCATTTATTATATAAGAGAAGTTGGCCTGGGAAGAAAGATTTGAAACCATTTCGGAAATCCATTATCATAAATGTTGTGATCTTTGATTGCGTATAGGACCTGTTCAAAATCCAGCAATTGAACCCATAACTCACGAACGCATCTCTAATCTCTCATCATTATCGAGAGCAACATATGGAGCTCTGGCCCATTCAGTTTCTCTTTGCCACCTGGCTTGTAACTACCTGCTTGGATTTCTCTCAATCAACTACAGCCGTAGCCCAAAGTGAACACCATTAGTGATTAGTGTTAAGGGGCGTTTCTCTAAAAACAGGATAAGGTACCCAGCTCAAACTAAGACCTATTAGTTACCCTGTGTAATGTGTTTCTCAAGATAAGATTCATAAATCATTTATGCTATGGAACTAAGATAAAGTCATGGATTTTTTAATCTCATATACTTCATTGATGAGATTCAAACATTTAAGAAATATTGAGAGGTAAATCTGTATTCTAGATGTAGGTTTATATTTATTATTGGATTCAAATAAATTTAAAAAAAAATGTTTATTTACATGAATATTTACAACATTTATTTTTATAAAATCATAACTTTCCCTTTTTATTTTTTGTCCTCATTTTTTCTTTGTCAGCTTCCATTTTTCCAAGAGTCCTGTAAATACTTTTCTTTACTTCTTTTTGTTTCTTCAATTGTTTGAATTTCTCAGCCCGTTTTTCTTTCTTGAACTGCTTCATCCTTTCTCTTAACTCTTGCCGCACTTTTTCTTTTTTTGATTGGTAATTAACTTTTAACTTATCGAGTAAGGATGCAACCTGTAAAATGCAAATGAAAAAAATTTATATTTTTATATATTTTAAATAAATGTCTAGTAAATTGTTGAAAGTCTTTGGTGCCTTGGAAGCCCAAAAGGAGAGGGTACAATTGCAGTACTTACAAGAAAGTCCGACTACAAGTTGGATAAAGGTCGAATGCAATCAGCGAACAGGGATATATGAGGATATGAAGTGTCTTAAAGAATTAGAGCAGCTGTGCAATTTTGAATGAAATTTTCAATAGATAATTTTGAATGAGGATTGGATAAATGGGATATTCTAATCATTATGGAGAGTCAAATTGGAGATATAAAAAAGAGCATAAGTAAGCTTTAAAAAGATGTTTGACTGCAAAGAATGAATCATGTAGGAGTTGGAAGCTTTGTGGATCCCCGTTGTATGCCTTAAGTCCATCATATTGGCCAGAGAATAGTTATGTAAAATGAGTAATTTGTTATTAAGTGTAAGATTTGATTGAATCAAGTAAGTGCAGTAAAAAAAAGTATATACCCTGTACAATGATAAATATATTAAATCAGAAATCTAAAATAATTATTTAAATAGTAATAGCTCTATATATTTTTTAAAAGTAATTTCACAATAATAACGGTGCTAATGGGCTGGGAGCAGATGCACCATAAAAAAAACTTGTAATAGTTGAACCCTGGCTATTTTGTATGGAGGATCCAGACTAGCCAAGTAGGATGAGTTAACGTTGACCTAAGATTATCCCATAACACGATTAATTACAATGAATAATATATAATTGCAATTATACCGTGATAGTTTTAAATAAAGCATTACCCTTGATTCATGTTCATCTCTGATGACTACTTTCTTCACTTGTGACATGAAAGGTGCTCCTGTTTTTGTTACAATTTGCTTCTTGGATTTCAATTTATACGGCAATTCTCGTTCCAAAGCACGAGGTATCACTAGAGGTCGTGGCTTTTTCTTATCCCTTATGATTTTCTGCAATACAAAAAAATACAAATTGAATTCAATAATAAACTTCCTTAAAGAAAACAATTTGAAATAACTAATGTATTGAATAATTGCAAAATCATAATGCTTCAATAATAAATATAAAATAATAAGGGGATCGATCGTACGGTATACATGCTGTCTTCTTCAGCATTGTAGCGTATTCCTCTTTCACGCTTCAGCTGTCCTAATGTTTTCATTCCTCTCCAGGCATTCTTCTTGTTTAATGGAAGGAGAAGTGTTGTCATGGCGGCATAGAACTGTGGGACTTCATATTTACACCAAGTTCGACAAAATATAATATCTGCAAGGAATACATCAGAGGTGATGAAAATCTATATAAATAACATTAACCCTTTGCACTTGAAATTTGTTTTCGTTTATATAACCAGCAAATTTTAAACACTTGTAAATATCATGTACCTCAGCTATTACCATATATGACAATGAAAAAACAAGGCACTTTTTATTTTTCACACAAGTGATGTATGGTAGATAGACAAAATCTTCCTTGTCCATTTATCATTCATTGCATATTTGTAAAACTAAATAAGGACCTAATTAATTTTAAAGTCAGTTTATTGATAAAGTCCTGAAGTCAATTTTTGAATAATAGTTACTTGTCCCTTTGGTACAATTAGCTATCAATATATTTCCTGTAATCAACTTGCAGCAATGAATTTAGATTAATAATATATGTTTTAAATTTGTCACAAAAATTAATCTTATTGAAAAATTACTGACCACTCATTTGAATTTTATCTTCAAATGTTGCTCTGAAGGCTCCCTCGGGTTTATGAATAGGTTTCTTAATCTGTCCACGGATTCCAGACACAGTTTTAATTTTTGCACCTTCAAACTTTGCAACTTCTAGTGCTGATGTAAACATCTCATTAATAAATGCAGTCTTTTTGAATACTTTAATGGGAACTCCTTTAAGTTTTAATTTTTTGGTGACTACAGTAGTCTGGTTTGTGTCCACTACGACACCAGTAGCTGAAATTCTAAATTCTGGTTCTATCTACAATTAGAAAAAATAAACCACATCAGTTAATAAATTTATTAAAACTGAACAACATTGAGGAAAATTATTTCCAAATTCATCCTGGCTAGATTTTGGCTTAGGAGACAACTAAATTAATTGGGAAAATCTTTTAATCAGGAGTTCCAGCTTCTTATGGCAGCCTTCTTAATTTTTTTTTTTATTTATTATGATTGGCAGAGCACGATATGTGTTTTGCTCTTATTTATAGTTTATAAAATCAATATACCAGATATATGTAAATATGCATATTTATACATACACACACACAAACATATGTGCATACATCCGTATAAGTAGCAGAGAAAAAAAATGTTGAAATATCTCAATAACAAAGTATAAATGAATTCAAAAAGCTTTATAATTTGTAGTAAATGTTTTTATTTTGTATTTTGTACATGTAATATCATGTCTATAGAGTGAGTAAGTCATGCATGTTGCATGGTATTTCCAAGTCGTCTCTGTCCTTGCAGTTTGCAGTAAGTATGTGTTTAATTGTTAATGGTATAATACAAACTCTACATAAAGATTCTTCTTATAAAGAAGAGTGAGGGATTAGTGAATGGCCTATTCATTTACGGCCAAAGCCATGTAATCATCAAGAATGGCCTTCTTCAAGAAAGTGCAAGCCAATGGATTTAGACTTGTTCACAAAGCACTCTGTATCACACTAATGTATGTTTGTCTTCTTATACAATTATGGGTGCAAAATTGAGGCTTAGAAAAAAATGGCCACTAAAAGGTTTGTTTATAATCTCTTCCTACTCAAAACAAAAATAACTTTATAAGGTTTTTGTGTGTTAAGAAAGACAGCGAGGGAGTGAGAGATAGATAAATTATCAATAGAAAGGGGGAAAAAATCCATTACGAACCTGTTCTGGATTCGCTGAATTCACAAGTGTTAGCACACCAGTTCCAGCTTTTGTGAGTGGTCCCCAGAAATGGCACATACATGAAACATGCTTTGGTGTATACTTGAGCATCCTAAAAACATATTAATTCAGAAATACAATTTGAACCAAAAATAAATAACGACATTAAATAAAGGACCATTTTTCATAATTGCATCTATTGCAGTTTTTTTAATAGGAGTTCATTTCAATATTCATGTAGTAATACTCATTTGTTACAAATCCACAGTATTTTGTTACCACAGAATACTTTTGTAAAATAAGCCATGACCTAACCTATTAATAAATTTTTAGCAGCAATTGTTAATCAGTTGTACTTTTTCATAAGTTGTTTTACCTATGTCTCATATTATCTTCCATCTTTGAGTACACACAGATAGTTTGGAACCTTCTCCATCCCATGGATATGATAAGAGGGTCCTTGGTTTTTAAAATTTTGTTGAACCACCTGTGCTTCTTGATTCGCACCTAAAAAAAAAATTAAGTTAATAATTATAGTGTTGACTGTTCAAATAGATGGATTAGAAGGAAAAGGACATAGCTTAAATTTCCATAAGTCAGTAAAATTTGTGAGAGAAATTCCCTCTGTTGTAACCTTATTACTTGCAAGCTTCGATTAATTGTTTGTGTACTATACTATAACCTAATTTTTTATTATGTTTTAAGATGAAATTTCTATTAAATTTGATTTTTTTTTTTTTTTTTTTTTTTTTTTTTTTTTTATATAGGTGCAGGTTAAAGTATTCAACTTTGCCAATGGCTGAATAGAAGGGAAATTTCCCTCAGAAGTTTGTGGTTGCACAATTGAACTTTTCTCTGTCTGAAAGGGTTACAGTTCCTCAAATCCAAATAATTTTGAAGATGAAAATTATGTTTTTTAATTTTTTTTTTATCTTATGTATTCCTTAAAAATAAAAATCCTTTACACAGGGGATGCATGAACTAACCAAATTAGAGTACATGAGGCCTGGTAGGAGCACCATGAGGAGCATGGTCTTTTAAATTTTTTAAACCAGCTGACTTAATAATCTAAAAGAAATATTTATTTATTAAATTTTAACGTCCATTTATTATTAACTACAAATTTTAGGATGGGTTATCTATAGGTTACCACCCTTCTCTAGCCAGGATAGGGCTGATGCCGTTTTTTTTTCTAAAGAAAAGCCACCATCCCAAGTGGAAATCGAACCCACAACCCTTTGGCACGGAGGGTTAAGTGCTCACGCCTTCACGCTCACTGCCACCGGGCCTCCTAAAAGAAATATGTTTTCATGATATATACTAACTTTTACTTATTATTTTTGAGTGGTTATGGCTAGTTTGGCTAGGATGAACAAAGAAGATATAAAAATTATGCTCCATAGGTACACATTTATCTTTTAGCTTGGAATGAGTATCACATAAACTTCCACTTCTAATGGACCAATTTTGTTTTGTTTCTTTCATTAGTTGGGTAAATTGAATATCGTGTTTGGTTTTAACAAAGAAAACTAATGGCCAGGACAGGCAAAGTAATATGTACTTGTTACAGAACTGATCCCCATTCGATAAGGAAAGATTATCTAATATTCATATTGCATTTTTCTCATAATAAATTCCATAATCAAGGAAAAATAAATTAATCTTATCACATTCTTGGAGTCGTAATTAATAATTCAATAAAAATTACCTTCACATAGCCTATATTCTGCTCTCCAGGCTGAACGCTTCCAACAATTATTGGATACGTTGGATCAAAATTGTTGACAAACTCACAAGGCATATTTGCTATTTCCATTCTAACATAAAGGCCTGCCCTATAGCCTTCAACCTCAACTCTAACAGAGTCATCCAAGCCTTCGAACAATGTTTTATTTAACTGCAACCAAACAAAATGAACACAAGAGTTGAAAGCTAGGGGAATGTTCTTTAGGGAATGTTCTTTTCATTTCTATAATAGAGTGTATGGAATAATTGATTTAAATGTAAGAAATTATTTTCTGACCTCCGATTGCTCTTTTGCTTCATTCTTTAAGTCGTCGAAATAAGAGTCATCCTCATCATCTCCCTTTTTATCATATTCCTCATTAAATTTATCTTTTAATTTTCTTTTCTTTTCAAGAAGTTCTTCTTTCGTTGGATCTTTTTTATCAGTGGCTGAAAATAATTAAAATGAATTAAATTAGAGTAATCATAGGTAAGAAGTGAAGGTGTTCCTGTAGAATATTTTATATTCGTTTTAAGAAGCTTGAATATTAACCTATTTATTAGAAGTTTAACTTCCCTTTATAAAAAAAAAACACAGATTTTTTCGAGAAGGGTTATTTTCAGGTTACCACCCTTTTTTCCTTGAGTTGTAACCCTTTGCACTGAAAATTGTTTTCATTTATTTTATCAGGAAATTTTAAATGACTCTGTTCCAGAGCCCTCGAGTACAAAGAGTGAAATATATGTTCAACTCTGACACAAACCAAGCCTGTTCAATTAAATAGCAGTGTAAATTTCCACCAATGGATGGATAAATGGATTTTATCAAAATTAAATGTTCCCAATAAGTGGACTAAAGAAAAATACATAGTCCCTTTGGTTATGCTTAGTGAACAATAGTATTTCTTCAAATAACAATAATCAAAAAAAAATTAAATAAATCAGTTCTGTATCAGACAACGAGGAACCAGATGGGCACATATTGTCCAGAAATCTGACTGCACAGCTCTAGCTGCGTGGTTTTCCTCTCAGCTGGTTCTCATTAAGGGCCACTTGAGCTGAGCTCACTCCCACTAATAATTATAAAAAATTAATTTTTTTCACTATTTGAAGAATAGTATTTTTTGAAATAAATATATAAAGTTGAGTTCATTAAAGATTAAAACAAACTTACATACTTTGAAATATTAATAAAATAGAATAATGTACTGATATATACTCAGGCATAAACAATCGAAGATTCAAATTCACACATCAAAAGAATACCCCGATTTGCTTCGACACGAACAAAGCAAATCGGGGAATTTTATGAACATCAAAGAAAGTCAAAAGTAGAAATAATTATATGTATTTTAGCATTAAAAGAAGATTAAAAACAGGAGGCATCACACAAACAGATATTTCAGATAGCCAAATTCAGACAAAATATTTTTGATTGGAAAGTCGGTCGGAAGGAGATTAAAAAAAAAAGGAATGGAGCAGCATGGTCAGATAACAAAAAAAGGAGCTCATTCAGAAAGAATGAAACAAATCCGAGCGCAAAGAAAATACAATTTTTCAAAACGAAGTTAATTGTACTTCGCGTGCTCCTACCAGGCCCAAACATAAGTACTCATAGATAAAACTTAATTTTCCAGCCCTTTAATGACAGCATTTCTCTAATCCACTAAATAAAATTTAACTTTGTCATAGCTTTTAAAAATAGTATATTAATAATAGTTCAAAATAAATATTTGTTTATAATTCACACTTAATATAATACATTAAGAAAAGTATAAAAAGAATTGCAGGTTTTATAGTTATGGAAAACTACCTGAGTCAGAAGACTTCGAGACAAACTTTTGTCCAGTTTCATAGTCCTCAAAATCACCATAAATTTCCTCTTCTGATTCACTGAGGTCATCAAGCTTAAGTAATTCTTCAGCGTCTTCATCTGGGCCCCAGTTTCCTGTCACGAAGCAATCTTTGATGGTTTCAATATTCTTTAAAAAAAAAATTGTTTAAAATTACTAATAAAATTAAGAAGAACCTCTTTGTTAAATTCATTTTTTTCAAGAGTGCTTTTAGGTAAAATAATTCTTTTAGTTTTATTAGTCACTAAAATATAATTAGACTCAGAATCTATTAATGGAAATTCAATTGATTTATTTGACAAATTATAATTGGTCAGTTACAAAATTACTAGGCCTTCAAAATAATACTAATGTTCATAACTGACCCTCCTATTCTGAATAATTATAGCAACAGGGGTCTCCCGTGGTCTAGTGGCTAGCGCGCTAGATTCATAAGCGGGAGATGGTGGGTTTGATCCCCACCGGCAGCAAGAATTTTCTCATCTCAGGGCTCGCTGAGAAAATTCCATCATATGTCAACAGAATAAATTTCAGGATCATCCCTGGCTTCAATACCTGAATGTGAAAATAAGGGATAACAAAGTTTTAGAAGAGCCTGAAAATGAAACGTCACCAGGCAGGATAATACACAACCATTTCCAGGAAATTCTAGTACTCCAACAAGATATCAAAAATTGGAATTACAGATGTTTAGCCACTTACAATTTCAAAGTAAGATATAAGAATAACATTGCTTAATTAAGAATGTAAAAGCAAAAATTCAATAACTTGTTATAAAAATATAGCAAAATTCAAATTTATTATAAAGAAATTATAACTATAAGGATTGAGAATATTAATCCTTTTTTCTTGAATCATTAACAGTTTTTTAATGATTTGGCTTGGACCATAAAATTAAAAAAATAATACAAATCCTAAGTGTCATATCATCAGTAAAAACCAAATTGAAGACGAAAATTATTCAATAATACTTAAAACAGTAAATCAGTTAATGTTCATATAATTTATAAAAATAAATACCATTTCAAGAGACCAATCTCTAAGTTGTGAGACTGGGAATTTTGAAGAGTCTAATGAATTGAGAGTATCTTTTGTTTTTATTTTCTCTTCTTGAGACCTTGCAACTTTTTTTATGAAGCCTCCCATTTCATCATCTTCATCATCATTATTTTCTTCATTGCTTTTATAGGCAGTAACATCCCCTAAAAATTAAAATATTATGAATGAAGGCTAAGTTAAATCAAATAGTACCCATTGTTAGGAATTAAGTGGACTGTAATTTAAAAAGGCGAGGCAGGAGTGAAATTGTACAGTTGCTGTTTCATTCGAGCGGGTTATGCATTAAACATTTTAAATAAAATATTTTGTTCAATTTACTTTTAATCTATGAATGCCATACCTGTAGCTATATACAGAGATGGGTGGAAAGTAAAAAATAGTAAGGTAAGGGGCAAGGATTTTGAGATAGGAAAACTTAGCCAATTAAGCGAGGTGAACAGTCGGGAGGGTTGAAAGAGAGTGTGTGGAATTTTGGCCAGATGCTGCTGAAGCACAGGGAAGGGTGGACAAAGGTGCACCAATTCAGCGAGATTTTGATTTAAAACCGAACACACATAATTGTATGTTTACAGATAGAATTAATGAAGGAGAAGGAATACACTACACAAGTTTTGCTCTTAATAAAATTCAATATACGTATTTTACATTAGTTTGTCAATAAAAAATCATCTACTATGATATTAAATTCATGGATACTTAAGATTTATCGGAACTCTTTTTCTTCTTTGTGAAAGTACATCTTGTAGGAAGTCTTAGGGATTAAGGATTTGAAATTGTCGGATTAAGAAAAATCATTGTGCTGATCAAAGATAATAGTCTGCGATGATATAATATGAAACAGGTCAGAACCAGAGAATCAATTAATTGTCAATTCAAAGAATAAAAGCATTTGAGTATACATGAAATTAAAATATATTCAATTTTTAAATTTCTCTCCACTCAAACATTTTATATTTTAATCAAAACTTTATTATATTGGAGAAGTATATTAAAACCGGCAATTTTTTTTTTTTATTGGAAGGACTTACCATAAACCAATTTCCATAAATTAGATGTGTCTGATTGTCTCTCAATAAAGGCTTTAGCAGCTTTTTCAGCAAGATTTGCTTTCCAATTGAGTTCAGTATCTGCAAGCTTGTTGTCATCGTCATCATCGTCTTCCTCAGCAGATGAGACACCTTCAGACATAGCTTCATCAAAATTTCCACTGTCTCCTAACTTTTCTTCCCAGGGGAAACTCTCATCGTTTTCATCTTCTATATTAGATTCACTGTCATTTTCGTCGGAACTGCTTGAACAGTCGACCCAATCATTTTTCTTAATTTCCTTATTGTCTAATGATGAAATAATTCCAGAAATTTTTTCTCTAAATTTTTTATCTTCTTCGGTTAATATACTTTTATAACTGAAAAGTAGTAAGAAAATAAAATTAACTTATCATGAGTGTTATTATATCGACTGTACTACAATTCCTTAATATATGATGTGAAGCCCTCAGAATTCATAAAAGTGTTATCTGAAACCTAACTATTTTCCATAAAAAGCCAAACACTGCTTCATTAGAAAAAAATTGACTTTGTTATCACATTATTTTAATTTTAATGGTTTACCTGCATTGAGAAACCTATGATATTGGCAAATAATGGTTTATCACACACGACATTTTACTCTGATTGTGTTGCAGCTTCATATAGGCCAAAAATGTGGCAATGACTTAACCAACATTACAGGAAAATTACTTCATGAGAATCCTGCTATATGATTTATAATATTTTGTTTTTATAACCTACTATTTATTTAGTATTCATAAATCTGGATAGGATGACATTAAGTGCCAATTCATGCCACAGAAGAAACAATAAGTTATTGCCTCTATGTATATATATATATATATATATATATATATATATATATATATATATATATATATATATATATGTATATATATATATAGACACACACACACATTTTAAGGAGGAAAAAAAGCAAGTTTTTGCAAGGAAGTTGCCAAATGCTCCAAGAGTATAAACATTTTGTAGCAGATTCCATTTGTTCCCATATAAAAAAACAAAAAACAAAAACAAACATACTTACACTCCAGGAGCAGCTTCACTGGACTCATGATTCTGAATTCTTTGAGAATATTTTCGAGTTAGCTCGTCTTCGTCGATATCATTAAAATCATAATCCTCACTATCACTTTCAATGCCGCTTGATTCAGAACTTGCTTTAATTTTTGTATGCTTTGCTTTTGACTCTTCGTCTGATGAGACTTCATCATTATCATCAAAAAGAACTTTTCTCCGTTTTCTACCATCATTCTTGTCAATGTGCACCTCATAATCTTTTGGACTACTATTTACCACAGTTTCCATTGGTTGAGGATCATTTCTAAAGCACAAAATGTAAATATAAAGTTATATTGATATGAAATTATAATATAACAGAACTATTATAAATAAGAATAATTCAGTGGTATATTCATTAAAAAAAAATGAATTATATTTAAAAAATGAACCAAACATATCATCAAGAAATAAGCGAGTGAAATAAATAAATAATTTCATTTAAATTTAGCTTTTTAAACATGCCAATTCTCTTTACAACGAAGAAAGTTTGAGAGTTCAAGTTGATGGCAAATGCATTATAAAAGTTTTCATTCAGCAAGTCAAATACAAGCAGCAACTTCTTCTTCAAGCATAAAGTCAGTCGTCAACAGATTCAGAGACAATCCAATTACTGGAGATACCAGCGATAATCTGATAAGATTACTGCCAATCTTATCAGGTTGATAAGACTGATTATAATCAGTCTTAATTATTGGTGATCAAGTTATGAAATCCAGCACCTTCAGCTCTTAAGCTATAAGTGACTTTGGGTTAGGCGATCTAATATCATCTTAGCCTTAGAAGCAGCAATACAAAACGATTACAACAAGGTGCTAATGGCCTCAGTAGGCAATGCACCAGGAAGGTATTGAGAACAATCAAATATAATAAGCTCGCCCAGCACAAGGCAAGTGCTTAAGACATTGTGATAACAAGAGCCCAGTAGCAGTAAAGACCAGTACAAATGAAGAATTAATTCAAACAGCTTGGATATGGTGATGAATTTAGATACTTGGGGTCTGTGGTGAAGTCGGACAATGAAATGATTAGGGATATAAAGGCAAGAATAACTGCAGGAAACAAATACCTCATTGGTATTCAGGGAACATTAAAGTTCAAAATAATATCTAGAAAGACGAAGGTAATGAATTAGTGCTCAGATAGACTGTGATTTACAAAAGTGAAGCCTGGACTCAACAGAGAAAAGATAAAACCATCTTAGAGCCTGGGAAAGAAGAGAATTTCGGTGGATTTTCGGCGTAGTCAGGGTAATGAAAATATATGGAAAATGGTGAGGCCAACATTGTGGTGTTTATAAAACTTGTCCGATTAAGGTGGTTAGGGCAAGTGGAGAGGATGGGCCCAGAGAGAACTCCCTGAAAGCTTCTCCATGACGAACCAAGTGACACCAGGAACAGAGGGAGACCCCAATTCTCGTGGCGAGATGATGTTGAGAGAGGCACTGGATTAAAGAGAATGGACCGTTGGAGATGATTTGTAGCCGATCGTGATGAATGGAAAAAGCTGTTGGTAGAGGCCCCGGTCCTTCATGGACTTTAGCGCCCATCTGTAAGTAAGTAAATAAAAGTAAAAAAACCTCTTTGCTTTGCAGACTGGCTTTCAATTCAATATCACCTTTCAAAAGATCCTTATTTTTCTTGCTTAAACTCTGTCTAAATCAATGACATGTCTAAGTGCATGATATAACTGATGACAGACATGCCCTGCCAATGAAGTTGGTTACATTAAATTAATTTTAATGATTAGAGAAAATCGTAAGAAATTGTTACTGTGAATAAAAATAAGAGAAAAATAATCAATAAAAGATTTAAAGTTCTTACTCATCTAAGTCATCACCAGTAACTGCTACCCCATCGGAAAAAATCTGGACTTTGCTATGAGCCAGCTTGAAATCAACAGTTTCTTTTGCCTCAAGTAAACTGCTTAATATTTCGGCCTCAGGTTCATTCTTCTAGAATGTTATATTTTTGTTTTAATTAACTTTGTTAATAAAAGAACATGTCATTAAGAGAGCCAACAAGCTTACCTTTGAAGGATGAATGGAAGGAATATCGACGTATATAGCATCTTTATCGTAAACAATGCCACCAACACCTGAGAAAGGAGCATAAATGCTGCGTTCCTTGTCTATTAAAGATCGCTTCTTTATCTGTTCTGGAAGAGGGCATGGATCAGGGAGGAAGCTGACATCACTCACGGAAAAGTCTCCACAACCTATTGAAGTTAAGAAAAACATCAACAAAACAGGTAATTGCATTAGCCAGGTCAAAAAAGCCTCTTATACAATATTCCTTGAATTGACACTAAAGCTAAAAACTTTAATTCACAAGAAATGAAACCTATCAGTGTTATTCTGCAACATCTATTCTGAATCTAAATTAAAAAGGAGGCAGAACAATTCCTTATACTTTTATTCCAATCAAAACACAAAATAAATGCAGTCATCGTGGAATTATGATGCGTTCTGAAGGCAGATTTAGTTAAAAAGAAAACTAATCAGAATTATATGCTTGCTCACTAGGAGCCTTCAACACATCAAAATTAATATAGACTTGTTACAAAGAATACAAGAAAATGGTAACAAACCTGAAACAGAACTTTATAGAGAAACAAAAATAAATAGAGACATTAGGTCGGCATGTTTCAGGCAGAATTTTTATTCTGAATTTTACACTTTTGTGAAAAAATGTATACATTACAATTCTTAAGCTCTAAAAATTTGGATTCTAATAGGCCATTCTAAACAAATATCTAACATTATATTAAAGGGAAATATTTAGTCATGATGTTCTATTAAAATGACACAGATCCAGAATTTAAAAAATTCATAGATACAATAGAGGAAATATTTTCAATTTTTAAAAAATTCATCCGAATATTCAATAACTCTGGAGGATGGGACATGATAGCACATGAATAATTGACTTATTACTATTGCTGACCTGGTACATGAATAAAACAATTTTTATTCATAGGAATTCCTCTCATATAACCATATAAACAGACATTTCTATCTATTTTTGGGTTAGATTGTACATTTTCAGGAGGTGTAACATCTTCCATTCGATCAGCTGAAAACATAAATTCAAGATTTCAATTAAAATTCATTTCAATTTATAATGGAGTAATTAACATGTCGTTTTCTATTAGTACACTGTTATGTGAAACATAAATCACTAGAAAAACATTATTTAATGCCATATATTTTTTTTCAAAAACAATATAAAACTAAAATAATTACCTAATACATATGAATGACTTGACTGCCAAGTAAGAGGACGAAACTTCATTACCGATATAAACCTAGCAAGATTTTTTATCTCATTCCTCAAATATTGTTCATTTTGAAGAGCTGATAAATAAAATAACTTCGCTCCAGGATATACTTCTTTCCAAAATCTATGCTTCAATAACTTTTTGGTTCGTTGAACCTTTTTTGTTCTTTTAATGACATCTAGATGAGTTAATACTCCCATTATTTTTGGCATGCCATGTACCTAAACAAAAAAAAAACAAAAACAAAAAAGAATGATAATGAAAAGCAGATGTAATTTTTACTTTCCGAAAAGTTTGATTTGAAAAAATCTGACTTCTGCTTTTAAATTATATAATTTATACTAAGAAATATTAGATAGTGTAAATTTTAGGTAAAATATTTGTATTCAGCCCACCAAGGAAGGATAAAATATTATGAATTATAAAAAATAAAGCTTACTTGACAAATATTAAGAAATTCAAAAATTTCCATTTCAAAACCAAACGATGCATCAATCAAAAGAAGAACAAGATCAGCAACTTTGGCAATATCAACCATACAATTTATGTCATTATTACACTCAATGAAAGTAATTCTCCTTTTCTTTCCTACAAAAAATAAAAATCCTTATCGAGTATATCGATGTAGATACATAGGTGAATAATAATAGGAAATAAAAATGTTAAAATGCGCCTAAATGTTTCTTAAAACATCAAATATAGGTTCTCCTTACCGAGAAGATTCATTTGATAACCCACATGATGGGTTTCGGAAGGAATAAGAACAAAACGGGCACCCTCCCCTAGAGTCAAACACAACTTTTCAGGATTTTTTGATTTTGAGCTTTAATAACACCCAAATGTCTATCATCCAGCCAAATTTCAACTCTCTAACTTTCGGGAAGTGCCTAATAATTTTGATGAGTGAGTCATATCAATTCCGATTTTCCATTGCCTAAATCTCAGAAATGCTTCAATGTACACTTATAAAACTTTCCAATTTTACTTACATTTATGAGTATAATACCTGTATAAAATATCGTAACTTTGGCTCATGTAATATGTACACAAAGTGCGTAGACCACTTGGCCTGGCACATGGTAGTGCCTCGTAGATTTTACAAGATTCCTAGAAAAGACTTGTTTACACTATCCATAAGTCATAGTGCATTAAGGTTGATTCATGCTGGACCATGTCGGGGCCGGGCCGAGCCACAGCCAGGGACAGGCTGGGACTTGGTGAAATAATCAAACCAGCATTTTTAGCTCGGTTACTCCCTATCTCCATAGGGAGAACCCGGTTATGAGGTTGCCCTCATGACACAATCCGGAAGTGCCGACTAAAAACTTTCACGTTTCAGACCCTATAGATCATGAAAATGTAGGTGGCTAAAATTTGTGTGTGTGTGTGTGTGTATATATATATATATATATATATATATATATATATATATATATATATATATATATATATATGCTTGTCTGTTCGCTCTCTAGCAAGCTCAAAAATGGTCCGATTTTGACGAAATTTGGTACAAAAATCTGTTGTCTAATTTGAAAGGTCAAGTTCGTTAACCAGCAGAATCCGCCTGCTAGAAGATAGTGTTAGGGGCGAAATTCGCGCAAAAAAAATCGTAACGCTTACGTTTTTGAGTTCATATGCTTGCAGGTACTTGTTTTATAGGTTTCTTAACATAAAAAAACGAATGAAACCATTTTGAAGGCGATATCTTTAGCCGTTTCTGAGATAAGTGGAATCAATGGTTTTGTAAGTCATTATTTTTTTGTGAGTACTTAGAATCGCGGGATTCAATTGAAATATTTTCTACCCCAACTAAGATGTTTAAATTTTGGTTGTATTTTGATATAAGGAAGTATGCGCAAAAAATTATTTTATTAATAGACATGAAAATTTTTCGGATCTCCATACATTTTTCGTAAATATCTTGATAACGGTTGGGAAATCGTGGTAAGTGGAATGTGACCATTTGAATGCTTACTAAATTCTCTACAAAAAAAGGTTCTGAAGCAATACTCGATGGAGCAACGTCAATGAGAGATATAAGCGCTTAAAACTTAAAAAGTGTTTGTTCTGTTGTTTTAAAATGGGGTTTCTCTTTCTTTATCTCACTTTTTAATTGGTTATTTCTAGTTTTAAATTGCATTTATCAGTAAAATTAGTATTGTAGTAAAATAAGCTAAGAAACGGTGAAAGGTATTGATAATAAGTTTGGAGTGGCTGTAGTAATCATGATGACCTAGGTTGTTTTGAATTCTTCATCTATATAACCTTCCTCATAGCTTCAAACTGAAGTTACCGTTATTTCTTATTTTATAGAAAGATTTAACCCACGACAGAATGAAATTTAATTCGCCATGAAGCACATATTTACAGTTGATTATAACAGTAAAGCGAATTTGCTAGTAAAACAAGATACTTAAAATGACAAGGAATTTTTGGTTGTTTAGAATAGAGCCTTCTCAGCAGTAGCCAAAGAGTAAGTATGCTTTCAGTACATAATTGTATTGACTTATACAGATTAAGAATTATCTGCTTCTGTGTAAGTTGACTACTGTCAGTTTCCTGTGATTTGTGATGCTAATCTATTCCATTTCTTCGAGATGTAACCGCGCTAAGATGACGCAGTTCCTGCGAGTCGGACTTTATTGATGAACTCATTCACACTACACCGTGTGGGGCCCATGTCTTAAGCGTGTCCTGGCCGTGCCTCGGTAAGAAAGGGGGCTGGACATTCTTTCCTGGCTGGGCCCGGCTCCTTCTGTCAGTAGTGGAGCAGTCAGTAGTTTAATTAAATAATTGCAATCATCAGTAATAATAAGTTGCTCTCTTGGTTATTAATTAGTTATCTGAGACACACCGCTAATCGCTCAGTAGGTAAATGCACTCATGTAATGTAGCTCAGTAGGTCTTCTGTCCTATAAGAATATCTTGTACGTCAAGAAGTAAAACATTAAAATATTTTTTGGACATTCGAAAATAACCAAAGAATTTACTTTCATCGTCCAAAAGTTTTTATAATGTGGGAAATTCTCCTTCCAACTTCCGCTTTTGCCAAGTCGGATGCACGCCCGATCTTCTTGAAGAATTCTGAATTCCATCATATTGTTTCTCTCTTTCCTCTTCATCAAGTACAATAACAATTACTGCTAAATATTCTTCGGAAAAGTACATTTGACGACAGATCCGCCACGGCCCAGACGGAATAGCATGCATGGAGTGTTGGCCACAGCGCAGTCTCCTCTCGGTTGCAATGGCCCAATGGAGACCCAGGTTATACCCGGACACGGCACAGCGTGAATAGGCCTTTAAACTTATTTTGCTCACTTACCAACTTATACCCAGTGACTATTGATTTATTGCTAAACATTCAATAAATTACCAATTAACTATTATAAATAATTAACTGCACAAAAACATATACATGTATAAACGGAAATATCAAACAATTTACCTGACACTACAGTAACTGGGCCCTTGATTTCTGTGAGGGGCTGTCTACAATATGATTTAATAAGGCATCGTAGAACTAAAGATTTCCCAACTTTTGGCGGCCCGACAATAGCAACTATTATAGGCGGTGGTTCTAACGGTGTTCTGTCTATAACAGGAATGTGCTCCTTCTTCCTTTTCAGGTCTTGTGTTCTAAGCAATAAAAAAAAATATTTATTTCATTCATTAAATACAGAAAAAATAAAGTTAAACATTCTTCATTGTAATTCTCTTTAACATTTTAAACAAAATTTAAATTCCAGTTTTATGTAATGAACCAAATAGTTTTCAATAAAAGTTAATTTTTTTTTTTTTTAGATTAATTTATTTTAAACATAAGAAATATTTTCAAATAATTGTGTCCAATTCATTGAATCTTGAGGAAATTGTCAGACATTACTCTTTGATATTAAAAGTATTTAAATAATCATTGAGCATAATATGTCATTCAGGGAATTTAAAAAAAAAAATAGATTTAATGAATGCCTAAAAATAATTACTGAGAACAATTAAATAAAAAACAATGACAAGACCAAAGTTATAAACACAGGGGGAAGGGAAGGGGAACTAAATAGATAATGCTTCAGTTGATATAGTAATTTTAAACATCTCTTAAATATTAACAAATATGGACTCTCAATGACAGGATTGCTAAATTGCTCCTGTGTAGGTGATATGGGTTTGAATTCTACTTGTGGCAGATTTCATTTCTCTAGTGATGGGCTGAAGAAACTTACTGCTCCGCCATGGATGTTTACAAGGGGAATGGCATGAAAAAAAAAAAAAAAAAAAAGATAGCTCAGCACTATTGGCCATTGAAGCAGAAAAAAAAGACAAACCTTCTAAAACCTCGCTCGGCTCTAACAGCAGAATTAATAGCAAAAGCTTTAGGATTCCTTTGTTTGTCAGTAAGCTCCTGCACATGAGGATTTTTTGCTTTTTTCTTTTCAGCTTTTCGTCCTGAAATATAAACAATCAATTACTAGCAAACATTTTTTAAAGAAGAAATGTTTTGATTAAGGAGTTCAAATTAATGTTATAAACTGATAGATACAAGCTAAGCTTAGAAAGGAACTTCTTTTAAAGCTTCATAGCGGATCCTGAAGCTACTTTTTTAAGGATAATGTGGCACCAACTCAATTATTAATTTTTTTTCAGATGCAAACCCCAACTTCTTAATGGACCGATTTAGGAAAATTTTACAATTCATTATTAATTGGGCATGATTATTTACCGAGTTTCATAGCAAGCAAGTAAAAATAAAGGCCAGTTCAAATTAATAAGTGCAACCTTAGTAGCTACCTTCGGAAAGTGATAAAAAAAGTACATTCAAAATAGAATTATTATTTTTTGTCTGGGCAAAAGAAAGTATTTTAAGAATATTTCAGTTTAAAAAGAGAAATTTCTCAGACTATAGATAATTAGACTTTTGAGCCTTAAAGACAAAGAAGAAACTAATTATTTACAAGGCTTTCTTGTTGTTTGTTTAATATCTGCAATTAAAAAAAAAAAAAAATATATTCCATACAAGAATAAAAAAGGGCAGAAAACAATTTTCTGATTACAATTGCAACAATCACTATCATTTAATACCACAATATAATTTAACAATTTGTTTGTATTAAGAGTTTTTTCCTATTTCAATTGAAGTTAAATTTAAATATCCTAAGAAAAATACATCATCAGTGTGCCTGAATTCACAAACAAAACAATATGTTTGAATTATTCTGTTTTGGTAGCAAAGTGATAACAAGTTCACAAAACAAATAATAGTGCTATTATTGATGCTCATCAATATAGTTGTGGCTTAAGAAAAAAGAGGGTATCATTTATCTACATATAAGGCATAAGATGGAAACAATTTCTAAATCGCTGAGTATCTCTTACATTTGTTAATAATTATATTAGGCAGGATACAATTATTTTTAAAATCTTTACATCAACTGAAAACTTTAAAGACCCTCTAACTAGTAGTTTTCTATCTACAGCACTACAAACCTGCAAGCCTTGTCCTATGGGGTTTTTTCGATTCTTTGTCATCATCACCGTCCATTTTTGGGAGTGTTCAAAAATTATAAAACACTAGAGACTTGTCCTGTTTACTACCTGCACGTGAATAAACCTCGCTAAGGTTTCATTAATCCAAAGAGAAACTATGGCCTTCAAGTTTTGACAAGCATGCTACCAGCGAGCTTAGAAATATTTATTTTAGTGCACTCTGGGGGGAGAAAAGCTAAACAACTTACCGTATTTAAAT
This sequence comes from Gonocerus acuteangulatus, assembly GCA_946811695.1. Lineage (NCBI taxonomy): Eukaryota > Metazoa > Arthropoda > Insecta > Hemiptera > Coreidae > Gonocerus > Gonocerus acuteangulatus. The sequence continues at coordinate 57,470,812 of OX328127.1, read as the reverse complement.
AATATAACAGGTTGTTTACTTTTCCACATATTCCTGAATCCTCTTCGTGTGTTATATTAAATAATTTAGTAATTAAATAAATGCGATTACATTAATTTTTTTCTTGACAAAACAGGTATAAAAAATTAAATATTTGATGACTGAACATATTTATTTGTAGGATTACATTTAAAGCATAATAATACACATACACAATAAAGCAAGGCCATTATTTCAATTTTATAATCCATATATTTTTACATTTTATAATCAATAGTAAAATGTCCCTCATCCAAGATTTGTGAAAACGTTCTTTTTTCTTGCCACTACCCCAATTCTGATTTTTATTCACTCCAGAAAATTCTTCAAGATGAATGCCAGAGTATATGTCAAGTTACTGTGTAGTTCTTCATCAAAGACAAACAAATGATTTCCTTATTTCCCTGCATCTGTTATTTAATTTTGAAACTCATTCTTGACTGTCTTGATTACACATTTCAGGCTGTACTGAGTTTTTTCCAAACTTCTCCATTAGGATATTCATGTTTTTCAATAGTAGATGGAAAAATTTCAGTACTGTAGCCAGGTTCCTGATAACAAAAAATATGATTTTATTATTCTGTTGTACATATGAAATAAATAATTGCTCTCATACAGGAAAATACTGTTTTAAAGTTACAAAAGAAAATCCACCACCGCTATTGAAAATCAATCTCACAAACCTAGACATGGAACGTTTACTTCTTAAGACGCTTGGTGTTCAGGCTTCCTCATTATAATTATAACTATTCTAATAATTATATTCTTCAAATGATAACACAATAAATTTACCAGAGGAGGCATGTAAGCAGCAGATTGAATAACAACAGGAACCTTAAAGTGTTCATGCTGTTGGTCGACATATTCGATGTACTTTCCTTCTTTTGAACCAGATAAACTGATGAAGTCCCAAAACTGTAAATGCTGCACCATTTCGCACAACCCAATCCCTCCTGCATGGGGGCATACTTTTACTGAAAAAAATTGCATATTTTCCATTAATAGAAGTAAATTATTGAGTAGTTTGAATCCGGAGTTCACATAATCAAAAAGTTGTCTTTTACATGAAATTGCCATGACTAAGATGTACACACATAAAATACATACTGGTAGACTGTAAACTGAGAGGCAACTTGCAAATCCCACACAACTTACTTAAAATATTATCACCAGGTACTTCAACATTACAAGACTCAATATATACTCTAAAATTGTTTCAAATCTTTTAAATATAGTAGTGTTAATTTAAAGATGTACAACAAGCAATAAAATTTCATATTGAAAATGTTGAGACATTCGTCCACAACAAAAGTAAGTATCCTATTTAAATGCATTCATTTGAAGTATTTATTTATTTATTTTTAAAATTAATTTATTTCTTATTATTTTCTTTCGTTGTTATTTTTATTTTTTTTTACCTGGGACTGAATTCAAATTTATTAAACTAGTAAAATAGACTATTGCAAACTTTTCTTATTCAAAATAATTGTTTAACAAAAAAAAAAAAAAAAAAAAAAAAAATCAGTCCCGTAACAGGTCACTGTAGAGGGGCAGATACTGTAGAGGTATCTGATTCTTGCCCATATGGCACACTAGGGAGATAGTGTGGTCAGTACTATGCTCCGGCCACCTGATTTTTCCCTTTGCAGGTACCATCAATAAATTAATTAAAGGCTGGGCGGACCTAGGAATGGTCTGGGACCCTGAACCCAACTCAAGAACGAAGACAACAGAAGATAAAATCTTTGGTGCTCTTGAGCTTTGAACTAAGGTCCTCCAGCATATTAGTCGTGTGCTTTACCACTCAGCTAACCTTAATTTATTATTATTTAATAACTTATTTAAATTTTAACATCCACTTATACATAACATTGATGGGGGGACAGGGTATCACCCTTTTCTAGCCAGGATGGAGCTCTTCGACAGGAAAGCTACTACCCCCTAGTGGGAATCAAACCCACAATCTTATGCACACACCTTAATACTCACATCGCCTGGGGCTTCAATTTAATTTTCAAGAATAAATACTATATAATCATTAGTAAAATCATTTATTTCTACGCGCCAAATAGGGTTTTTTTGTTCAATAATAGCCTTAAGAATCCAGACTATTTTTTTAGTTTTGATATTTTGCCTACATACAAGGCATCATATACAACAACAATATGCAATTGTTCTTATTTTTTTATCCCTTTTATGAAAACAATAACTTGAAAATATGAACTTACCATTATGACTGCTTTTAGTCATTATATGTCAATCAACACGTTTTTATCAAAAATGAATCATCTTTATTTAACTAGGGCGTTTGTTTTATCATAAAAATGTAAAAATCCACTTACATTTGTACATATAACAAATACGGCCTTCTTAAATACAAATTGATATTTTATTCATTTATAGTAGTTTTTTTAAAAGTAAAATGGGATGAGTTTATTAATTTTGGTGTATTTTAAGTGCAAAAAATACATTGGTTTTATGTTGAGGCATTATTTGACTAAAATATTCTATTCAAAATGCTGAAATAAACTATGTCTCTCAAGGACACATTAAAACAAATAATTTATATTTCAAATTCCACAAAAATCCTCTACATTCATTTAAGGATTTTGAAGTAGAAGGTTTCTAGCATGGTGGTTCGGGATATCCCCAGCATTTATTATGGGAAATAGTTTAGTTAAATCTCTTAAATTTTTTTTCATTGGATATTCTCTAAATAATTTCATGAGTTAATAATCATTCATACCTTTTAGTTTTTCAGCCATTAAATAAACAGCCAATATTTCATTGACGCCTCCAATCCTTGCGGAGTCAACTTGACAAAATTCCACTGCCTTTGCTTGCAATAATTGCTTAAACATAACTCTGTTACAACACATTTCTCCAGTAGCTACTCCAATATTGTATTTATTCAATTCCTAGAATGGATTTTCAGCATTAAAACTAAAAATATACCTCATTTTTTTTATTGGACTATTTTTTCCATTACCACCCTTTCATGTCAAAAGAAAGGAACTTTTTACTGAGGCCATTGTTGAAAAAGGTTAACCCACCTAGGGCATCTTTATGGCTGTGATCCGATAAGCTAACCATCGTAAGACTCATTTTAGCAATTTTCAAGTTGCACTCATGAATAAATATTTGAAACAGTTCTTCAAATCTTCCTTGATTCTATCTACTAGACACCGGAAATGACCCCCGATAAAATGTGATTGTGTTTGGGTGTTGTTTATATATATACCTTTAAACACAATAGCGGCTAGTTTTTTTTTTTTTTTTAGCATTACCATTACAAACAATAGGACGAGTTTGTTAACCATCCAAAATCGATACATTAGGAGTGGGGGTGTACTCAATAACTAAATTATTCCACTAACTGCCGTAATATTTGCTTCCTTTTAACATGGAGTGGACCAAGCCCAGCAAATGATAACATTTGTTATGAAACAAGCAAAATCATGTGCTGTAAACAAAAAAAAAAAGAAAAAAAATGATCTTATTTATTTAAACTTTAACGTCCATTATTATTAATGGACGTTACATTTAAAAATTTTGGGACGGATTATCTATAGGTTACCACCCTTTTATAGCCAGGATAGGGCTGATGTGTTTTATTTTTTCTGAAGAAAAGCCACCACCCCAAAGTGGGTATCGAACCGATGACCCCTGGCACGGAGAGTTAAGTGCTCATGCCTTAACACTCACGACCACCGAGCCACCCTGGATCTTATTTCAGAAACCTTTAAAAATTTATAATCATACAATATTTTTGCTAAGTACTATATTATCTTGTTCCAAGAGGGAACAATACCAGAAATGAGGGGTTTTTGGTGGGTGAGTCCCACACACTGGGGAATTGCTCGTGGCAAGCACCCTGAAGGCCTTGTAGGTTTTCCCCTCATCGCAAAAAAGAAAAAAAAAAAGTACTATATTATTACAAGAGGAAGATCTGATTCCTACATGCAGTGTGGGAATAATAATCTCTCTAGAACTAGTAATTTATAATAATTATTCTATAAAACATTACTACTTAAACAGTCCCACCTTCGCAATAGTTGCGTGACCAAGGACATCGTCTGGGGATGTTGGTTCTTCTATCCACAATGGCTTGAATTCTGCCAGATTCTTCATCCATTCAATGGCCTCATTAACATCCCAAACCTGGTTAGCATCTACCATCTAGTGAAAAAAAAATATTGAATGGTAGTAAGAAAAATCCTGAAAACAATAAAACCACACACACACACACACAAAAAATATTCTATTTTTCACACAAATATACGTGTTTATAATTGAAGTCTTGGGTCCAGTGATGTGGAAGGGCGGGTAATAAGCATAATGACACTTACTGAGATATTTGCAGTATTATATTAAACACAAGAAAGCACATTTTCTTCAATTCAGCAAAATAATTAATTTTGCTCCTAACGCTTCAATAAAAGATTCACGTTATACAATTATTTTTATATTAAATAACTCCTTCTGCTTACTAAAGTATTTTTTTCTCCAATATTTTCTCTAACCATTGCACATCTTTTTCTATCATCTTCCAAATTCTGCCCAACCTTTATTTTGAAAGCAGTAAAGCCATTATTCATATACTCTTTGCATAATGCTTTAACTTTTTCTGATGAATACCCAATCCAACCTAAAAAAAAAAAAAAGAAAAGAAAAATTGATAAAAGGAAAAATAATCCTTTAAATGAACAAAGAACAAGCTCACCTGCTTGAGTAGTATACGCAGGATAGCCTTTTTCTAATAGTTCATTTTCACGGCTCACTTTTCCTTTTTCTTTTTCTTTTAATATTTGAATCGCTTCTTCTTTTGTAATGACATCTGTTCTACAAAACATATTCAGACTTTAAAAAAAAAAATCCAATTAAACAGTTGAATTTAGGATTCGAAATCGAAATCTCCTGAAGACCGCTGGTAGATGGACAAATCTGGTTTGCCGAACTCGTTTTAAGCCAACCAAGTTCGCCGTTATTTTCCCCATACATGGTAGTTGGCCAATTCCAGTACTATCTCAGATGCAGGCATGTGTCGTTTATGAATCCAGTGATGCCCCAAAATGTTTTTTTTTTTTTTTTTCTTTTTCAAAATTTGCTAGTTTAAAGTTATTAAGCCTTTTTAACAACATAGTAAATACATTTAATTAACTAGTTAAGAATAATTTGGTTCGATTCCCAATTGGGCTTTTCATTTAAAAAAAGAAAAGGCATCAGCCTCATCCTGGCTAGAAGAGGGTGGTAACCTGTACATAAACCTGCCTTCATTTTCGTGTCTTCAGACACATATCGTTAAACCTCTTCATCTAAATTCAATAGCGTAAAATGTAAGTGGTAAATGTGTTTGGTAGCGATAAATGAAAGCTGTAAATTTTAATACCACAATTTAATTCCCTTCGAAACTTTTGTTTGAAATTCTTAATTTTACTCTTAACCCTTTAAAGGGCACATTTCACTAGCTATGTTGGAATTTTTTAAATTTAAATTTGGGAGTCTGGGGGGCATCCATTTACTAAATATGAACCCAGGATGTTAAAAAAAAATTGTATTCATACATACGGGGTAGGCCGCTCAAGTGGCCCTTGCCCATTCCAGGCGTCGGGAGTCCCCGATATGAAATGCTGTGATATATCGTAAAGCCGATTCCAAGTAGCAAAGATCCCGAAAATTAGAATGGTTCATTCGATGGCGTTACCCTAAGATTGGCAGGCTTAAAAAAAAAAAATGTTGCTGAATGATTTATAATAATAGTACCTATAATGCTAGCCCACAATATCATTTCAGACAGAATTGAGAAGAACATTTCATTAGGAATGCCAAAAAAAGTATTTTTTCCTTCCAGTCTCATGAGAGTAAGGTACTTATGAGACGAATCAATGAATAACATGTAAGCGATATACTCATTTCAATTAAAATCAATTAATTCCTAATCTAGAATGTATAAAAGAATTATTACATACTTTGAAACGATTTTCAGATAAGATGAGTGATCCAGAGAGCCAATAATGCTCGGCCAACACTGACACAAGACGAGTGCGGGAATGGGCAAGGACCGCTTAATCGGTCAACTTTGTCATATCTCGGCTCCTCGGGCACAAGACCTCCAAATACTATTTTTTGGCATACCCCGGCATCTAGCAGGAAGCATTGGAACCAATTCCGCCTCACTCGCGTCATTTTTTAATTTCAGCGAGCAGTGGCCGCTTAAGCGGCCCTTGCCCGTTACGGGGTTAAAAAATTTCAAATTGGTTGTAGGAATAATGCTGCAAGTTATTTGCAAAATATCATTTAGGGCCTCACTGTGTTTATTCCTGTCTCTGAATTCATCACTTTTAATTTTTTATTTATTTTATTTATTAATTATAGGTGATCCGACTGCCAGGGTCATTAGCACCCACTTTTAATTTTCCACAAAAGAGTGTATTCCCTAAATGCTTCTATTAGCACTATCTTTAGCGGGCAAAATAGTTAAATGGACTTTAGACTAGCAATTATGACGCTCTAGCAATACTGAAGCGGAACTGACATCTGAGAGAATGCCGAACCAGGTTCTGTCTATTTAACCTCCGAATAGACTAATGTTAAGAAAATAGCATGTTTTACACTTTGTTTAAATCTATGTATGCCTCCAGAAAAGCGAAAGTAGGATTTTTGACAATATTCTATGCAAATTTCAGCCATTATCAGCCAAGCAACTTAAAAAGTGTAGTATTTTTCCCATTTAATTCTGGGTGAGAGATTTTCTTGGAAGCCCTCTACAGCTAATAATATCAGCATAGGCGGCTCTAGACAAACATTTATGGGGGGGGGGCTAATTTAGAATGGGCTTACCGCCGTGCCTGGGGGTGTAGAATCAAATTTTTACAACCAGGCAACGGGAAAACATTAGGGAAGTATTTAATAAACTAAGAACATACATTAATTAGAACTTATTACTATTAATTTGCCTAAATAATTTATTTTTCTAACTTAATCGAAAAATATTGTGAATTTTCATTCTGGGGGCTAAGCCCCCCCCCAACCCCACCCCTTTTAGCTGCCACTGAATATCAGAATAATAAAACATTCAATTGAGAAAATATAAATTAAACTGTGCCTACTTGAAAATTCTTTTCTTACATATATCTGAAGTCAATCACTGAAACAAGCTTTTCTGGGGACAAGTCAACGAGCAGCTTCCAAACAGGTTTTCCTTCGAGCCTTGCCCAGAGATCCCAAAGTGCATTTATTATAGCTGCAGTTGCTAGATGAATCACTCCTTTTTCAGGGCCTATCTGTAAAGAATGATTTTTTAAAAAGTTTTGGTAAACCAATTTAAATAACATATTTAGTATGAAAAATGGTGAAATTTTGACCATGGATCTTCAAGACAGAATCTGGTGGTTGAGGATTTTGTGGAGGTTTATTTTGATAGCAATCATCACATTTAGATGAAATACTAAGAATAATTATATTTCTTAGTAACGACAGAAATATTTAAGATAATTGTATCTCCCAGAATTCTAATAAATATAATTTTTTTTTTTTAACAATAGCTTTGTGTTAAATGATATATCCTCAATTTTCTTTCAACATCATAAAAAATATTATTTTTAAATGCTTTAAACATTTAAAAAATACATGAATAGGCTAAGTGTCATTACAAATTTAAAAAAACGGCAAGCAATTCAAGGTTTCAATTTATTGAAAGTAATTCATTTAAAATGTGCAACTAAAATAAATCTCCAACGATCTAAATGTTTTACATATTGTGCGAATTCAGTGCCTCAAATGGCTGGTACATGTTATCAGGATGGATGATAATAGAGGAGCCAGGATACTATACTATGGAACCCCAGATGGAGCCAGAACACAAAGGAGACCTAAGGGAAGGTGGAAGGATTTGTTGGCTGAGGACTTGTGGATGGTCGTAGTGTGGTGACAGCCTTGCCACTGACTGTGGCATCAAGCTGTTAATTAATGAACTGAAATAAATAAATATTATTTTAACCAAAGAGAGAAAAAAAAAAAAACTGAAAAGAAGAAGCTACCAGTACAACATATAAGGGTCACTTCTGAAAAAGGAAGCAAAATTGCACATAAATAAAACACTTTTGAAATAATGGGTGGTGTGATTAAAACGGAGTTGAAGCTACCACTTCAATGTTTTGAAGTTGTAACTACTTTAGTGTGGTTAAACCGGACCTACAACTACCCCTTGTAGATATATCTCGGTTTTCCCGGAGAGGTAGTTACTACTTCATTTTGGATGTGATAAAAGAGAAGCTATAACTACCTAGGTGTAGTTACATCTTCGTTTTCTTGAAGTCCAAGGAGGAGCAGACTTCATTTTTGCCAGCTATTCTTCAAGAGCAGAATTATTACTATATTAATTATTGCTTTGGTTCAGAAACGTAAATAGGAAATAATTTGTGACTAACGGGGAGTTTGTGGCTATATTACACCCAAAAAAATTATTTTTTTCTGGACTAAGTGATATTATTTAATTTATTTTTACGCATTATTACCGTCTAAATCAAATTAAATTTCGAGGGGGGCCCGAGGATACAGAACGTCTTTTTGAGCAACTCAAACAAAGGTTCCCAATTCTTGGCAATTGTGTAAATGTAGCACTTGAAAGAATACCAAAACAAGTAATGAGCTGTGCTGTACTGCATAATATTGCTAAAAATCTTAAAAACCCTTTAAATTTTGAGGAATTTGACCACGTTGCAGACAGTGTTGCAACAAAAGTTCGTGGAGAAGAAAAGTGAAATAAAATGCTAGCCTTTTTATCTTCAAATTATCAGAATGCCTAACCCATAATTAATTAGTATATTTGATTTAATATAATATGTATAATAAATCAAGTTGTACATTACTTTCTTTATTTATTAAATCAATATAATTTTTTATATAGCGAATCTCTATCTAGAGATTTCTTATCAGTTATTCTTTCATCTTCAGATGACGATAACATTTTGCGCAACAACAAGAATGAATATGTGCCTAGCAGAGACTGACAAGGGTGAGTACTAACGAAAACAGGAAATAAAACCTGTAGGGGTAGAAAAGGGTTGACACGTTCCAACATGAAAGACAGCTACTACTACAGGGTAGTTGTATCTACCCGTAGTTGTAGCTTCAGTTTTTCCAGCTACCACTCCATCTAGGGTAGTTGTAACTACGGAGTGTTAGCCTTTCTTTAATCACATCCATCTGAGTTGAAGCTAAAACAACACTGTAGTGTCTACTAGGTAGACACTTCCTTTTACTTACACCACCCTATGTGTTCTCCTACTTTCTCTACCCTCCAGAAACCCAAGCATGGCCTACTCAATTTAAATTAAAATATATTTAAATAATTAAATCTTGTGATTTTTTGGGCACCAGCTCATTCAAATGCTAAAATTTGTTGCCAAAAATAATTTCCAAAAAAAACAAAAAACAATTACCTCAATTTTATAAAATATAAATAATTTAATTTGTACTTTTGAAATAAATACTTTAATTAGTACCTATTAGTTTGATATGATTTCTATATAATGTAAATTTGATGTGTGTATATGTTCTGCAGAAATACCTGATATGATATCTTGATAATTTCTAAAATCATTCAAACATATAAGAGTTCAAAGAAATAAATTATTCATTAGAGAATAAATAAAAAATACTACGTGCAAGACTTACCCATCTCATTTGGCTATCACTCGTCAAGAGCCTCCAGAAATTGCTAAAATTGTCAAATATGTCATCCACCATTTTTCCAATGACAAGTCCTTCCATTGCTTTGATGCAGCATGTAACTGAATTAAATACAGACGGTGATTAATTGAGGCCATAAATAACAAAATAGTTTTTGTTCAGAGTTAGGCAGAGGTTAACTATTTAGGCAACTAGATAAAAGTTTTATTGATTTAAGTTATATACACAGTGTAAGTAAAAAAAAAAAATAAATGAAAATATCTTTAAAAAAACATTGATGGCAGTGACATACGGAAGACATGGGTCCTCACCAGGAAGTCAGAACACATGCTCAATGTATGGGAGCGGAAAGTCCTGAGAAGGAATTAGGGCCACTTGAAGGAGGGAGATCAGCGAAGGCAAAGAAGTAACCAAGAGATTTGTGATCTATACAAGGCCCTGGATATTGTCTCTTTTATCAAGAAGGGTAAAATTAGGTGGCTGGGGCATGTACAGAGGATGGAAGAGCAGAGAATCCTGAAGAAGCTTCTGGAAGGACAGCCTGGTAGAGGATGAGGAAGAGGGCATCCCAGATTGCGGTGGCTGGGAAACGTGTATGAGGACTTCAAGGCGCTTTGAATCCGAAGGTGGGGAAGAGCGGCTATGGACAAGTACGAATGGCAGAGGATTTTGGAGGAGGCCAAGGTACTACAAGGACCATAGAGCCATCAAAAGTGAAGAAAGTAGATAAAAGATATATTGATTTAAGTTGTTATGTACACAGAGTTAGTAAATAAAAAAAATTGAAACTTTCTAACAAAAAAAAAAAAAAAAACTTTTTTCTAGAAGTGCAATATTTTGTTTAATAGTTGACAGAACAATATTACTGTTTCTCTACTACCGTAGTTTTGTTGGCCTTCATTGCTACAACTACAGTATTCAGGGGTAATAAAGTAGTTCTGAATATTCTCAAGTATCTGTAATTGTAGTTATAGATCCATAACTGCAGGTACTAGGCAACATTATATTCAGCTTTTAGATGTTTCAGAAAGCTTCTAGTTCATGTTTCTCTCTGTGACTCCATGTTAATATCATACAACTTGAAACATCTTGAAGATTTGGAGAGTTTAAATTTAATTGAGATGGAAACTTCGAGTTTTATTTTCTAATACAGGTTTCTGAGTTGAATGGATAAAGTGATCAAAATCCTAAATATGTTTTGGCTCGGGAAGTTGAAGAAAGAAATCAGTTTTAATTCTTTGTCAAATTTTGAAATTTATTCCAGCTCTTTAACTAGGTCCACAAAAAATAATAAAGATATTTTTGAAACTATTGACATTATTTATTTTTTTCAATAGTTTATTTTTATAATAACAAGAAATAAAGGTCTCCCAGTGGACTAGTGGCTAACACCTTGGATTGTCATGCGGGAGATGGGGGGTCTAGCAGCAGAGATTTTTGAGCCCGTTGAGAAAATTCCCGGATGCACCATGAATGTTGGCGCTAATTGCCCGGATGTCGGTGCGTTATAAAAAAAAACAAGAAATATTTAATGAGAATATCAAAAATATTTGTAGTTTCTTACTAGTAGTTCTGTTTATTAAACTACAAGGAAATGTTTATAAATGAATATACTAAAGACAATCATAAACTAGTGCCAACTCATATTTAATGAGATGCAGATAGTTAGCCATTGAGCTGATAGGAAGTAAAGAAATGGTTGGGATTCGGCTAAGAGAAAACTTTAGACTTCCAGAAAAATCTATTTTTTCGAATGTTTCGGCAAGCCCTTCGGCAGCCTTCTTCAGCTATAAATGCCTAGGGGATGGAGAAAGACCTCGATAACTTTTAGGTGCCATGGATAAGTTTCACTGCAATTAATGGGTAATTTCAGTTACCCTCGAATGACAACACTAGAAGATAAAAACTTTAGTGCGAGCTCGTGTTTTGAACACTGATACTCCAGAATATTAGTCAAGTGTTCCACCACTAAGCTAACCTCGCCGACATTTTATCTGTACTTTTCTCATTTTTAATTGAAAACTCTTAAAGAATGCAATCCATACCTACTTCAGTTCCTTTTCCTAGAGTAAATGTCAGTCCATAACCCTGTTGATGGCTATTGGTTTCAATGACTACATAGGCACAAGAATAATCAGGATTTGTGTGCTGAAATTATCATGTTATAAGAACAAAATCAATATTTAAAATATTCAAAAGTGTTCAGTTTCTTATTGATTACCGATAACACAATTTCCCTCATTTAAGTGAGCTCCTTATTTTTTAAAAATATATATTACATCCATATCCATCTATATATATATATACACACACATATAAATATATATAGATTGATAGATAGGTAAATAGTTAGTAAGATTATAAAGCTGTATCTTTTGTTGATATGAATTAGTTTATAATATATATGTTTTATAGAGTTTCTGGATGTTTATTGTTACTATTTATTTATATTACAACCCCTCTACCCTGTAGTGTCATTAGCTTATGTGTTTCTTTCATCATGACGAAGATAAAATTAAATACAAAATGAAAATCACTGATAATGAAATGATGGGAATGTTGAGGATTTAGACATGTTTTAAAAAATTATATAATTACTGTTATTATTATTCATTGTATGCACTGCGTATTTGGCGAATTTTTTCTTTCGATACTTTTCTATAGGGGTGATGTAAAACTGGTTTAATCTATTCTTTTCTTAAAATAATGGATGTCCTTAAGCATTAATTTTAAAACATTTTAACCAGAAATTTTGGCTCGGCATTTACCTAATATTTTATTTCAATTTTGTTGTAAATATCAATGACCTTTTAATGCTTGAGTATTGTGTCAATGTGGTGGCTGTAATCTCCGAGGAGTTAAAATAATTAAAACTGCAGAAGTTTAACTAATAAAAAATATATAATTGAATGGATATAGAATATATATAAATAAACATGGGCGTATATAGAAAATAATTTTGGGAGGGGCTGGGAAAATTTCAGGGGGGTGGGGGGGGTGGGGTCTGAGACCTTTTCTGGGGTATGGAATACTAAAAATTTAGAGCTTGGATTAGTTTTAACTAAAACGCTATTGCACGTAAAATGAAATATTTTTTATGAACTAAGTGATCTTATTTAATTTATTTTTAAGGGTTTTACGGCAAGTTTTTACCATCAAATCAAAATTTCGGGGGGGGGGGGGCTGCCCCTCAGCCCCCCTTATATACGCCCATGTAAATAAATGCATTCGTTTACTCATTCTTGTTTTGGTATTTAACTAAATCTCTTAGTTAATACATTTTTACGTAATAAATAAATTTGAGTCATGTTAGTTTTTTAGCTCTATCTATTAAAATAAAAATTATTAAAAATTATATGTACTTGTTTAAGTTATAAATTAAATTATAATTTATAAATTAGTTTAAATTATAAATTATATGTACTTGTTTAAGAATTATTTATCTAATTATTACCATAGCATCGGACCCATCATGTTGAAGAGAAGTTGGAAATCTTAAGTCTTTCACACTTAACTTCTCAATGTACACGCCCTTGTACATTTTAATTTGTTTTCTGAAAAATTATGAGTTAAATGGTGAGCTAGTGAAAGGTTACAAGTAAACACTGTTATCACACTCTTATATATAGGTATTTAATCAGATAAGTAACATTCCTTTAAAAAATAAATAAATAAATCTTCAATGTTGTTGTATTTGTGTTTTTAATATCAGATAGATTACCTTTGCTGATAAAAGTCAATAATATGAAAGAATAATTAAATTCTAAAAGGAGATTATACTGGACAAGAGCTCCTTCAATGTAAAAGTTTGGATGTTCCTCCTAAAAACCAAATGTATATTTAAATTACCTAATTATAATAAACATATAGTATTTCCATAAATATGCTGGAAAAACTGGAAAATAAAATTCCAAATACTTAACAACAATCGTTTAAATTTGTTTTATTTAAAAAAAAAGTATTAATGAATAATTATTAAGAAGATAAAAATAAAACTCCAGATATTTGTCTTATTACGTTTATGATCCTGAAAAGAACTTCAGTTGTCTAATAAATTAACTTTAATTATTTTTCAGTGCCTATATCTGAAGGACCTTAAAATATTCTCCAATTTATTGAGTAATACAGTTGGTGATGTAGTTTAGCTTTACAGTAAAATAGTTATTGGAAACAGTCGATAAATTAAAAAAAATTAGTTGGATCTAATTTTATCAAAATTAGGCTTTAGTCTGTGTTTCTTCCCTCTCTATGGGGAAGAATCTTGTTTATGAACTTGATCTATTTTGGGTAAGAAATCTACCTGGGTAAGTTTCATGAACCTTATACAAAGAAAAGAGGGACATTCAAAATTGTTGCTTCGTTATGCATATGCATAGCATATATATATATATATATATATATATATATATATATATATATGTATGTATATATATATATATATATATATATATATATATATATATATATATATATATATATATATATATGTATATGTATATATATGTATATGTTTCCGTTCTTAATTAGAGTGCCCTTTGGAATACTTGGAATGATATATACCTAGACAACAATTTGAAGCATTTTTGTTTTCTATGACTTCGGAAACATGAACTTTTCTAGTCTGCAATCCTGTATTGGGACATCTCATCAATGTCATAAGCGGGTCCCTTATGTTGGGAGGAAACTCGCTGAAACAATATTTTATCAAAGTTAATTGACAGTTTTTGATTTTACATATATTTTGTCAACTATCTTTAAAACAGTTAAAAAGTGTGGAAAGGCATCAAGGCAGAGAAACCTGTGCCTAAAGTTTCGGATTGTCAATTTTGTTTTCTTTTTTTTTTTAATAAAAAAATAACAACAATGTTAAATTAATTTCAATTCTGTTTTTCTAGAAAAAAATGAATAAGGTACCACTTGTATTTTATTTTCGTTTATTAATTACAGGTATTTTGAAGAAATTGTATTTTTCATACCTATATAAAAAAAAAAATAAATAAAAAAAGTAGGTGTTTAATTTTCTTTTTTTATCGAAAATTGTCAAAAAAAAAAAAAAAAAAAACAAGAAAATTACCATAGAAAATGTTTTATCGTTTTTTTTCCGTATATTGTGGTTATTGATAGTAACTCACTTTTATGAATATCCATGTTCACAGTTTCTAAATGAGCTCCTTACAATACAATGGAAGTATGTTTACTTTTAATTTGATTAAGGAGCCCCGGTGGCCTTGAGTACTAAGTGTGTTCGATTCTCACTAGGCCTGATGGCTTTTATTTAGAAAAAAAAAAAAGAAAATGAATCAGGCTTATCCTGGCTAGAAATGGTTGGTAACCTGCCGAAAACTGCCCCAAAAATCGTTGTCATTTGTAAGTAGACGTTAAAATTTAAAGGAATAAATAATTTGTTTTTATCACTAATTAGTCAAATGATCCCAAAGGGCTCTTTAACATAAGAAGAATTTCGGGGGGGGGGCTGAGAACATTCAGGGGATATGGAATTCTAACTAACTTGGAATAGTTAGCCAATTAAAACACCCAATAAAAACTATTTTTTCTTAAATAAGTGATCTTATTTAAATTATTTTTAGGTTTACCGATTTCGGGGGGGGGGCGGTCTGCAACCCTCTCAGCCCCCCTTTATATACGTCCATGGAACCCATAGATCACCATAATAAGGGTGGTTAAAATTTGTGTTCAAATTTGTCTGTTCGCTCTCTCGCTGGCTCAGAAATAGACCGATTTTAATGGGATTTAGTACAAAAATACTTTGTGTGATTTGAAAGGTTGACTTCGTTAATCAGCAAAATTCGCGAGAAAAAATAAACACGGATTTGCGCCACTAGGCTTTCAGGTAGTTGTTTCATGTTCTCAGCAACATGAATCAAATTCCAAGGCCGTATTTATATCCGTTTTCAAGGGAAATGGAAAAGCTAAATTTTTGGATATATTCATATATATCTCGAAACCGATTGGAAAATCGTAGCGAATGTAAAATATCGATTCGAAAGCTTATTAACCTCTAAGTACTGAGGTATGGTCCCTGGGACCTTTTGTTTACTGAAATTTGAAATAAATTTTATATTCATTGAATGTGTGCAATCAAAAGGGAACTACTAGGGGAGATTTCTAGAAATGGCTACCATAAGGTCCCAGGGACCATACTTCAGTACTTAAAGGTTAAATTTTGTACAAATATGTTTCCGGTGCGAGTTTTGATATAGCGATCTCATTCAGAGAGGTCGATGCTTAAAATGAGTAATTTCTGCGTAGGATACAGTCAATTTCCTGTTGTGGCGCCTAAGGCCGGCCACACACGTTCCGGTATACCGGAGAGGTTTACCTGCACAGGTGACCTGCGCAGGTAAACCGGAGCGTGTGTGCCAGCCCTTCCGGTATACCTGTGCAGGCGTAGCGACCTGTACAGATATACCGGAGAAGAATCAAAATTCAATTCTTTTTACATGCGCAGGTGAGTAGACCGGAGCGTGTGTGGGAGTCATCCGGTATACCTGCGCAGGTGTGGGGCTAGTTGTGGCAAATATTCTGATTTGAGAGCTTCGTGTTGTGCTATTCTCTGCACTCGCGTGCCGGTGGTTATTTAGAACGTTTCTATATTGTTTACTGTGTTAGTCATCATGTTTGTCCTAAAACGGAAACCGAATTCTCGAGGAATTCATTGAAATTTATCGATCAGAACCCTGTTTGTGGCTAGTTAAGAGCAAGGAATACCATAACCGTGCGTTTTCTTCTTTTTTTGCAGTTTATAGCCACTAACAAACACACTAAAGCAATGACGTCATCTTGTCGGCTCGCTATTTCTAGACCGTAGAAATCCTTCACCCGTCCGGTTTACCCTAGCGTGTGTGGGCTCTCGCCTCTTCAGGTATTCCGGACAGGTACACCTGTGCATGTATACCTCTCCGGTATACCGGAACGTGTATGGTCGGCCTAAGATCTTGCTTCCCTTTGATATTTCATTTTACATGTGTTTACATTTTCACGAACGATTAGGGAAAAAACATTAACTGATTATATTTTAAGCTTCCCAAATTACTGCAGGCGTAAGAACGGAAGCTTGTTAAGATGACGCAGTTCTTGCGGTTGGGCTTTTTTGCTTCGCAATCTTCTTTGAACGACTTCTTCTCTTCTAGAGTGTAGCTGAGCTTTGTATTAATAATAATATTTATAAGCTAAGCTTTATTTTAATAAAATTTACTGAAGAAAGCAATTAGTTAAGAAAAGTCTTTATATTCAAATATAGATTTATATTTAAAATACATACCTAATTTGAATAATATCAAACGGCCCGTATCATTTTAAGTTTATGGAAACTTATTAATCCTTTTAACAATAAGCTCGTAAATATATCATCTCATGCAAAGATTTAGTGGAAAGAGGCCTTTGTTTACATAGTTACTGAGCTAAAACTAAAATATTCGTTATCTGAACATTTTGCTTACAAAGTATATCGCTTTGTTGATTAGGCAAAGCGATTCGATAGTTCGATAGCCAGCACAATTGCCCTCTAGTATTTTCCAGGCCAGTTCTCAGCTGACACCGAGAGGGCAGGATGCGCCTGTTGGGTTATGGTGCTTGTTTTACTAGTATTGTTAGTTAATTCTTAAACAAATTGTTCATGCCCGTCGTTACATTTTATTGTATCTTTTATAAGTGAGTATTAATGCTACCCTTAATCGTTTAGTGATTCGATGCCATTATGAATTTATTGACCCCAATATTTTGAAATTTATTAAGCTTACTTTTACTAGTTTTTAGGTGACATCCCCACAATACTTGAGCTCCATGGTTTCAGAACCGAAAACGTTATTCAGAACCTGTGTTTGCAGCTAATTTCATGTTTAGTTTTATATTATATTCAAACCAAAACAAACATTCACCGAGGCCAATTTTGAGATGGTTTAAATGGCCTTTCAAGAAATTGGGAATGTTGACATTCAGATAGGAAAGGGAGTGGACGATGAGAAAGAAGTTCCCCTTGTAACAGCTGCTTCTGATATTAAAGTTGAGCACCAAAATGGAACGGTTGAAAATACTGGATTGCTCTTACACGAAGAGGAGAAACTGGAAGCCAACTCTACTGCCTTGATGTTAAATGTCAGTACTAAATTGCCTTTAAACTGTGATACTAAAATGCCTGCAGAATTAAGTGGAGTACCTGTTAATGACAGTAGAATCGAAGAATCAAGATTTTTGGATAAAACTATGGATGATTTTGGTAGTATTGATATCTCTAATGCAGAGAACCCGTCTAACAATTTTAATATTGGTCATGAGAATTCTTCCCATTCTTCCAGTTCTGATTCATTAGATAGTGACAGTACTTCTGGCGAAATTGGAAGTATTTTTAGGAATGACAAGGATATTGTTTTTCACCAAGATGAGGGAGAAGAAAGAGAACATAATTGTCTTCAGCATCCTGCATATTCCTTGGCACTGCATAAAATTGAGGAGAAACAGCTTGAAATTCTTCAACTTGAAGCAACAGTTACGAGGTTATTATTTACATTATTTCTTTGCAATTCAATTAGTACCTTAACATTTATGTTGATTTGTCTTAGAAAAATCATTTATCAAAGTTCCAAAAATGTTTTGTATCAATAAATGAGGATTATTTTCATGCCAGATTATTTGAAATGAATGTCTACATTACTTTTTCAAGTAGTCTATCGATAGAAAGGGCCGGCAATGCTATTATTTGATCTGATTATCCAAGGTACAACCTGACACTGGTTACTTAAATAGTCTGCTAATCAGGTACTAGCCATCATTTTCAAAAGTCAGTTTAGTTCTGAAACAAATTGGCTAGTTTATGTTTTAACTGATTTTTTTAAATAACTAATGTGCTTTAAAATGTTTTGTCCCTGGATGAAAACAACATCTATTCCTGTTAGAGTTTTGCTATAAAAATTAAAATTACCATTTCTATGTCCATCATTTCATGTCACAGACTGTGGTCTTTTGAGTCACTGGCATTGATAAAAACGATGTGATGAATTCCACGAAGTGAAATTATTTTTGTTTAACTTTCAGATTAAAAGATTTATTGTCCGTTGAAACTGAAAAGAGTGGAAGGATTCAAGAACTTGAGCTATTGTTACTCACATATGAGAGGGAACTCAATATCAGTAAAAAGGAGCAAGAGATAGACAAAAGGACATTTGAAGCTACGAAGAAAGAAATTGATAACAAATATTCTCAGGTACGTATTTATTCCCAAAGTTTTATGTAAACATAATAAAGCTGGTCACAAACATATAAAGCCATTATATTAACCCCTAAACAGTGGTCATAAGTATGATAATTCATACGAGTATCATGTGATAGAAAACGTTTTTGTGACTTACTGCAAAATGGGTGGCTTGGATATATTTGGCTAGTCAAGGTCCATCTTCAGTTAATCCGTCTACTAAAAGATTTCTTAACTCTTTGAGGACCGATGGCTGCGAAAAAAATGTCCATCAGGGCCCAAGTCTTCCTTTTGTATAGTTATTTCGGCAAACATATAAAAATAAATAAATGAAGAAACTTTTTAAATGATGTACTTTTAGTGGATTAATTACAATTTAGTAAAGTGTCAAATACGCCATGACAGCGGGCTCGCTGAAGGAATGTGGTCCCAAACCAAATACGAATGATATAGGACAACGCCCAGAGTAGTGGGGACAGAAAGAGATGCAAACTCACGCACATGCCACGATGCCGAGCCCGGAGAAGACATCTCTCGGACACATATGCCATGAAGCTGGGCCCGAACGTGTTAATACACAACGATCTTTCAAGGACTATCATACAATGGAGGGATTGACCTGTTTTATCATCCTTTGGAACTAAATTGCATTGAAGTTGAATTGTCGCAATTTTTTTTTTTTCTTTTTTTTTCTGTGGAGAATATGATAAAGCAGCAATGGTCAGAGTCCTTTTGAATAACAGTGCATGCAGATGCAGAAATCAACCGAAGAGTTTGGGTTTTGTATGATAAGTGACCGATCATCAAAATGATTAGTTTCAACACTTCATAATATTAATATTATGAAGTATGAGTAATTACTCTTTAGGGAATTACAATTTTAATAATTTCTTTTGAAATAATTTTATCTAACGTCAAATGAATCATCTACACATGTTCAGAAAAGAAGGAGAAAAAAAGGAAAGACGTTTAGAAAATATACATTTTCAACTAACGGGTTTAAAGAAGTAATTTATTTGAAAGTATTTTGTTCATCTTAATCAGACTCTCAGCAATTGTCGTTTATAAAAATTATTTTTTTTTGCCCCTTCATTAATTAAACAAATTGTATGGAACGGGTTATTTATGGGTTTCTAGACGGCATAGAGATGATCTCTTTCCTCTTTTTTAAAGGCCTCTTTCTCCTATTTTTCACACATTTATCCTAGTTACGCATTTTATTGCTCTTCCCAGCCACAAAACAGTTGTAGAAATGATGCCAACCTGTGTTCTCCTGCTGGAAAATTTTAGGTTAGGTCTCCTTAGGTTTCTCCTTTGGCAGGCAGTTTCACATCATGAGAACTTTCTGACCCATTTCCGTAGTTGAAGGAGATTATATACAATATTGGATATTTTTTTTGCTTCACTTAAGTTTCCTGACCTTTGGATTGAGGATTGAAACTTTTAGGTTATAAACACCTCTGCTGCTCTCCATACTCATGTTTAAAATTATTTTAACATACTATGTTAGAGATAAACTATTTACATTTTTTTTTTGTTTTAGTTGAAAAAGGACTGTGATTCTGCTATTAGAGAAAAAGAAAATATGGTAATGCGATACGCTGTTAGTGAAAAGGAATTGATTGATGTTAAAAAGGAGAAGGAAATAATGACAAAGAAGATTAAGGATGCGGTTAAAGAAAATGAATCTCTCATGGATAAAATGAAAACTCTAGTAACTGAAAAATCAAAGTTGTCTCAGCTGCTCGAGACTAGGGTAAACATTTAATGAATCAAATGTTTAATGATTTATTAGCATAATGTTTTGAATTTGTAAACAATTTATGAGAGTAAACATCCTCATTAGTGTAATGGGGTGTATTTTTATGTTTTTACCTGGATTTTTTAAAATTTATTTTGCAGTAAAATGAGTATCAAGATAACTAAGCATCAAAAATGGGAATGCATTTTTATTTTGTATTTGTGATTCTTTTTTAATTTTCTTAACTAGCAAATTACAGGGAGTCTACATTAAAAAATCACAAACTTTAAAAGCCAATAGAGCGATACAATTTTTTTTTTGTGTGTAGACTTGCTACATTTATAATTATATTGCATATTAATTTTTATGTCTGGTTGGTGACTCGGCTAGTGTCTTCATTCGTAATGCTTTTGACAGAAGTGGTGTTACCTGTTTCCAACCAGACATATAACCCCAAAGCAGGTGTCTGAAAAAAATTAAATTTATAACACTTAAAATTGAGTAATAGTATGCTATTTTTTTGGGGGGGGGGAGGGCAAACAACTAAAAGCATATTATGCTCTCTTAATAATTGACAATATGATAATTAGACCCTATTAATATTTTTTCAGACTGCAGACTTGTCAACTGCTCATAAGGAAATTGATAAATTGAAAGAAGAAATAAATGCTCGAGATATAAAAATAAAATGGACTCAGAACAAGTTGAAAACAGAAATGGAAATGCATAAGGTATGCAAATTTCCAAGATTCTTTTTTTTTCTATTACATGTGACACAAATTGTGCTCATGGCCTCAGCAGCTTATGCACAATAATTGATATAAAAAAAAAAATGTGACACAAATTTTAGGTTTTCTCTATGCTGCAGACCTGAATTTTGTATATCTTGTATCCATCGAGCCCAATCAAAGAAAAGTTCTGGGTATCGGGGAAAAGTATTGGTGAATTATGTCTCAGCTTGCCAAATATTACATTAGAAAAAGCTTTTCCTGGAATTTATTTCTTAAATATATGCTGATGCCCAATGCCATGTTTTCCGATGGTTATTCACTATTTACTGGAAACAGTGGTTGCCTGAGCAAAACAATTGATGAACTCTAGAATTGGTGTGCCACAGGGACTTGACCACTATTGTTCAAAGTCTGAAATAGTTTTTTTTTCTTGTTTTTTTTTTTTTATGTTAAATCTGCATCTAGGCAATTAGCACCGGGTTATCACCCTTTATTAACATCCATCGTGGAGGAGGAAACTCCCTCAGCTAGAGTATATATATATATATATATATATATATATATATATATATATATACACATACATACACTATACTTGTACATATACTGAAAGTCCAACAAATTTATTAAATGAAACAACTGCTTGTAGAAAACTATTAATCTCCTCAGGTCTTCCTTTGTTCCAATACATACATACATACATACATACATACACATACATACATACATACATACATACACACAAAAAATTGAATTGATAATAAGAAAGGATGATATACTGCCATACCTTCTTTGCCCTTTTACTTTTGGGTGGACTGGGTAGCCTGATACAGCTAGAATTGTGGTGAAAATTTTGAATGACCGCTTTTAGGAACACATTTGTATAATTATAATATAAAAACAAAAAATAATAACACATTAATAATTCTCAGTTGGAAATTACTCCAATAACAGTCCCAGATCACTGAAAAACGTATCATGTGCAGAATAATGACTTCCATTACATAATATATTTTCTCATCAACTTCGGTATCTGAAGTTTATCACACGTCTATGAAACTAATAAAACTTACACTTCTGTTATTTTAAAAAATACAAGAGGCTAAAATGTCTACAGATCTTATACATGTATACAAAATCTATAATATCTTTTTTTTATATATATTTCATTATTTTAAATTTGTAGGAATGCCCTGCACAGATGGATAAGCTAATGACAAAAATTCATAACATGGAAGAAGATTTAAATGCTGCCAAATTGAAGGGACAGAATTTGAAGAAGCAACTTCAAGAATCTGAGCAGAACAAAGCTTTAGGTAACATTGTTTTTATAAATAGTATTAGAAACAGATTTTATTAGCATAAATAAATATCGATTTCTCAACTTCAAAATAATTTTTGGAAGGATTAAAAAGTAGTAACATAAAGTAGTTTTGTAGTTATTGATTGATTTACACTAGGATTATTAATAATCCATTTCAGAAAGCCAACTTAGAGAACAGCAGGCCAAATTGATTATGGAGAGGCACGAGCACTCAGAAATTGATACAAAATATAAGTTACTGCAGTCAAAACATCAGTCCATTATAGAGGAGAATAACACTTTATCTATAAAGGTAAAATTTTCCTTTTTCAAAAGATAATCTTTATGTCAAAGCTATTAGTAATTTAAGCTAGTCGTTTTGGTTAGCTAAGGATTTTAAAATCTTTCCGCTTATTACACTGATTTTTGTTGTAAAAAAAGGGATTTTATTCAAAACAAACAATTATATTTATTATGATTAATTATAAAAAATGAATTACATTTATTTATCTTTTAGGGGGTTTAATTTTATTAGGAAAATAAGTTATTATTTAAATAACTTATTTATAAAACAGCCTAGTGTTTATTTAGATGAGGCATATATTCAAGCATTTCATTCTGTTGGCAAAGTGAAGAGAGAGGTTTGTTTAGTACATTAGGTAAAGGAAATATCTTAATATATGGCTTGAGAATAGTTACCGGTGCTTTCCGATCCAGTCCTGGGCTCAGCTTATGTGCTGAAGCAGGAGAACTACCTTTGGATTTTAGAAGAAATCTCCTCTCGCTCTCATTCTATTATAAAGTTATTGCAACTCCACATCATCCACTTAATGAATACTTCTCGCCCAATTATAATCTTACAAATATGAATCACCAAAGAACCAAGCTTAGGACCTCATTTCCCAGAAGAATCAAAATTATGCTGGATGAACTTAATTTAAGTTCACAAGATCTAATGCAGAACTGTATTTCAACTAAAGAACCATGGAAATTAGCTTTACCTAAAATTAATTTATCACTAACTAAATACACTAAGACAACCACCCCTCCAGTAATATTCCAAAAAGAATTCATAAGATTAAAGAAACTACTTCTACCTTCTACATGCATCTTCACAGATGGATCCAAGGACATTTCAGGAGTTGGAGCAGCCTTTCTTTCTGAATCCAGGACACACATGTTCAAACTCTCGCCAATATGTACTTCCTTTACAGCAGAACTATTAGCAATATATAAAGCACTTTCCATTGTTATCCCTCCTAATAGAACCATTGCAATATTTTCTGACTCGTTATCAGCCCTACTGGCAATTAGAAACATATATTCCGATCACCCACTCGTTGTAAATATACTTGAGTGTTTAGAAAAAAAAAAAAAAATTTAAAAAGGAAAGAGATGAAGTCCAACTGCCTGTACATTTGGATGAAATACTAGGCAACGGCGCAAGAAATATAAATAAATTAATGAAATTCTTGAAATCCAGCAAATTAATTTCCAAAATATAAATTTTACATTTCTATGACATATTCCATTATTAGATAAAATTGAAAATAAACTAAATGAACATTTAATTTTCTTATTATGAAATTAAATAAATATAACAATTGTAAAAAAAAAAAAAAAAAAAAAATGAATAATTTCCAACTGAGAGAGAAACAAATATTTGCTCCTTCTGAAAGTGTTTCCTGAATACATGTGCCTGTGGCAAGGTCATCGTCCAGAACTACATTCGAGGCATTAATGACCCAAGGGGTTGACAAGCCTTAAAAGAAAAAAAAAAAAAAAAAGAAAAAAGGAAATATCTTTGCAGTCGTCCATGCAGAAGGTGTAATGGGATTTATTCCTAAAGTTTTACTTATTTGAACATAAATTTCATCATCAGGAGATTGTCACAGCACCTTACATTTTTCTAATGTTAGTAAATGGTTAAAAGAAATGATAATCCCCAATCTCCTACCCAATTCTGTAGTTGCAGTGGTCAATGGAAAATATCATTGTGTAGAAAAACCACAAATAAACAAACTACTGAACAATGTTAAGGGCTCATAACACTTATGAATGGGGGGGGGGGAGTAACAAAAAGCAGAGATGATGCAAAAAGTAAAAAAGTTCCTAAGGAGAAAAGATATATTATAAATGAAATTTTAAAAAGAAGCGGTCACAGGCCCAGGTATTGTGATGTAATCCTATAAATTCAACTACATATTTATTTACTTTTAATTGCAGGTACAACGATTAGAAACAGAAAGGTTAGAAATGGAGAAGAAATTGAGTTCTTCCCGTGAGGAAACTGAAAAACTTTCTAGTCTTGTATCAGAGTTGCAGTCCAAGCTAGTCCATATGGATTCATTGACCTCTCAGTTAAAGCAGTGAGTTTCAAAATTCTTTCTATTATTTATTTTTATTCTTTAAATAATGACACATATACGTTCTTGGTGCTAAAATCTGGTCAGGGCTCTGGCATCCAAAAGAAACCACGCCTCTCATTCATGTCCCTGGCCAACGTAAACTAAGCATTATGCTGACAGCCACACTACCTCGCTTGCCAACCTAGTTTAATCAACTTGTGCGAGGTCTTTCTTTCTTCCTTCTTTTCTTCACCAGTTTATACATCATAATTTTTTTTGGAATACTATCTTCTTCCATACTTTCTTTACCTTGGCCTGCCAAGCAGAAGTTTTATGAACTTTACTGCTGGAACATCTGTAAACTCTTCATAGAGTTCTCAATTGTGCCTTGTCTTCCTTTATAATCTATAAATCCTTTTAAATATTCTTGTTTCAAAATCAGCTAGCTCCTGTTTTTCTGTTTTCTTTAGTACCCAGCATTCACAGCCATATCTCAGAATAGGCCTCTTCAGAGTGTTTTTTTAAAGTAAAAGAATATTTTTGATAATATGACTAAAATTAAAATGTTACACAAATAAAAAGTCTTTGAGTTGGCTGGCTATTTGGGTTAGGCTATTTAGGTTCAAAATGATTTAAAATGAAATTGTTTTTATTTACAATACTGCATGGAGCCTATGTATATACAGAATTTAAAATGTTGGTACTAAGATCTGGAATTTAGAATTTCGGATAAAAACAAAATCAGGAAGCTATGTTTTAGCTGACTATAAAATAAAACATTAAACATTTTCAATAATCATCAGATCCTGGAGTTCTGAAGTATAGAAAACATTAAATATATGAATATCTCTTAAAGATTTTTTTTCAAATTCTTTTAACATATCTCTTTTTATGTTTATTAGATCTGAGGACAAGGTAGAAACTCTTATGAGCGAAATGGAACGCATAAGACGTCAGAATGAAAAGCTTCTCCAAGATATGTCCTCCTGTCGTGCTAGAGAAGCTGAAATGCTTTCCTTTACTGAACAACTTACGACAAAAAATGTTCAGCTACAATCAGAATTTTCTTCAGTTGAAACAAAGGTTTAATGCTTTCATACTTAATGAAATCTGGCTTATTTGTAAATTTCTTTGTTCCTTTCCTTTGATATCTTAGCATTTTTATGAATTCAATCTCTTTCTAAATCAAAAATCTTTATTTTGGTTTAGAGCCAATGGCATTAGTTAAGATCCTCATTAAATAAATAATAGTTTTAAAAAATACATCTACTTTTCGCTGTTTTACTTTTTTCTGTAAAATTACTCAAGGAACTTTTGTGTCGGTTAAGCTTAAGATTTTCTGTAAACGTCTTTCTCTCAAGTGTACATTCTGAAAAAAATGTAAACTAGTTCCTGCTCCTCTGAGTTTTTTTTTTTTTTTTTTTTTTTCTAAATGAACTTTAATTCTAGGGAATACAACTTGATCTGTGAAGTCCTATTGGGCTTTGTGAGTTTAAAAATCTGTACTATAGGTCATGTACCAATGAAGTTTAGGTAATCTGTTTATTTTGGTTTCATTATGTCCTCAATGTTGACAAAGCCAAATACTCTTCCTTTCAAGTAGCTTAACTCTTTTCATTGGAACATATTGGTGTCATTTCATCTTCAATCACACAACATCCGAAGTGTGAAAGGCAGTACATGTGCTTCCCAAGTTTTCACTGCCTCATAATAATAATTTCATTTGGCCATGAAGTCTGTCGCCAACATTCTTACCATTACCTCAGTCTGTTGTAGGACTGATTTTTATTTATTTATTTTTTTTTTTTGTTCACTGATTTAATCCTCTCCTATATGTGTCTCGGGATTGATATTTTCTTATGTAAAATCGAGTTTATTCTATATGTATGATTCAAACACCATAATGAATATTGTATAATTACTAATTTTAAGTCAAATTATGTGTTTTTACTTTATTATTTGCTCATCTTTAGGCATCTGATCTTCAGAAAAGTGAGGAAAAATGGAAAACGAAAATGAAAGACTTGATGCAACAGGTTAATAATTTACAGATCCAATTAGCAAAAGAGAAATCTAAAAGAGATGAAGAAACAAGGCTACTTGCTAGACAGGTGACAATATTTCATTAATTTGTATTCGCTCGCCCGCTCATGTGTTTGTTTGATTCAATTAAGAGTAATAGCAAACATAATTTTTTGTTAAGGACAATCACATTTTTTATAATTTATTTATAATTCATATTACAAATATAATGTGTGTTTATAATAATAATGTAATAAAATAAACAAAAAAATGATATACTTAGGTTGAACATTTTTTAAATTAGTAACAATAATTTTGCAAAAATAAATGAATTGGAATTAATTAAATTACAATAGGGAAATATCTTATGAATAATTTATAATGTATATTACATTCTTAAACAGGTTGCTGAAAAAACTAAGAAAGGAGATTTGGCAGAGGCTGAGCTGAATGATACAAAGGCTACTTTGTCTCAAACAAAACAGAAGCATGGGGCCATTGTTAAGGTTGGTCACCAAAGCATTTTTGAGTTCATAGAATATACATTTTTATCTGTTCGGGTTACATGGTTTATTTATTTTAAACTGGATGTTACAGAATTTTAAGCATGAAATTTAAAAAAAAAAGATAGGAGACATATTTTGTGATATTGTTTTTAGCCAAATATAACTTTCTGTTGGAACACTTATTTCATTTTAGAACTACTATCATATTTTTTACATACAATATTTTTTTGCAATTATTATTTATTATTTTAATTTTAACGTCCGTTTGTTATTAACTACAAATTTTAGGACGGGTTATCTATAGGTTACCACCCTTTTCTAGCCAGGTTAGGGGTGATGCCTTTTCTTTTTTCTAAAGAAAAGCTACCATCCCTAGTGGGAATCGAACCCACGACCTTTGGACGGAGTTTTAAGTGCTCATGCCTTAACCCTCACGGCCATCGGGTCGTTTAATTTGGAGTTGTTTAATTTTGCAATTAAACAACTCCAATTAAAAAACATTCAGATTTTTTCTGTGTTATTAATTTTCAAGAATTAGGCTATTGCCTGTTCATAAAAAGTCTTTCATGTGAGAATGTATTGATAACCCAAACTTGAAACTGCTCATATCTTATAAGAGCATTGTAAAAATGTTTACATTAAATATTTTATTTGATGTTTTTTCTATTGTGCATCTCAAGGCCTCCATACTAAATAAGAAAAGTCAATTTAAAACATGAATCTTGCACTACAATAACTTTTAAATAAAATGTAAATATACCATTTAATTGTTTATTGCATGGTTGTAATTATACACTAATATTAAAACATTGGAAACTTGTGGAATACTAATATTAGAGGATTAATCTCTATGCATGTTATTAAAATAGACATAAACTAACTTAGCAGGGTTTAGTGATTCCGTACCTTGACTGATATTAGAGAAACATTTAAAAAAAGTATATAGTAATTGGATACTTACAACATCTGTGAATTTATTTATTTATTTTACAAAAACTTTACTAGTAATCAGGTAATACAAAATTTAAAATGTTCGTGTTTGTACAGTTCCTGTCACCAGGTTAGTTTGTGTTATTATGATGAATTTTCTCCTGTATTTGTCCGACCGTTTGGCTCATCTTTCTCCTTGCTGGCTATCTCTTTATTTATTTTCCTCCTTCCTGGATATATCTTTATATATATATATATATATATATATATATATATATATGTATTTTTTTTTTTTTTATCCAATGCCCGTCAGTGGCGGTTGAGCCATTTGACGCCGAGCCTCCCAGTATCGCGTCGTGAGGTCAGGAAGATGGATCAGTTTGGGGCAGACGAGGAGGTGACTTCCCACCATCCTTCCGCTTGAACATAGTGGGCAAATGTCCGAGTCTGCTAAGCCAAGGCGATAAAGATGGGCCTGCAGGTAGTCGTGTCCAGTTTCCAGGCGGAATCTTGCAACAGCTTCGCTTCTCCTCAGATCGTCAGGGATGTGACCTGGGGTTGCTAGGTTTTCGCACATTTTTCCTGTGCTGGAGCTTTTTAGGAGTTCTTTAGTATGCCTGGATATTTCGGTCTCAATTTGGCTTCTTGCTGCTTGTAAGGATTGGAGAGTCTCAGGTTGCTCTTCGTCTGGTCCCTTTTTCGTCATTTCGTTGGCTTTCTCGTTACCTGGAAGACCAACGTGGCTGGGGAGCCATTGAAGACAGACTTTCCATCCCCTATTAATGAGGTCAGATATTTTTCTGCGGCATTTTGAGGTGTTGATGGAATCAGTGGGGTTGTTGTTGCTAAGGGCGTAAATTGCAGCCTTAGAGTCAAAAAGGAACATGACCTTGTTCGGTTCTATGTTCAACTCTACTATTTTGTTGACAGCCTCGATGATTGCGCATATCTCCCCTTCGAAATTACTCGCATTTTTTCCCACTGCAGAGCATTGTTGGAAGAGTTTGCAAAAAGATCCAGCCCCTGCAGCCTTAGTTTCAGGTATGTATGATCCGTCGGTATAAATGTATAGCCACTCGTTACTCGGGTAGCGATTATAAATGGTTTCCAGAGCGTTATTTTTAAGTTCTATTGGGCTTGCCTCTTTCTTGCTGGTGATCAGATTCTGTAGCTCTAGGAGTACATTAGGTAGAGCTGCTACAACCGTAGTGAATCTCTGGAGGGGTGCTGGGCTCGCAAGGGGAATCTGATATTTAGTTCGCAGAGCTTCGGCGTGTGCTAGGGGGGTGGTTTGAGTTTTTAGTCTCTGAGATCCTGCTCTATACTTACTCCAGTGTCATGAATCTATTCTTCTGGCTCGTTCCCAAAACTTCAGGGTACTTTTATCTCTTCGTGTATATATATATATATATATATATATATATATATATATATATATATATGTATGTATTTTATTTTTCGGTGTCACTGGTTTTATCATTTTCTGTTGGTGGCTAGGGTCTCCCTACTCATGGACTCAAATAAGGGCTGACATCCACCACTCCATGGAGTGGGGAGACTCAATCCAGCAAACGGAAAATGACCAAACTAGTGACACTGCCAAAATTAGGTATAACATATAACTTCCCAGGAGGAAGAAGACTGGAACTATCTCATGAAATCTCAGAAGAAAACTCATATTAATAACATTACCAATGCTGGTGACAGAATCCAAAAATGGACATTGAACCAGCCAGTGAGAAAATTAAAGAAAATCAAAAATTAAATTACATAATAATAAACAACCAGAAAAAGAATATTTAAGAGTAAAATGAGCAATTAAATAGTTAAATAAATTCAATTTTTTTAAATTATATAATTATAACACAAATAAAATTATAAAAGAGATTCGAAACATATTTTGCCACAAAACCTAGTGATTTGGAATGATTTACCTTCCTGGGATCTCACTTTGTCATAGAAATATCACTAAAATATTTTTAGTACAAGTAATATGGACACTATAGAACTCTTTGAAGACTATAGAACAATGTTGTTCATGCGAGTCAAACATCATTGCATTATTTCCTACCTTGGGCATTATATTTCGCATATTTAAAATCAGTCCTTAAGGATATAAATTTAAATGGCTACATTGCTTGGTGATTTTGGGCTAGGAGCTGCAAAGGGAGCTGTCACATTTACGAAGAAAGCTAGAAAGCCTTGAAACTTCTGGCTCTTTTAGTCACAGCGATTCGCTTAATTCACTAACTGAAACAAACTTCATTCAGGTAATTACTGTTTCTGAAGAAGATTTTCTCTTGTAGCAATTTACATTTTTATTTATTATTATCAAAAAGTATCTTTAATGCTATGCGTTGTTTTCTGTTTTTTTATTAAAACTCTGCTTGCAGTTCGAAGTGAATGTGCTTAGATATTAAAGTGCTAATTATAATGTTTGTTTTTATTAATAAGAAAGGTTCTTTCATAATAAGTGCACCAGCATTGAGGAACGCATGAACCACTGATTGGAGTGGGACTACTGATGGTTTTTTAATCTCTTCAGTGAATTTTTCAAGCATGTGTTCAGTTTTTCTTTTACTACATCTATTTTAATTATTGCTTTCATATATTTTCTTTTTTTACCATAAAAAGCATGTTTTGTATTTTTGTTTATACGTTTTCATTATTTGTATGATATGTTTGTGTCTGTCTGTTAACACAATAGTGGCCATAATTAAAGTTTTTTTACTAAGTAATCTGAAGGAAACTTCTGTTCATGAGCTGTGTGCTTCACTAGCTAATACCTGTTTTATTGACTCTTTACAAGACGGCATCCTGCATGACCTTAGATGCCCGTGGAGCAGAGCCCTATTCACCCTCCCATAGCTGAGCCTCCACCTCCCATCTCTTCTTAGACACTTTCATTATTTCCTTCTTTAAAAAGTTGTCCATGTTCTCACTCTCTCTAATCAGCAGTTCCTGAGAGGAATGAGTCACGGATCTCAGAACTGGCCGAAGCTAGACCAACTCATGGGGTTCCTAGAAAATCTCTTCCTAGCTAGCCAAACACTTGTTTCATGGTAATTCACTGAATGGAAGCAAAGAAGCCATATTGGCTTCTTTGATGGAACTCTGATTTTAGCCAGTCGAGTATGAACATTCATCAGGAGTGGAGTGCAAGAGCTCTTAAACAGCTTAATAAAGGGGTTACAGCAGTCCCCTGGTAAAAATGGTAATATTATTATATCCTAAAATAATAAGATTTTTCAAATACATAAGTGACTGCTTCTAACTGAATTCTCTTATCTGGCGTTTTCTCTAATAAGACTGTACGTTGGTCCCTATGACGCTGGACTAGGGATTGTCTACTGTATGTATGTAAATAAATAAACAAACTTTTATATCTATTTACCTTTAGCTTTTAATAAGGTTTTGCTACTTTTGCAACAGACATGCTGAAGACAATGCAGCAGCCTTCAAAAGCACACTCTGTAGAGAAACTAATAAATCTGTGGTGGAGGCATCCATTGTTCATTTGTTCACGTGATATAACCGTTTGGCTTTCAAAATATTAATTTTTTTAGGTTGAGCGTATATTTGTGTGTGTGCGCGTGCCACATACGCACTGTGTGGTATGTGTACCTCTATGAGTGTTTGCTTATTTTAAATGTACTTATTCTTACTTGATTTTGTAGAATTGTGAATTGCCAACTCAAAACCTTGTGGAGAGGATATTAAAATTGCAAGGGGACAATGCAAAGCAAGCAGAAAAAATTGAATTCCTGGAGGAACACAATGCACATCTTGTTGGACACATACAGAATCAATCCCGCTTACTACAATCTTACATTTTGCGAGAGAAGGGAGGTGCTCTTGCACCATCATTTGTTGATAACCATAAGGTATATCATCAAAGAATTTATTTTTATAATATATTTAAATTTTACGTCCTTGCTAGGACGTAAAATAAAAGGCATCCCGCCTTTTATTTTTTGAAAGAGAAGCCAGCACCCTTAGTGGGAGACAAACCCACAATCCTTAGCATAGATTATTCGTGTCTTACACATGGCCATTGTCCCTTTGTACTTTATTTTTAAAGTTCCATAAAAATTGTCATCTTCAAGCTTTCATGCCATTTAAATTTAACCAGTCATATTTTTGTCCTTTGAGGCTTTTATTCTCATTGAAGTCATTGGTCATGAAGTCACTTCTATAATTACCGTAACCTAAAATTTGATATTATCCATTAACAAATATATTAATTTCTGAAATGGAGAAAATAAACCTTTCTTATTCTAGAATCTATGTCTTGAAAACAAATGGATTTAAATCTTGCGAAGAAATTTTATAGACTCCTTTAAGGAAAGATGATTGTTTCAAAACGCATGACAATTTGTCACTTTTTTTTAAGCACATTCTGAAGGAAAGTATGTATGAAGGTTAAATTTAGGAAAATTAACCCCTTAATATATAAATATACGTTATACGACACAATTAAGTTTTGTTCCTCTTGAAACTTGGCACAAAACATTCTTGTAAAAAATGATTGGATGAGTTTGTCAACCTGGGAAATTATTCATTTCCCCATACCAGAAAAAAATGGGCCTCTGAATGGAAATTAAGTAGTTAATTTTCTTATAAAAAAATAAATTACTATAATCTTTACTTCTATATTAAGTTTAGGAATAAAAATCTTGTGTGAGGATATACTTTACCGCAGAGTAGCTTTTTCGTCGTTTTAAAAAATAAACTTTCAGGAAAAATATTATCCCCATTGTATTTACAGGATTCTCTTTCTCCAGCACTAATATCTAAATGTGTATCTTTACATGACTCACACTCTACATCATCATCATCATATGTGGCACGACGTCCCGTCACCGAGACTGGGCCTCCTCTAAGAGCCTCCGCCAGTCGGCTCTGTCTTCTGCTGCAGCTCTCCAGTTCCTAACGCCAAGCAGAGTTCTGGCATCGTTGGATACGCTGTCCAGCCATCTGATCCTCGGCCTTCCTACTCGTCTTGTGGAGTGCAGGTCCTCGGTCATAACTTTTTTAGGTATTTCCGTGTCATCCATTCTGGCTACATGCCCTGCCCACCTTAGCCTTCCAAGCTTGATGAAGGTAACAATGTCGAGGTCGGCAAATAGAGTGCTGAGTTCCCTATTTTTCCTTCTTCTCCACACTTCACCTATCTTTACTGGGCCATAGATCCTCCTGAGTACTCCTCGCTCAAACACACTTAGCATCCTCTCATCACTTTTGGTCATTGCCCAAGCCTCTGAGCCATATGAAATAACTGGCCTTACGAGGGTCTTGTATATACTTAGCTTGGTCTTCTTTGAGAGGAATCTACTTCTAAGGTGTCGGCCAAGTCCATATACACATCTATTGGCAGCAGTGATCCTTCTCTATATCTCCTGAGTTACCTCATTCTTGCTGTTCACTTCAGATCCAAGGTATATGAAACTTCTCACTCTCTGGAACTTGAAAGGTCCAACTTCAAATGGGGAGCCCAGATCAACCTCACCACCAACTCTCAGGTACTTAGTCTTTTTTTCGTTGACTTCTAACCCAAGTCGTCTTGCAGCTGCTTCAAGGGCTGTAAAGGCATCTCTGAGAGCCTGTTCAGACCGACCAACAATATCAATATCATCCGCATACCCGAGGAGCTGGGTCAAGCGATTGAATATTGTTCCGCTGGTCTGAATTCCGGCCTCTCTCACAGCTCTCTCTTCTGCCATGTTGAACAACAGGCAGGCAAGGGCATCCCCCTGACGTACCCCGCTGTTCACTGCAAACTCTTCAGAGAAATCAGAGCCAACGCGAACTATGCATTTTGAGCTTTGCATGGTCATTTTGATTAGGCGTATGAGCTTCTGTGGGATGCTTAGCTCCTCCAATGCACACCAGAGTTGAGTCCTATCAACACTATCATAGGCTGCCTTAAAATCTACAAACAGGTGGTGAGTGATTATCTTGTGCTCCATACTCTTTTCCAGGATCATCCTGAGGGAGAACAGTTGGTCAGTTGTTGAGCGCCCTCTCCGAAATCCAGCCTGGTATCTTCCGAGTTCTTTTTCAGCGTAAGGGAGGATCCTCTCAAAAAGAATGTTAGAGAGCATCTTGTAGACGCATGATAGGAGCGAGATCCCTCGATAATTTGCACACTCCGTCTGATCACCCTTCTTGTGTATTGGGCAGATAATGGCCGTCGACCATTCTTTGGGCATATCTTCCCTTTCCCAGATGGTCAATATCAAATCGTGGAGGGCTTTCTTGAGTTCTTCTCCACCATACTTCAACAACTCCGACTGGATTCCATCGAGCCCTGGCGCCTTTCCATTTTTCAACTTCCTCAGGGCGCTCTCAATTTCATCCTCTTCTGGGGGTTCCATAGAGCTCAATGGAACTCCATCCCTTAGATCTAGATCTCTGGCCACCATCCCTCTGTTTAATGTGTTCTTGAAGTACTGGGCCCATCTCTTCAGGATATCAGCCTTGTGGCTCAGTAAATTACCATCCGCGTCTTTGCAAGCCGTCACTCTCGGCTTAAAAGCTGCTCTACCCTCATTTACTCTTTGAAAGAACATCCGGCTTTCATTTTGAGTTCGCAGTTCCTCCACGTCCTTCATGTTCTCATTTTCCCAAGCTCTTCTCTTCCTACGAAGGAGTCTATTCTCTTCACGTCTTTTACTCCGATATGCTTCTTGGGAGAGCCTGGTTGGACGCTGGATCATCTTTCGGTAGGCTTCGTTCTTAACTATCACTGCTTGAAGGCACTCAGCATCAAACCATGGGGATCTTCTAGCTTTGCTCTGGTACCCAAGGGATTCCTCCGCTGCCTGCTTGATTGCGTTACTGCATCTCCTCCACTGCTCGTCGACTGAGGTGCTGTCATCAATTGATACTTCAGCCAGTTTTTTCTCAACAGCTTGTTGATACAAATTCTGGTATTCCGGATTCTTTAGCTTGGCTACATCCATTCTCTTCTTCGGTTGTTGGCTGTGATGTTTCGCTAACGAAATGCGAGACCTCACCTCAGCAATACTGAGATAGTGATCGGTGTCCATATTTGCCCCTCTATATGATCTTACATTCATCAAGTTGGATTTGTGTCGGGCGCTGATGAGTATATGGTCTATCTGAGTTGCTGTTTTCCCATTCGGGGAGGTCCAAGTTACTTTGTGGATATCTTTTCTAGGAAAGAGAGTAGTTCCAACAACCAGGCCATGAGAGGTAGCGAAGTTTACCATCCGGAGTCCATTATCATTAGTGGATTCATGCAGGCTATGGGTTCCTATGGTTGGCACGAGTGCTCCTTCCTTGCCGACTTGTGCATTAAAGTCTCCAAGTATGATTTTTACATCACTCTTGGGACAGTTTCCTGCTAAACGTCCAAGCTCTTCATAGAACTCATTCTTATCCTCCTCAGATGAAACTTCTGTTGGAGCATGGCAGTTAATTAGAGAGAAATTAAAAAAATTTTCCCCTTAACCGGATGTAGCATAGCCTGTGGTTAATAGGTGTAAATTGCATCACCAGCTGTCGGGCCCTGCCTCTCACAACAAATCCTGTACCGAATATATGATGATTTTCATGACAGCTATAGTAAACTGTATGGTACTTCTTCTCCATAGTTCCTTGTCCTTTCCATCGAACTTCCTGGATTGCTGCTATGTCAATTCTGTAAGAGTCCAATTCTGCGAGGAGCGCACGAAGTGCCCCTAGTCTATGTAATGATAAGATGTTCCAAAATCCAAATCTTAGGTCATTTAGGCGGTTCCTAGGTCGGTTACCATAATTCAGTCCGGCTTCTTCTCTTTGAGGTTTCGTAATAAGAAGGATTTAAGGGGAGCGAGTTATCAGCCCACTGCCCCCGAGTCAAGTGGAGGGGCTGCCTCCTTGGAGCATCCTGACCCACTCCCCCATCCGGGGCGGCTACCTAGGGGAGGTGACCCTAGGGTGTGTATTGTAGGTATCCTTTGTCTGTAGTGTGGGGGTGTGTGTAGTGTGCTGTTATTAGTGTACTGTGTGTGTGTTAGTGTATGTGTTCCCCCAACCTGGAGGACCAGTGGCCATTGCAACCCGAAGGCTGGGCGATGGGGTCGCCACTTCCCTACGCCGTCACTCACACTCTACAGACAAAGTAAAATGTAAAAGTGCGTTTCTCACATTTGTGTCAATTTATTGTTTTTATCTATATTAAAAGTAATTATTTTTATTTGCCATTTGTTTCAAGTCTGTTCTATTGGGATGGTCAAAATTGAAAACACCGGTAAGAAAATGTACAAAGTTGACCTGTTTATTAGACTGTATTAAATATTTTTAAATATCCTTCATTAAGAATTATATTACTTTAAATTGAGAGAAAATATTTGACCGTTGAGATTAAGAAGGTACTTTTTGGGGTTTGGTTGTGGTGATGGATGTTCTGGGGCCCTGATTCTAGCCCCAAACTACGACACCAGAAGATAACATTTTTCAGTGGTCCACCAACCGGGGACTCGCCCCATTTTTCGGGGGGTACTCGCCCCCTCTATTATCCATTATGAAAGGACCATAAAGTCATTGCTCCAAATGGGGAATGTAAACCCATGGGCAATGTCCTACTTCCTGTAAAACCGAATATTCTATTAAGGCTGTTCAACTTCTAAGTTATGTAAGTATCCAAAAACAACACTTGCTTACCGTCAGTGCCAGTGAAGCCTTTTATTACATGGGTTTGCTTTTGGAATCACTGACATATATGCAGGGTATCCTTGCAAGTTGACAATCTTAGGAGCAAGAAGAGCACCCAGTGTGCAATGAAAAAACAAAACAAAAAAAAAACAGATCTGTTAAGGATATAAATATTCTTAACATAAGGTACAAAGAGTGGATTTAAAATTGAAGTAAATTCCCAAAGAAAATAAATTACACATGAAAACCATATTACTTGAGTAAAAATTTGGGCTGGAAAGGAATCTGAGGTCTTTGATTTGAGCAGAGCTTCGTCAAAAAAATTATTGCTTTTGACAAAGCACATTCTGACCCGCACGATATTTTTTAAAGCTGTGAAAATGCCTTGGAATTTTTCAATAAAAAAATGGGATGTTAATTACAATTACCTATGTTTAACAATAAACTATTGAAAATAAGATAAAAATAAAAAACAGAACTAAAAGTGTTCATAGATCTAAGATTCGGGATTTATTAAAACCTGTATTTTTTTTTTTTTTCTTGAACTAATACTATGAACTAATATTTTCTCCTTTCATAGGCGGAAGTTTCAAAACACGGAGGCATAATGGCTTCTCTGTATGGTGGAACACCTCAAGATGACGGAATGTCTTTAGAACTGTGTTTAGAAATAAATAGAAAGCTCCAAGCAGTTCTTGAAGACACTCTTTTAAAAAACATATTGTTGAAGGTAAGTCGAAATTTTACCCGTTTTTATATCTTTTCAAGGGCAAAATAGCCCATGAGGTTCTACGATGGTTCGATGGAGTGTGTTGTTCAATAATTGAAGCTGTTCCCTGATCAGATCAAAATCATCATTCATCAAAATCTAAATCAACTTCTGCAGTTACTCATTAATGTAAACAAAAATGAGATGCCAACATGGTGTCTTCTGGCTTGATTTTTATGCCAAATTCGACTCACTGTGCAGTGGCTGGTATTATTGAGTTTTTATTTAAGTTGCCTTATCCATACTCCGTAGTAAAAGTTTATGATTTTGTTT
This sequence comes from Gonocerus acuteangulatus, assembly GCA_946811695.1. Lineage (NCBI taxonomy): Eukaryota > Metazoa > Arthropoda > Insecta > Hemiptera > Coreidae > Gonocerus > Gonocerus acuteangulatus. The sequence continues at coordinate 57,432,609 of OX328127.1, read as the reverse complement.
ATTTACTTCTGAGTGACTACCATATTCTCTCAGTATAAAAATGCAGGCATTCCTTCACTTCATTATAATTTCTTGTATTGGTTTTGCCCCTACTCAGTAGAAACTTATTTTATTTGTAATTGATTTTTTTTTTTTTTTTTTTTTTTTTTTTTTTTTACAGGAAAATCTTGATACGCTTGGTGATGAAATTTCTCGACTCACTGAAAAGAAATAGATTCGCTCCATAGAATCTTTTTGATTGTTCTCAGTCTCTGCCTACCTACTCCTGTCTTCCTTCTATAAATTACCTTTGTTTTTCTCTGGGTTCAGAGACCGAGAAAGGGGAGGGGTGTGAGTACTCAATTTCAATAAAAGACTGTTGGCTATTTTGTTTTGTTACAAAAAAAAAAAAAAATCAACTATTCAACCGTTTTTTTGATTTATTAAGTCCTGTAATGAATTATACCAATAAAATGTTCAACTCCAGTCTGTTACATGAACTCTACATTATTCATATAGCAACAGTTCAGTGACTTCTAGATTCAGAGATGAATAAGATGTCAATCATTGGCACTCACAAAATTGCTGTAAAATGTAAAGCTTAACTACATTTTCTTGCTAAGAGTTAATTAATATAACCATTGCAAATTGCACTTAAATTATATTTTTAAAAAATATGTTCAATAAATAAGTTTAGATAATATGAAGATGAATAATGATCTAATATTTCTCTTTCCCTTCTATATCTTTATTCACTTTACCTTTGACATTAGTTTGAAAACTTATATCTAATATTTACAAAAGTTATCTCTCTTTGTTGGAAATGTAAATTAATTCTGTTGCAAAGAAATTGAAGATATTCAGTGATTATATTTTTACATACTTTCCAGTTTTAATTTTTAAATTTAAAAATGGATTGTTATGTTCTGCAGTTTTAATTCAACCTGCCAAAACTTAATTTTAATTATAACTATTGTTATATGTGCCATAAAGCATATTTTTTTTATTACAATTATTTTCCTTTTTTCTGTTAATTAACTGAAGGGTACACTGCAGTTGTTTGATGTACCTCAGTTGAACCGTGATTTTCAATTACTGTTGATGACAGCTACCAAAGCAACGAAATATGAAATATCTTCATTTCTTCAATTCCTCTGACTCAGAGTGAATTTTATTTGACTTAATAATCAGCTTTTAATTGTTGTAAATGGCAAAATGTATTTTATTTGATTAATATGAGTAAAACAAATGTAATTGATCCACTAGTAAAGATAAACTTTTGTAAAGCCAGGTGATGATCGCCAGTTTACAGGATATTGATGTATTGAAAGCATTAAGAAGTACCTGATTTTTTCCCCAGCTTATATTTATTTGATAGCATTATGTATTATTTTTAATTTTATTATTACTGATAGAAATCATTATGGTTTTATAGATTTTTAATTTATAAAACATTTAATATAGATTTTTGTATTGTTATTCTGTAGAAAATAAATTGATTTTGGAAGTTGCTTTCTTCCACTTTGGTTTGAAATACACTATTACATATATGTGATAATTGTCCCAATCATTGATTTTTCTCTTTCATCATAATTTAAGCTGACAACAATCTCTCTCCAGTGTGAAAAGCACGCCTTGTTGTAAGGGAGCTCCTTTCGTCACAATTAGTCTAAAAATTATTCTTTTGATGTTTTTTATTTTATATTAATTATTAGAAATTTCTTAATTATGTGACCTTAAATGTTACAGAAATTGCTATCAGCCTGAAAGTATATAAGTGATGAACCAGGATCGGCAGATGTTGCTAGGAAGTGATTCTACCTTTCATTTATAGCAAAAAAAAAAAAAAATCTTAAGAAGTCTTGTTCTATTATCAATTTTTTTGTGGTAATCAAAATTATTATATTAGTTCCTCCCCCATCCCTTATGAAACCAAAAAAAACAGACGTTACCTAGGCGAATTGCATTTTGGTAATTTAATTTTGAACTAGAAATACCACGTTTTTTCCTTTTTCTCCAATTTTACGTTTTACAAAACGTTATTAAATACGGAAGTTTTAGGAGAGATTTAACAATTTCCAGACTTCACCGGAAATGGGATAAGTCTGAAACGTTTTTTTACTTTCCACCATCTTTTTTTCTTTTATACTTATTCAATGAAGGTTAGTCAGTTATTGTTCATATTGCCTTCTTACAGGAAATTCAATGTTCTTTAAAATCTTGCATTCCAAATGTCTCCAGACCAAATATTTTTGGGATAATAACTACTTATTGAAGAAGAAGATCAATTAGAAAACAAATTTAATCGAACCGCAGTAAAAAAAAACAATTTTTGTTAAAAATGAATTATAGAATCACCTCCTGATGGTTTGTCTGCCGAACTTGATTCACCATGTAGAGTGTAAGTTAAAAAATAATATATATTTTTGATTTTTTTATTTGATTGGAATATCAATTTCTATAATGTCATTTAATTCCATCAAACAGAATTATGAACTATATTAGGAAAAGATGTTCCGTGATTGAAATCTTTGATGTTTAAAATTATTGTTATTTTATTGCCTCAAAATTTGTCCAAAAGAATTTCGATTCCGAAATGTTTTTATTAAAGCATTTATAGATCAGTATCTATTCCATTCACTTCTCAAAAAAATAATTTTTTCTATTGTTCACACATAAATGAAAAACAAAAAATATGGTGTAAAAACTTGTCTATTTTAAATTCTGTATATATTTTTTTCTTGTAATCATTCATGATCTAATAATGTATATAAATTGCAAATTATTTACCCAAGATTTCTGTCATTTGATGGATTTGTAATTAACTATATGAATTTACATTTCATATACAAATATTATAAAATAATATTTTTGCTTATAATTCTGGCTAGGAAGCCCTGACTGTCCTGCAGAGAGGCTGTTGAGAAAAATTGTTTGTTGTTATATATTCTATATTATATGTAATGTTAATATATGCTTATTATATATGGTAATTTATTCGTTGAAGTATTATATTTTTATTACTATTAATATTTTATTTCTTTTTGTGATTATATTGGTACTTAATCAAATACTATTCTTAATTTTATCATTTTTTCCTGTATTTTATTATTTTGTTTGTATTTTTAATATGGATTTATCCCATATAATTCAGATCTTTATTTAGATGAACATGTTTCATAAATTATATTATTTAGGGGAATAATTGTGATAATTCATTTTTATATGCATAATCATTATGTAATTTTGATTAATTAAACTGGAAAATGATTGAATTTTTTTTGTTCATCTCCCTTCAGAGACATATTGGCAAAAATATCAACTCACCACGAGGAAAATCTTTTAAGGATCTTTTAAACATAGAGTTGTTTACTCAGCCTGCTTCCACACATTCGCAAAATTTTTCCAACTTTACTTGTAAAATTAAGGTAAATTGTGGTGTATTATGACAAAGCTTCATCTTAATATTAATTAAGGCATCTTTATTTGGTCAATTGTGAGGTAATGTTTGACTTACACTCTTTTTGTAGACGCTTAAATTACATAAATAACCTTAAATTCATCTTTTAGAAGTTAAATAAATAACATTAAATTCATTATTTAAGAGTTGAACAAGTAACATTGAATTTATTATTTATTATTATATATTTAACTAAATTATTAAACTAGAAAAACTAAAAATTGGGGCTTATTTTACTAAAGAAATGTTTTATTCATCTTTTTAAATGTTATTATTTGTTATGTGTATCATAGATTCTTTATTTGTCAATATTTATTCTTTCTACTGAATAAAAATCCTCAACTAAATTTGTATTTGATAAAAAAGAGAAAAATGAATTTCAAATTTATAAACTTCATTAAGTGTGTCATTAACTGAATAAAAGTTCATTAGTTCTCAGAAATAAATCTCTCATTTTGACAATTTAATGAAATTACTAGTTGACAGATTAACATCTCTCATTTATGACATGAAAGTTTTATCCCCAGATTACTCATAAACATTCTTTCATTCGTAACAGAAATATTCTTCCTATTTGTCACTTATAAATTGTATCTCTAGCTGTCACATCAAAATCTCAGGTCTCTCTTATCATACAAATTATATCCCGAGACGACTCATAAAATGTTTTTCATTTACAACGTAAAATTCCTGTTTCAAGTTCTCCCTTAAAAGTATTCTGATTTCCACAGTTGCCACATATACACTTCTCGTCAATATCACAAAAATGTCCACAGTTCTAGGATAAAAATACTACCTGTATTTATCACATAAAACTTCTCATCCTAGTTGTCACACATAAATTTCTTGTTTATAAGATAAAAATGCTCATCCTAGTTGACACATAATAGTCCTCATTCTATTAGTGTACCTCAGAAATAAATTATTCGAAGTAAATTTTTCTTATTCTAAATTTAATATTATAAATATTTTGAGTTTACTTTTCTTATGTATAGCACAAAAGTGCTACCCTCAGTCATAGTATTTGTATTTATCAAATAAAATTTCTCTTTCTATTGTCCTCTAAACATTCCTTTTTTATAAAATTAAAATGCTAATCCTATTTATCTCATAAAAATCCTTATTCTATCACTGCCAAATTACTTACTAAAGTGTCACAAAAAAGTGTCCGCTGGCGTTCGCTCATGCACAGTGCCCATGTACGAAAAAGAAGACTGTATGTTATATAGTACATTACATAGGTTTGTTGGGTGGAGCTAAAGCATATCTGTGTTCCTGAATTTGAGCAGAAGGGTCTAAACAAAAAAAAAAAAAAAAAAATTTTTTTCTATTTATTTCTCTAATCAAAAGCAATTCATTTATAAATTATTTTTGTTGGAGGCGATCAACCGTTTGGTGTGGGGTTCTTCTGGTAAATTAATAAAAACATACATCACTCATCTATCTTAATTATTCTGTGCATATTTTTGGAGGAATGAATTGGTAGCTTGAAAAGAATCAAGCTTCAAAAATTGTTTGCCATGGTTTTAGGGCAAGAAAAAGCAGTCATTTAATGGCTTATTTTATTTCAGTTACAGAGCAAGGAATACTCTTGACAATCAATTTTGTTATTAGAATTAGGTTCCGGGTCCCATCTACTGAGCAAGATGCGTAACTTGATTTTCCTCTCCTGCAAATATTTTGATATGTTCCTTGAGATAGTTTACCCCTGAAATATAAATATGTAACCATAGAGTACCCACTTTTTTGACATACCGATTTCCTCACTCATTAGTGGCTTAAATACCACTTTAACAAACTCCAGACACAAAACAATAATATTACATCTGGAAGAAATTTGAATCTCCTGTGAAAAAAAAAATAACTCTTCCATTTGATAAACAGGCTGCCCGATTTACATACCCTACAGGAAATCATGTATATCCGCATTTATAAATTTAAACCTTGCAACAATTACTCAAGGCTAATCCATTAATAATAAACAACAAATAAAAAAAATATTTTCTTACACAACAGCAGTTCTCATGTTAGAACACTTATTTTTGAGCAAAAATAATATTTTATAATTTATGTATTTTTTTTTTTCATTAGTTATTGATTTCTTCATTTTACATTTATATATTTCTATCTTATATTTATGTTTATTTGTTGTTGTTTATGCTATTATTATTTATTAATTTAAATTAAATTTTTTTGGAGGCCCGGTGGCCGTGAGCGTTAAGGCGTGAGCTCTTAACTCTCCGTGCCAAAGGTCGTGGGTTCGATTCCCACTATGGGGTGGTGGCTTTTCTTTAGAAAAAAGAAAAGGCATCAGCCCTATCCTGGCTAGAAAAGGGTGGTAACCTATAGATAACCCGTCCCAAAATTCGTAGTTAATAATGATGGACGTTAAAATTTAAATAAATAAATAAATATTTATTAATTTACTTTATTACATATGTGTATCCGATAACCCGGAATGACTAAACCATATGTAAGGGGTAGCACATTGTGTTCATATTTTGTTCAATAGGTTTTGAAATTTATGTATAACTTTTTGTATTATTATTCAATTTTAGCACTTTCCTCCAAAGGAAAGTAGCTATTGAGGTTGCACTCATGACGGAATTTTTGAAAAATTTCTTCGAATTTTTATCGATCCTACCTAGTAGACACCGTTCAAATTTATATATATATATATATATATATATATATATATATATATATATATATATGCGCATATATAGTTATATATGTGTCCATTAACACGATACAGGCCAGAGTTTTTGTAATTTCGCCACAAAACTTGGTATATAGTATTCTCCCATCAAATGATTGAACGAGTTTGTAATACACTTTACTTAAAACTGCATTTATTTTCATTGTAACCAAAGTAGTTATTTGCCAATACCAGCCATAATTTGTGTTGTATTTCAATGAAACTTGGCATTCGTTGTGGTCAACTGAAGAGAAAAATTTGTTTTAAAAATAAACTAGATCGGTTGACTAGAAGGGGAGGTGTTTACTCCGGACAGAAATTACTAATTTCCTTATACCGGTCGTAATTTCTATTCTATTGTAACGAAACTCTTTATATGTCCTCGCTATCTAATAAGAATGAAGTGTTGTAAAAATTAACTAAACCGGTCTATTGGAAGGGGAGGGGGGTGTTACTTTGTACTATGTTTGAATTGAATTCTTCCGCCAAACGTTGGTTCATGAAACCCATCAAGATCAATAGATCAAAATGTAAAGCTTTGTGTACTTATTACGTAGTGTAGTACCCTGCATACAAAAAACTCTGGAAGGAAATTAATTACAAAATTAATAATTGAAACAGCTGCTCATAAAAAATGTTTATCTATCTAGGTTATTTTGAGCAAATAATTCAGGAATGCACTCGACACTACCCAATTCTGAGGAAAGTGCTTAGTTATGCAGCTCCTGCATGACAGACTTTTTTTATAAATGTTTACATAATGTTTTTTCATTATTATTTATTAATTTATATATGAAGGTCTGAAGTCATAGAAATTGGTTTTAATTTCTTCCAAAATCAACTTTTGGCTTTATTGCAAGCTTTATCCACTGGGTTTTATATTCACCATCCATGGAGAGTATACTTCATGCCTGTAATGTGAGTATTAAGGCATGAGAACTTTGTGCCTAAGGTCGTGGGTTCGTTTCCCACTCATTTTCAAATAAGAAAAGGCATCAGCCCTATCTTGGCTAGAAAAGGGTATAGATAACACACCCCAAAATCTGAGTTATATATGAGGGGATATTAAAATTTAAATAAATAATTCATACATGTGAATTATGTAACACACCATTAACTATAAAACACATCCTGGAAGAATGCTGAGACAAAACTGTCTTATCAGACATGACGAAACTACGCCGCAATGGGAGTTATATAGACAAGATTTATATCTACTTGAAAAGTAACAAGTTATTTGACAGAATATGTCTACTGGAAAAGAATAAATATTTATAATTTATATCAGAAAATTAGTATATCTCTATATCATTAAGATTTAAACATCGATATATTTCAGCAACACATGAGTACAAATAAGGGAGCACAAAATAAAATGAAATTTATGGAAAGTTGTAGTATTTATAATACCTTCTGCCATTTTAAAATAAGTAACAAAAATTTTAACATAAACTGTACTTAAACATTTAAATTAATAATATTTTAATTATCCTATAGCAATAAATATTTGCTACAAGTTGCTTAACAAAATATTTATAAATTATTGTTGCGTGTCACATTCAATTTGTTATATTCCACACCAAAATATATTTCATTTATGTTTTTTTTTTTTAAGATATTTTACTTATTATTAATGAAACTGTGAACTGCTTATATTTATTATGTTTTCTTAGAAATAGATAAATGATTAATTTTTGTGTTATGGATATTATTTACTTATTCATGTATAATATTTTTTAGTCAATGCATTTTTTATTTTTTATTTTTTTTTTTTTGCTTTAACGAACTCGTTTTGTTTAGGCCCTTAACTCTGAAAACAAACAATCAAATAATAATATCGGTTTAAATAAGCCGGTAGGTGGTGCTCTCTCTGAAATGGAACACGAACTAAGTGCGAACAGTTGCCGCCAAGGGGCTGGGATTCACAGAAAAGTTCCCCCTTCGAAATAAGTCAAGCTTCATCTTATGGGTGTAGACGTAGATGATTTTCTTTCCTCGGAATTTGTCATCAGTAGAGATCCCCCCCTGTCATCCTGATGCGTATGATGGCGATTTTGTTCGGCATGGGAGCTAGAGAGGTACCGTCATATTTAAACAGATATATTTATGGTGATCGGTTCTATTGGCATATTTCTTTGTTATTCTTCAAAATGAAATAATCTTAAGGAATGGAAAAATGGGAAGGAAAAATAAAAAAAAATAATGCATAGTTAATAAATATTGCTGAAACCCATTTTTTTCGTGGATTATTTCTGTTCATTTATTTACTACTGATGAGTAGATCACTTTAAAAAAAAAATCTATTCAAAGTTTATATAAGCAGTCATTATTTTATTATTTAGTAAAACATTATAACAATCTGAACTCTCTTTTTGAAACTCGCGTGCATTTTTATGGGATTGTTTTAATTGTCGTTGCAAGTTTAGTAAAATGAAACCGAAGATATTAAAACAAAATAAGCTCTAAGACATTTAAAATTTTTCTGTATCATACATTTTAAAAAAACTGCTGAAAGAAAAACGAAATAATCTTTTTAAAACCCTTATTTTTTCAAATATTTTCAATTATTATAAAGTATCCATTATATATTTTATTATTTATTTTTCGTGAACTGTGTGTGTATAATATATATATATATATATATATATATATATATATATATATATATATATATATATATATATATACATATATATATATGTAAATAGTAGCACAATCTGAACCCTTGCTATAAAATTGTAAAACTTTAAAAGCAATAAACTTATTCATTCATTTATTTTGAAGAAACCGTGTAAGATAACATTGCTTATTTATACCGAGCACAAAATAAAATACATCGTTCTTGGAAAAAACGGAAAACCATTTGCTTCTAAAAATATTCATTTAGATTTTACAAAATTATAGGTACGTAAAAAAAAAATTGTTGACAATGAGGTCTTGAATGTAAAGCTTTTTTAGTAATGGAATATTATTTTGCCTTGAAGCAAGAAAGGCAAAAGTAGGGAAGGAATTGTTCCTTGCCACCTAAGAATAGGCCATTCATGTATTACTTATTCACACTTTAATCAATACAAACTTAACTACAAAACATTTAATAACTCAATGAAGACATAGAGAAAACTTTGATATTCCCGATAAGTTGACAGCCTTAGTCAGAAGCTAGAACCAATATATAGTAAATACATTAACATTTTTGAAACAAATCTGACTATATGACATTCTCTAAATACAACAAAATTCTTAATTGTACTCGTATACCAATAATAACTAATAATTCTAACAAACTGATTAGAAAACTGATATGCATACAACTGAGTGACCCCTTCACTTCTCACTACCTTAGCCTTTTCATTTTTTTTTATTGTATTGTCTATTTACTTATTTTCCTCTGCTGTTGTTCTTTTGTCCGTTAAGAAATGTTAAAATTGAAAATACCTTAGTCATCATCCATCTGTAAAACTCGATTATCTATCTATGTAAAATTCCATCATATGTAAAGCTGTATCATTTATCTATGTAGAATTCTATCGTCTAAGTGTGAATTCAACGGTCTTAGCTTTCAGTCCAGGCAACGAATGCTTAAAAACAGCTATAGGTGGAAATTTTTGGTACACAATTTTTGACTTCGTAACTTTGTTTGGGCTGGATAGTAGGCGATACATATCAAAAGTCCTCGCCCGTAGCCTTTGTGCCGGGGGGAGGGGGGGGTTTAGAAGGTCCCATTTTTCGGGTTTTCACTTATATCTCGGAAACCCTGCGTCGGAATTTTATTTTTTGGGTTTATGGGTAAAGAGTTATCCGGTCAAAAAGAGTGTTTTTTCCCCAAAATGACAGACATTCAAGAGCGGATATTTTTTTTTTTTTATTTTTTTTTATTTTTTTTTTATAAGGCGCTTAACGTCTAGGTTACCAGCGCCTGGATTTATTTATTTATTTATTTATTTTTTTTAAATTAATTGGAAACAAGATAAGAAATCTGGTATTAGATAGAGGGAGGGAAGGAGCAAGTGTGCCCCCACGCCAGACCCCGAGCCCGCCGCGGCACCACCAGCCGCGCTGCAGGGACAAGGTTTGCCATCTGTAAGCGGATATTTTGAAAACTAAAGATATCTCGAAAAACTTTATTAAATAGAACTTGTAGGAAATTTAATCAGCTTCCATTTGTTATAGAATAGACATGTCGCTAGGACAGAGGGTTTCCGAGATATAAGTGAAAACCCGAAAAATGGGACCTTCTAAACCCCCCCTTCTCCCCGGCATAAAAGCTACGAGCGAGGACTTTTGATATGTTCACCTCCTATCCAGCCAGATGTCCATCTATAACTGTTCGTTGCCTGGACTATTTAGTTATATTGATTTTTATTCGTCTGCTCTGGCTTCATTTCTCGAATGAGTTTCGGTTGCATTCGATGATTGCGCGGAATTAGTGGGATTAGGGCTTGAAAAAAGAACGTCGTAATTATGAGCAGAGGTTGCGAAGACTGTTTGAATGTTGAGGGATTTCAAGATTATATTTATTTATATTTTAACGTCAATTATTATTTACTAAGAATTTTGGGAGGAGTTATCTATCTGGCACGGGTTATAGACTATATTTATTTATTGGTTTTAGTTCAAGGACATAACCTCAGAATGGTGGCTAAAACTAACCTGTGGGACGAAAGTCTCAATAAAAAGCAAATCCCTGAAAAAGAAGACAAAAAAAAAATAGGAATAGACACCGGACTGATAATGAATTGTTATCTAACATATAATTTTCTTATCTTGGAATTTATTATTATTTATTCTTGTTATCTGTTTGAAAAAATATGCATTAGTTAATGCTTTTGAGTGTTTTACCCGCTAAAAATACATATACACAAATATTAAGGCTATACTTGTCGTTTTAATGTCTTTTGATGATGACCTTTTGTTGGTTGACCTAGATATGCATCAAGATTATGAAATAAAATTAACATCACAACTGCTTTTATATGAAAGGGCGTGTTGTAAAGATAATTATCTAGTTGGATATTTACCGTAAAGTAACGGAAAATCGAATATATCAGCAAATTAAAATGTAATGAAAAAAATATGTCTAAAGAAAGAAAGGGATTTTACATTTTTCACGAAAAATTAAAATAAAACATTAACTGTTCCTATTTAAGCTGTCTAAGGCATTAGAAAGAAAAATCGCTAAGATGACGCAGTTCCTGCGAGTTGAGTTTTTAACCAACAAGTCAATTTTCTTTATACCAACATCAGAGAGTCCATCGGCTAGTCTAATCTACACCCCGTTATATATTCAGCACTTCTTCTAAGGGCGGTACGAAGTTATTTTAACTATGCTTCATATTGGAAACAACTTATTTACCCATTCGTGCATACTAGAAGGGCCTCCCCATGGTTTAGTGGCTAACGTCTTAGGGTACGTTCATGGTGAGGATTCATTCTGCGATGCTACGATAGCTACTCCGATGAGCGCTGCCCCGATGTAAAACAAACACATGTATTAAGGTGGGAGTGTTCATAGTGAGGATCCTTACTTCCGATGCTATTCTCGCACTCGCGCAGTGACCGCGGGGAAGAACAAATATTTTGTTTTCTCCTCGCAGTGAGGAGGGAAGCCGCGATGTGGGCCTGACTGTGATTGGTTCCTTCAAAAGGACTCTAGTGCGCAGGTCACCTACCCTCTCTCATTACTTCATCTTGTGTGATTATTCTTTTTTGGTTATTTCGTTGTCGAGATGAAAGAAAATTGGGTCTTTTTGCGAAGACTACATCCAGTTACTTTTGAAGTATTTATTTAATTAAGTGATTTATAACAGTTACTCGTACTCGCTGATAAGCTTACTGATTAGCTTACAGGTTCTTTGCTGGTTATCTTTTACTACTTGACTCGTTATCTACGGTTATAACTCATATTAGATAATGGCAAGTAATATTTATTAATAAAAAGGTTAATATGATCAAAATCAATTCTCTCAACTATGAAAAAAGTTATTAAGCATTAAAGTTGACTGTTTTGCAGGTTATGAAGGATAACAAACAACGATATTTGTAAACAAACATATTTTATTCCTTTTCTCTCTCTCTCTCTCTTTTTTGGATCTTTTACATTTATTAAGCAATACATAATATACGTTTCCGCTCGCTACGCTACGCTCCACTCGCTCAATAAGATATAAGAAAACTCTAGCCAATCCAACTCGCAATTAATAGAATTATATTAATTAAAGCGACTCTAGTCTATCCAACTCGCTAAAATTAATAGGATTCCATTAATTTTTCCGAGTAAGAAACCAATCCCTTTTTCTTTGTCAGGAACATCGCGAACTAATTGTAAAGGCTCATTTTTTCTCACTAACATAAGCAGAGCTTTTTCATAAACAAAAGCTAATTCACTGTTGAAGGTTACTTTCCTCCCAGCAAGAACCAATGCAATGGTGAGTCAGCATGAACACCCTCCATCGATGTAGAATACATCGGGGCAGCGCTCATCGGAGTAGCTATCGTAGCATCGCAGAATGAATCCTCACCATGAACGTACCCTAAGATTCTCAGGCGGGAGACGGCGAGTTAGGCCGGCCACACACTATGAGGTAGACCGGACAGGTACACCCGTCAGGTGCACCTGTCCGGTCTACCAGTGACCCACACTGTTCAGGTGTACCGGACAGGTTTGTCAGTCTTCAACATGGATCCTCCAGGAGATGATCTACTTTATCTCTCTCTATTTGCAGTAATATTTGAGACACGTAAAACAAACGAAAAAAACGCAAACAATGGTGTAAGGAATGGTTGCAGAGAAGAAATAAATTCACCCATATCAATCTGCTGAAGGAATTAAGAGATAAAGCAACAGATTATCGCAATTATCTGCGCATGAACGAATCAGTTTACAACGAGTTATTGACACTTTTATCTCCTTTTATTAAGAAGAAATATACACAAAGAGGGCCGCTATATCTCCACACGAAAAACTAACAGCTACATTGAGAATCTTGATGAGTCAATTTTCCTCTTGGTCGCGTTGCAGCCATTGCCTGACACGCAGCATCTTATATCTCTCCAATTCAAGTTGTTATTTCGAGTGATTATACGTCGATTTTCTTTGTGAAAAGTGGCGATGTTTGAGACTTAACCCTCGAGTAGAAGTGTATGAAGTCTCAGTACAAAATATCCAGCAGAAGGCTCGAAAATAGTAAGTAAAGAAAACTTACTTTTCACTCAATTAGTCCCTTGCCCTAGCTAGGCTAGTGGTAGGGGGCTGCGTGAATTGACCAGTCGTCCCCTCCTTGCTGCCCCTTCAGCTGGCCAAATAATCAGGCCATCAACAAGTTCTCAGCACCTACTGCCAGCTCTCTCTCTGGCCCAGTGGATGAGTGAAGGACTCACGATACAGAGGACTGCGGTTCGAACCTCGAGCCTGAGACAATATTTTTTTTATTTTTATTTTTTTTTCGTGTTAATTATTTGTTTTTTTTTTCTCTCTCTTTCTTCTTTTACTTGGCTCCTGATAAAATCCAACCATCATGGGAGGGAAAAGGAAATCAAGCTATAAAAGACAGCTCCATTCCCAGGAGAACTCGCCCATGAATTCACCCCAGAAGAAAAAAATAACAATTAAAAGATCCGTATCTCAGACGTCTCTCGCGTCATCTTCTTCATCTCGGGCTACTTTTAAAAATGCCCCAAGCCATTCAAAAGAACGCAACCCTACCAACCAATTCATCTCACCCAACAAATACGCAGCCATATCTCCCAACGACGAAGACACTTCTCGAATGGAGGAACAAATCGAAGAGCCAGGAAAGAGTACTCCGCCAATCCACGTCAAGGGGATCAACGATTTCATCAAGTTTTGCACAGACCTTGAAAAAGAAGTCAATCCAACAGAATTCTCTTGCCGATCCCGTTCAGAAACAATCACTATCAAGCCAAGTACACCAGATTCATACAGAAAAATCATCAGATATCTAAAAGCATCAAATTTACAATATTTTACCTACCAATTAAAAGAAGACAAATCATACAGAGTTGTAATTCGACACCTCCACCCCAGCACTCCAGAAGACGAAATAAAAAACGCCCTGAACGAAATCGGTTTCAAGGTTAGAAACGCCAACAATGTCCGCCATCCATTCACCAAACTCCCGCTACCGTTATTTTTCATTGATCTGGAACCAGCAGACAATAATTCTGAAATATTTAGCCTAAAGTGCCTTCTTTACACAAGCGTTGCAGTTGAAGAACCGCATAGAAAAGACGACCTAATCCAGTGCCAACGATGCCAGGGCTTCAACCACACCAAAAATTTTTGCACACTAAATCCAGCATGTGTAAAATGTGCAGGACAGCATTTAACATCTCAATGCCAAAAGAAGACGAGAGAAGAAAAGGCTAAATGTGTTCACTGCCAGGGCGAACACCCAGCCAACTATAAAGGTTGCTCAGTTTATCAAGAACTATTGAAGAAACGTCGGCAACTCTCAAGGGAAAACCCTACTCCAGAAGTGCAACATCGCCAAGCTAACTTCAAAACTGAGCAGACCAAGATCTCCTCAGCAACTGTTCCTCGCCAGGACAGTCTCCAATCAAAGCAGCCTTCTCTACCACGCCAAGAACCATCATCCCATGTGCAGCCTCAACCTCCTGTAGTCCATGCCTCCACGTCAGGTCTCTCTACAGCCATCTACTCATCAGCAGTCAAAGGTGCCACCATTCCCTCCCCTGAATCCTCTACCATTCCATCGCCTCCTTTACCCTCATTCCTTTCTGAATTAAACTCCATTACCGAATCATTAAAGGCTTTCCTAGCGGAATTAAAAACCCTCATTTCACCCCTCATAGCCATTTTTCAAAAACTCTGCCAACTTCCCCCCTCCCAATCATGACTCATCCTTCCTGCAAACCTCTCACAATCCTCCTGTGGAACTCCAATGGACTACTAAATCACAAGGACGAACTATACTTACTTCTAAAGGACAAAAGCATTGACATCGCGCTTCTAACTGAAACACACCTGACTCGACGGACTACATTCTACATCCAGGGATACAAAACGTACAGAACTGATCATCCAGACGGAACAGCACATGGCGGAACAGCAATTCTTGTTCGCTCATCACTTTCCCACTTCCTAATTCCTAATCAATTCCCACCAAACATCCTGCAGAGCACCTCAATTTCCCTCCAATCAACATTTCAATTTCCTATTACCATTGCAGCCGTATATTGTCCTCCTAATAAATCTGTTTCCACCAATACCTTTCATTCTTTCTTCCTGCATCTAGGTCCTCGCTTCCTAATTGGTGGGGATTTTAATTCTAAACACCCCCAGTGGTGTTGCCGTGTGGCTAATCCTCGAGGACGAACCTTACTGCAAACCCTCTCCACCTTCCCTGCCAAAATAATCACCCCTTCTTCCCCTACATACTGGCCCACTTCCCGCTCAAAACGTCCTGACATCCTCGACTTCTTCATTACCCATGGTATTTCCCAAATTCCTACCTCCATTTCCACTCTCGATGACCTATCCTCCGACCACAGTCCAGTACTCCTTCTCTTCAACTCCGATGCTGATTCCCACTCTATACCTCCAAAACCCACACTCACTCCTGGTCCAGTTGACTGGCAATCCTTTCAATCATCCTTAGAACTTAAACTGGACCTAAACACATCTCTAAAAACGAACACTGATATCGACGATGCTGTTCATTATCTTTCAGTAGCCATTCAGGAATCCTTATTCATTTCCACCCGACTAAAACCTCTACATAATACACAAACACGACCGGCTGGCATACCAACACACATACAACTACTGCTCACTGAAAAGAGAAAAGCACGCAAACGATGGCAAAATTCTAGATACCCATCTGTCAAAAAACTGTTAAACCAACTGACAAACCAACTAAGAAATGAACTGTGGAAACATAAAAACGATCAATTCAAAACATACACTAAGGAACTTACTTCATCCGACAAATCACTCTGGCAGGCTACTAGAAAAATACTCTCATACAAAACCTCCCATCATCCCATCCAACAAGAAGATGGCTCTTGGGCCAAAACTGATATAGAAATTTCCACCGCCTTCGGGCATTACCTCTCCAATGTCTTTACCCCGCACCCTGATGTTAACAATCCAACCCACTCCCACCATGTCTCGAGTCAACTGGATACTCCCCTCCCAATGTCACTTCCTCCCAAGGCCTTCAATCCTAAAGAAGTACTTCACGCTATCCAACACCTTCCCCACAAAAAAGCCCCTGGATATGACCTAATTACGCCCCAAATAATCAAGCATCTCCCGAAAAAAGCAGTCCTTTTCTTAACCTACATTTATAATGCTGTCCTCAGAACTACCCACTTTCCCCTCCTCTGGAAATTCTCTGTAATCCGTATGATACCTAAACCAAAAAAAACTATCCACCACCTCACATCCTATCGCCCTATCGCCCTAATACCCGTATTGGGGAAAATTCTTGAAAAACTCTTACTCAAACGCCTCTACCCCATTCTTATTCCCAAAATCCCGTCTTCCCAATTTGGTTTTCGTCAACTCCATTCCACCATTCATCAATGCCACAGAATTGTGGATCTGATCTCCACAGCCTTTGAGAATGGACAGTATTGCTCTGGTGTCTTTCTCGACGTAGCCCAGGCTTTTGATCGGGTGTGGCACCGGGGCTTGCTGTTCAAACTCAAACAAATTCTCCCATCAACCTACTACCTCGTAATAAAATCCTATCTCTCCGACAGATTCTTCCAAGTTTCCTATGGTACTTCATCCTCACCCATTTTCCCCCAACTTGCAGGTGTACCTCAAGGCGGAATCCTGAGTCCTGTCCTATACCTCACATATACGGCTGATATCCCAACTCACCCCGATACATCCCTCCATATGTTCGCCGATGATACAGCTCTGTTCTCCTGCAGTCCTGACCCAATTCTGGCATCCAAGTCTCTCCAGGAACACCTTGGACTGATCGAACCCTGGCTCAGTAAATGGAGAATCAAAGTTAACCCTCAGAAATCCTGCCACTCAACCTTTACCCTCAGGCGATCATCCTGCCCTCCAGTGTTCCTTCATAGTTCTCTAATTCCGCAAAAATCCCAAATTCGCTATCTAGGACTAATACTTGACAAACGACTAACATGGAAGCCACATATTACCCAGAAGCGACAAGAACTCAGCCGACGGTACAGACTATTACTACACTTACTTGACAAACGATCTAATCTCACACTAACAAACAAACGTCTCATTTACATGACCATTCTCAGACCAATATTTACTTACGGAATTCAACTATGGGGTTCCACAAAGCCTTCCAACTCCTACAAAATCCAATCCATGCAGTCTAAAATTCTCCGGAAAATAACCGATGCTCCGTTTTATGTCTCCAATTTGACCCTCCATAATGACCTTAATATCCCTTTTATCCATCCTCTAGCCAAATCCCTCTACCGCAAATTCCATTCGAACCTACACGGCCATCCTAACTCCTTAATAAACTCTCTATCCTCCCAGCACATTCCTTACAACCCCATTCGCCGACTGAAACGCAAGTGGCCAAGAGATCAACTCTGCGAAGTGTAGATCTGTGAAAAAAATAAATTCTGTCTTGTGGGTACTACAACTGTGCAGCTTCCCACCTCATGTACATCCATGTCATATAATCTTGCAATAATTTACTAGAAATGTACCTTATACATTGTTGTAAATTCGAAATAAATAAATAAATAATAAAATTTTCCTCTACTCCTTTCGAATATTAGATCAAAAACTATTAATTTTACTTTTAGCCATACTCTCGTTTGCATTTGGATATATTTTCTGCAGTTTGTATACTTATTTGCGATATGCAGCATCCCTTTTATTTCTATTGTGAAAATCATCGTCTTTTATTTTCCATAAACATGGTTCATTTTTATAAATTTCGATGAAATCACTAAGAACTTCGTTAATTTTATGAGACATTTTACACTTTAAACTGATTCCATAAATAAATAAATAAAAAGGCCACAACGGTAAAACAAATCAACACAAATCAGAGTTGCAGAAAACTAAGACCTCATCAGGTACACCTGACAACCCCCACACACACATGAGGTCTACTCGCCTGTGAGGTGGAAATAATCGAATTTTCATCAGGTGTGAGGTCGCCGGAAAGGGTAGAGTGAGGGTAGTAAAGTTCCGCCACAGACTATGAGGTAGACCGGACAGGTGCACCGGACGGGTGAACCTGTCCGGTCTACCTCATAGTGTGTGGCGGCCCTTAAAGCCCCTCCGGCGGCAGGGGTTTTCCTCATCTCAGGGCCCAGTGAGAAGGCACCATGGATGTTGGGGCTAATAGCCCAGTTGTGGGTGCGCCGTCAAAAAAAAAAACAAAAAACAAAAACAACGTGATAGAAAGGAGGGACCAACTTGTTAATTTGGGAAAGAGATTCCGACCGCTAAACACATACGTACGAACTACAGACAACACAATATACTAATACAGTAAACTACATAAGACTTAAACCCCAGTATGTAACTTATACAGATTTTTCCTAAACATAAATTGAAGATTATTGTTATTTATTTCTAACCTTATTTGTCTTTATTTTTTATTATTATTTTTATTTTATTATATTTTTGTTACACTATATATTTTTTTATTTTTCTTACAATCGTTAGTTGCCTTTATTTTTTTCACTTTATCGTATTAATAAAGTCATCCGTTGCTGAAAGCTATGAATCATTTAAATGTTAACGTCCCGTCCACTAATACATAACACATATTTTTGGAACGAGTTATCCACAGCTTACCTAGTCTAGTCAGGATAGGGCTGATGCCTTTTATTTTTCCGTTTTTTCGAAAGAAAAGCCACTACCTCTAGTGGGAATCAAGCCGACTACATTAGGCATACAGAGCCCAGGCCTTAGCACTCATGCCCATCAGGCCGCTATAAATTAAATAGATTTTCCATAATTTATTTCTTTGGTTTATTGTTATTATCTCAAGATGAATCATCATATCAATAATCATCAATGCTCCTGGAACGCGCGTTAAAATAAATGCTTTCCTTCATAGTACTTTATTTGGTAACTATGAAGGTAGTGAGATATAAAAATAATATGAACATTCGGTACTATCACTAACTAAATTGGTTATCAGACTAAACGCCTGACAGAATTTAGCAATGCAGTTTGCAAACACCAGTATTGCGGTACTGTCGACAGTAACGCCGTATAGTAGTCCACTCTCAAGCTCAAGTCGACTTACATCTGTGCATTTAACGAATATACACATGCAAATAAACGTGAAACCTAACGCAGGAGCTGCATAATTAAGCATATTCTTCAGAAAGGCGCTTACCTTATGCCGAGAATTATGTGTATTACTCGAGAATATACCTCAATTACCCTATGTAAATACAAAATAAATTGTTGGGCTCTTTTATATTTTTAATCAACAGCTGACTCAATTATAAATTTTTGCGCTTTACCTCCGTCCCTCCATAAGGAGGAAACCCACTTCTGACGCAATCCGGATGTCCCGATAAGAAATGTCAACGTTTCAGAACCTGTATGACACGAAAATACCGATGGTTCAAAATTGTATATATATATACATATATATATGGGTTCATACCCATCGAAATATCCCAGGAAGAAGTGAGGAGGAGTACCACCGCTGGAGAAAAATGCCGTTCCATCTAAAAATATCATCCCAGCGACGAAAAATAAACATCAAGCATATATATATATATATATATATATATATATTACTCTGGAGGGGAGGATTAATGAAGATTTGATGAGATTTTAAAAACACTGGTACAGTGTATGACTCATGTTCTGGAGGATCTGAGTTTAAAACTTAGGCGCACACTGGACGATATTATCTTCAAGTGTCGTCGTTCGAGGGATGGAATCGAGGTTCCAGACCATCCCTAGGTCCACCCAGTCTTTAATGGGAACCTGCAAATGGGAAAATTATGTGGCTCGAGCATGATATTAACCATACTATCTCAGTGCGCCGTAAATTCAAGAATATTCAAGATACCTGTAAGGATACTGCGCTAAGCTCTTGTTGCCAGTAAATGTGTCCCTACTGGCAATAAATATTTTGAAACCAATGAAATGTTTCCTTTAAGCTGTTTTTTTTTTTTAAATTATTTCTTTTAATAATTCTGCCACCTAGATACGACTTCATCTAGAATGGGAAAAATGTTTTATATTCAATATAGCCGTCGTATATGAGGAATATGCTCAGTTTGCGTAGCTCTTGCTGGGCGAACGTTTTATTTTTAGCATCGATGTATTTAGTTTGAATGTCTTCCTCGTGAGCAGATGATACCGTTGGGCATAAGGCAGTGGGAGTTAGTTTGTTTGTGTGCCGACAGAGAAACTCTAGTTTGTTTGGCAAGTCGCCGAGCAGGCCCGACCTGGGAGTCAGTTCTAAGCCAGCTGACGATGGAGATGGACCCGTGGATAGCTGAAGCCGTAGACTCCTTCCTGTCTTCAGGAAGGGTATCACAAATACCCTTCCGCACCTCCCTGCGGACCAGGGTCAAGGTAAGCCAATCCGCAAGCAATCCGTGTCCGTTTTTCGTTGAACTTAAGCATTGACGCAAGTCTGTCTATATGTGTTCCGGAAGGAGTGGTGGAAGGGGAGGCTGGTGAGTCATGTTATGACGTTCAAGAATGTAGTGCCCTGATGTTTACATTAGGGTCCATTTAGTACTAACGTCAACAATGACAATAACAAAGAAGATTTACAATTAGACTCTTAATGCCCTACCAACCTCATAAGAGAATGCGCAATGATAGAAAAGCCCTGGACTAAGATCAGTAGTTATAAGGAGTAAGTATAAATATCTTGAAGAACGAGTGCTTGTAGGTAAATGCAATATGTTTAGTACATGACGAGTGTATAACTTGATTGCGTTTTGGCTAATGTTAATGACTATAGCAAAAATTGCTCAAGCTACGGACTTCTTTGCATATAGACTCCTGGTTCGAACAATGCGATTTTGCTTAAATTCAGAATACATCCTCCAAGTTAATCTTGACTGTTCATCTTTTATATGTTGGCATACAGTAAAAGCTACTCTCCAAACAAATGGATATTCTTGTCAAAGGATCTATACTTGTCTTTGTTTATTCTAATGTTATACGCCGAGTTTTGTTGCAAAACAAATATAAGCTGTGCATCCTAGAGTCACAAATTTTATATTTTGGAATTACGATGAACCCCCTCTCCAAACAGACAGATTATATGACAAAATGATCTAGTGTTGTATTATCTTATTAAAAATGTTGTGTAGAGTTTCATACGAAATAAACACTTCGGCCACATGTATGTCTTGGTACTCAGAAAAACATTCTTTCTAATTAGACCGCTATAGTTGTAAAAGGATGTTGTCTTCTCATGTCTAAAACGTATGTTGTAATCGAGCTTTTTTGCACAAGAAAATAAATTGCAGAAACTGTGGCCTCACGTTATCTGTTGTAATTGTAGTAAACCTCCTCTAAAAATTGACCGATTTTGTTTCCAACAGACCAAGTCTTGCATTTTCTTGCTAAAATTTTGTATACAGAGTTTCGTCTCGAAAACATCAAAATTCGCGGTAACTTCGGGCCCATATTATATGCTGGCATTCTCTCAATGGACCAATATTTGTTTTCTAATATATTATTATATTAAACTGTTATATAGAGGATGTTGTTGTAAAATAACATAAATTTCGGACCTTGGTGCCATATACTATATTGTTCCATTCAGGTAAACCTGCACTAAAATGGACTCTTATTGTTGATCAAGGATCCAGTATTGACTTTTCTTAATGAAATGTTAGCAGTTCCAAAAGGATAAAAATTGCGGACACTGCGGTCACGTATTATGCAATGGCATTCAAATTAATCTACTCTCCTAGTGGACAAATTTTGTTATCAAAGGATTTAGTCTTCTATTTTCTTAATCAAATATTATGTACAGAGTTTTCTTTCAAAGAAACGAAAATTATACAAATTGCGCCCCCCTATTATATGTTGGCATTCATGTCCTAAGTTCTTCTTTAAAACAAAAAATGTGCAGAATCCAGTTTTATCCGATTCTTCATTCTACTGTACTACAATCCTTTGTAGTTTTCTGCAATTCTCAATTTTTCGGTATCGCCATAATAATTATAAATAGTGATTACGAATAGGAAGTTTCATTTATCCCTAATTGAGTAAACACACTAAAAAAATAAATATCCTTATTTTTATTAGCAAGTATTCTTTTTCTCTCCTGTTACTAAATGAACTCCGCTGTTCTAAAAATATTTGAAGAGCTTGTATTTAAAGGATTCTAAAAATGTCGTTAAGGTTTCTAGTGGTGCGTTTAAAAAAAAATATATAAATTGGTCCATTATGAATCTGCGCTTTCCACATTATGAATATGCCATAAAAACTCGTACTTCCTGCTTATCATTTATGTATTTCGAATTTCACATACGACAACAATATAACTGACATTTTATATTTGTAAAATTATAAGTTCCACAAATAGCTTTCAATTTCAGAAGTTTCGCATTTTGTTTAATTATATTTTTTATAACTGATTTTTTCCCCACTTAACCTATAGATAACCCGTACCAAAATTCATAGTTAATAATAATGGACGTTAAAAATTTAAATACATTTTTTTTTTATATCGGACTTCGTATGACAGGGCATAAAATTATGAGAAATCGTAAAGAATTTTTTTTTTCTTTTTTTTTAAATGTGTTATGCGTTTTAGGATTGATTTTAATGAGCAAAAATTTACATGTAATGGTTTACATGGTCAATGTTAATTTTGCTTCTATTTCTACCTTAATTATTTACTTTTTTGTTTTTGAGGTATGGAGCTACTTAACTACCAGTCTAATGCATTATATGAGGCGTTCCGGCAGAAGGGCGAACTTGCCAATTGTACCTAATTGTAGAGAAAACTGCACAACTTGACCCTTCTGGTATGGACAGCTATTGCTCAAACTGAGCCCCTCGGTTTTTTCTTTGTGGATTTCTCGTATTGTACAAAGGGCAACTCAACAAACAGCGCCTACCACAATATGCTCTGTTAATAAACGAGACGAATGGTAAAATAAAACTAAAAGCGTCAACTGGCGAGTTCGCATTTCTGGTCGGGTGTGCCTCATATGTATCTTGTATTTATATATAACTAGCTGAATACCCGTGCTTCCTCACGGCAGATAAGTAGTTATTGCGTTAAATAATGTATCAGCAAAATTAACGCTACTACATAATTTTTTGCAGTTTATTATAGCTTGGTCCCCGTCATACTAATGGTATACATCAACTGATAAGTAATCAAAGTATAATGTTTCTTGACACTGGGGTGCTCCGGACCAGTGTCAAGAAACAGATAATCTAGAGATAACCCGTTTTTTATAGGTTTCCAGCATGAGCTTATATAAGGCGAGAGGCTGAGGGGTCCACAGCCCCCCCCCCAAAATTTTGATTTGATGGTAAAATGTGTCTTAAAACCCTTAAAAAGAAATTAAATGAGATCATTTCATTTTAGTTGTAATAGCGTTTTATTTGCCTAAAACTAACTAAGTTCTAAATTGTTGGTATTCCATACCCCGGAAATGGTCCCAGCCCCCCTCCGAAATTATTTCGTATATACGCCTTTGGTTACCAGTAACAGCAGCGTAACCAATACAGGTTAAATTTTGTCAATAATAAATGTACGTTAAAATTTAAAAATTTATGTTTCTCACATGTCATTTGGAAACACCCATTATATTTGCGAGCATTACCAAGAGGTGTTATGACTGGGGATGCTGATGGGTAAAGAGGCTGTGCAAGGGTTCGGGATATTATTACCTCGGATGGACCATCACCAGGTATAGCGACAACTCTCTAGGGAAATGAACCGGAATTAAAATGGTGATTTTGTCCCTCACAGCGTAAACTCTATGAGGGACAGTTCATTTCAAGTAATTCAAGGTCTGCCATTATAGTGGAAATTAACCTCAATTAAAAATAATACTATGCAATAGATACAGTACGGTAACAACTGTTCTGTTATCGTCCTAGCAACCTAGGCGTGCGTGCTCTAACCAACTAAAACTTTAAACCCCTCTAAAAATACTTTAAAATTCGAATATCAAAAAATCCTTTCTTAGCGAGCGTTTACATGCTAAAGAGAGTGTCCATGCAAAATTTCAAATTTTTCTGTCGAGTGGTTTGGGCTGGGGAATGATAGGTCAGTGAGTCAGTCAGTGAGTGGTTTTGACAAATATATAGTAGATAAAAATAAAATTAGAAATGGTAGTTTGTTGACATTGACTATTATGAGGACTATTATTAGGGGAGATGCGAGTTCGAGTCCCACCTGCAGCAGGTTGACTTCTTTCATCTATGGGCCCGTTCCTCGATGGATGTTTAGGAAGGGTGGTAGTCTATAGATAGCCCGGTCTAGATACAGGTGCGCCGTAAAAAACAAAACAAATACTATTAGCATTTTCTTTGCCTCCCCACAGGGAGGAAAAAGGCATATATTACCTCAAACCGATGTCGCAATATGGTAGAGCAGACAAAAAATACTGACGTTGATAACCCACGTCACGAAAAAGACAATCTTCGGTATTTATATATGTGTTATCTAAATATAACACAAGGGTTTGGCCCGTAGGTGAGTTTAAGGCCGTCGTAGAGCACTGGACTCATGGTTTCAAATCGAATTTGAAACTCGGAAAAAAAAAGCTTTTTTCTTTCAGTGTCGTCGTTTGAGTCTCGGTATACTCGCCCAGCATTCAGTGGGCACATACAAAGGGAAACTTCAGGTGGCTGGAGCATATAAATGGTAAAATACTGATGTACCGTGTGATAAGGATCCAGATATCCCTACACTATCTCTGGGCTCTCGTATATATTCGATTTTCCTTAATTAACTAGAAAGATCATCTATAAATTTGCTCCCTTTCATCTGTGTTTAAGTGTTAGGAGTTCAAACAGTGTTACATATTTGACAAATTGGTTCCCGGTATTTTCTCATTAAATATTGCTGTGTACCTCTAGACTGTTCGATCTGTAAGTGTGTCAGTAGTACTTCTAATCGTCTTGTTTGTCTATTGCATGCAAGAGGGCTACGTAGTGACTGTATTTCATTTGTGGTACTTAGTATTCTCTTGTCCAATGCTATTGTTTGTTTATGAATTTCTGAATTTCAATATAGGCATTTTCACAAAATATGTTCCTTATGTTGAATTTTATCAATTTACAATTTTCGTATGTTTTGTTAAATATCTCGTAAACAGATACACAATCTTATTCGTCAAAATATTATATGCAAGAAAATGTGGTTTTGGGCGCTCAAAAATGACGGTGGAACATTAAAATGTGTCCAAATATTCTTCATATATGCCTAAAGTGATATTTTTGTTTATGTTTCTTTCAATTGTTTAATATGGGGTTTATTATATTTGACATCAAGTACAAAGCAGCTGTTTCTATAATACGTTTGAGAAGAATGATAGAAGCAGCTGGATCAGCGGAATAGTGAGGGGATAGTGTTCTGGCAACTTCCCAGCCTCTGTGTTGATAAACTAGACGTTCTCTTTTTGCGGCCCATCTGAGCTGCATCAATTGCTCAGCTCGGAGCAAAATAATCCCAGCCGTTAGTCTGGACTTCCTTCATCCAGAGCTGAAACAGCAAACAACCGGATTTCTTAATCCCAGCTCAGGCAGGCGTTCACGATTTATGACGTTCACTTCTAAAAGGACTAAGTGCCCATAGAGGTTGAGCTTAAACCGATGGCTATCATATCCGAGGATTAACTACACTAACTTTGATTTCGACATCTAGAATATAAAATCTGACTTCCGATTGAAGGTTACCATAGATTTATTTTGAATAGCAATTAGTCAATTAATCTTAGTGGTATGACCGTCACCCCCTCATGATACGGGTGCAAATCAATTCCGAAAGTGAAAGGCATTTTTCATATTCAATGATACATGATTCTTCTAACGTTGTTATTTTGAGAGAACGGTGAGCTAGAGGATATCAATGATCACAAGCGCAAACATATAGAAGATTTCATAGTGGAATATAGAAATTTGAAGATAATAACGTTTTCCCTACCTCACTTTTTCCAATTTCCCTCCCTCTCTCTGTCTCTGTCTCTGTCTCTGTCTCTCTCTCTCTCTCTCTCTCTCTCTCTCTCTCTCTCTCTCTCTATATATATATATATATATATCTATATATATATACATATATATATATATATGTGTGTGTATATACATAGAGAAAGAGATGGAACGGCTTCTTTCTCCAGCGGTGGTACTCCTTTCCTTCTTGTTCCTGTGACATTTCGCTGGATTCCTCTCCAGCTTCGTCAGGCTTATGTTTCATCCTCCAAGAAAATTCGCCTTCCGTCAAAACAACCATCATGCCATGATCAGGTGCTAGCAACAAAAGAAAACATGCAATAATATTATTAAAGTCCAATGTTAGTACGTTTTAAGGCTGACAGTAAATACTCATCATATACTGCCAGCCTACAAACAACTTTAAATCATTACTACCATATATATATATATATTTTTTTTTTGTTGGTTTATCGACAGCTGGGGTCATTAACAACCCAACTTTTCAGCTTCTAGGGCTGGGTACTTAAAAGGGACGTTAAATATATGTGTGTCTGTATATATTTATATATATGTAAATACTCTTTGCAATTTTATTTCGTACATATTAATCTTTGTTTGTTGTTATTTAATTAGGAAGATCGATTTTGTTGATATGCCACATGAGCCTTGAATGAACAATTCTTAGTAGAGCAAACTGTACTAACAACACAAAATCAAAATATATTTATTTATAATTATTGTGACGAATTTTTACCAATCTCTCCCAAAACTTATGAGATCGAGAATAACTTATACCTTATCCGTGACCTCCCGAGTACAGACATTGTATTGGGGTAAACCCACGAAGATACGCACACTTTTGATTAAGAGAGATTGTTTTTTTTTAATAAAATGAAGTTTTCCATTGTCGGAAGATACACTTCGAAAGAGCGTCATTTTTTTCACAGAAATATATTCTGCATGACATTAATGTTTTCCCTAATAGCGAATTGACCTTGGAAGATTCCACGGACTGGTTCTCATTGACGTCAGTAGATGATGGCTGTTCATCTTGCTCCCTTCTCTTCATCGACCTGATAGACGTCACGGTTCGGTCAAGAAGAGCGATTGATTCCAATGAGAAAGGCAAATTATGGCTTCAGGTTTCAGCGCAAAGATGCACGAATAGAAGATTCATTTTGTCATCAATTAAACTAAATGCGGAGACAAGAGGATGGAGTAATTTCCGCTTAGTATAGTGTCAGTTTACTGTTGTGGCGCATACAATCTTCCTTCTCTTTGAAATTTCACGGAAGATCAAAACCTACCAATAACTGCTTCTATTCCTGATGACACAGTTCCTACGAGTCGGACTTTTGTGAGTTAGTCGGGTCCAGCTCCATTGCCAATGATATCTCATATTTAGTTTAATTGTTAAGATTAATAATCTTATATACAGGGTTTCCCGTATATACTGGCCACAATTGACATATTTTAGCATAAATATGCTTTAGCGATGACTCAACTGAAAAAAAACGTTACAAAAAAGTGTCACAAAAAGTGCCCACTGGCGTTCGTTCATGCGCGGTGGCCATGTATGAAAAAGAAGACCGTATGTCGTACAGTACATTACATAGGTTTTTCGGGTGGACATAAAGTATATTTATGTTCCTGAATTTAAGCAGAAGGCTCTAAACGATTTTTTTTTTAAATCCCTAAGATATCACAAAATTGCTATGATCGAGACCTTGCAGACGCGGTATATCTTAATCCCAACGAATTTAGTTTTAAGTATTAAGCGCGCGTTCAAAAATCGGAATTTTCTTTTTACACCACATGTTTAATATATTTGTGAAAGCTACTTAAAAATGAAGGAACACGTGTATTTTGGTTTTTTTTCTTGTTTCTCTTAATTTTCAGCGATAAAATGGCGGCCAAAATGGTACCTATTTTTTACCTATGTCAAAATTGCAGATTTGATGTCTACCACCATAAAACGTGACTTTTTTTAAGTAAAATAATTGTAGTATAATCCAAAGATTCAATTAAAATTATTTTACTTAGGAAGTTATTTAAGCAGCCACATTCATGGAAATCATACTCAAGGATGGTAGACATCAAATCTGAGCTTGTGAAATTGAATAAACGTACGACTTTGGCCGCCATTTTATCGCTAAATACTAAACCAATCTAAAGGAAAAAAGTACACGTTTCTTTATTTTTTTAGTACTTTTCTAAAATTTATTAAATCTGGGTTCAAGAAGAAACGCCGTCCTTTGAGCGCTTAATAATTAAAACTATTATTTGGTATTAAGAAATAACGCTGCTGAGAGGTCTTGATGGGAGCTACAACTTAAGTCCTTTGCAACTTTGCGATATCTCTACCGATTTAAAAATATTCCATTTGTTGCTGATCAATTGATTCATATATATATATATATACTGGTGATTCGGTCGCTGCGCAAATAGCCCGAACATAATTGGAATATATATATATATATATATATACATATATATCCACATAGGAAAACCAACAAACTCCAAGGTCTCCACCACAAATGATTTATTTTTATTCACCAACAAAGCATGCTTTCGGAGTCTACAGCTCCATCCTCAGTGCTTCTACAGCATAGAAAAACAAAAAAATATATAATCTTTAACACCGGAGAACAAGCTTATCAAATAAATTTGAATTGTCAGAAACCATTTAAAAACAATCAATGCAATCATAAAAACACTTAAATCCTAAAACACGTAATCCACCACACAAGCATTCATACTCAAATATACATTAAAAACAGCAAAATACACACTTTCTGTCCAAGCACGCGTAAGAAAAATAAATAAATAAGTACATAAATAAAAAACACACCAGTATATCACAAGTTAAAAATAAAACCTAATGCTGAGGTACCCACCCAGTTCTTCACTGCAGGCGGTTCACCCGTAGACTGAGGTCTCTTCTTGGGAACTCTCCGAGCCGGGATAATCCTTCTTCAGTCCCGTATTTCAAACGCCATGTATCCGTCCTCGTATTGAGATTTTTTCCTTTATTTATTAGTTTATCTAATTTAATCTCGATCCCTTCTAGGACGTTCATCTTATACCCCTTTTTCACATTGTGCAACAACGTTACATCCAGGGCCTCTTTATTGTGGTCTTCTTTTTGCAAATGAGTGAACATTTCAGAAGAGTTATACGTCATATGCTCATAACACCTCTTCTTCAATTTTCGACCACACTGTCCAATATAAGACGCCTCACACGATGTACATTTCATCTTGTAAATCCCGGACTTCTCCACTAAGGGTACTTTTTCCTTGGCATTACACAGTAGAGACTTTAAAGAGCCACCGTTTTTGAATGCCACTTTTATTCCTTGGCTACCTAACTGTTGCCCCAACTTGTCAGAAAGACCTTCTATATATGGCATAGAACACCATTTGATCGATGTTTTATGCGACTCTTCTTTGTCCACGTCTTTCCCATATATTTTTTTGAGACGTCTCTTTACCATTTTATCCACTAACGTTTTTCCATAACCATTCACCTGTGCTAGGTGTTTTATGGTATTTAGTTCATTTTGATAGTCTCCTTTACTAAGTGGGATCCTCAGCATTCGGTCAACTAAATATATAAAACTAGACAATTTGTGCCTATAACTATGACTCGAGTCAGATGGAATCATGGTATCTGTGAAAGTGGGCTTCCTGTATATGCTAAATGAGTGAGCCTTCTTCTCTCTCGTTATCTGTAAATCTAAAAAGCATAACACTCCCTCAACTTCCAATTCAGACGTGAACCGAATAGACCGATGACATCCATTGGCGTACTTTAACAATCCAGTCAATTCCTCGCGCGACCCGGAAAACCCCAACAAAACGTCATCTACATACCTGTACCAAAATTTGATCCGACCATAGAATGGATTTTTCTTAGTATTTATGAAACATGCCTCAAACCAGTCCATAAACATGTCAGCTGCTAAAGGGCTAATGGGAGAACCCATAACAAGGCCTGTGTTTTGTTTGAAAAATTTTCCCTGATATTTACAATAATTTTGGCGTAAGCAGATTTTAAGTAATTGTATGAATTCTGAAATAACTACAGGATTGATTTTTCTGTTATTTAATACTTTTTTAAATAGGCTGACTGCGTGATCTGGCGGTATGTTTGAGAACATGTTAGTCACATCAAACGATACAAGGAGCCTGTTCTCCAAGGAGAACAGGCTCCTTGTATCGTTTGATGTGACTAACATGTTCTCAAACATACCGCCAGATCACGCAGTCAGCCTATTTAAAAAAGTATTAAATAACAGAAAAATCAATCCTGTAGTTATTTCAGAATTCATACAATTACTTAAAATCTGCTTACGCCAAAATTATTGTAAATATCAGGGAAAATTTTTCAAACAAAACACAGGCCTTGTTATGGGTTCTCCCATTAGCCCTTTAGCAGCTGACATGTTTATGGACTGGTTTGAGGCATGTTTCATAAATACTAAGAAAAATCCATTCTATGGTCGGATCAAATTTTGGTACAGGTATGTAGATGACGTTTTGTTGGGGTTTTCCGGGTCGCGCGAGGAATTGACTGGATTGTTAAAGTACGCCAATGGATGTCATCGGTCTATTCGGTTCACGTCTGAATTGGAAGTTGAGGGAGTGTTATGCTTTTTAGATTTACAGATAACGAGAGAGAAGAAGGCTCACTCATTTAGCATATACAGGAAGCCCACTTTCACAGATACCATGATTCCATCTGACTCGAGTCATAGTTATAGGCACAAATTGTCTAGTTTTATATATTTAGTTGACCGAATGCTGAGGATCCCACTTAGTAAAGGAGACTATCAAAATGAACTAAATACCATAAAACACCTAGCACAGGTGAATGGTTATGGAAAAACGTTAGTGGATAAAATGGTAAAGAGACGTCTCAAAAAAATATATGGGAAAGACGTGGACAAAGAAGAGTCGCATAAAACATCGATCAAATGGTGTTCTATGCCATATATAGAAGGTCTTTCTGACAAGTTGGGGCAACAGTTAGGTAGCCAAGGAATAAAAGTGGCATTCAAAAACGGTGGCTCTTTAAAGTCTCTACTGTGTAATGCCAAGGAAAAAGTACCCTTAGTGGAGAAGTCCGGGATTTACAAGATGAAATGTACATCGTGTGAGGCGTCTTATATTGGACAGTGTGGTCGAAAATTGAAGAAGAGGTGTTATGAGCATATGACGTATAACTCTTCTGAAATGTTCACTCATTTGCAAAAAGAAGACCACAATAAAGAGGCCCTGGATGTAACGTTGTTGCACAATGTGAAAAAGGGGTATAAGATGAACGTCCTAGAAGGGATCGAGATTAAATTAGATAAACTAATAAATAAAGGAAAAAATCTCAATACGAGGACGGATACATGGCGTTTGAAATACGGGACTGAAGAAGGATTATCCCGGCTCGGAGAGTTCCCAAGAAGAGACCTCAGTCTACGGGTGAACCGCCTGCAGTGAAGAACTGGGTGGGTACCTCAGCATTAGGTTTTATTTTTAACTTGTGATATACTGGTGTGTTTTTTATTTATGTACTTATTTATTTATTTTTCTTACGCGTGCTTGGACAGAAAGTGTGTATTTTGCTGTTTTTAATGTATATTTGAGTATGAATGCTTGTGTGGTGGATTACGTGTTTTAGGATTTAAGTGTTTTTATGATTGCATTGATTGTTTTTAAATGGTTTCTGACAATTCAAATTTATTTGATAAGCTTGTTCTCCGGTGTTAAAGATTATATATTTTTTTGTTTTTCTATGCTGTAGAAGCACTGAGGATGGAGCTGTAGACTCCGAAAGCATGCTTTGTTGGTGAATAAAAATAAATCATTTGTGGTGGAGACCTTGGAGTTTGTTGGTTTTCCTATGTGGATGCAGTACCACCACCGTCCAGCCAAATCAATGTCAAGGATACATATATATATATGTTGGAATATGTTCGGGCTATTTGCGCAGCGACCGAATCACCAGTTCTTAGCATTAAACCTCCACTTCTCAACCATAAGATAAGATAATTATTCCGTTTTTTTGTTTTTTAGTAATTAGGACTGTTGGCTAGTTTTCCTTTTCCTTTACCAAGTGAAATCCGGTTTGTTGTGTAAGATTGTTATTTTAACTTTTTCCTCAGGCGATTATTTTCTTTCCCGCAATCAGCTTACTTCTTTTTCATGAGTGAGAAAACACAATTTATTTCTTTGATGCCTTTCAGATATAATAGGCTTCTAATGTTTTCCGAAATGCCAGATGTAGTATATTAGTTGAAGAACAAAAATGAAATAATTATAGTAATTAATGAAATTGGCGGAAGGTCAATAATGTAACAAAGGACCACTTCAATTATTTGCTCTTTTTCCAGCTGATTTCATTAACAGTTCTCCTGAATCTTATGGCTTGACTTTTTCTGTGCTGTACTATTTTAATTCCTACATGTTTTATGCCACTTAGGGTATTCTAGATGTCCAACATATTGAGGATGTAGTATGTATAAAGTTCCACTTATTTCAATAATATGAATTAATTTGTGATGCAATTATCTACTTATCTAAATTCTTTCGGATTGTCTAATAAACATTATTCGGGAAGATAACCACGACACGCAGGCATAAAAAGCACAAAGCTCGAAAAAATTACCCATGGCCTGTATTTATCCAGTGACGCATTGGCTCTTTTTATTTTTTCACAATACCAAAAAGAAAAAAAACAATAATTCTTAGAAATTACACACACGTTTTCCCCAATTTTCTAACTAGGCTGTAGTATCTTCTAGTAACATTATTTCTCGATAAACACTTCATTCAACCCGACCGAAACTGATCATCGGTGGGGTTTTCCTCTCATTCATGAAATATTTATTACTTCCAATACAAATTCTCAGAATGAACTATCGCGTCCTGAAAGAGCACTTCAGAACTATCGTTTTGAAGGAAATTTGTATGAAGTTATGTACTTAAGTACTTCAAGGAATGTCTACACTAGATAAAATATTCAGTAGTCAATACAAAAAGTCCGTCTCGCAGGACTGCATCATCTTAGCGCGGTTCCGTTCATATCCCTAGTCTAATTTGGAAAGATTAAAATAGAAGCAGTTATTATTTTGGTTCCACCAGTCTTTTTTTTTTTAATTAATTATTATAATGGCGTGTCAACCCTTAAGGTCACTAACGCCATTCCTGTGAGTTGTAAAGTCTTGAAAGGTCATGATTTACAATCTTACCTGGAAGGGTCTGCTACACTAGAAACGGACCCGCTAGGGACAAGGTCTTGGAATCTTGGAAATCTATATTTCTAACAATAAATTGTTTTTGTTATTTTACTTAACCAGTTTTATTGTCCAATACATTATCCAACTATAAGACATTAAAAAATAACAAGAAATAAAACAGACAAAAAGAACCATTGGAATAAACGAAATCAATTAATTTAAAGCTTTAAGCACTTTTTCTCCGATTGACATCGCCTAATTAAAATTTAAAATTTTCTTCAGAGCCTTTTTTGTAGAGCATTTAGTAAGCTTCCGAATGGTATTCTTTCGTTTACCAAGGTTTTCAACCTTTTTCGAGATATTAAGGAAAGTATACAAAGTTACCAAAACTTTTTATGTCTGTTAATAAAATATTTTATTCTAACCCTTCCTAAACTCCAAACGTAACAAAAATTTCAACATATTAGTTTTAATGAAAGTAGAACATGCAGAAAATGTTTCGACTGAATCCCATGATTCTAAGTACCCAAACCAAAAACGGTATTCAAAAATTATTTTTCTAATTTTCTCGGAAACGGTTAAAGCTATCGCCTTGAAAATGATTTCATTCATTTCCCTAGCCCAAGAAGCATATAAAACGAGTACTTACAAGCTTATGAACTCAAAAACGTAAGCGTTACAATTTTTTTTGCGCGAATTTCGCCCCAAACGCCATCTTCCAGTGGGCGGATTCTGCTGGTTAACGAACTTGACCTTTTAAATTGGACGACGGATTTTTGTACCAAATTTCATCACAATCGGACCATTAGGGAAGCCAGAAATGAGCGAACAGACAAATATATATATATATATATATATATATATATATATATATATATATATATATATATATATATACATATATATATATATATATATATATATATATATATGTATATATATACAAATTTGAACCACCGTTATTTTCGGTCTCTAGGGGTTCTGAAACGCGAAATTTTCTAGTCGGCACTTTCGGATTGTATCATTGTATCAGCCTTATAAGCGGGGTTCCCTCCCCCATAGGGAGGCTATGGGGGAGGGAGGAACCGCGCTAAAACGCATTGTCATGCTTTAAAGAAATTGACTGAAAAGAAATAAGAAAAAATAGATAATAAATGCACAACTAGTCAATCTGTCGTAACCACTATTTTTTTCTTACCCGAGTAATGAATGTGTTTATCCCACAGTAGAAAAAAGTCCGACTCGCAGGAACTGCAGCATCTTAGCGCGGTTCCGTTCATGTCCCTAGTGCCATTTGAAAAGCTTAGAAAAGAAATAAACTTTTTTTTTTTTTTTTTTTATATATCTCGTGAAAATTGTCAAAATCCTCTCGAACATCTCGAATAAAAGTGATATTAAGGCGTCAGGGACACCGACAGTAGCTAACTTTTACACAGAAGCGGAAATTACAGAATCTGGCTCTCATTCTAAAGCAAAGCTCTATAAATCAATACAAAATATGCCTAATAAAGCCTTTCTAGAGGATACAGAAGCATGGGCGTATATGAGGGGGGGGGGCTGCAGCCCCTCCCGAAATTTTGAATTGATGATATAAACTTCTCGTAAAAGCCTTAAAAATAAATTAAATAAGATCACTTAGTTCATAAAACATATTTTATTTTACGTGTAATAGCGTTTTAGTTGCCTAAAACTATTCCAAGCTCTAAATATTTAGTATTCCATACCCTGGAAATGGACTCAGCCCCCCCCCGAAATTGTTTTTATATACGCCCATGTACAGAAGGATCAAGAAGAAGTACACAAGATTGAGTAGAATACCCAGCCTAATATAGCCTATATAGAATAATATGCCGAATAAAACCTATCTAGTAAATACACAAGGACAAATAAAAGTCTTGACGAATAAAAAGTCAAGAAAAAAAAACTTTGTTTAACAAAATAAAACAAAGTTTAGTTGCCCAACTACAATAGAATAATATACCTAATTAAGTCTATGGAGTAGACACAAATGGACCAAAAACAAGTCTTGTGGAATATTGTTTTTTTTTTTCTAATTAAATACTTTTTATCAATATTTAGTATATAACCTTTGTTGAAAACTATTGATTGCTAATTGATGAATCGGTTTACAACTAAGTAGTCTTTATGACTATTTAGTATATAACCTTATGTTTGGATCTGAGTTTTTGGGGTGCTCTCCGCCTAGGCTTTGTATTTGTGTCGGCAGATACCTGGGGTATATTTACAGCTCTTGAGGATTAACTCTTAGCAGGTAAATTTCCTGCGGCCCCCTTGTTTCTACGGGCATTGAACCGCCATATTCGCTCATAGTATCTAACCGTTGTGAAGTTTATTTTTTGGATTTAGGACTTAATATACATATGTAGACTAAATCATAGCAAGAAGTAATCCTCCGTCGTCGGTTCTTAACTATGTAGACTCGCTAATGTTATTCAATCTTAGATACATCGTATTTAAAATCCACAGCAAAAACACGACATTTCATCAGAATCCCCTGCTGAGTAAAACTTATATAGAATAATATGAAAAATAAAGCCTATCTAGTGGATAAAAATGGAGGAAAAAAGCCGTTCGTGGTGGGAGAAAATCTTAAAAGTATTTCGCTCAGAAATCTCCGAAATATTGTCACTAATTTTACGTATCCTGTTTTATAGCCAAATAGATTTATATTCTATAATCAATAAGAAAAACCTACTAACAATAAAAAACTATGGGTAACAGATGAAAATAGGGAATACCAAGAATAATTCTAAAGAACGAAATCAAAACCAGTACTGTAATCTAGATATTCATACGGCATCTTCGAATTCTAACAAACAAAATATTGATTCTAATTATACGTATCCTGTTTTATTGACAAATACATTTGACTACTATAAGCAATTAAAAACACTAGGGAATATGCCAAAGAACTCGGAGTAGGAGCCTCGACAGTTTCAAGACATTTGAAGGAAATCGACAAATCCAAAACTGACATTTCATACGGTAAAGCCTGATAGATTTTTAACAATGAATTGTTTTTCTTATTTTAATTAATCTGTTTTATTGTCAAATACATTATCCAACTTTAAGCAATTAAAAAATAACAAGGAATAAAAACAAACAAAAAGAACCGTTCGAATAAACGAAATCAATTACTTCAAAGTTTAAGCACTTATTTCTCCGATTGACATTGCCTAATCAAAAATTGTTTCAGAATCTTTTTTGTAGAACATTTAGTAAGCTCTCGCATGGTAACCCTCCGTTTACCAATATTCCTAACCGTCTTCGAGATATTAGGGAATGTATACGAAGTTCCCAAAACATTTCATGTCTGTTAGTAAAATATTTTATTCTAATCCTTCCTTAGCTCCAAACGTAACCAAAATTTTAACATATTAGTGTTGATGAAATTCAAACATGCAGAAAATGTTTCAACTGAATCCCATAATTTTAAGTATCAAAATAAAAGACAAAAAGAACAGTTCGAATAAGCGAAATCAATTAATTTAAAGTTTTAAGCACTTATTTCTCCGATTGACATCGCCTAATCAAAACTTTCATTAGAACCTTTTTTGTAGAGCATTTAGTAAGCTTTCTAATGGTATTATTCCGTTTCCCAAATTCTCAAATATTTTCGAGATATTAAGGAAAGTATACAAAGTTACCAAAACTTTTTTATGTCTGTTAATAAAATATTTTATTCTAACCCTTCCTTAACTCCAATCGCAACCAAAATTTCAACATATTAGTTTTAATGAATGTAGAACATGCAGAAAATGTTTCAACTGAATCCCATGATTCTAAGTACCCAAACCAAAAACGGAATTCAAAAATTATTTTTTTCAGTTTTCTCGAAAACGGTTAAAGCTATCGCCTTGAAAATGGCGCCATTCGTTTTCCTAGCCCAAGAAGCCTATAAAAAGAGTACTTACAAGCTTATGAACTGAAAAACGTAAGCGTTACGATTTTGTTTGCGCGAATTTCGCCCCAAACGCCATCTTCCAGTGGGCGGATTTTGCTGGTTAACGAACTTGGCCTTTCAAATTGGACGACAGATTTTTATACCAAATTTCATCAAAATCGGACCATCAGGGAAGCCAGAAATGAGCGAACAGACAAATATATATATATATATATATATATATATATATATATATATATATATATATATATACATATATATATATATATACATATATATATATATATATATATATATATATATATACATATATATATATATATATATATATATATATATATATATATATACAAATTTGAACCACCGTTATTTTCGGTCTCTAGGGGTTCTGAAACGCGAAATTTTTTAGTCGGCACTTCTGGATTGTTTCATTGTATCAACCTTATAAGCGGGGTTCCTCCCTATGGGGGAGGGAGGAACCGCGCTAAAATCAACGGAGTTTCCTGAAAATTTGCATAGGTGATCTCGTTCTAGTGTAGTCCCTATTCAGGAACAGGTTTTGTATACAACACACTAGTAAAAGTATTTTTTCATTATTTAAAAATTATATGTACATTGAAAAGATCGATATTTGGTTGATGACACAACTCTTATCTCCAGCAGTAATCCTCAACTCCATAGTGCTATATTTTGCTGGATTACTCTCCGAGTGGTTGAGGAGGAAATGTAATATATGTATATATATATATATATATATATATATATATATATATATATATATATATATATGTATTTTCTCTTGAGCTTTGCAACTTGATTTGTTCATCATAAAGAAAAATCATGTCCGGTCAAAAGAAAAGAACAAAAACAAAGACAAGAACAGCGAAAGTTAAATATACTAATTTGAGTGACTTTTCAGTTATGTAAACATGTTCAAATACATATTGATAAAATAAATTGTTATCTAAAATGAAATACAGATTTAATAATGATAGGTTTAGCTGATATGAAAACCCATTTTAAATATACCTGTCTATTTATTTTTCTGACCGAATGGAATTGAGGTCGTTGCATCGGACCAACTTGCTCCCCGCTGACAGGACTGACATATGGTCTTCCGTTCTATTTTCAATCTTCCGGGTTCTCACAAGTACCAACTAAAACTTATCCATCAATAGAATGTTCGCCCTCAATGAAATGCCCTGTGCTGTGAAGAATAAATACTGAGAATGGTGCCGTTTATAAGAAATATACATTCATAATTTATTTTGTAATTCATTTTGAAATAACTTAGTTTTAGAAAATATTCCGTGTAGGCCTGCGGACAAAAAGCTGCACGACTGTTTCACGGGTTGTGTTCTGAAACTGGAAAATATACTCAAACAATTTCATCAAATCTTTTTTTTTTTAGCAAAAAAATATTCGAATACCTAGTGAGTGGGTTGTTATTCAGCGTTAAGCCGCAAATTCGGTTGTTGCTGCCACGTTCTCAATCTTAAGAATTGTATAGTTTTTTTACTTTCATATTTAGTCATACTGAAATATATTTAGTCACACCCCGAGGAATGAAAGAGAGGCGGTAGGGAAGAACGGAGGTGGGATACGATTGAAGAAGGAGAAATGTAAGGAAGGCCGAAGAAAAGCCTCCACAAGCAAAATAATGAATTTTTGTGTTGAATTTAAAAGAAAGGTTTTTTTTTTTCCAGTTTTTAAATAATAAAAATGATAATTTTTTGTTCCGACATTTTTGACTTTTTTTATGCACCAAACCTTCATACGTAGGTGATGAACAAAAATGGCGGTATTTTTTGGATTCTGCGCACCAAAAAGAATAAAATATTCTATACAGCTGATCTAATTTTTTTTTTTTTTTTTTTTCAGATCTGTTTTATATTCCGCAGTTTTTCACGTTTCGAAACTTTAAGCACCGTTTCCCCTCACTCGATATTATTATTATCAATTATTTTGTTGTTGTAGAAAATGTATTAAGTTTTTGAAAAATCGCTTTCAGTTTACCACGATTCCTCAACAGCATTCAAGTTATTCGAGACATCAAAACTCATAACGTTTGTTGATAATATATGTTTTTAATAGTTTCTCTACACTAAGCGTCACTAAAATTGATTTATTACTGTTATTAGTTTATAATGTGGGATATGTAAAAAATGTTAGAATTGTGTGCGGAAGTTTTGAATAACATTTCAAGGTCAATTTTGCGGGGGTCAATATGGGGGTTATTTTTTCCGATCTTGCATTGAAGAATCATCTGGCCAACGGATGACCATTATATTTTTGACACCTTGTACTTGGAAGCCTATTAACACAAAATCGAAAGCGCTACGATTTTATTCGAAAGAATTTTGTCGTGTAACAATGTTCGGGTGAGGATTCGGCATGTTATCAAACTTTTCAGACAATGTATTTCATCAAAATCGGACCATTTTTTTTACGTTAAATGCAAATATATGTATATAAATTTTAACGTAGGCATTGCGGGACCTGTTATGGGAAGTAGGTATTACTGGTGGACTTCTGGATTTCATCATCGGATCGACGCTGAGAGCGTTAAGTTTTCTTCCTTATAGCGAGGAAGGAAACATGCTCAAAGGAAAATGGTCTGAGTGCAATGTTGATAATGCAACGGGACTGCATTATGATCAGGCCGTCACAGATGGACGATGCTCAAGGCCGTTTCCTGCTCGTGATATTGCACAAACGGGTGGAAAATCAACTGGCTCTATCCTCGGGGACGTAAATGGAGTCATGGTGGTTTGTGGTGCTTCAGTGATCAAAGGGGCTTTTAGAAACCAGTTATATGCTATGCTCTTAAACAGTGCCAGGACTATCGCATTTATTATCCTTGGAACACTTGATTTACGTCAGAATCTACAGAAAAAGTATTTTAATTTCAATACGCTAAAAAAATCATATTTTTCTTGTGTAGGAGGAGGGTACGTAAATAAAAATTAACATTGACGCCAAAGGCCACAGCCACATTAAATACACCGCAGTTAAGTAACGTCAGGCGTTGCCAGTAGTTAGATGAGTGACAATCAGGGAAAACCCCTGATAACTCGGCGGCTAATTGCTAAGAAGTTAATACGCCATAAAAAAAGTAATATAAAGCACATTCGCAGGTTACTAAAATCGCTCTTCATGTTTTGTATCCTTTGATGCCTTTTCAGGAGCTTAACAATAAATATAGCCTAGGGGAATGTAGGCGAGCCTTCTGCTGTTAGATGTTTTCTAGAAAAGTCTAAAATGGTCTATACTAAAATATTGTATCATCCACTCTTCTTTCTTTACAAATACTCATTTTTTTAGAGAAATTATATTGGCAGTCTGCGTTTTGAACCGATAGTCTCCGTTTTACGGTCGAGTGCTTTGCCAATTACACCACCGAGCATCACTTCATAGAACTGTAATTAATTCCTCTTAAGCTGCCACATATTTTTGTCTTATCATAGCCGGTAGTATATAACAATTGTTTGGTTATATTGCGATTAATTTATAAAAATTGCAGGTTTTATATTTCTACTATATGATGATCTATTGTGCTATTGTTGATATATAATAATGATAAATTCTCTGTGTTTTTATAGGTTTTAGTTTTAATATAATTTTAGTTACTAGATGTTTTGTCAATGTGGCTTAGAAGTGCAAATCATCTAGAGTGGACTCCCAAAGGTTTTATTATTCTATTATTTTTAAAATTCCCTTGAAATATGAGTATGATATGTTTCTGAGTCCCATATTGTGTATATCCTTGCTTCGCTCCCTGGAATGATACAAGCAGAGATCTCATTCCGTGATCTATTTCTGGAGTCTTGAGCTCAGCAGACAGGAATACCTCACTCCTATTGGTGAATAGCTACAACTCTCTTCTTCTTAAGTGGTTCTTTTGAGACTAGATGATCCAGATATCCGGAGGAAATCAGAAATGGAATCATTCAAACGAAAAGTAATCAACTATTCGTTTCAACAATGTATTAAATACATTTTTATCATATTATTTTAAGTCGTTTATATCCAAAAAATAAATTAGCTAAACAATTGCAGTACCCATAAGGCAAATTTAAATGAATCAACAGAAAGTCAACTTGGCTTGATCTCCACTCCAGCTGTGTTTTAATCGTCAAACAGGGTTATGTTGGATGTACTTGGAGGATAAGGAGTTCATTATTGGAGATATAGAATGGGGCATCATTTTTTTTTTCAAAGTATTTTTGAATACTGGGATTTTATAGGATTCAGAAGGCTTTGGAGAGTTGTATTCCGTAAAAGTCCATATTGGTCTCAGAATCGTCATTTAAATGAGTCCTTTGTTAGTTTGTTTTGAATTAATTTCTTTATTGGTTATTACATCCTGTATATGAATTCAGCTGGGGGGGGGAAGGTCTATTTTGCTCCGACCAGTGGCTGGAGTCGAGGAGAGATCGGTGCGCCACAGACACTGACGCACTTGACTCAAGAGAAGGCCATTGCTACCACTTCACTTGGTCACTGCGGGAAGCCACTGTCTTCTGAGTCGCCTTAGTGGAGAGAGTGGATGGATGACGCTCGACAGGGAGAAGACTTCTGGATTTCGATGAGTGGAACGTTTAGCGTGGAAACTTTGGAACCGTGATAATATAACCTCTTTAACGAGTAGGATCTTGAGGTTTCGTTGAAAAATCAGCTGGACATGTCAGGAATAGGATTTTGCTAAAGTTCCATCATTCCTTCTTGCTATACCCCTTATATTAGGGGAAAATTAAGTGCTACATGTGACTTGGGGAAATATCTTGGAAAGATAGCATTTCATTATTAGATAATTGGTTGAAGGTAGGATTTGTTTGAATTTAAACAGTTATCCTTCATTACATAAGCGACCAAAAGCCTGAGATACATTGAGGAAGGCATCAGAGCAATATTATTTGTTTTCGTAGTCAATCGAAACCAAATACAAGATTCTGTGGCACTGGTGAATAGTGGAATGGTATTTGCGTTGCCCAAATTCGAAAGGCGGTCTGTATAAATGCGTGTTTATTAGGCACCTAACAAACACGCAGGCGAGTTTATCGGAATTTAATTATCCAATAATTAGAATATGCATTATGAAAAAATCTGTTTCACAGTAGGTCCACCATGGTCTGTCCAGGCTTATATAATGTAAGAGAGAATAAAATTACTTATTCGCATCTATTTGGTCCTTTTTTGGATAAACATTCATATCCTGTCGCAATATCTAACATATTGATGGGCGTAATAACCTAGTTGTTTATCGTCCAAAAATCTAATCTAATCTAACATATTGACCATAAATGAATTTATAAATTTATTAATTAGTTACAAGATATTGCGACTTCCAAACGGATCAATACTTCTCTGCATAGCCCCGATGAAGGCATGGAATATTTTAAGCTGTAGTTTTATTGAATATTATGACAGAACTCTATATATTTCCACATTGTTTAAGTAGTTAATGTAGGTACAAGTTATTATGAATAGAAACAAAAATCAACAGAGAAGTAACTTAAGGAGTAATATTCCATATGAAATAATTACTAAAGTAAATCTAAGTAATTTAATAAATAAGTAATTTAATTTGTAAATATGCCAATATCACAAGCAATTGTGCATATTAAATATTAAAAATGCGTTAAATTATACAAAGATTTGTTGGTATACCTCAAAAATTTACAGTTAGAAATCACTTTTAATATGTGATTATTCCAAATAAAAGCATGTAATATTTGGCCCTAGGTATTGAACACTTAATTGTGCTTTAAATATTATTATTTGTTACATTTTTGATCAAATAATTAAATAATAATAACTGAAGAATTATTAATAAAAGTTAAGTCGCCTAAAAAAAAGTTGAGCCAATATTATACATAGCGGAACTAAATTTTTAGACATTCTTGAAACCCCCAAGAACGAGTGTGATAAGAAAACAAATCGATAAGATAACGCAGTTCCTGCGTTAGTTCATGCGTTTCTTAAACATTCTTTTATTTTAGAAAGTACATATTTTTATCTCTTGAAACAAAAATTGGAAATAACACATGTGATTTTAAATCTAGAGTAATTTTGATTACTTATATTTTATCAGTTTAATATCAGGTATATTTAAAGAAATTAGTCGACGATCGGTCGACGGCGACGGGCGGTCCCGTCGCCCACCTCATAAGGGAGTAAAAAATACACTTCAAAGGTTTATTTGAAAATTATAATTTCAGTAGGATTTTGTCATCTGGGGACTTAATGTTGGAAGGATTAGGTTTCGATCAATTATGTGCGCTTCATAGATGTTTAAATTTGTTCAGCAATAAAATTAACACTCAGAAAAACTGAGAAAGAAGATTCCTTTAGGATGGAAATCATTACATTTCTTTTCTAAGACTTTTAAATCAAAGGATGAATCCAAAACTCGCTTTAATAGAGCAATTTTTGAGGGAGGGGGGCTTTGACGTGTTTTGATTTATAATAATGTACCGAAATATCCATATTATCCGTTAATCCCAACAAAAAGGTAAATCTTTCATTAGTTATAATGAGGGTCACTTTTGCCCTTTGTGGTTCTCGTTGGGATGGTCAGAAAGAAACAAAGGGGTGGAGCTAAAATTTTGCATACATGTTTGATTGACTCAATCGTCTAATTGTGACATTTTTCCGTTTTGAATATAGTGTTTTCTGAATGAAAGTGCCGATGGTAGGCTCGTGCTGCGAAATCATGGCATTGAATGCCTATGGCTAAATATGGAAATTGTTCCTAGAAATGAGGTAGGGTACCGATAGCGTTGTTTGCAATTCTGGCTCCAAAACAGGGTTGTAGTAACACCTAAATTAAGAAATTATTATTTTGTAATGAATAAGTAAATAATAATATTATAGTTCATCATAGACTATGCAATCTGGAACGTTAATGTACATCGCCGCATGGGTGTATATAAGGGGGGGGGCTGAAGCCCCCCCCCCCAAAAAAACGTATAAAAACGAAAAATATCTTCAAAATTTACCCTGGTTTACTAGGTGTCCATTGGAGCTCAAAACTCACCAGTTTACACTAATATATTTAAAATTTTCCCTATTCCCCTTATACCCCGGTGCTTCCCTCCCTATTATTAAATTATTTCCTACATACGCTCCTGCATCGCAGGATAATCCAGGGGAGGTCCTTAAACGATATTGTAGTATATTTCGACGTGGAAAACATCCTGACTTTTCTAGTGGTCTCAGGATTACAGATTTCTGCAGAATCTTATAAATTTCATCAGATAACCCAAGACTAAGCAGAAAGTTTCTTAAAATTAGCAAGGACAATAGGCATTACTTGAATATCGTGCATTTCCCGAATCCTGGTCAGTTCGAAGGATAATTCCTTGTATTTACCCATTTTCCCATTGATCCGTTCTTTTCA
Source organism: Gonocerus acuteangulatus (assembly GCA_946811695.1). Classification (NCBI taxonomy): domain Eukaryota; kingdom Metazoa; phylum Arthropoda; class Insecta; order Hemiptera; family Coreidae; genus Gonocerus; species Gonocerus acuteangulatus. The sequence continues at coordinate 57,387,789 of OX328127.1, read as the reverse complement.
TTCTTGTCTTCTAGTATAATATCTGGTCTAATATAAATAATTCGGCATTATTATTTTTTCTTATGAGTTTTAATAAATCTATATATTAATATCTAGTAGTTCATAAAAACAGTCTTTCCTTCTGTATTTTCCTCCTTAGTTATCTAGTCTGTGTTTTCACAGATCTCCATGTTAACAGGTGATTAACCAGTATTGTCACTAATGCTTTCATTGGCGCAACGTTTTTCCTCTCCGGAAAATGCCAATAACACCTACGTCATTCTTGATTGTACAGCCATTAGTTTCATTGACAGCAAACCATTTTTTAGACTAATTTTTTTCCGGGTTAACGGGCTGCGATAGATTTATATTTATTATTGGCCAAATTTGTGCTAACATTTTAATATTTGATTATTTTTTAATAAGTTTAATATTATAACTTAGGTGCTTTTTAGTTTCTTGAGTCGTTCATTTCTCTCCACCTCTTTTTATTCTATATAAATTGCATTGTGCGTTATTTCTCAAATTCATATCATCAAGTGTACCCAATTCATGCAAGTAGGTCAATAAATGATTGTTAAATCTGTCATAAAAGGTTATCGGTGACGTTTAGGTCAAGAGCATTGTTTTCAAGGCTAAATATTCAAGCTTAACACTTTGCCTACAAACTATGAGATTGCTCTTAGTTTTTTTTTCCCCCGTAGGATCTTTCATGAATTTTGCAGACAAATGAAATGTTGGTTTCATTTGGAAAACAAGAGTTATTTGAAAAAAAAGCTATGATATTGGCAGGCATGAAAGTTTTTCTTATATTTTTTCTTGTTCAATAAATTGAAAACGATTGAACATTTGTGATAAATGATAGGTGACAATTGGAAAGGGTAATAAATTTGCGAGGAAATGGTTCAGTCGGAAGTTTCAATGGGAAACCTTAGTTCGGTTTATTATAGTGAAGTCGAAATAATAAGAATTTTTATCATTAGACGAAGAAAGTTAGTAGTTGAGGTGACAAGAAGTCAAAGAATGGTCGGAATTGGCCAAGAAAAACGAGAATAATCACAACAGTAATAAATAATTTAAATTGTGACAATAGGTTAAAAAACAATTTTTTAAGAGTATATTTGATAAACAACGTTTTTTTTTTAAATAAACAAATTGATGAGTCGTTTTAAACAAATAATAGTTGAGAGTTATGCCTAATATATACCAAAAAGATTCTTTATTAACAAATTGTCATGATGTAAAATTTGTGATTATTCTCGTTTGTAATCAAGGATATTTGATGAAGGCCGCCAAAGAGCACGCCAAAACGTTCCAAATATAGATTTTTCTGAAAATCGGACGTTTCTCTTAGCCGAATCCAAACCATTCCTTAACTTCGTCAATTGTAATTTTTCCTCATGATTAATTATTATATGATAAGATGACATAGTTCCTGTGATTCGGGATTTTTTTCCAGGTATACTATATCATCAAACATATGGGTTAATGTAACTAAAGATGTAGTAAAAAATATTCCTTCATTCTAAGCCATATTTCTGGTTTGGATCTTTTCAACTAAGTCGCACGTGCCTTGATCCAAGAAATGATGCCAAGATACAGTGTTTGTGCCCCGATTCTAAAGCAGATATTAAACAGATGTTAGGATAAAATGAACAGGCTTTTGTGTTTGTTTCTTTTCCAGGCACTGTCAATTTGTATTTTCTTTTAAAAGATAGCGGCAAAAATAGAAAGGTATTTTCAGATGTTAATTTTGGTTTTGATCCCACTCTAAGCTTGTTCTAATTTTAAAATAATCATCATTAAAATGTATGATTTGCCACATCTATGTGCGAGAATAATTCTGAGCAATTAGTGCCGAAAATCTAGCAAAGCACTTTAACAGTATTTATTTTCACATTTTTATTGTTTTAATACAACTTCCATAAACTATAATTATATTAATTTATATTAACAAAATAGGTACATTAAAACGTGTTCTAATATATACGAAAAATTGCCACTTTATCAAACAAAACGACTAGTTGTTCAAAAAAAAAAAAAAAAAATGCTAATAGTCTTCTTCATCAGGATCGCGATTATTTTCGTTTTCATAAGTTTCTAATAAGGTACAACTTTGGAGTCGCTTTTAATATGGATTCGTTTGTAAGTTTTCTGTAATGTTGAAACAATTCTTATCTCATTAAGTTCACTTGTCTAGGAAAACTAATTCCTTGACTATTTTACAATCATTGTTCGTTAATCCAATCAGAGGTTACGGAGGCAACGTTCTGATATGAAAAATAAGGCAATAAAAGACATTTAAATACGATTTTCGGCCAATTAAGGCCATTTTAAAGGTACATTAGAGAGTAAAGATAAAGATGCACGAGCGTAAATAGGAAAACACTTGGGGGGGCTGGGAGAATTTCGGGGGGGGGGGGGGTCTTGTAGCATTTAGGATGTATGGAATACTAACAATCTAGAACTTGGAATAGTTAGCAACTAAAACGCTATTACACCCCAAAACACATTATTTTTTTTCTGAACTAAGTGATCTTATTCAATTTACATTTAAGGTTTTTATAACAAATTTTTACGAATTAAATCGAAATTTTTTTTGGGGATGCCTCCTTAGTTCCCCTTATTTACACCCATGGAGGTATAAATGAGTCCTTTAGGAGGAGGTTTTCTTTTGGGGGGGGGGTGCTTCGACTGCTATGGTCATTGGCACCAATATTATTTGTTATTTTTACTTCCTTGTAACCAAACTCGATAGACATTATGTTCAAGGAACATGGGTTTAAATATAAAATAATATATATATATATATATATATATATATATATATATATATATATATAAAATCAGTCCATTAGACGTTGGGGTTTACTCCAGTTTAGATTTGTCAGAATAAGAAGTAAGCAGTCAACTAAATTAATAACCAATCCTGAAAATCTCAAATCTTGACCTTCATTGGAGTAGAAAATTTAACTGTCTGTTTGTTCCTTATACAAATCCACACCGTTTGACCGATTTTGATCAAACTTGGCACACATGTAGATCTTGATCAGGGGAGTGTCATAAGCTAGGTCAAAATTGTCTAGGACTCACAGTTCCGAGGTCACGGATTCGAAACTTTGAAGTTACAGATTTTAATATTACTTATTTAGTTCCTAATTTATTTGGTACTTGTTCATTAACGGGGTAACAGATAGTATAATATAAATTAGTGGTAATTAATACTTTGCAATAAATGTAGATTCATTAATTATAAATAGAAACTGCAAGGTGTATAAGATTAATTTAATGTAATGTGAGACAAAAATTATGAGATGCATTGTCTCATAGTGTTCCTTATAGTAAAATCAATTCGAATGCGGGCTCTGTTTACTGCGGGGGAGGAGATGGTGGTATGAGCTGGATGCCAGGAAGAAGCATTTAGGAACGCATTTATAAATAAAGTAATGTTATTTATAAATAACCAGACAATATTGATAAATATAGAACAGTTAGGACGGCTCAGCTGGCCTAACCTTTTCCGCGCATTCTAATAAGTATGTGTACTAACTATTTATTTAAAATTGTTTAGTTCGAAATGTTTTTAGACAAAGTACGTAAGGAACTAATTTTAGACTATATAACGTTTTCTATGACTTAAATAGAACTGTGGGATATAATGGTCGAAGTTGTAAGATGATATCGTCCATAGAAATGCAAAGTATCGAATATGAAAAAACACATTTTTCGTTTTCAATTTTTCTGATTGCTGTTGGACTGATGAACGTTGTGGCAAACCCTCGAAAATTAATGGAAATTAATTATCGATTACAGAAAACCAAACTAACGAATGTGCATTAAGTCTAATTAAAATATATCATAAGATAAAATATATATAAAGTCATCTATAAAGTACCAACAACTTTTCACATTCGATACTTTGCATTTGTATCTACGATTTAACGGTCTAATATTGGTGAACCCGTATCACCATAGTGTTCGTCAAGATACCTATGTGATGTACGATCTTGAACATACCTACATGATGTATGTTCTTCAACATACCTACATGATGTTTAAGCTTCACCATGACTCCATGAAGCATGTTCTTCAACATACCTACATGATGTATGTTCTTCAACATACCTACATGATGTATGTCCTTCAACATACCTACATGATGTATGTCCTTCAACATACCTACATGATGTATGTCCTTCAACATACCTACATGATGTATGTTCTTCAACATACCTACATGATGTATGTTCTTCAACATACCTACATGATGTATGTCCTTCAACATACCTACATGATGTATGTCCTTCAACATACCTACATGATGTATGTCCTTCAACATACCTACATGATGTATGTCCTTCAACATACCTACATGATGTATGTTCTTCAACATACCTACATGATGTATGTTCTTCAACATACCTACATGATGTATGTTCTTCAACATACCTACATGATGTATGTTCTTCAACATACCTACATGATGTATGTTCTTCAACATACCTACATGATGTATGTTCTTCAACTTTCCTACATGATGTATGTTCTTCAACATACCTACATGATGTATGTTCTTCAACATACCTACATGATGTATGTTCTTCAACATACCTACATGATGTATGTTCTTCAACATACCTACATGATGTATGTTCTTCAACATACCTACATGATGTATGTTCTTCAACATACCTACATGATGTATGCTCTTCAACTTTCCTACATGATGTATGTTCTTCAACATACCTACATGATGTATGTTCTTCAACATACCTACATGATGTATGTTCTTCAACATACCTACATGATGTATGTTCTTCAACATACCTACATGATGTATGTTCTTCAACATACCTACATGATGTATGTTCTTCAACATACCTACATGATGTATGTTCTTCAACATACCTACATGATGTATGTTCTTCAACATACCTACATGATGTATGTTCTTCAACATACCTACATGATGTATGTTCTTCAACATACCTACATGATGTATGTTCTTCAACATACCTACATGATGTATGTTCTTCAACATACCTACATGATGTATGTTCTTCAACTTTCCTACATGATGTATGTTCTTCAACATACCTACATGATGTATGTTCTTCAACATACCTACATGATGTATGTTCTTCAACATACCTACATGATGTATGTTCTTCAACATACCTACATGATGTATGTTCTTCAACATACCTACATGATGTATGTTCTTCAACATACCTACATGATGTATGCTCTTCAACTTTCCTACATGATGTATGTTCTTCAACATACCTACATGATGTATGTTCTTCAACATACCTACATGATGTATGTTCTTCAACATACCTACATGATGTATGTTCTTCAACATACCTACATGATGTATGTTCTTCAACATACCTACATGATGTATGTTCTTCAACATACCTACATGATGTATGTTCTTCAACATACCTACATGATGTATGTTCTTCAACATACCTACATGATGTATGTTCTTCAACATACCTACATGATGTATGTTCTTCAACATACCTACATGATGGATACTGTAGATCTGATGGACATTAAGTTGAGCAAAATACAAGAAACATAGAAAGTGTATTATTTCTGTTTTTTGAAGTACTATTTGGGCAAAATGTAAACATTTTCTGTTTCCTCAATTCTATTTATACGCCCATCATGTCTGGTACATCAGTATGTCTTCACTAAAATCCAGTATGCACTCCAACTGTGATCTTGCGCTGTAGAACACCATTTTTGCCACTTTCTTAAAATATGAAGCAAGTTCGTCTCTCAAAGTATGTTTTAGCTTATTACATTTACTTGTTGTGCTTTGTAACCGAAAAAAGCGTGTACCGCAAGAGCTGCTGAAGCGTATTTTTATGCAAGGGGAAGAATTAGAGAAGGTTATATGAAGTATAATTCTTTTTTTTTTTTTTTTTTTACGGCGCATCTACATCTTGGCCATTAGCGCCGGGCTATCTATAGGTTACCACCCTTTTATAATGCCAACAGCACGTGGTCGGTCACCCATTCAGGTACTGGCCACGCCCGACGTTGCTTAACCTCGGTGATCTACGGGAACCGGTGTATTCAACGTGGCTATGGCCCATCAAGTATAATGTTGCCAAAATATTCAGATGTACCGCATGGAATGAGTTGAAAGGAACGCATTTCGGCAAGAATCTCTTCTCTAGGAGCAAGTTCCATATGAACTATTTTTGCCACTTTGTTATGCGCAAATTTTTGTAATTTATTCGTGTCAAAATTGAGCGTCCGCTCTACTGACTATATATTTTGTTTATTTAAAATTTATTTTAAATTTTGTGTGAATAAAAAGCGTATTTTATTAATAGATATTATTATAATATAATAATTATTATATTCTTAAAGCTTACGATATAAGAAAATTTGATTAAAATAAAAATATATGGAAATGACCCATAATTTACCCCCCTCCCAAAAAAAAGTTATTTAGTTATTGCTTTGTACTCAACGAAAAACGTGGTTAACCTAAAATAACACAAAATTTAAATTTCCCTCTTCCCTGTTTGAAATAGACCCTTAGCCCAAAGGACCATTTGGTGCCTACTATCACCTCCTTAAGTATTCGTCATCACTTACGTTACACCCTGTATGTATGTATGTATATATATATATATATATATATATATATATATATATATATATATATACATAGGTACAATGTGGATATAGAAATAATGACAATCTATTGAAACTACTCAATCAGTATGAATAACATTGAATTTCGGCGATCATGGCCTAAAAATGCAGATGCGCCGTAAAAAAAAAAAAAAAAAAAAAAAAAAAAAAAAAAAAAAAAAAAAAAAAAAAAAAGAAGCAACAAAGACCAGTGAACTTGAAGATGCAACAAATATTTCAATGCACGTGAAGGGCTTGTATTTTGAAAATAAAATAAATTAGATAGTGAAATAAACCTTTGAAGAGAAGCCAGGAGAGTAATAAAGGCAAAATTAAAATGTTCGGGTTCATTATTGTTCCCTAAATAAAAATTAGACCTGACGACAAGCAATTTATTATTACTAGCTGTGGGGATTATTTAAAGCTGTTTGTCTGATTACATTGCTTATTATAGCTTACTTTGATTTAGTTCACTAGCGCGTGATGATTGACTTTCGTAATAGATGTCTCCAACTTTTTATAAGCCTTACTCAATTTGTTTGATGGGGATATAGAAGGAGAGTTCCATTCTCGAAACTTCCAAAAGTTTTGAGAGTTATATTTTTGTAAATATTTACCTGTCTATATGTGTTTTGGGTCGTATCCATGACAGTTCCAAGCATTCAGATTTATGTGTAATCGTTAAAAAAAAAAAAAAAAAAAAAAAAAAAAAAAAAAAAAAACGATTGTCGGCCGATCGATGCAAAATGGCGCCAAAGCACTAACTGTGTTTCAAAAAGGTCTAAATCCTCTAAATCTTAACCGATTTCAATGATTTTTTTTATTAAACAACTTGCTTATATAACTTATTTGATTTTATTAACAACTTCGTCAATTCACATTTTTGTTTCCCTTGTTTATTAAATTACCTGGAAAGTTGTTTATAACCATCCAATGTTTATAATCTTCTAATGCTTGTAACCTTCTAGCTACCTTTCTTACAAATAATTTTAAAATATGAATACTAATGCTTCTCTTATTGTTGTGTAACAGTTCAAAATTAACTGTTACACTACGTTAATTTTTTCGGGACTGGTATACTTCCGGAAGATCGATTGGCCTCTCAATTCCTTCCTCCTTCACACCTCCAACATTCAACCTAATCGAACGTTTCTATGCTTATTAGGTGGTATTTATCTAGGCGCACGGTAGTGCGCCAGGCCAAGTTCCGGCCTAAGCATACTGTGTGTATATTACAGGAGGTCTTAGAGCCGATTTTTACTCTCTCATAACTTTCAACCAGGTAAAGATACAGTTATGAAATTTTACAGAGGTATTACACTACTAGATGTGAGTAAAACTGGAAATTTTCATAATTCTACCTCGAATAGTTTCTGAGATATAAGCGATCGAAAATCGGGATTTATAGGACTCACTCACTCACTCACTCACTGACTCATCAAAATTATTAGGCACTTCCCATGATGCTAGAGACTTGAAATTTTGCAGGATGATACATATTAAGGTGTTATTAAAGGAAAAAATCGAAAAATCCTGAAAAGTTGTGTTTGACGCTACTTCCGGGGCGGGGCGCGCCAGTTTTGTACTTCCTTCGTAAACCCATCGTTTCGTCCGAAACCCATGATGTGGGGTATCAAATGAATCGTCTCGGTATGAAGAACCTATATTCGATGTTTTAAGAAAAATTTAGGCGCATATAGGCTTGGTAAAAATCGTACACCAGCTGTCTGTCTGTATGTTTGTCCCTTATATAAATCCGAGCCGTTTGATCGATTTTGACCAAACTTGGGACACAGATGGGTCTTGATACGGGGAGAATCATAGGCTAGTTCAATATCGTCTATCAGCTGTTTGCCTAACAGTTTATTCCTTATACAAATCCACACGATTTGACCGATTTTGACCAAACATGGTACACAGGTAGGTCTTTATCCGGGTAGTGTCAAAGGCTAGGCCACAATCGTCTAACAGCTGTCTGTCTCCATGTTCGTTCCTTACACAAATTCACACCGTTTGGCCTATTTTGACCAAACTTGGGACACAGGTGGGTCTTGATACGGGGAATGCACTAGGATAGGTAAAAAATTTCTATCAGCTGTCTGTCTCCATGTTCGCTCCTTACACAAATTCACACCGTTTGGCCTATTTTGACCAAACTTGGCACGCAGGCAGGTCTTGTTACGGGAGTGTCATATTACCTATGACGTTTTGTACTTTTTGTCCCATCGGAAAACCATCATTCCTTCTGAAACCCTTCATGTGGGGTATCAAATGAATCGTCTTGGTAAGGAGAACCTATATTTGATGTTTTAAGAAACATTTCGATGCATCTTAACAACAACACGTGTGACTTCTTTCTTAAATGTTGTAAATAAAGTCGTAAGGGTTAAATGCGTAATATACTTGAAAGCAGATACTAAGTTTTTCAAAGTCATCTAAATTACAAAGTTTAGGGTCACAAACCCAAAATGTATCGTCTTGATTCTTTTCTTTTTCTTGAAGGCCTTCTACACTTTCCTTGTGGTGATCTTTATCCTCGGGAAGAGGTTCCTGTGTTTTACAGTGTAATAGTTTAGTTAGGCGAGCAATCAATTTGACCTCTAGAGTAATGTCATCTGGAAAAGCTTCTAACTTTTCAAGTCTAGTGATTAGATGTATGGAGGTTGATTATTGGTATCAAATATCAAGCATTAAGGAGAACTTTATGAAGAATCCAAAGACCCTGGTTTTATATGAAGTAAAAAAACCAGTAGGTATGTGGCAACTAAATTTTATTTAATACTTAGAAAAAAGTAATGAGATCCCAAAAAAAACATAAATGTGAAATAGAGGCCAAGTTCCTCCCCCACAAAGAAACACTCCCTTCCCCAAAAAGCTAGAAATATCTCCTCCTAAAACCTCCAAAAAACGCCTTACCATCCTACACTCCAAAAAAAGTAGTATGAGTTGGTGTATTAGGTGTACCATATTTTCAACCAAAAATATTTGCCAATACAAGAGATGATACAAGAAAGAAATGTCCAAGTTCATTACTTGGAAGACCTCACAGTTACTTACTGAGAACAGTAAAGACACTTCAACTGACCTTTAAAAACAACAATAAAAATACTTATATCCAGTTACTAAAATATCACTTTCCTCAACCAGGTATATTCTTAAACTTGGCAATGTTTTTTTTTGTGCCGAAATTATATTTAGACCCACTGTACACTTAATCTATTAGTTTCATCACTCTACTTCGATGGCCTGTACAGTTCAAGTCAGGCCTCAAGGCTGTCTGTTACACGGTGAGGCATATCTCAAGGTTTGGACTATACAGCCCAGTTATACTAGACCCACTGTACACTTAATCTATTAGTTTCATCACTCTACTTCGATGGACTGTACAGTTCAAGTCAGGCCTCAAGGCTGTCTGTTACACGGTGAGGCATATCTCAAGGTTTGGACTATACAGCCCAGTTATAGTAGACCCACTGTACACTTAATCTATTAGTTTCATCACTCTACTTCGATGGACTGTACAGTTCAAGTCAGGCCTCAAGGCTGTCTGTTACACGGTGAGGCATATCTCAAGGTTTGGACTATACAGCCCAGTTGTAGTAGACCCACTGTACACTTAATCTATTAGTTTCATCACTCTACTTCGATGGCCTGTACAGTTCAAGTCAGGCCTCAAGGCTGTCTGTTACACGGTGAGGCATATCTCAAGGTTTGGACTATACAGCCCAGTTATACTAGACCCACTGTACACTTAATCTATTAGTTTCATCACTCTACTTCGATGGACTGTACAGTTCAAGTCAGGCCTCAAGGCTGTCTGTTACACGGTGAGGCATATCTCAAGGTTTGGACTGTACAGTTCAAGTCAGGCCTCAAGGCTGTCTGTTACACGGTGAGGCATATCTCAAGGTTTGGACTGTACAGTTCAAGTCAGGCCTCAAGGCTGTCTGTTACACGGTGAGGCATATCTCAAGGTTTGGACTGTACAGTAGGGTGGGCCGGAAAAACTCGTTTTTTTATTTCGAAGTTGTAATAGTGCGGGAAAGTTGCGAATTATATAGAGAAATAAAAGGAAACAAAAATGATCAAAATCGGTTGACATCTTCCGTTCGCGCATTGGCTTTGAAATTTTTACAAAATATGAAAAATCTTAAATATTTAAGATACAGAATAGTTTTTAACAATGAAGTTATGCTTAAAAAATAGATAAAAACATAGTTCTGTATAAATTACTGTTGTGTTAGTTGAACCAGTCCATTAAAACTGTTCTCAGTTATCCGCCCTGCCTTCAGGATTCTGAAACTGTTCTCAATTTTGAAGCCAATGGTACTTTGAACGGGTTTTTGGTTTATCATAAATAATTAGTATTTAAATCTAATAGGCGTAGATGTTTTTCATATGAACTAATAAAGACGTAGAAAAATGGGCGTTCATCGTATCGAGGTGGTTGACAAATGCAACTAGACAGATTGTACGTACGTGTAGAAATGCCCCCACCTGAACTTCAAAAACTAGTTTTGTTTATATTGAAATCATACATACCAATGTGGTTTACTTTCAAAACATGCACACACTTTACAGTCGGCCCAAAACTTGTTTACCAAGCAAAACAATCTATGAGGTAATTGCCAAAACTTTTACTTCATGTTGTCGATCATGTAATTGATCAGAATGGTTTTATCGCCCATCCTGGATAACTACTGTTAGCAGTGACTCCAGATTACAAGAAACATATGAAACCCTGGCCTTTGAAAAATCCTGAAGGCAGCGCAAATAACTGAGAACAGTATTAATGGTCAGGTTCACTAACACAACAGTAATTTATACAGAAGTATGTTTTTTTCTATTTTATAAGCGTAACTTTATTGTTAAAAACTATTCAGTATCTTAAATATTTAAGCTTCTTAAATACACAGCAATTGGAAGAGTACCATGGCCGTTATAACTGTTATTGCCCATCATGTCATAGGCCTATCTTTTTTGAGGTCCAGTTTTTCTGTAGCATTAGCCTCATTCTGCCGCCGAAATTTGTTAATTGATTTACACCATAATAAAATATGTACAATGTTTTTATGTTAAAAAGTGGAAACACTGTAACTATAAACGTTAAAAAAAAGTATACTCAAGATATATAAAATAACTCTTATAAATGTGAGATTTTCAATATTTGGGCAAAGTTTGAGCCCTTTGCACGACTGAAAGATATCAACTGACCTAAACCAAATTAATACACAATGTTTTTAGACTCTATTCGAAGACGTTAAAAACTATTATATTAAGAAATCATCAAATTCAAAAATTTAAAAAATAGTCGCAAAAAGTAAGATTTTTCATATTTAGTAAAATTTCAAAGCCAATGCGCGAACGGAAGATGTCAACCGATTTTGATCATTTTTGTTTCCTTTTATTTCTCTATATAATTCGCAACTTTCGAAATAATAAAATGATTTTTTTCGGCCCTCCCTACTGTGCAGTCCAAATCATGAGATACTCCTCGCCGTGTATAGGCACCCTTAATATTAGTGTCGTGTGAATTTTGCAGAAAGGTAGGATTTTACTGGTTAAAGAACTTTATTCGTTGAATACAAGTATTTTTGTGCCTAATTTCATAAAAATCGGTCCATTTTCGTATATGCTGGAGAGCAAACTAATAAACTTGTACGTATGTATATATATATATATATATATATATATATATATATATATATATATATATATATATGTGTGTGTGTGTACACACTCGCACACAGGTATATAGGAGAGGTTTCTTCTTGATCTATGGGTTATGTAAAGTCGACATTTCTCGTCGGCACTACCGGATTGCTTTGTCGGGTTGACGTCATGAACATTTCTTCCTTACAATAGGGAAAGTAAGCAATATAAAACTCGATGTAATTATCGAACTCCTTGACCCACCTGCTTAATTGCACAATAATACCTTACAATTAACAAGTATGGCCTCGTGTTGCGGTTATTTCCTGCTCTGCTCGTGGGCAATAAATCACTTGTATGTATTTTCATTAGAGGAAAACTAGGCAGAAATCATTGTTTGTTTGTGTAAATGATTCCCTTGCATGAGCCTAGTTGAATGTTTTATGGTCCTGAGTGCACCATCTTATCTCACAAGAAAGAGGTACAAGCATTCATTATCTCAAGGGCACAAGGAAGTTGTTTGGGACTTTTGGAAGTTGTTGTTTGGGACGTCTTATGCCCCAAGTAGTAGCTCAAACTCCTGTGAGCACAATGTTTCCATGTGTTTGGGACGTCTTATGCCCCAAGTAGTAGCTCAAACTCCTGTGAGCACAATGTTTCCATGTGTTTACTATGAATGATATTTTTAGATTTTCATTTCATTCTTGTGACTGTTTCGTGCACGAGACTTAGCTGTTCCCTGACAATCATCAAGACGTGTAGCTCCTCACCTTCCCTGGTAACCTTTAACCGGAGCGTTACTGCTGATGTTGGTTCAAGTAGGTCATTAGAAACCAAACCAGCCCAGTAGCCAATGCCAGCAAGGGATCCCTCTCCCAATTCACTATCATCTGATAAAGCCCAAGAGCCATTGGTATTCAGCACAGTCGGAGCACTAGTCAGTCTCATTGAGTCATGAGCATAAAATAGTGTAAATAAACCAAAATTTAACATTTTCATCAATAATAAATTTGTCTTCACTTCCACAATTTCTCGTCATCTTACAGGTAGATTTTAAATTTCATTTCATGGATGTAGAAAGACTCTGGTTTTGATGAAAACAAATTTGAAAGTTCATTTAGTACATCCTGTTTAGGATTTAATTTCTTACCAGTAAAAAATGTTGTAAGGCACAAAATAAGTATTTCTTACTGCAATGTCAGGGTAGTAAGTAGGATGCGACAGATCTCTTAAATAAATTCAATACTTTTTTAAAGCGTTCTTCGAGCAGTAAGTGGTCTAGCATTATCATGATAAAACTACGATTTGTTAACATTCACCACTTATGAGCGATTTTGAATCGATAAAATGACCCCATCCGTTCTGACATCTGATCCAAGAACGGTATTATTAAAATTAACTGGACGTCCTAAACGGGGTTCATGCATACTTTCAATGCAATCAAACTTATTGACTTACCTAATAATACCTCATCTTCTTTTTTGTTTACATTTTGGCGATGTTATCACATACAGCTTTCACGGCTGAATCACGTTAACGTCTCCTTACTTCCTGAAAGATTCATAACGCATTAATTCTTATTAAAGGTTCTTCTTCTTTGATACTTATTGTCTAACATAAACGTTCCAAATGGGCAAAAGGAAAGGAAAGAGACTCCTTCTGAGATAACATTATAAATCGATCCATAGAGATTGAAAAGTGTTTGTCATTCTTTTTGAGTCATTTCTTTCTTTACTGCATACTCAGATAAGAATTCTTCAGTAAAAATATTTGGAGTTGCGAACTATCTGAAGAAATGAAGTTTTTCAGACAATTCACCCCCGTTAATATATATATGTGTACATAAAAATGTCTATGAGTCTTTTAAAACGATAGCGTCCACAGTGTGAGATTCCAATAGCGAAATCTGTCCATTAAAAGTCCAGGTTTATCCAAAGAAAAACATTTGTTTATAAAAATTACGACTACCTTTGGCATGGAGTACTCACGCCTTAGGTCTCAAGGTCATCTGGTCTTCCCCTTATAAATTGAAAAGAGCAAAACTCTTTAAATTTGTTTTGTATTTATGCAGGTTATTATAAGCCAGTTCTTCAGAAATTAGTCCTCCAAATGTACTCAGCTATGCAGTTCCTGCGAGGAGAACTTTTTCCGCTCGAAAAGTTAATATCCCTAGCTGGAATCGAACCCAAAATTCTGCCTTAACACTCAAAGCCTTCGGGCCTCTCTTTTGTCATTCACATCTATTCATCACATGAAACACTTGTACTGTGGCTCTCAATTTAAATTTCATAAATAAATAGCGAAAACACTGACTTTAATAGTATCCTACAATTCTTTATTAGTCACAGCATATTAATTAACTGCGTAAAAGTACATGCTAAAAATAACAATAAAAAATATATATGTTGATTAGTGTTTATCGCACAATAGGAGTGATAAGGGAAGTGGTGGCTCTAGAGGACAGTACCTGTTTACTCTGACGTCACGGTTCTGTAAAACACAGAGAAATACCGAGGTCTCAGTTATACCAAGACAATGTTCATAGACAGCAGCTTCTACTCAATCTTTGAAAGTTTTCTCTACTTTTTTGACTTCCTCAGAAACGTAAGTAGTCATACTTTTCTGTTGTAATTCATATTCCAAAAATAGATTGTATAAACTGACCAAATTTTCAAAAAAAAATAACGATAACATGTCAAATTTATTCCACATATTAGGAAAAGAAAATGACATATTGTGTTCTCAATATGATTAAGCAAAACCTTACTTTTGAGGTATGCATGATTGCACAATATATTCAATAATAATTATTATATAATAAAAGAATCGATGACCCTGAGTAGTAACACACCGAACTAGGACTTTCAGTTCAAATTCTTGACAACAGTTATTTTTTAGTTATTATTTCTTCTTGGGGAAATAGTTTCTTATTTCGATAAAGTCTTATTCGCAGGAACTGCGTCATCTTAGCGCGTTTCCATTGTGGTCTTACCCTATTATAATTTGGAAAGCTTTGAATATATATATTCTGCGAACAATTCAAACACCTATTCTAATATCTTGCAGAAAAGTGATATTTTAGGTGTACTTGAAGCTGCTGAAAGCGGACAGACATAAATATACATACATACATACATATATATATATATATATATATATATATATATATATATATATATATATATATATATATATAGATTCACATGTATACATTAATGCACACGAATTTGATCGATGAATTCCAAAACATAAAATGTATTATTCGACACTTCCAGATTTCGTCATCAGGTCAACGTCATAAGCGGGTTTCCTCACTATAGAGGAGGTAAAACCCCCAAAAATGTCGACAATTCATAGCCTGTAAATCATGAAAAAACTGAAATTGTTATGTTTATATTCATAACAAATAAAAAGAACACACACACACATATATATATATATATATATATATATATATATATATACATATATATACATATATATATAAATATCTTCACACTACTTAAAAATGCTGACATGTTGCTCTATGTCCTGATTATACGTCCTGATGAGTCACGGAACGTTAGATTTGATTATTACAAAACTATGCGAAGAAACCCTGATTATATTACATATTTGTGCTTTCCGCTACAAAGGATTCACAAAATTCTTATTTATTTAGTCCGGATGCACTGCTGAACAAAATTCATTTTTACGGACACCCTCTTAATTCCAGTGATTTTGAGAGTTTATTTCTGGTTTACAATCGCATAGGATTTACGATATAAGAAATATATTTTTTTATTATTTTATTTTAGGAGGTCCGACGAGATATAGTAAATATATGTAAAAATGAATGATTGGATATTTTAATAAATATTTTTGCATGAAGCAAATAAACGACGTAATCAATTTATTCCGTTATTTATTAATGTTAATTAAGAATTTTTTTCATTGACCTTCTTCCTACACATGAAATAATTGTTGAGATTTGGGCCAAAATTTGGTTTAATAATTCTTGCACATTTATAGGGCACATTTTTAATTGAAGAATTAAAAAGATGAAATTGTTTCGATGGCGGTCCCCAGTAATGGCTACGCCCAAAGGTCCACCCAAGGGGGACTCCCGCTGTGATTCCCATGTAAGAAACGACCTTTCATTGACCTCATGAGGGTAATCACATATTTAAACAGTTGAGTCAATAACCCTTCTGATTGGTAGTTTTCAATTAATTTGTTTTTAATAATCCAGTGGAGCGTTAACTTCAAATTAAAATTGTTAAGGATAAGACTGAAGCCAGTCATTTCTATAGGCATTAGTACGCTTTCACTTAGGTAACAGATATTATGTAATACATTTAATCCATACATATTATATAATTTTAACGGATCGCTGACTGTACATGGAGGATATAGGGGAAAAAATACTATTGGGGGCCTTTATCTACGCAATCAAATGCACTGAGAAGTAGATACCTGGAAAACAGAGCATCATTTGTTGCATCCCGAAGTTACAAATCAACCATCAAATTTTAGTTTCTTATAAATGTTTCATAGAGGCCCATTCGCTGTTATTGCTAGGGCGTGAGTTCTCCTGCCTACGATTCGATTCCCATAAGGGTTGGTGACTTATCTTTGCAAAAAATAAAAGCATCCCCGCTATCTATAAAAGCCATACCTATAGGCAACCCGTCTTCAATTCGTTGTCAATTATAAATGGGAGCCAACATTTAAATAAATAATTGTTTTACATCATCGACCGTTATTTTTACAGGCTTTTAATGTTTACTGTACAAGACTACAATTTCTGGAAGGTGATAAATTCATGACTACTATTGTTTCTTGGGAATATTGTTATAATATTTTTTTTTTTAAATATATAAATTTATACTCGAAAAGAATGCTGACGTGCTCTTCTTTCCCTCAATGGAAAACCCATGCGAAAAACGACCTTAAAATATGTCCATTGTCCTCATATAAATATTCTCATATTTGGTCATCTTAAATTGCCATTTTCCAACTCAAGTGGAACTTTAACTTCAAATAAAAATGTTAAAGCTGAAACCAGGCAGTCTGCATATATATACTTATACTTTATATATAAAGTGAATCAAATTAATATTGGGATACTTATGCAATTAACACGAAATGAGTTTTGCAAATAATAAATAAAATAGTTGATGGAGTGGGTTTTATTTAAATAAATGGTACGAAAAATATAAATTGACTTTAGTCGATGTGCGATATATATATATATATATATATATATATATATATATATATATATATATATATATATATATTCTATATACAACCAAATATTCACACGTAAGAGAGCACCAAGAATCATTGAATCTTCAATGTTTTTTATATTTATAATTCCAGGTAATTAGTGACGATTTTTTTTAGAAATTACGTTTAACGTCCTTAAATACAGACTGATGAAATACGTTTCACATACTGTGGACATTATACCGTTAGCTTAAAACCTTGTCATATTCATGACTAAGGAGGTTTATCAGAAGAGAAAGTATACATAGTGGTTTGATGAAAGTTGTGAAAATCCTTTTTAAATATTTTTCCTTTATTATTTAATGATCGGTAGACTCTCTTGGGTATATTTAACTTTATTTTAACTTCTTTTTCCTTGAAGAATCATACGACTTGTCATAATTGGATTAATTCCTCAAAAAGAAGTTAAGAGGCTTATTGATTAGGAATGATAGGATTATTCAAATCCTTTTTGGAATAAAATGATTCCATTACTTTAATAGGCAGCATTGTTTGGATTCTGGAATTCCATGTTCATATTCAGACTGCCTTTTAAAATGGCAATGCCAGTTTTTGACTGTAGAATTTCAAGAAAAACGTTTTGAGGGTCTAAGTTGAATTTTTAATTTCCAAGCACTTGTCCCTATCCTTTTTTAAAAATAATAATTGATATATTTGACTTGAGTATAATAGGGAAATACATTGGTCTCCCTATAAATAAAGAAGAAAAATGCAGAATAATAAATGCAGAAATGAAGTAATAATTAAAGTTACATAAATGAGAGAAGGTTGAAACAATTAAATGTAAGTTCATATAAAAAAGTAAAGAAACACCACTAGTGTCTACTTAATGATACTGTCTATACGCATTATTGAAACTTGTTTTAAACAATCTGAATATATATATTTATAGATTTATATGAAAAATCTTTAAATTAAGAGTTTTGACTGATAGAAGAGGCTATTGCGGCAAAATTACTTCTATTTGATCCTCCTGAGGGAAATTACTCTGACTTTTATAGGACAAATATTATTACTGCAACATATTTTTTAATGAATATTAGGACTGAAGCTATGAACAATGGCGCCAACCAGTCAGGTGATTCTAATCGATAAAGGCTATTAATTAAACATCGATCGACATCCTTTCATCTCGAGGATCTCGTGAAAGTTAAATAAAATGTTTACTTTCAGTGTATTTATTATAACTTGACTATCGATTAAGGTTTGAATTTTTTTTTTTTTTTTATCGTCCTTAAATATATGACTAAACATAGGGGTCATTAGTAACATGGGCTAATATAGAAAGTAATTTCGGGAGGGGCTGGGAGAATTTCGGGGGGGGGGGCTGAGAACATTTGGCAAAGTGGAATAGTTTCCCAATTAAAACGCTATTACATCCAATACAAACTATTTTTTCTGAACTAAGTGATCTTATTTAATTTTTTTAAGGTTTTTATGATACATTTTTATTAATTTCGGGGGGGGGGGGATGCAGTCCCCCCTTATATACGCCATTCATTAGTAAACTCAAACTTATGAACGTGCGTCAGGCGCTGATGCATAATTGAAACGTGTCAGACATATCTGTGGCACTTTTAAAAGTAATTTTTATTTCAACCGTTATGCTTACGAGAAGAAGGTGGCCGTGAGCACTTAACACTTCATGCTAAAGGTCTTGGTTTCGATTCCCACTAAGGGGTATTGAAAAAAGAAAAGGCATTAGCCCTATCCTGGCTAGAAAATGGTGGTAAGCTACAGATAACCCGTCCCAAAAGTTTTAGTTAATAATAATGGACGTTAAAATTTAAATAAAATGATTAGAAGAATATTGTGTATTATTGGTTATAATGAGGAAAAAGAACAAGACGGACTATCGACAAGCCATTGAGGGATGGAGCTGACTCGAGACCGACTCGCGAGCCTTGGCTAGTCTGCCAAAGTTCAGCTAATTTAGGCCGAAGCTATGATTCACATCCCGGCTGGCGGCTCCCTCCCACCTGCTCTGGCTCATCAAACTCCCTTATTCTCTCAATTTCGGAAGGTCTGCCTTCGGTGAAGAAGAAAAGTTGATATTTCGTAATGTAACTTTTGCATGCTCGTTAAGTATGAGGATGGCTATTATGGCTGAGTTTGCTCTAACGGCAGAGGTTACAATACATATTTTTGAACCAATAAAACCATCAGTTTTTTCAACTACAATTACAAGAAAGATAAAAGTGATTTCTTTATATCAGCAATGCTAATCTTTTCTGAAGAGGCATACCTGACTGTTGAATCTGCAGTCAATGTAAATCTACTCGCTGTAACTGCGTGTTTACAAATGATGCTTATATCATTTGTGGTTTGGAAAGATTAAAATCGTAACATTTCGTCTTTAAGGAGACGAAACCAGCGATTCCAAGTCCTGGCGTCTGATCAAAATTTGTGCTTGAACGTATCTTGCACGTATATTAGGCTTAAACATGGGCGTATATAAAAATAATTTTGGGAGGGGCTAAGATATTTCAGGGGGGCTGCAGCCCCCTCAGCTCCCCTTATAAAAAACAAAACTGATGTTGTCTGTTTTAATTAAATATTCGATTAAATCTTTCCCTATTCTAAGCAACCCAAAATGTATTTATGTTAATTTGGATGGAGTTTAAACTAAACTTTTCAACTGAATCCATCTTATTGGGGTACTTTAGAACAAAATTCTGTTTTTGTCTACTTTCTGGATAATGGCTAATTGTATTAATATTTAAATATATCGATTCTCCATGTTATATTAACTCTAAAAAAGTCCGACTAGCAGGAACTGCGTCTTCTTAGCGCGGTTCCGTTCATATCCCTAATGCCATTAGTAAAGGATTTGAGGAGGGTTTGATCTTTCAGTCGGCACTTCCTGATTGCGTCATGAGATCAACCTAATAAGCGGGTTTCCTCCGTACGGAGGAGGGCAGAACTGCGGTAAAAGTGTTCCTAAAATCCCATAAACCCAAAACTGATAGAATTATGTTGTTTTTTGCTGAAAAAAAAAACAAGTGTTACGGTAGGCGGATTCTGTTGAAAAGAACTTAGTTTTTGGCTCAAGACACTATATTTTTGTACCAAATGTCATCAAAATTTGGCCCGTTTTGTAGACGTCTTCGGTTTCTTGTCATAAGCGGGGTTTTCTCCTTACTGCCTGCAATCATTTTACTGTATGCAGATTGCACTCATGATTGTTAGCCGCGCATATTCCTTCAACCTGCCAGACCGGTGTCTCTCGAGATATTATTTGGCTTAAAAAGTGACCTAAGTTACTTGCACTGCCTTACGAGAGTAGCTATCTTGTAACCGTTGGATACTGCAATTTGTGTTGACTTGGTGTGGCGAAAGGCAGTAAAAAGTATCGGCATTGCTGCTATTAACTTGAACGGGACATGTGGATGAGGGAGGGAGGGACGGGGGTCTTCCTGGGGAGACACTCGGACGCTCTCTGGGCCAAGTTCTGGCCCCAAGCCTTGGAGTCTTTGCTCGCCCTCCAGCACCAGGGGGCGACCTCAGCTCCTTTCAGGGCTTTGATGAGAGAAATAGGAAGGAAAATCATGAATTATAGGAGAGTATCGTCCTTGTGCCGCCGAGGGGATTCTGCCTGCCCCTCTGTCTGTTATCTTCGTCCCTACTATACAAAAATGAAAATTAAATAGCTACAACAAATCATCCCCAATGATCTGTGTTTGATGACCTCTTGGGTTGTAACACATAAAAAAAAAAAATCGGCATTATACAGTTGTTGTTACTGAATGTCTGAGGTCAGTAAATCTCCTGGAATTTTTGGAATATTTGTGTACCACCTTGTTCCACGGACACCAAGAGTTCCTTGGGGAAATGAAGTAGTATTATCAAAATCACCCTTAACTACCAATTAACTGGATCCTTATACCCTTTAGGTGTGACCTTGAGTAATATTAGCCCAAAATATTAATGTCCTTAAAACACTACTAACCCGCTGAGAGTTGATTGCCTCGCCAGAAGGAAGACTAAGGCCATTCTATGGAGATGGTGATGAATTAGTGAATATCACCTTGCATGACGAGGAGAAAGCTGACGAGTTGAGGAATCATTCATGCTGTTTTCCTCATCCCATAATAAGAAACCTCTATTTATAAAAATAACAAAGATTCTCAGATACGGGCTTCATCCATTTCCCAGCAATATGCTTCATGCTAATCCTTGTTGCAATATATTCCTTAAAAAACTGCGAGGGAAACCCGAAGAGAATTTTGTTTACATAAATAATAAATAACAATGTCCTTGGACAGAAGAAAACGAGTCATAAAACCACCACTGGAGGGTTTCCCCTTTGTTATGGGGCTAACGCCATGGATTCTCATGCGGGGATGGGGGTTCGAGTCCCGCTTTTAGCAGGGATTTTTACCATTTCAGGGCCCGGTAAGAAGATGCTCTGATGCTCCATGGATGTTTAAGAAGAGTGGTAACCAGTAGATGGTCCGGCCTTAATGGCCTAGATATCGGACAATAACACCACTATATACAGGGTGTTCAAAACTCGATTGACACCCCCCTTTTTTCCCACAATTTTTGAAATTTAAGAACGAAACTTGGGGGGTATTAACGTGGTCGAATGAACATTCGTTGGACCTAATGCACGACCCCTCAACTTTCTCCAGTTCTTCTCCAGAGACCCTAACTCTGGAATCTCCAATGGAAAGGGGTTATTTTTATGACGGATTATTGTAGAGAATTGAATTTTATGTCGATTTTATATTTTTTTTATATAATGAGTAACAAATTGCCAAAAACCGAGAAAACCCTTGTTTTTCGTCACTTTTCTGCCAATAACGTAGAAATTATGCCCGTAATGAAAAAAGTAGTCGATATAAACGTTGTAGAGGAGTAAATTTACTTCCCAAAAAGTACCTTTAGTAGTAGTAATTATTTTTTTGTTGGACGATTTTGTTATTTATTTATTTTTTTATTATTATTATTTTTTTACGGCGTCTTGACATCTAGGCCATTAGTGCCGGCATCAAGGGTGCAACGAGGAATTTTCCCAACGAACCGTGAGATAATAAAATTCCTACTGCCGCACAGTGGGGTTTGAATGCTTAATTTTTCGGTTTCCGGCAATTGTTTACTCATTGGTGCACTTTAGGGAAAAAATGGCAGATATAAAATCGACATAAAATTCAATTCTCTACAATAATCCGTCATAAAAATAACCCCTTTCCGTTAGGGTCTCCGGAGAAAAACTGGAGAAAGTTGTGGGGTCGTGCATTAGGTCCAACGAATGTTCATTCGACCACGTTAAGACCCACCAAGTTTCGTTTTTAAATTTCAAAAATTGTGGCAAACAGGGGGGTGTCAATTGAGTTTTGAACACCCTGTATATGTGTTCCCCGAAAGTAAAGGACACCATGTCCATTTTTGACATGGATTGACTTAACGACATGTTCTTAAAGCGGATTTTTCGATCCATATAATGGTAAAGAGCACTATGTCCTGTCCCCATAAATAATGAAGATAAGGCAGTGAAAAATAAAATCATGTCCGTTTTCATTAGAGGTAAAAGACACCATGTGGGGGACTTAATTTTGTTTGACTATGTTCAAAACTTCCAATTACCTATCAATGCCAATAAAATGTGAAACATTTTCTTTAAACTGTTTCTATAAGTAACAAAGAAACAAATTTCAATCAGTAGTTCAAAGTTAGGTCCAGAAAATTTGCTCTCCTGAAGAATTACAATTATGTGACATGTTGTCCTTTACCTCCGGGGTACAGATATTATTTATTGGAAAGTAGGCCAGATGGCCGTGAGTATCAAGGCGTGAGCACTCCGTGCCTACGGTTGTGGGTTCGATTCCTACTGGTGGCTATTCTTTAAAAAAAAGAAAAGGAATCAGTGCTATCCTAATAGGGTTGTTATTTGTAGATAATCCGTCCTAAAAATCGTTATTATGTACAAGTGAACGTTAAAATTTATATTATGGAAAAGATGACGTAGTTCCTGAGAGTCGGAGATTTAAAATGTTTTTTTTTTTTATTCCTTCATCGTGTCGTAGTGCAAAGCAGTAAATAAATACTTATAAGTGAGAATTTTCTGTTCATTAAGAGGATTAATGTGACACATTAAATCATATCAGTAAATGAATGATTCACATTGCCTAGAATAATAGGTTGGCGTTATCTAGCCCTCCTTCTTATCTATTGATAGTGTGGCGTGGCTTCATTAAAACAGATTAAAAGATTACATATTACCCGCTACAGATTGTAATCTATTTTCCGTCGTTAATAACTTAGTGAACTTAATCTAGATTACGTAAGAAAACACCTGTCCCACCTTCATTTCAACGGATTTAAGGTAAAATTAATATAATTTGATAAGAAAACCACGTAAAGCGTTTGAGCCAGCGTGATTTAAATAAATCTACATATTTTCTTTAGTGGCATTTCCTCTTACTCGATAAGATGTGAGGCAGTAATTAGATTCAATATTCTAAGTTTAATAACTTTTGGCTTTAAATCTAAACAAAAAATAAAAAAGTCCATCAGACAAGGAGCTTTTTAAAAACACGATCCTCCGAAAGTTACTGAGTTCCTTAGTTAATTTACATCGCATTCCTGAAGGACGTACTCAATATAACCTACACACACACGCAATAAACATGAATAGTAAATAATCATGAACCTGAATGGAGTCCCGCTGTACTAGGTTTTAAAACGAAACCCATAGGAAACGAACTCCCGAGGTTCTCTTCTGGGGGAGATGCTTTTTGGCTGAGCGATGGAAATTCTGCAACGATTTCACAAGAGCCTCAAATGTAATGCCAATAGGTATGCAAATTTTAACTATGTACATAGACGTAAAAATATATTAGGACCTTGGAAGAGAAAGGGTGAATCCCGAAATCTGGATGTTGGGGAATCGAAGTGAAAGTTCTAAAAGTGCTTCAGGATAGCAAAGGCGAATGTTTAGGCACTCTATGGAATGCTAGTTCATAAACCTGATTGAAAAAGTATGCTATTGAAATTTAATGTCTTAAATACGAATTTTATATGGTTAACAAAATACTATGAGGGTTTCAGGGAGTTCGCCTTTGCTCCTCTAGGAACCAGAGAAAGGTCTTTCGGACTCGAAAAATCGATTTTTGAGGTTCGCCCTTTCTCCTGGTATGTGGTGCGAGTTTTAGTGTGTATGTATATATATGGATATGGGCAGGTGAAATAAATAAATGGTTCAAGGATCTAGTAAACTGGTACCCTCGGAGCCACAAGCGGAAGATAGGAAGACCACCTCCTACTCCCTGGGAAGGAGAGATGATTATTACATGTGGCGGAGCAACATGGCAGAAAGTGGCTGAAGAAAAGGTGGATGGGGCTCAGGAAAGCACACTATTTAGCCAGGATAAAACCAGAAATTACTTAGCAGAACTATCTACAAGAAACTACAAACGGCATCTATACCAGAGATATTTCGGGTGTTTTCGGTTTTGAGCATGCCACCGCCCTCTGACTGACTCTCCAATCAAAACTTTTTTGTCTGAATGTGTCTCTTTCAAAAAATATCTGTTTGCGTGATAGCTGTTTTTTTCAAATCTTCTTTCACTACCGCAATCTATTTAATTTTTAAGCTCTAAATCAAAGCTGTCATCATTAAAAATAATATTATGACATTATCAACTGGCTGCATGACCAGCTTGAGTGTAGATAAAATTAGTATCTCTACTTGTTCAAATCACTATTTCTGTTGATCACAAAACATTTAGTAACTAATATTCTATAATTAGCTTTATTTCAGTAATTACATTAAACTAACCTTCGCCAGTGACGACATTAAAATCAGTCAGGTATGCCAATAGCGTATTTACTGGTGGATGTAACCCTTTATAATATGCCTTAAGCTTCACTCAATATTTTTTTTTTTTTTAAATAAGGTTCGATTGGAATTTTCACATCTTGGTTCTATGAAGAATTAGAAATAGGCCCCACCCAAAAACCATTCCCTACTCTAACTATATTTAATAAGGTCTTGTAATTAAGTTTATTTTACAAATTAAAAAAATAGAGCCTTCTGCTCAAATTCAGGAACAGTTCATTGTACAACAAAAAATTTTGTTTTGTTTGGGTTGAAGGAGGACACTTAGGAACCAATTTGTGCATTGATTTAACGATTACGCAATATAAAAAATTAGCCACTCGGTGGCTAACATACCAAACTTTGCAGTCGTTTATTTCTAAAGAAATGCAATATTTGCAGTGTCATTTATTTAAGCGGTATGAACTAATTTGTATTTCGTAACATACTCGTTCAATCGTTTGCTATATATCAAGTTTAATGGCAAGACTCTGGCGGATATAGATTAACAGACATATATATACATATATACAGCAGAAGTTGCTCGCCAAAATTGTTTAAAAAATTGCCTTATATCTGCGACGTTTAGAACCTGTTTAGATTCATCTTCAGGCATCTACGATTTAAAATAAAAGTAAAACCAAGAAAAAGGATGAAACATAACCTATAACCTTAAAACGACTTAATTGAACGTACCTAATATATTGTATTATTTGGTTCGAAACGTCCCAAATATAAGTTAATGTTTTAAACAATTTTGGGGAGCAAGTCGTGCCAGTTACTTCAAGAATCCTTTGATTCTTCCCCAACCCCCCTAACCTTCAACTTACATAAATATAAATTTTAACGGTGTCATTTTCGGCATCAAATATGTAGGACCGATAAAGATTTGGAGAAAGTTTTTAAAACTCTTTTTTGAGTGCAACATCAATAGCTACATTCCTCCGGAAAGTACTTAAAGTAAGTGACGGCTCTGTACTGTCAAATACAATTCTATGCATATTTTGTACATATAAGTTATCTAATATTGCGTAACGGGAAGTCTTATTTTGGCGTGATTGAGTTTTATGCTGTTTAGCGACGGGTTTAATTTTAAGAAGAGCAAACATCATTATCATATTTATGAAAAATTTTAATGAATAAAAATCCTACCTAATAGTGAGATTCGTATTTTGATAAATAGCTAGTGATAAGATAAGCAGAAAAAATAAAGGCCTCCTATAAGGAAAGATATTTCAGAAAAAAATCTTTCCTCCTTCAGCTGTCCTCTTTTTAAGAAAATTTTGTGCTCAAAGGCAATTT
Organism: Gonocerus acuteangulatus; assembly: GCA_946811695.1. NCBI lineage: Eukaryota > Metazoa > Arthropoda > Insecta > Hemiptera > Coreidae > Gonocerus > Gonocerus acuteangulatus. Next base: position 57,361,103 of record OX328127.1, on the reverse strand, counting down.
CTGTTAAAAATGTTTAAATACAAAGGGAAAATTATTTTCCTCGGAATATGCTTTTCTTAGTGAATCAATTATTCAAATCCAATCATTATTAAAACAACATACATTTTGATCTGCTACCTTAACCAAATTTTATTTTTTTACTGTTAGCGCGGTTCCTCCCTCTCTTCATAGGGAGGAACCCCGCTTATAAGGTTGATCTCATGAAACAATCCGGAAGTGCCGACTAGAAAATTTCGCGTTTCAGAACCCCTAGACACCGAAAAAACGGTGGTTAAAATTTGTGTGTATATATATATATATATATATATATATATATATATATATATATATATACACATATATATATATATTTGCCTGTTCACGGATTTCTGGCGTCCCTAATGGTCCGATTTTGATGAAATTTGGTACAAAAATCCGTCGTCCAATTTGAAAGGTCTAGTTCGTTAACCAGCAAAATCCGCCTACTGGAAGATGGCGTTTGGGGCGAAATTCGCGCAAAAAAAAATCGTAACGCTTACGTTTTTGAGTTCATATGCTTGTAAGTACTCGTTTTATAGGCTTCTTGGACTAGTAAAACGAATGAAACCATTTTTAATGCGATAGCTTTAACCGTTTCTGAGAAAATCGGAAAAAAATTTGTTAAATCAAGTTTTTGTTTTGGTTACTTAGAATCATGGGATTCAGTTGAAACATTTTTTGCATGCTTGAATTTCATCAAAACTAACATGTTATACTTTTGGTTACGTTTGGAGTTAAGGAAGGGTTAGAATAAAATATTTTATGAACAGACATGAAAAGTTTTGGGAACTTCGTATAATTTCATTTATTTCTCGAGCCAGGTTGGGAAATCGTGATAAGTGGATAGAAATTATTTGAAAGCTTTATAAATTCTCTACAAAAAAGATTCTGATACAATTTTTCATTAGGTGATGTCAATCGGAGAAATAAGTGCTTAAACTTTGAAGTAATTGATTTCGTTTATTGCAACGGTTCTTTTTGTCTGTTTTTATTCCTTGTTATTTTTTAATTGCTTATAGTTGGATAATTTATTTGACAATAAAACAGATTAGCTAAAATTAGAAAAACAATTCATTGTTAGAAATATAGCTTGCCAAGAGAAAGAGATACGATGACGTCTGTTGAATATTTTCAATTGCCTTCATGCTGTTGGTTTTTTTTATTTTATTTTTTAATTGATTTTATTTGTAGAATTATTACTATAGTAAAAGAACACAGGAATATGTGAAAAATTTTGATATTTTCGAATGCATTGAAACGTATGAAATGAAGTATCGGTAGAAGAGGATTCTAGGGTCTGGCGGACCCGACCACGTAAAGCCATAAAACCCTTTGAACAAAGGCCGAGGAAAATATTATCTGTTACTATTCTAAGCTTTTCAAATGACAATAGGGATATGAACAGGAACCGCGCTAAGATGATGCAGTTCCTGCTAGTCGGACTTTAATTTTTACAAAACGTTCCCGCTCAAGTCATTATAACCGTATTATAATAGGTCGGTCTCCAAGTTCGTGTGCACTTTTTGGGCATTTTATAAAAGTGCAAATTTAACATTTTTATCAATGATAGATTTTTCTTCAGCTAAAATATCTCGCCATCTCACTGGTAGTTTTTAAATTGCATTGCTCTAGAAAGACCCTGGTTTTGATGCAAACAAACGCAAAAATTCATTTAGTACATCCTATTTAGAATTTAATATTTTCCAATTAACAATTTAGTATGACACGAAATAAATAAAAATTTCTTGGGCAATGACTGGGGAGCAAGCAGGATGTGGGTAAAGATCTCAAATAAATTCAAAACTTTTTTTGACCCGTTGTTCGAGCCATAAGTGGTCTAGCACTATCGTGATAAAACAACACTGTTGACATTCATCATTCGCGAGCGGTTTTTAGTCCATGAGTTGAATCCGTCCTTTCTGCAATCTGACCCATTTTTAATTGTTGCTCTTGGAGAACGTCGTTAATAAAATTAATTGGACGTCCTGAATGAGTTTCATTATAAATGCTGCTTTTTATTTTTTGGACGCGAGAAAAATTCCCTGATGCGGATGGGACTCGATACCACCATCTCCCACATGAGAATCCAAGGCGTTAGCCAATAGACCACGGGGAGAACCCTATAAATGCTGCTTTCTCCAACATTAAATTTCTAAACCATTTTTGGGCAGCTCTTACAATGATAGTTTTGATCTAACTCTAGGAGCGGTATGTTACGTTTGGCGGGTTGCTTAACCTTCATCACATCAAATCCAAGCCATTTAAATGCCAAATAGAGAGAAAAAAACGGACTCACGTACCTCAAAAACATACGCATGAATTTTTTCTCCATTTGACCTTTTAATGACCTTGAATCTGATGTGATGAAAGTTAACCAACCCGCTCATCTTAACCAGCGACCACGAAAATCTCATAAGGACCATACCGCTTCGAGTATTTTTTTTTTATCACCTGTGTAATTTTTATCGCCATAGATGTGGCAGATTTTGAAATCTAAAATAAATGTTAACACAACACGTTTTTATAGATAATCCATATTCATAAGTCTCGTATTGAGAGTATAGATGGTTGGTCATAGCAAGTTATAGCTGTAAAATGTTTTTAACCAAGATAGGAAATACGCTTAACAAGTTTAAAATCAGTGTATCAACAACGAAGCCAAAATAATTATTTTTAATTAAATGTACACAAAATACTAAGATAAAACTATAAACAAAAATAAACAGACATTGAAAAATATACGAGGAATTTAATTCATACCAGGTTTTTTTTTTATGTTCTTGATAAATGAGAACGTAAAGTAATGCTCTCAAGAATATAATTATTAATTTGACCTCTTTCGTACACAATCGGTAAAGTCCGCCCAAACTCGCCTGCCTGTGAGAGTAGAACTCGGCTGTTTTCGTATCCTATTCGGTTACCTCCGTACGTAATCGGGCACGATCGGTGAGAGCTGGAGGCGGAACCCGGAAAACGCCAGTTGTAAACATGAAGACGAAGCCGCAACAGCTCCCGACCCTCCTGTTCAAGGGCTACCCCGCACGAATAGTGCGTACTATTATATATTATCGTTGTGTTAATTCATAGTGTTTCCGTTGTGTTAGGCATTGTTATCTATTATAGTGTTTCTTATCAGTATTTTAGTCTCGATTATAATCAGAAAAACACTGGTACTAATGTGACTAGAAACATAGGCGATAGTAATAGTTTTTCGATTGTAGTACTAAATCCTTTGGATAAAAAGTATGCGATATTATTATTGCCATGATTTAATTTACAACTAGAATATTCCTACAAGGAAAAAGAGCCCAGGTACGTTGGTTCTTATTATTGGTTGACTTTTCCTTGTTCGCTTATACCTTGCCTGTTTAGTCGGCGAATACTTTCCTTATGCTCTACCTATCATTCTTGACAAAATCAAAGTTTTTCGACGATTTACAAAAAATTGTTACACACAATCATTCCTGACGAATAATTTTTCCTTTATAATTTAGCTGTCATTCTACTCGTCACAGAATTTTATGTTAATCCTCTTGAAGAATAAAAATTGTTTCATGAGTATTTCTAAGTATTGCTATTGCGAAATAAACTCTTATGTTTCAATATGTTTGATAAAACAATTAATTATACACGTGGAAAGTATATAGGGTGATGAAGTAAAATATTTCTTAAGAAAATTTTTTTTTTTTTATTTCATAACCGCTCACTTTTTTATTTTTTTGCTCATTCTAGAAAAAAAATAATGATACATGTGGTAATTGTGATCAGTGAGATATGACTTACTGAACCTATCTATTGAAAAATATATCAAAAATAACGTTGCAGGATGAGTGGCATCACTCTATTCGCCGTTGTACCACATTTCTCACTTAGGTTGCTATAGAAAAGCATTAGCTTTAATTTGATACCAAGAACAGCTGGAGTTGTCGAAAAAAAAAAAGAAAACACGAACGTTTTAGCGCGGTTCCTCCCTCCCTCCATAGGGAGGAACCCCGCTTTTTTAAACTCATATCCATAGCAGCGTTTTGTTGAGAACATTTCATGTAAAAAAGCCTATAACAACGAAAAATGTCTTCTACATTAACCCTGGTTTACTAGTTGTCTAGAGGACCTTAAAACGAACCAATTTAGACTAAAAGATTTAAAATTTTACCTACAACCCAAATGCCTAGGTGCTCCCAGCCCCCCCCCCACGAAATTATTTTCTATATACGCTAGTGCCAAAATCATCCAAATGACAACAATTTCAAAAATTTTCTCCAAGTTCGATGAAAAATGTGAAAAAAGTCATTTGATATTATCTCATAAATGCCTATTCATAAAAAAAAAAATATCTGAGATCTGACAGCACATAAATTAACCATATTTGCTTAATAATTTTATTTGTCGGTGTTTATCTTAGCTTATAAGCATTATGTGGCATAGAAGTATTATATTGTTTGTATAGAAAGATCTAAAAACAATTGTTTTTTGAATCACTAAAACCTTGATACACTCACTCGGTCGCTTTCTGATTAACATGATCCGATTTAAAAATAAATACTAAAATTAAATCCAAAGGAATCGGTTAGTTTTCCTCCTTAAATTTTATGGAGGAAACATCATAAAAGTATTGGAGATAGCTTACCGATAAAAAGATAATTCATATTAATTATTTTTTTATAATTTTAATGTTCCTTTCTTAATATAACATCTTTTTGGAGCAGGTTATCTTTATAGTCTGCAAACCTTTTCTACCTAACTTAGTGGTAAAGGAACCCAAACCCTGGGCTATATATTAATATATATATATATATATATATATATATATATATATATATATATATATATATACATATAAACACATACATATGTACCTCGAATCTAATTGAACCATTCTGTTTAAGATATCTTGGAAGACAATTGATCATATAAGTGATAAGATCAGAATGAATTTTTAGTAAATGTATTATTTTATGTTGAATACATTAATATGACAGAACATATGAATTCTTCAAGCTAGGAATTTTATCAAACAATGGCATTACCTACTCTTCGGAATCGATAATTTACTTTTATTATAAAAAAAAATTGCCAAATGAATTATAACACCCCAATATTTTTGTATTATTTATTCTCAAATATAATAGATTTCTATAAGGTGTAATTCTATATAGGTGATTGAGATTACAAATGGTGTTATTCAAGGTTTGTACTTAGCGACTCAATATTATTATTCCTGCTATTCAGGAAAGAAAATTAATAAACATACTTTTAGAAGGACATGAAATTTGGCTCCAAAGACAATCGTGGAGTTGGTGGGAGTACTTAGTTCACCGAAATCTAATTTGTTCGGTCTCCCTGCGATCTGCGGTAATATACTAGAAACAATTGATAATTTGTATTGGCAGGAAATAACGTGACATAGGCCTGAAATCCTGGACATTGTGGGACTCGTAGACGAGCAGGTAGACACCTTGACAAGGAAAGCAGTTAGAAAGGGTATACCTCATAAAGTTCCAAAGTATGATTTGATTGCGCATTCGCGAGCCACGGTATGGAGTGCATGGCAGGCTGACTGGGAAGGAGTCAGGCATAACAAACTTCCTGGCATTGAAAGAAGCTTTAAGCCTGTAAAACATCAATCCAAGAGAAAATAAGTTAATGGATTTAACTAAATTAAAAATAGGCAGAAATAATGCACTTCCTGTTAATAATAATTTGTGGCTCTTAATTAAAGAAAATCACAGATAATAATAACACAGAGTTTAATGTGAAAACTACACAGCACCAGTGCCTAATCAAGAGAGAGGACACATTTGAAAACATGTCTGTCAGTGCCAGCAGCATTGTTGCAAGCGGACTAATACAAAACCAAAATAATGTTCAAATATAATTCTAATACCACCAATATGAAGTTTGTGGAACGCGCAACCCACTGTGAAGCATATTTTGACGAATTTGTGGGCTTATAAACAATTAGTCGAGAAATATCAGCTGTCATACTCTACCGATGAAATATTATCCAATGTCCCCAAAGCATGGGCGTGTATAAATTACTCAACCCAATTGAATTGCAGAATGTAATTTCTCTGTGTTTATATTATGCGTGTGTGTGTGTGTATATATATATATATATATATATATATTTATATATATATATATATTTATATATATACATGTAAAATAACACTGTGCTCAGTCTTTTGAGAGTTTCTTGTTCTTCTGTACCACCAAATTTCAGGACGTCAACCATGTTATTCCTTTCCGCTTCTTTTTTTTTTGTGTGTGTGTTAATTTACAATATTTGAACAATTGTATTTAATAATTAAATTTAACTATTTAAATATTCATAAGTAAATTTATTATTAAATTTATCAATTAAATTATAAATTTATTAGAGTCGTTTTTTATATTAATTTTGAGTGTAGGTTCTTTAGAAAATGTAAGTGTTTTAATTTTTTGTCAAGTATTCTTCATTATTTCTAGTAATATAAAAACGGACGATGCAGTTTTCCGCCTATTCAGGTACTCAAGTTGTAGGAGGAAATGTTCCTTTCAGAATAGTAATCAGGTTTTAATGCAGTTTGTTTTGTTATTAATTTAAATAATTGTTTATTGAATTGGATGTCACTTCAGTGCGACCGGTTTTTCCTTGTTTTCGATTGGTTTTCAAGAACATGCTTATTTACTTGAACGAATTCCAATACATATTGTAATAAGTATGTAACAATAGTGTGCAAGGCACTTTTATATCTCACAAGGAAACTATTCCATGTTATTCTTTGGATTAGATATTAATGTGAACGTTTTAGCCGACATCCTCAAAACGAATGACGATTTCTTTCTCAATACCTTCAGGATTAAAAATGACCTTGTCTATACAAAATCCACTAGAGACAGTTGCTGTGTTTACAACATAACTATTATACTTCATTGAGATTAAGAAGATTTAGATAAAACTACATTTTATGAAATGTGTGTACAGAAAATGTGTTGTATTTTTGCGTACTTTTGGGCTTGAAATCGCGAATTTAGGGCTACGGAGTAGAGGGAGAACAGTTCCTTGTCTTGGATGCTACATCACTGAATCATTAGAGAATTTTGAAGTTGAAACTTCACCATTCAAGTGGTTGTTTTGTTCCTCAATAGTAGAGCATGTGTGTGTGTATATATATATATATATATATATATATATATATATATATATGCTTGCCATATGTCCCTGTTTGACCGGGACAGTTGTCCCGTCCGGTTTTATCAATGTCCCGGAAACGGCAGTAAGATGTAATAAGTAATGAATTTATGTTTTTAAGTATCTTTTATGAATCGGTTTCTTTTCTCCAATCATCATATTTGACTACCGCGCACTGTCTCAATGAAGTGATAAAGTAATCTTTGAGCAAACGCTGGAACTACTTGCACAGCGCTGCAAGCGGAAAGCCCCTTTATTATTTGGCTGCGCGGCGATTTTTTTAAAGTAAATTAAGTAGCTAAAATTCCTTTTTTATTTTTGAAAAGTGGGTAGACTAACAATTTAGGGTTTAAGATTCCCCAATCCCGTTACTGCAAGGCTTAAAACTTACCATTATGATCTAATTTTTACCATTTGAACCCCCCCCCCCCACCCGGTATGCCTATCCCTTATTAATGTGTCCCGGTTTCACTTACCAAAAATATGGCAAGCCTATAGATATGGATCGATGAACAAATTTTTCAATTAATCTTTCATGAGTGCAACCACAATAGCTACATCTCTTCGGAAAGGGAAAAATGTACTTTAGATCCGGACAATTCTTTGCTCCGTAGGCGGATCTTAGGAAAGGTCCCGTAGTGATTCACACGTGTACTGTGGAAGACGGAGATTGAAGCGAGAGGCCAGTAGTTTTCTAAGAAGCTCGCCTGTTATTGACCCCTTTCTCTAGAAGGCTTCGAGGAAAACAGCAACACGGGTAGCTCGTATTCGAGCTGGCCCACTTAGATCTGTTTCTTGCTTTGGGAGGCTCAGAGATTTTCATGTGTGAACTGATAAACCTTCCCTATACAGAAAATATAACATACCCAATAGACACGAAGAAGAAATGCTTTTTATATAGTTTAAAGGCTTCAGAGACCAGAAATCATTTACTTATATATCTTTCCTACCGATAATCATAAAAAAAAAAATTTTTTCAACGCGCTTAATAGTAATTGTTAGGGAACGGATGTTTGCGTGTAAAAAAAAAAAAAAAAAAAAAAAAAAAAAAAAAAAAAAAAAAAAATGTGTACATACATATTTAACTATTTATAAAGAAATATTTAATAAAAAATTGGAATCATGTAGTAAAAAAATACCTAAACTACTATAAAATATATAAAATATTGAAAAGAAATGCATAAATCATTCGTTCAAACTTTATTACAAATGGAAAGAACGAAAGTTGAAAATATATAAAATGACTAAATCTCTATAAAATATTGAAAAATAAAGCATAAATAAAAATTATGAACTCATTTTAAAAAGCGAAAAATTAGTTAGCATGGCTGCCAGCCACGTTTGCTTCTTGCAATTCGAAAAGACACAGTGATCTAGACTCAATGGGTAAAGCATTATTTTCTATCTCGGTTTCCCCTTTATTTTTTCTATTTCTAATAAAGAGAACATCAAAATAGGTAGCAAAAATATGTTTTTATGGCAGAATATGTAAAAATATGGATTTTTGACAAAATACGTCAAATAAAAACCTGTTTAAATGCTTTAAAATAACTTAAAACGTGCAGAATTACATCAACAATTACGATTTAAAAATCAGAAAAAAATATGTAAATACAATAACACCCGTTCCCTAGTAATGATAGATATACACTTATAGGAAATCTATCTTATCTACCTGTATTAAAGAAATGCTCAGATGCCGATCATTTATTTTAAATGAATAGAAGTTTATTATGATTATAGTTTTAATGAAGATTATATAATTATATATTATTAGTTATAATATTTAATTGGCTAGCAGTAATAAAGTTATATTGTAACTTTCATACATATTATAAAGTGTAAATAATATTGAAAATGAACATTACTGTAAATATTACTATGGCATTTAAAATTGACTAACATTAGGACTAGCTAAATAAATATATAAGCCGAACTCGTTAGCTAACGGAGAAACCTGTAAAGCAAATAAAATAAAAGTAAAAAATAAAAACTAAATGCGTCGGTCATAGTAATAATTTTCCGACTCGCAGGAACTGCATTTTCTTAGCGCGTTTCCATAACTTCTTGCTATCCCCGGTGTCATTTGGAAATCTTGGAATATGTGTACTTAGTATTTTGTAACAACTCCTCTCGTGAAATACTGAAGATAAGGAAAATTATCCCATCAGCTCGGAAAGCTCTATTCCAAACAACCAAAAATTCGTTCTCATTTTAAGTATCTTGTTTTACTGACAATTCCATTTTACTTCTAAAATCAATTATTTTATTTTATTAATTAAGCTTATCGCAACTCAGGCGACGAAACTGCAGCTTGAAAGAATTGAGGTAAGCACAAGAAAGTGAATAGTATAGTCAATGATAAATAGTAAAATAAATTAAAAGTACGAGTCGTAAGTAAAGTAGTACTTATTAGCTGAGAGAAGTAACTTAATTCTGTGTTGATATTCCAGTGTCTCACTCAGTGATATTTACTTCTATAAATAAAAAGGGGGTAAGGAAAACAAGAGGGGAGAAAAGGCAAAAATAAGACAAATAAATAGACAGATAAAAGAAGGAAGGAAAAAATAAATTTATATTATATATAACAAAAATAAACAATTGAAACAAGGGGAGAAAAAAAAGAAGAAAAAAAAAGGGCGTTGCTAGATTTTATCCAGAGTTTTGATGTTGGAAAGAAATTGGAATATGTCTGAAATATATTTGCTGTCATTTGAAAGTAATTCATGCATGTTTGATGGTAAGTCAGTGTTTAGCCTGAGTCTGCAGTCTGTCAGTAAGTGTTTAACAGTAAATGTTGTATTGCAGTACTGGCATATTGGTCTGTCTTGTCGTGTCATAAGGTATGAGTGAGTCAGTAGGGAATGGCCTATCCTCAGCCGGCAGAGGATGACTTCTTCTCGTCTGTTACTTCTGCTGCTTGAAGGCCATTCCCGAACTGTATACTTAATCTCCCTTAATTTATTATCTGTAACTTTAAACCAGGTATCCTGCAAAATTTGCATTATTCTTTCTTTACCCTCAGTGTGAAAGTCTTGGTACGTCAAACTGTCAATTTCCTGTTGTTCTTTTCGTTCTGCAAGTTTTGCTAGTAAGTCGACGTTGGTACTTGGTCCGATGTCTTCGTGGCCTGGTAGCCAATACAGAGTGACTGTCTTGTTCAGTAATGATATTTTATATTGTATCTCTTGTATTAAAGCATTAGTATTGTAAATGTCCTGTAATGTAAGAAGTGCGCTCAGTGAGTCAGTACATATAGTAATGTTTCTGTGTTCAGTGTTAGGTATGTTGTCCAGTGCGAGTATAACAGCATGTAGTTCGGCTGAGTAGGAGCTTGTTATGTTTGGTAGCTTTAGCAACTTGATTCCATCTCCAACTACAGCAGCCGCTCCTACACCTATAAAATCAATTATAAAAACAACAAGCAATAAAACACTGAGGAATACAAACGTAAAAAAAAATGGTCAAAGCAAAGAGACCAACTCTTTCCAGATTTTAATTTTCTCAGTTTTCACATCTCTTGCGGGAGTTTTTCTATTAAAGCTGCGCAGGAACCACGAATACCATCTCGCGCCGCTAAAGACCATACTAAAGTATAGCAAAATCCTTGAATTCAAACTCTAGGACTTGAGCATCCATCATGGTTGAGGGTATGAAGTAAGACCACTCCTCATGACTCAGAGGAATGGTATGCCAACGCATGTTTGGTTGAGTATCCGGTATGGAGGGCGTATAATACCTGCTCATTTCCTATCAGGCAATAAATGATTAGCTCACGTTAGATACTAAATTCATTTATTAATTTATATGAATGTCCTGCCAAGTTTCAAACGCTTTCCTGTCTACTTTATAACTTTGTCTGTACGTTTTTTTATGTGGATAATCGAATAGGTTTTGTTCGATTTGCTAAAATAGTTAAATCCCAAGAACAAGCATACGTTTGGGTTGGCACGGCAGAATTATTATCAACAATGAACGGACGGGGTCTCCCGTGGTCTAATGGCTAGCGCATTGGATTCATAAGCGGGAGATGGTGGGTTCGATTCCCAACCTCCGGCAGGAATTTTATCATCCCACGGCTCGCTGGTAAAATTCCTCGCTGCACCCTGGATGTCGGCGCTAATGACCTAGATGTAGATGCGCCGTAAAAAAAAAAACAATGAACGGAAATTATGTAAGAATGCCGGAATAATTACTGGCCTCTGGCGATTGTTGCTGCAAAAACACAGATTCCCTTGAGCAGTGGACTAGCATCAATATATATATAATGTTTCCCATCATAAGTTATACATGAGATTTATTAAAGGAGAGAGCACTTAACACTCTGTGCCAAAGGTCGTGGGTTCGATTCCCCCTATGGAATATTATGTCGGTGACGTTTTCCAATATTTTGAAACAATACTAAATAATAATTCTCAAAAATTCCTTTACGCAGGGGCTGCATTACTAAGCATTCCTGAAATTGAAAACAAACCTGAAGTGACCTGATCAGCTCACTCATTTATTCATTTTCCGAAGTAAACCCTTTGGTGGGGCATGTTGTCACCAAGTTTCGTTGCAAGGAAGTACAAATAATGGCCCAGACAAAGCGGTGGGAGGAACGGACCACGTTCTTCGATGCGCCTTCAATTGATTTTTTCGAATTTGAGAAACATTGTCTAATTTAAACAACCTAAAACGCGTTTTATATTGGCACAAAACAGTTATCAGGATGAAAGTTCTTGCAAATTTAATTATGTCTAAACTATGTATATCGACCCTACCATGTCGAACTATCGAATATGAAAAATCTCGTTTTTCAGATTCGATACTTTGCTCTTGCATTGTGGACGATACGGTGCACCGCGGCCTTTATTATTATTACCCTTCATTATTTAGGGTAAAAATGAATGTGTCTTTTCTTCTTAAGGTGATTCTGAGCTATTAGTGCCCAAAGTCTGATTTTCGTGAAACTTCACATTCTGCTTCATTTCAAACTAGATACGAAAAACAAATGTCGCAAAGAACTTAAACTGTACTTCTTTTAAGTAGAAACAATATTATTTACGTAACTTTGAAATAACCTTAATAGACCGTAAATCAAATTTAAATGTCTTTCATTGCTTCATTTTTCATATTAGAAGGTTGCGTTGGAACGTAGTAGTTCACAATGATTGTAAAATAGAATAAAATCTTTCCTAGATAAGTGAGCTTAATGCGATAAGCTGGCCGATTGCGGAGGGAGTCGCAGTATTTTGTCAAACTTTATCATATGAATACCTAAGTGATGAGAACAGACTCCTTAATATTTTCTTACAGCATAGAATTTTACACGTACTAAAATGTGTCCTAGATCCGGGTATCCTATGGCACCGTTTCAGGAGAGTAATATTGTGATTGAATATGAAGATCCCAAGAAACAAAAATTTAAGAAAACGATGTAATGAAAGATTGTCACAATACAATAAATTATGGTGCGATTCACCCAACGTCTCAAAGGAAACAATATTTCGTTTTGTAGCTCTTTGGTTTCTGTTGAGGCCACCTAGACAGGACCTTATTTAGTTTGAAATGAAGCAGTATGTGAAGTCTCACGGAAATCCGAGTTTTCCGGGCACTAAATGCTCAAAAATATCCTTCTTAATAAGAGGTTTTGCCATTGGTTTGGTTGAAAGTTCACCTTTTCTTTTTCCTTCCATTTCCTTGTTAGTTTCCCCATGCCAGGCTTCCCCTAAAAATTCTTATCAGGGATACTATTGTTTTAATCATTCCCTTGTGTAACACATCATTAGCACGTCTAAGGTTTCGCCCGATTTTCTTTCATAACGCCTTATCCTATCACTGAATCCTAGCTCCCATGTTACATTTTTAAAATCGATTTCTACAAAATATGATTTAAATATTTAAGAATTTAAATTTAAGTAAATATCGTGACCATTTGATGTTGTTCACCGATGCTTCTAAGGGAGATCTAGTAGGATGTGCAGTGGTATCAGATGCACATACAGTAGGGTTCCGATTAACCGAGTCGATGGGGGCCAAGGTTACTTCGGTTAATCGAAATAATCGGAACCATACCAATAGCAATTGGAAATGGAGGTTGTTTTTGAATAAAAACTACTTATATGCTAAAAAAAAATATTTAATAATAACATGTAGTATGTAATAACAATCATAAGAGAAACCGTGACATTATTTTTTAAAAAATAAATCTTTAATTGTAGCTTGTTCTTGTTACAGAATGCCAAGAATCAGCAGCGATATAAATCACATCCTTAAAAGATATTTTCTTTAATTTTTGAATTAACCCTTCCTCTTCTACTAATAGTATTTCAGACAAAAGCTTCTTTTAGCACTTTCCTCCGAAGGAAAGTAGCTATTGAGGTTGGACTCATGACGGAATTTTTGAAAAATTTCTTCAAATCTTTATCGATCCTACCTAGTAGACACCGAAAATGACCCGCGTTAAAATTTATCTCTCTCTCTCTCTCTCTCTCTCTCTCTCTCTCTCTATATATATATATATATATATATATATATATATATATGCATATATATATATATGTGTCTGTTAACACGATAGCGGCCAGAGTTTTTGTTTTTTCGTCACGAAACTTGGTATATAGCATTCAATTAGCAAACGATTGAACGAGTTCGTTAACCACCAAAGTCGGTCCACCGGAAGGGGGGGTTTACCCCGAACCCAAAACACTTATTTGACTATGTCAGCCGTAATATTTGTTATATTTCAACGAAACTTGGTATTCGTAGTGTTAATATAGAGAGAAAAGTGAGATATAAAAATGAACTAAATCGGTTCATTAGAAGGGGGGGGGGGGGTTTACTCCGGACCCACAATACCAATTCGCCACTACCAGCCGTGATTTTTGGTATATTTCGACGAAACTCGGTATTCGTAGTGCTAATCCACAGGTAAATATTTGTTGTAAAAATAAACGAAATCGGTTCATTAGGAGGGGGGGTTTACTCCGGACCCACAATACCAATTCGCCACTACCAGCCGTGATTTTTGGTATATTTCGACGAAACTCGGTATTCGTAGTGGTAATCTACAGGTAAATATGTGTTGTAAAAAGAAACTAAATCGGTTCATTAGAAGGGGGGGGGGTTTACTCCGGACCCAAATTCCTAATATACTCATACCGGTCGTAATTTCTGCTGTATTGTAACGAAACGCTGTATACGTCGTAGGTAACTCATGAGAAAGAAGTGTTGTAAAAATGAGCTGAATCGGTCAATCGGAAAGCGGGGGTTTAATTTGTAATATATTTGAATAGAAAAGCCGGCAGACGTAGGTTCACAAAGCCGCCGCAAGGAGCGCTTTCTACCACTAGAGTGACTGTATCCTGTTCCTGCGTTAGATCAAAATACGATAATATGAGGATTTTTGTATTTATTACGTAGTGTAGTAGGTACCATGTGTAAACATAACTCTGGATGCAAATTAATAATTGATCAGTTACTCATTACAAAATGAGAACTATTCACGTTTTTAGTTTATTTATGTAGGATATTTTAAGCAAATTGTTCTGGAAAGCAGTCTACACTACCCAAATTCTGAGGAAAGTGCTTAGTTATGCAGCTCCTGCGTGACGGACTTTTTGTAGTATCGTTTGAAGGCCGAAATTACTCCTTGGTCCACAGGCTGGATTATTGATATGACATTTGCAGGGAAAAACATCGATTTTATTTCGCCCTCGCATAGGACACACTCGGCAGGATGTGATGGTCCATTATCAATTAGGAGTAGGGCTCGATGAACAATAGTCTTTTTACGTCCAGAAATTGTTTTACATGAGGTACAAAATGGTGCTTAAACCATTGCTCAAATATTTCAGCACTCATCCATGCAGATTTTTGATTTTTATAAATAACCGGTAGATTATTAATATTTATGTGTTTGAGGGCTCTGGGTTTGGCAGATTTTCCAATTAAAACTAATTTTAATTTATCTTCCCCACTTGCATTTGCACAAACCAAAACAGTGACTCTGTCTTTAATGCCTTTGAAACCACTCGCGGTTGTTTCCGTATTTGCCGCGAGAGTTTTTTAAGACAACACTTTGTACCACAAGCCAGTCTCATCCGCGTTGTAAATTTGGTCAGCGCATAGGTTTTGAGTTTTTATTAACAATTCAAAATCATTAATAAATTTGGATGAAGATTGTGTATCCGCTGAAAGTTTTTCCACGCAAATGCTGAGAGCCCTAATGCCGTGTCTGTTTTTGAACCGATTAAGTCACCCTTTACTCGCTTCGGAAAGTGAACATGTAAACAAAATATTCCAGGACCCGCTACTAGAAAAAGTTTCAAACATGACGCGTAGGGAACTGATTCTTGGAAGGAAATTAACGAGAGGGTTCTTGCGCGCAACACCTGCTTCCGTCCTACGATTTGAGACTCTCAAATTGAGAGTTGTATTTCTTCTGAGAATCAGGATGAAGTTCCCGTCATGGCCATTGGCTCAACTTCATATATATATATATATATATATATATATATATATATATACACACATAGCCACCCCACCCCCACCACAGGCATGACACCTCGGTTAATCGGGATCTCGGTTGACCGGACCTCGGTTAATCGGAACCCTACTGTATTTATAAGAGCAATCTACTTGAATCTAATTCAATATTCTCCGGAGATCTTTATGCCCTTTTATAAGCGTTAAAGTGTGCTCAAGAATATTGCCATAACAATATACGCATACTAACGGACACTATGATAACGGGTCCTCTGTAGTTAAGGCAGTAACGGCTTTAACTACAGAGTACTCCTCTAATGGATTGATTCAGAGAATACGTAAACTGTGTTATGGAACGAGACATAATGCATACACGTCTGGGTCCCATCGCTCTGTGGCATTGAGTTCAATGAATTAGCAGACCTTGAAGCAAACCGTGCTCGGTTGATGCGGATGTGCAGGACGTCGATGAAGCAACTGTACCGGCTGTAAAAAGATACATAAAAAATAAGATGTTAGAAAAATGGAAAGCGCTGTGGCCACAAACACGCAGAAATAAATTACTGAGAGAAAGGCGTGACACAAAACCATGGGATACAGCTTCGCGTCACTCTCTGAGGGAAGAAGTTGTTTTGGTTTGCGAATAGGCCACTGTGCAATAACCCATACCTACCTCTTCAAAAATCTGCACCCGCCCTCCTGCGAAACATGCCAAATGGCAATGACCACATAATCATACACTGCAACAAGTTCTCTACATATCGTTCATTCTATAATAATTGAAGAACTCTTCAGGAAGCTCTACAAGATAATGAAACTACTATTTAAAATTATATTAATTTCCTGAAGAAGACCAAAATATATACAGAAATATAATCCGGCATGTACTGCCAAAGACCCTCAAGGGTAGTGGCAGAATAATTTAAATAAGTATTTAAAAATTCCTTGGGGCGAGGTTAGCTCAGTGGTAGAGCACTGGACTAATAAGCTGGAGGCCTGAGTTCAAATCCCGAGCAAGCACTAAAGATTTTTTCTTCTAGTGTCTTCGTTCACCGGTTGAATTCGGCCTCCCTGACCGTCCCTAGGCCAACCCAGCCTTTAATTAATTTAATAATGGGTACCTTGGTTGGTGCTAATGACTCTAGCAGTCGAAGCAGCCAAGGGGAAAATCAGGCGGCCGGAGCATAGAACTGACCACACTATCTCCCTAGTGTGCCGTATGGTCATGAATCAGATACCTCTATAGTATCTGCCCCTCAGGGCCCTCGTGGCCTGTTATGGGACTGATTTTTTTTTTTTTTTTTTTTTTTAAATTCCTTAATATTTTCTTTAAATCAATTTACTAAAAACGATATTTTTAATAAAGCCTCAAGAATGCTTTCGTGAATCATGAATGTTATTGCTACAATTGATGTTTGATGTTTTATGCTATAGGTATCTAGAGTTATCGCAAGGCCAACCCCTCAAGAGCTAAATTTGCAATGTTATTGATTTTATTAACTAACTATGGGATCAGTACTGTGAGCTCATTCCCCTTTATCTAAGCGACATTCTTAAGCAAATTTGTCTACTTGTTATTCCTGAAGCATAGTAGTATCCCTATCGCAGGAAGGTATCATTGCCACAGAAAGCAGGTATTCTTTCTACCTTAGAAAGAAATTGCTCCTTCCGTGGTAATATATTACTGATACGTAGGAACGTATTGTACGTGACCATTAAAACTTAGCATTATTTCCGCGGGATGGTGTCTTTACTGCATTAAGATATTGTTACTTGCCTAGAAAGATTTCATTGCTACCGTAGCAATATATTACAACTATGGGAATTGATGCTATGGGACGGTACTATTTTACCATCGAAGGCCAAGACTCTTCTAGATTCGCAGATATCGTCGGCTTTCCACAGATCAGTAAAACGACCATTCATAGACTGCCGAGAGAAAGATATGTATTCGAAAAGCTTAAAGTACCCTCAAGATGAATTCATGGAAAAATATGGGGCGTAATTAAGAGTTTGTGATTCCGCGCGAGAGGCACAATTCCCCAAATTACGTCCACATATCTAGATGAACTTGGAATCCTGCCAGAAATCTTTCCTCTTTAGCCGAGTCAATACTTATAGACTCGCTAGGCGTAATAAACGAACTCTTAAATACGCATTAATGTACATCATTCCTTTCCGAAAAGAATCTACTGGCTTTTTTTTTGTAGTCCTCCCGGAAGAGGAAACTTCTGGGCCATTACCGCCGGCCTCCCTGATGCGGCGAGGAATTTTCTCAACGAGCCGTGAGATGAGAAAATTCCGGTCGCCACACAGTGTAACGAAGTAGTGGAGATTATGGACAAAAATTATTAACCACTAGTTATTTCCAAATAAGCATTTTTATTAACTAAAATCAACTCAAAACAATGTAACAATAGTATAATAATGCATACTATACGGCTATAATAATATTAATAGAAATAATATCATTAATAACAATATTATAAAATATATTATAACTGTATGTAGTAATAGTATAATCGTAAATTATACTTATAGTAATATTGCCTTAGAATAATAATATTTTACCATTTTCTATGATACAAATTAATAACAAGTTCTTCTAAGTTGATATATTGTTTCAACCAGTATTTATATAAGGGTTTTTTTTCTCTGCGGTGAGCACGTTCCCACATTTTTTACATATAATATAGGACTAAACTGGCAGTTTTTTTAGTATTGCTTAGTATTTCTTTAGGGGCATCCTGCAGATTAAATTGAATCATTTGCCCAAGGATTAATACCGTCTTCTTGGATTTATCCAAATTTGTTTTTCAAATTTGGAAGAAAAAATGATGATGGATCTAAAAATAAAAATCTTTGGAATCGGCAAATTTCGGCAAACTAAATTGCCCTCAGTACATTATACTTGAGGCAAACTTTAACCTGTAAAAAACTTGAGATGTGTTCAGATGAAGTTTTTTTGCTATGGTCTATCAAAGTTTTGTACTTTAAAAAAATTTCAAAGATCAATGAAGAATAATTCAGGATAAATAATTAGGGAGTAATTATCCAAAACCAATTATATCTGATGAAAAAGGAATAGTTTTGACGTAATTTCCTTCGGATGACTTAATAAAAACACTGTCCTATCTTCAACGAGAAAGGCTCAAACTGATTGTTGGTATAAAACAGGTTTTAAAGACTTTGCCTTGTTTATAATACTGCTAATGTGTTTGTTGATAAAAATAAATCTAATATTTATTAGTTTTATACGATTTTAATTCCTTGAATAGTTTCTAAACTTAGCTAGAGGATTAAAAATTAAATATAAGAAAACAAAAATTTAGGTTTTTGTCCATTGGACGTTACACTGTGCGCCGGTGGGACTCGAACCCACCACCTTCCGCATGAGAATCTAAGGCGTTAGCCACTAGACCATGGGGAGAACCCAGGGAAACAAATGTTACTAAATTAGGTTAATTTTGAAGAACTGTTTTCAATACTTCAGGTTTAGAAACTGAGAATGGGATCATCTGAAATCTTAAAGCAATATCTAAGAGGAGGAGCTGTATAGTCAGCAATGCAATAAAGTTGGACAGCCCATTTTATTAACTAATATTTTTTGACCCTTAAACGACGAAGTACCAATATATTGGTGGTTAGCGGTCGTGGCCCAGACGAGGAAGTATCAATATATTGGCTGGGGACAGAAAACTTAAGTCTAAAGGTTTTTATACTAATTAAAGAATAAAAGGATTACTGATAATTGAATTAAAACATCTAAAAATACAACTTAATTAATATATTTTAGTTTAAATTATTTGGTATTAAACTTTTTCTTTGTTGGTAAAGTAATAATAATAATTATTAAGTTTAATGTTAATTATCATTTCTATTTAATAAAAAGGTAACTGAGCAATTTCTAAATTAAAGACGATAGTGAGAAACTAAACAAATCAGTTAAGAATAGCGCAATAGCGTGGAATGTAGAACGTGAATCTGAGCGTTTATGGCAAATACAGCCACATCTGAGGAGAGAGATGGGGTGAAGGCAGGGCCGAATGAAGGAGTGACAAGTCCGTACCTTGTGCTGTACGGAAAGGATTATAGTCCGAGAGCCAGCAACGCACTTTTCATGAAGTCGTCTCATGCACTCTTACGGTTACGCGCAGTGTATTGCAGTCTATCATAGGCAACATTTATTTTCATGTTTCCTGATAATTCACAAAAGTGTCTGCCCTTTTGCAATTATTTTCAAATTTGTTTATTGAAGACGCTGTTTAAATCAATGGTTTAAATCGCAGCGTGAATAAAGCACTTCATTTAATATTAAAAAGAAAATGAAGGTACTTTTTTTTTTTTTTTTAATTTACATTTTAACCCCCTTAAAAGTGCCTGCCTTATTTATTATTAATTTTAAAATTGCCTTAATTTGTAATTTTTTTCATTAATAATAGTTGGCTTCTGAATAAAACACTATTTTCGGGCAATATTGTTTTGCACCTTTCCCCTGTGCGCAGTACCTGGTGTTCCAAGGTATGTCCAAGAAATAAATACTTACCTTCTTATCTACCCAAGAGGTACACTATAGCAACATTTCAGGGTGCATAAAACACTTCATGAAAAGTGCGTTGCCAGCTCTCCGACTATTAATAAAGCTTTCTTCTTCTATCGTAGAAAGGCTTTCTTTCTAACATTCAAGATCATTGATACCTGGAAAATTTTGGAACCACAGGAACTTACCTATAGGTTCTTCTTGGGATGATATCGTCGCTCCGTGAGGAAGGGGAATAGGAATAATTTTTGTGTGTTGAAACATCTTTGAACCTACGTTTCTGTGAATAGATCATATGATTGTCATGCAAACGTCCCTAAGAAGACCTTTCAATGTTTTAATTATGTAGTTGATTCAAGGATCCGTAGTGGCTAAAAGCATTTTCCGACTCGGAGGAAGTGCGTCTTCTCATATTATTGCTTTTAATTGTCTTACTCTTCCAGATAGATCCAATTTGCTGATTAACCACTTTTATTTTAGAAATTCTGTATACGTTTCGTGGCGTAAAATGTTTAACGCGGATACTTTTCTCCTGCGGGGAGGAATTTGACATTATGAATTGTTTGTTATCAAACCGTATATCAGAGATAATTTGTAGAGGGATTTAAACGGCTTATAGTTCCTAGACTCGTGGATGGTTCCAGGTCATTAACACGGAGTTAAATATGTTTACTTATGCAACACCATCATTAGAATTAGATGAGGGTTGGACGGTGAGTTGGCTGTACATATCAACAGTTGTTGACAGGGCCTCCATTATAATTTGAAATAACAAAATTATAAACCTAAGTAGAGTTCACATAATTATCACCGAGAACAACCAATTGATAGCGTTCTAAATTGACTATACACGATCTCTATTTACCTCTTTGACCATCTTATGATTTAATTCAATGCTATAACGTCGTTTAGATTATACTCTGGACGTCAATAAGGACAAAGTGACAATATATAGGGACTCAATAAGCGCTTTGCATTCATTCTTCAACAGTCACAGTCGCACAAATTGTTATACTAATCCTGAATTAAATGCACTGTATAAGCAAACATGTCACTATATATTGGCTCCCAGGACACGTTGACATGGAACCGCCAAAAAAAAAAAAAGAAAAAAAAAAGTCCGTTTTAACTAGTACATATTTAAATTTGAAGCCAAGAAGTGTATTATACGAAAATAACAATAATCTGGGTATGACACATCAGGCAACAAAATGAGGGAAATTAAAAGAATAATACTTGAATGGCCTTCAAACAAAAGAGGTAAATAAAATGAAAACGTCGTCCTTTGCCACTTAAGAAAAGGTCATTCACGCCACGAATCAAAACATAACTTGATTTTTTTTCCTTGAATTTTTTAATATTTATTTTAATTATATTCTGTTTCCTTTTAGCACTTTCCTCCGAAGGAAAGTAGCTATTGAGGTTGCACTCATGACAGAATTTTTGAAAAATTTCTTCGAATCTTTATCGATCTTACCTAGTTGACACCGAAAATGACCCCCCTTCAAATTTCTCTCTCTCTCTCTCTCTCTCTCTCTCTCTCTCTCTCTCTCTCAATATATATATATATATATATATATATATATATATATATATATATATATGCATATATATTTATATGCAGCCATAATTTTTGTTATATTTCAACGAAACTCGGTATTTGTTGTGGTCAACTGAAGAGAAAAATTTGTTGTAAAAATGAACTAAATCGGTCTATTGGAAGGGGTGGGGGTGTTACTTTGTGCATTGTTTGAATTGAATTCTTCGGCCAAACGTAGGTTCGCGAAACTCATCAAGATCAATAGATGAATATGTGAAGCTTTGTGTATTTATTACGTAGTGTAGTACCCCGCATACACAAAACTTGGTAGGAAATTAATTACAAAATTAATAATTGAAACAGGTGCTCATAAAAGCAAAAGAGCAGAAGAATTTATGTTTTTATTTTATTTATCTATATAGGTTATTTTAAGCAAATTATTCATCAATGCACTCGACCCTACCCAATTCTGAGGAAAGTGCTTAGTTATGCAGCTTCTGCGTGACGGACATTAGTTTAATGTTATTATTCAAAAAGGCAAGGAGACATCAATTGATTTTTTTTCCTTTCCAAAAATTTCGTACAAAAATCTGAAAAGTTTTGGTAACTTTGTATACTTTCCTTAATATCTCGAAATTGGTTGAGAATCTTGGCAAACGGAAGATTAACATTAGAAAGCTTACTAAATGCTCTACAAGAAAGGTTCTGAAGAAAGTTTTGATTAGGCGATGTCAATCGGAGAAATAAGTGCTTAAAACTTTAAAGTAATTGATTTCGCTTATTCGAACTGTTCTTTTTGACTGTTTTTATTCCTTGTTATTTTTTAATTGCTTATAGTTGGATAATGTATTTGAAAATAAAACAGGTTAAGTAAAATAAGAAAAAAAACTTAATGTTAGAAATATGGATTTCCAAGATATAGCTTTTCAACTGCCTAGCGGGGGCCCTTCTGGGGTTGGCCGACCCATCCAGGTAAGATCATAAATCAAGTCCTTTCAAGAAATGTGGAACCAAAATAATAACCGTTTCTATTTTTTTTATTTTTTGTTTTCCACGATGTATTAGCCCTAAATTACGATTATTCATTTTCTGCATGCTCCATCATACCTATATTACATGTATTTTTTTATTTAAAATTATTCTTATTAAATATTTTCTTCATAAAATAATAATGAAACAAATGCAAATAAGTAAATAAAAATAAAGATACAGAATACAAAAAAGGAAAAATGCATCCAATTAAAGTTTATACAAGTTGAGGTAATTTCATGAATTATCCATTTTATGTTAATATTATGAGAGGGGGGGGGGGTAAAAAAAGAAAAATAATCATACCGAGTAATAACAAAGCGCTAGCTGAAACACAATACTTTCGCATTAACAGTTCAATACTTTGCAGATTGAATAATTTCCATGATATCGGAATTGTGTTGGGATAATTACGCTTTTTTGAAGCCGGCCATTGTTCGTTTGTTTCATCATTAGAATTGTATTATTACATATTGGACAGATACATTGTGGTCAATGTATGCACAGTGCTGTTACAGGTACATTGTTGTATGTCAGCCCAAATAAACGTGTGTAATATTTGTCCCATTAAAACTTGTAGAGACATAATTAAGTGCGTATAGTTTTTTAATGTTCGTTATTGTTTTAATGTATTCTTATAATTTACGCTCTGTTTCATCTAGTTAGTGATTCCTGTCTTAATGTATATTATATTCCCTATAATGCACATAAGGCAAAGTTGCTGCTCGTCTGGCTTGTTCATATGCTACGTCACGTCGGTTGTGGCTTATCGAGTTCGCCTTATGGATTACACATACTTTCATTGCGTTTGGCTACACGTAACAGACATTTTACGACTGTGGATTGCTTCCCAGAAATATTACCTTTAAATTCCAGGAGCCCCAAACTTCCCCACTCCATTATCAGATCTGCGGGAAACCTAATTTACAGCACCATGGATATGACGCACCAACTACAGCTATCACGATATTTCCACCATATACCCCTGCCTTTTCAACTTATCCAAAAAACTCCCTTTTTAGAGGGTGTTAGACAAAAATACATACAACGTAATCCGCCTGCCCGAACACTGTTTTTTACGGCGAAATTTGCGCGAAAAGAAGTGGATTTTGCTTCAATAGGCTTCCGGGTATTGTTGTTATATGTATTTGTTTGTGGGGCGCGACTTAAATAATTTTGACGGCTGTATTTTAAACAGTTTACAAAATAGTGAAAAAAAGTGAGCTAACTGGGGTATATTTATATTTTGTTTACGTTTAGAAAGGAGGGGGTATTAGAAAAAAATAAAATATCATATTAGAAGACATGATCAGTTTTGATCTTTTTTAAATACATATCTTGCAATTAATCATCTAGGTAAGTTTAAGTTCATCATCCCAAACCCTAATAATGTTCCTTCGAAATATATTCGGGCGTAGCGTCTCACAAGACCACCGCTTTCGGAGGTAATTGTGCTTCATGTTTGTAAAGTGTTCTTCGCGTGGAAATATCAAGCTATTGTATTCGAATGGCACCTGGAATAAGCGCTATATGGAAAAACTAAGCAGAATTTATGACTTTTCTGCTTCATTTATGACTCCAGTTTTCTGCATATTATTCTTTCATTTTTTAAGACTTCTTATGACGTTATTAATCGAATTCTATCTTTCCATAACTGAAACAATGATTAGACGATTCTTTGCCCTGTTTTCGATAAGAATGTTTCAGTTTCTGTGCACACGATGATTGGATCATCGCTCGTCCTTGTTCAATTCTAGGTTTATGAATGGCGTTTATGACTAATGCAGAGTTCAAGGTAACTCATAAAGAGCGTTCTTCGTCATTCCCATTCACGGAGCCTTTTATGACGCTTTAAGATAACGATTTCTCGAACCATGACCGTTTTGCGGGCGCGGCATTATACCGAGTGACGGTGTTAATGTGGTCAGCTAAGGTTTTCCTTATATTGAGTAAAGAAAAATGATGTCAGGGTGACCACTTCTTTATCATAAGTACTATTACGTCATTTCTCTTGAGTTGTGACGGGTCAAGTGTGAAGAAATATTTCGTTTGCATTTAAAGCCTAAGTTATAAGTAAAAAATACTTCAAAATAATGTCAACGTTTCAATGGTTCACCTCTAACCAAGACTGAGCCTATAACGGACAAACTTAACCACTGAAGACAGCGAATTTTCAAATCATGCTACCCCGATTACAGACGAGAAGAAATAGTACTCTACTCAGAATTAGCCACAGTAGACTAACACACAAATATACCATGACAGGACTAATAAACCAAATTGTGACGAATGCAATAGAGACTTTACGTTAACACTTACTTACGAAACTCTGAAGACCAACTAAATTTTCTACATCACAAGAGCGAATTGTTTAAACACAGAAGCTAGGAAATAAATATAGCATTATTTTACTTAAAGAATATAAAACAATATTACCTTATTTGAAGGCTTCAGAATAACTAGTATCATTCAACCATATTACAGAACCAAATCTCTATTTCTGAAATTAAGGAATCAATTAACGTTTAAACAAGATGCTGGTTGATTAGATAATACAGGTAATTAAAAAATGTAGTCTTTGTTTGCTCTAAAAAATAAGTTCAATGAAGTTTCACGAATGATTATTACATAGACAAAAAAAAAAAATCCAGAAATGTGTGATTTGCATAATCTTATGAATATTTTTAATAAAACTAATTATTTATTTATTTAGTATTGGAAAAGTATTTCGCTTCTATGACGATTCCTTTCCTTTAAACTATTAATTTTTCAGGAAAAATATCTTCCAAGGGACTACGTTATTAAGGGTTTCTGATTCATATATACTATAGGGTTGGGTTGGGTTGGTAGTTTAAGGGCAGAAAACTGCTTGGTCATCAACTCCCTAAGAGTATAGCTAAATTGTGCGAGTTTAATGTTAGGATGGACTATAGCGAGTTTAATGTTAGGATATACTGTATATGCGAGTTTAATGTTAGGATATACTGTATATGCGAGTTTAATGTTAGGATATACTATAGGAATTGATGATTACCATTCCTTTCCTTTTTAGCGCGGTTCCTCCCTCCCCCATAGGGAGGAACCCCGCTTATAAGGTTGATACAATGAAACAATCCGGAAGTGCCGACTAGAAAATTTTGCGTTTCAGAACCCCTAGAAACCGAAAATAACGGTGGTTCAAATTTGTATATATATATATGTATATATTTATATATATATATATATATATATATATATATATATATATATATATATATTTGTCTGTTCGCTCTCTAAATAGAAGACGAATGGTCCGATTTTGATGAAATTTGGTACAAAAATCTGTCGTCCAATTTGAAAGGTCAAGTTCGTTAACCAGCAAAATCCGCCCGCTGGAAGATGGCGTTTGGGGCGAAATTCGCGCAGAAAAAATCGTAACGCTTACGTTTTTGAGTTCATAAGCTTGTAAGTACTCGTTTTATAGGCTTCTTGGGCTAGAAAAACGAATGAAACCATTTTCAAGGCGATAGCTTTAACCGTTGTCGAGAAAATTGGAAAAATAGTTTTTGAATACCGTTTTTGGTTTGGGTACTTAGAATAACGGGATTCAGTTGAAACATTATCTGCATGTTCTACTTTCATTAAAACTAATATGTTGAAAGTTATGTTACGTTTGGAGTTAAGGAAGGGTTAGAATAAAATATTTTATGAACAGATATGAAATGTTTTGGAAACTTCGTATACTTTCATTAATATCTCGAACACGGTTGGGAAATCGTGGTAAGTGGATTTAAACTATTTGAAAGCTTACTAAATTCTCTACAAAAATGATTCTAAAACTATTTTTGATTAGGTTATGTCAATCGGAGAAATAAGTGCTTAAAACTTCAAATACGTCTGTTTTGTTCTTATTAACGGGTTTTTGTCGTTCTTTTTGTAATTTTTGTCTCTTTCCCTTGGTTTTTTATTGCTTTTTATTTTTGTAATTTCTTATGTTGTATTTGTAAGGAAAATGTATGTGTGTGTAAAACAGGATAGGTAAAATGAGACCAATTTTCTGTTGTCAGAAATAATAAAAAGTTTTGGGAACTTCGTATAATTTCTTAATATCTCGAAAACGGTTGAAAATCTTGGGAAGCGAAAGGTTACCATTCGAAAGCTTACTAAATGGTCTACAAGAAAGGTTCTAAAGAAAGTTTTGAATAAGCGATGTCAATCGGAGAAATAAGTACATATAACTTAGAAGTTTGATAAACGATAATTGATTTCGTTTATTTATACGGTTCTTTTTGTCTGTTTTTATTTCTTGTTATTTTGGTATTGCTTCTAGGAGGAGGATGTATTTCTCAATAAAACAGGGGAATAAATACAAATTCTTTGAACCTGTAACAGAACTGAAAACGTAAATATTCGCCGTGTAGGGTCAGTCCGGGTCGAGGTAGTCTGCCGGTTCAGGTAGGCTTTTATTGCACTTCATAAATCAAGATTCATTGTTCTCATCAAGCATTCTAGGACAGCTGACAGTTACCTTTACCTGTAGGAAGTCATGCAGCCAAATGCTATACTAGAAATATAATTATATTTTGTGGTTGAATGTGGCCTTAGTTCAATAAAAAATAACACTACTTTCTCATTTTCATGTACAATTTTATTTTGTTTAATTGCATTTAAAAGTAAAATGGATATGTTAGCACTGCAAGTTAAGTAAATTAGAAATATATTCGTAGAAGAGTCTTCGTAGACCGAAACTTGGGACGGCAGAAAGAGTAATTTCTGCTTAGGATAGTTTCATCCCTAGCCGAAAATCTTGTTGTTTTTTTTTTTTCATATTTGTTTACATTAGGAATGATCCAAACAAAGTAATAACTGTTTCTATTCTAAGTGTACAAAATAACACTAGGGATATGAATGGAACCGCGCTAAGATGACGCAGTTCCTGCGAGTCGGACTTTTTTTATTTTTTTTTTAAACGAAAAGAATCTACTGTTTTTTTTTTGTTTTTTTATGTTTACGCTCCTAAAAAAAGAAATTAAAAAAAAAAAGTGTTCCCGAAATTCGGTAATTTTTGAAGAAATGTTTTCACCACTAAATATACAACAAAACTGAAAATTGAAACATCTTGAATCAGAAAGCAATACCGTACAGGATCACCATGCTGTGTAACCAGGAACCCAATAAAGTTTGGCAGCCCACTTTATTAATTAATTTGTGCAAATAAACTTTTATTTTTCTTCTCTTCCATGGCCTATTACTTCAGCATCTTGACCAAAATCTAATTGATTCTTTAATCCTCAGAAGTAGAGGTTTAAGAATATATGTAGTATGAGTGAACGCTTCTGGTTATTTAACTGTTGTCTTCAAATGTAATTATACAATTTTGTGTTCTGTAGGTACGGGAATATTGTGTTAATTACAATCATTATAGTCTTCGGGTATTGGCCGTGTCACCACCTTTTTTTTCGACGTTTCGTTTGTCGTGCTGATGGCTTCCTCGGGGTTAAGTCTGAAAATGAGGATGCTCGTCCGGTGAAGAAGATGTTGACACGGTCACTACCCGAAGATCATAATGTATGTAATATGTTATGGTCTTCGGCTTGTACCGTGGAAGTTAACGAGTTAAATATTGTGTTTATGTCCAATATGTTACCAACAAATCGTTCAAGTCATGTGAGATATTTAGTAAATCTTCTGTATTCTGTAATTTGCTAATTTTACTGTACAGTCAATATTGCATTATTGAACTAATTTTTTCTGTGAGTATTCAGGCCATACAGACGCAATGTGTCAAATCACAAGGACTTCATGTTGCCTTTACAACAAGGGACATTGATAATGACGTCCCTCTTATCAGTTAGCTTAAAGTGTTCTTGAATACAGTACTTCGTCCGTGGATGTGATAATGGACACGTTAGGGGTAATGTTTTTTTTTATGAATGTCATTTCCTTCTTGATGTCTTCAATCATTTCAAATGAATGATCATTTTATTTTGAGGGTGAATGTGCAATTCATTGTTCGAATAAGAAAATCGCCTGAGCTAAGCCACTTGAGATAATATTAGTGTATTTTTTCCATCCATCCCTGTGGATGAGAAGGCAACTTCTGATTTTGACTCAATATCACACATGAAGTTTCCTGAGACAAAATATGTACCATTATGGATTTTTTTTTTTTTTTTTTTTTTTATTGAATATTTACAATCTGTATACATAAATACAATAAGTAAATAAATATCTCATACATAGGTATACACAAGGAAGAACAGAGGGGAGAAGGCAGCCATTGCTGTCACTCCCTAAGGAATGAATAATATTTTTTAAGTGTTACAGTTGGTCCCTAGGCCACTTTCTTTTCAGGCATCTCGGGGGATTGGAAGGGATCGCATCTGTGGAAAGGGATTGGGCAAGGGGATTGGGATGAAAGGATAGCTTGGAATGAAAAGTGGAGAAGCGGGTTTTAGCTAATTCAGCGACAAAGGGAATTTCGAGGTCTCGGTGGATGATATTATTGTTGACGTAGAAGGGAGCATTAAGGATCCGGCGAAGGACTTTGGACTGGAAGGTTTGGATTCGGTTTATGTTGGAAGATTTTGCTGTACCCCATAGTTCAATGCCGTATGTCCAAATCGGTTTAATAATCGTTTTGTAGATTGTTAGTTTGTTTTCAGTACTGAGTTTTGATTTGGGACCTATTAGTCGTCTAAGTAGGCCGTAGCGTCTGTTTAGTTCTTGTCGTTTTGTTTTTGTGTGTGTGTTCCAAGTAAGTCTCTTGTCGAGGTGGAAGCCTAGGTATCGAACAACATCGGATTTGGGAATGAGGGATTCATTTAGGGTAACAGATGGGCACTCACTGCGCCGCAGTGTGAATGTGACGTGCTTACATTTTTCGGCGTTAACTTTAATTCGCCACTTCTTTAGCCACATCTCGATTTCCAATAGATGATTTTGGAGGGCTTCTGTGGCTTGCTGCGGGTTGGCAGAACATGAAAGCACTGCAGTATCATCTGCAAAAGTTGTGGTAATGGTACTGGGATTAGTGGGGATATCAGCGGTGAAGAATTATGGATTTGTTGTAAATTTTGTTAAATGTTTGACCTTTCGTTAAAACATTTGACCTGGTGACCTTTCGAAAGCGTAATACATTTTATACTTGACAGGTTCTGGCTTAAATTTCGATAGAAGCAATTCAATCGGAGAAAACGGTGCTTTAGTTTAGAAGTATTTAAGTTCCATTGAATGAAGTCGATATATTAATTATTATGTTCTAAGATTTCAAAAATCCCATCTAACATTTTAGATTTATCCCGCAAAATTATTTTATATTTAAAAATTATGTATTTTATGTGGCACGAGGTCCAATTTCCTTATTCTTTAATAATTCATAATTTCTGTCAACATGTTTCACGTCCCTTTGAGGTCTCTTCAGGAGAGCTTAAAATACAAATCATAGGGTCAACCTTACAGAACCTTCCGCCGTAAGACATGGCCCTGCCTGTGCGGAAGGTTCTCTAAGGTTGAAGCTGCAATTTGTTTTTTAAATGCCACTGAAAAGGCATCACAGAGGCGTGATACATGTTGAGCGAAATAAAAGATTATTAAAAAATAATGTGTAGTTAATGAACTTTGACCTTCTGCCACATACAATACATTAGGAAATATAGACTGCACTATCTTATAATAATAATTTAAAATTATATTTTTAGCTGAGTTAAATACCAGAACTCATGGTATTTTCCGAAGCGAACTAAAAATGTTTCCCTTGTAAAATTGTCTTTTCACGTTAGTTAGATCTGCGAAATTATAATATCTCTGTTTGCGGTGAAACATTATCTTGTCAGTTCCGTTTTGTCATGCAAAATTATTTTATCAGCTGTGGTTTATGGGTACATGTATCAGAAGGTTGGCTATTTGCCTTCAAAATTCGAATGCAGACAAAACGTGATTTTTTTGGGTAGTGGAAACCTTTTCCATTTCATTTGCCTAAAATAAAATCGACGGCTCTTCTTGAATTTGTCTGAACATAAATTTAGGTTCTCACTTGTAGACTACTTAAAATCCAAGGTCTATTTCACTATGCAGGCATATATAAATTAAATAAAAAATCAGTCTTCTTTTAAATTATCTTGCCAATTTGAATCCAGATCCTACTATTTAACGTTCCAGTGGATTGCCAAATTTGTTACCGTAATTCATATCACAACTAGGCATGTTAATTCTATCCATGTAGTGGAGCTAATAGGTCAGACAGACGGCAAAACGTCATATTTTTTGAAGCCAGGCAATATTATTGTCTAAAGCAGGCCATTCAAGTTCCTATTTGCATTACGACTTAGTAGGACTACTAGTTGGATAGTCGACTCCACTCACGCTCCGACTTGCTATCCAACTTTAGTTTAGTGTGTTTTCACGACTATGTACGTTGCTCACGATCCGAAAAATGTATCGAGTGCAGACCGATTTGCCCGAAGGCCAAGCACTGACTGAGGTAAGGCACTGACAGATCCGACTCCCCATTCACGCTCTAACTCCACTAACTGGCACGCCAGTTGGATGTCGGTTGTTCGAGTCGTCCCTCTAAATGTCCCGACTCGTCCAACTAGACTTCCAATAAGCCCATTCACGATCCATTATCGGTTCCAACTTAGGAAGTTGGACCACAAGTCGGACTATAAATCGGAACGTGAATGGTCTGCTTTACTTAGATCACAATAAGTTTTCAAAAGTGATAAGAATTTTTACAGAATAATGAAAAAAACGAAAAACCATTTCTTCAAGTATTGTGTGTGTGTTTGCGCGACAACTTCAATGGTTCGATATGGAGCCGATACGAAACATACTCTGATGATTTCTATTGATAGCCCATTTGAGTTATTAACACATTGGTTGCTAAATGGGAGATAATTCGCAGTTTCTGATCTTCCTTTGGATGCATACTTTTATTAATTGTGTGCAACACCAGACTATGTCCAAACTCATAGTCTGCTCCATTACTATCTAGGAAGACAATTCTCACACTCGCGTCGAACCACCAATTCATTCAATGCCGGAATCATAAACAATACTGTAACAAACGTTTCTTTTTTACGGCGCATTGACATCTAAGCGATTAGCGCCGGGCTATCTATAGGTAACCACCCTTTCTGCACGTCGATGGCGCAGCAGGCAATGTATTCAACGGACCCTGAAATGAAAAATCTCAACCTGCTGCAGGTGAGACATTAACCCGCATCCCCCTCATGAGAATCAAAGGCTTTAGCCACTGGATCACAGGGACATAGGCGAATATAAGGGAGGAGGCTGCAGCCCCCCGGAAATTTGGATTTCATCGGTAAAAATGTGTCATAAAAACCCTTAAAAATAAATTAACTGAGATCAGTAAGTTCAGAAAAAATATTCTTATTGTTGGTGTAATTGTGTTGTAGTTTGCTAACTATTCCAAGTTCTAGATTGTTAGTATTTCATACCCCGGAAACGCTCCCAGCTCCCCCACCCTCGAAATTATTCCCTATATACGCCCACGCACAGGGAAACCGTTTCAACTTGTTAAACCGTATTTCAGAGAATATTGTAGTATTTTCTCTCTATCGCTTCTCAAATACCGAAACCTTGTAAACATTTTAGTAGGCTTCCGTTTATTTAAATTAACATAGTAAATTTCAGACATGCTACTCTTTGATATGAGGTTTTAATATTAGATTTATAGGCCGTATTAACAAATTACTTGTTTGAGTAATCTAGAGACCGCATTCGTTTATTCATTGGAAGAGGGAAAACGGTTCGAGAGAAATTAGTATCGTCAAAGGAGTCATACTTTCCTCATAGGATCGATTATACGAGCACGCCCTGAAATCAATGCTACTCCATTCGTGTCCTGGTCTTCCGTTTATTTCATGCAGCCAAATTTCTTCTTGCAACTTTATAGATTCCATTAGGACGGTTGAGGCCGTCAGCGTTAACACTCCGTAGTCAGGGTTGATGGTTCGATTCCAAGTGGGGTTCTTCTTTTTTATTTTTTTACGGCGCACCTCTAGGCCATTGGCGCCAGGCTATCTAATGGTTACCACCCTTCCTAAACATCCATGGTGCAGGGAATTTTCTTAAGAGGACCCTGAAATGAGAAAAATCCCTGTTGCATGTGGGGCTCTAGCCTCCATCTACCGCAAGAGAAACCAAGGCGTTAGGAACCTATTTAGGACTAACGTATATATTCATATATCATTTGTCTGTGCAATCTTCACAACCTTCTTTCTTCGTTGTAGAACACCTATTGAGTATGTTTTGGACAGCTAAGGAGAATGTGTGTGCACATGTTTTGTGCAGTTGTTATATTGTTGTCTGTCCAAATGAAGAATCTGTTAGACTTTAAAACATGAGGTTTTCTCCTATGAGATATTCTTTGAATGATGGAGCCCTGGATAAGTGAGTCAACGACCTCTGCCTAAGCCAACAAGGAAAATCTCTTACTTCCTCCTCATCTCATTAACTGCCTATATTAAACCTAAGGCCCCTCCGCTTCGGAATTGATTGGGGTCAATTTAGGGGATCAAATCTGAAAAGCGGTTGAAGTGTTGTTAAATATCTTTGTACTGTTGGTTTTATCTTTTCTACGGTTAGTCATCTCCAAATCATGTAACCGTATGTATTAGTACAGTACTTTTTGTTTGAGATGTACTATTTCGCTCAGTGCTAATTCGAGTCGGTACTTTCTAATTACTGGTCTATCCTGACTCCTGTGGGGTTCGTCATCTTAACCTTGGGGGTTGATGAAGTCACAAAGTCCACTTGAAATCTGTTTAATCTACACTGCAAATTTCTTTTAGAGTATTATACACTTATCTCCATTCAATTCATTATATGGCATAGTATAGATACAGAGTTTATTCAGGGATGTTTATATATTTATTCATTATATGCCTAAAATAAATGTTAATAAGAGATATGAGCAAACGTATGGAAGAAGGCATTTGATTAGGGAATAAGACAGTTAAGGCAAATATTATGAGATTGGGTAACTGTGATAGCTTGAGAAATAACGCAGCCTTAGTAGGTAAGGAGTGCTCAAGCCTTAACTCTCACGGCCATCGAGTCGTTTCTAATAAGGGAAGGACATAAATCAATTGGCGATTTTATGATGGAAGGGTGATTGTACTATCAACAAGAGATTCTGGTTTGAATTCAATTCATTTTATACTGCTTAGCTCATAAATGTTATCCTACAAGTTCCAGGCGTCTAAATAGACGCAACCGTTCTTCTTCTAAGCTGGAGCATTGATAGAATACCACTTTTTTGTCAGAATTGTTCATGTGTGCGAAAGAACTTTAAATTTGGCCTCAGTAATGAATAGGGAAAGAGAAGAAAAGACGAGTGAGAGAGAGAGAGGGCGAAAGGGACAGAGAGAGATTAATGAATAAAACTAAATCAGCTTACCTCACGCCTGATGTTAAAACTCAGCAAATTAATTGAAGGGGAAGTGTGGTTAAAATGGTATAAGATATTTTTTGTCTGAAGAATGATTGGAATCACGATTCCTGATATCTCGTTCATTGAGTGGACGAGGAAAATGGAAGGGTTCTGGGAATCCGTGCGTGGGCGAAAACTGATCCCTGACGAGGCTAATCAAGCGAAACTTGGGTTAAGGTTTAATAATATTAAGTGGAGTTCCTACCTCTTTGGCCTTTTATCAGTACGTGGAATCTTTGGGGGCGTGTTACTAAGTAACTCTAGTAAATGAGGTCGTAAGTCAGAATTATAATTATTTTTATTTCCAATTTTGAAATATATTTTGATTTTACCACAGTGGAATGTTGGCGAAGAAGATTGATATATTTTACTGTTTAACGAGATTTGTTTTTTTAAGTGACACATTTTTTTTTTTATTTAAATCTGCTGGGATTTTGACCCAGGATTTTTCACATTACGCTCGGACGTGCTACTAATTTCGTCATCGATATTCATATCATAGTTTGGAAAGTTAATTATTCTAATGACGCCAAATCTTCAGATAGATCATGATATTAATTAACTTGTAATATGAAACCCTTTAGCGTAATTTGCAACGCATCCGAGCTTCAAACTGGTGTTTCCTGGAGGCTTACAACGGACCCAAATTACTAATTTGCCCATAGCGGCCGCCATGGGCGTATATAGAAAATAATTTCGGGGAAGGCTGAGAGCATTTGGGGGGGGGGGGGAGAAATACTAACAATCTAGAACTTGGAGTAGTCAGCCAATTAAAACGCTATTACAACCATAAAAAAATATTTTTTTCTGAACTAAGTTATCTTATTTAATTTATTTTTATGACACATTTTTACCGATTTCGGGGGGAGGGGCTGCAGCGCCCTCATATACGCCCATGATGTCCGCTATGTTTGGTATATGTCAACCAAACTCGGTATATGTCATGAGTATCTACAGAGAAAGTTTTGCTGTAACAATAAACTATATCGGTCCATTAGGAAGGGGTAGGGGATTACTGCGGAACCAAATTAATATTTTTCCCGAATAGGCTGTTATTTGTACTATCTTGCAACGAAACTCGGTAGACAAGATGCCCTACCAATGAGGAACGTGCGTTGCAAAAAAAAAATCAAAATCGGTTCGTTATCGGTTAGGGTTGACACCGGAAGAAATTAAATAAAAATGAATAATTGAGTCAGCTGTTATTACGAAAGAACAAAAGTATTCATGTTTTTTTTGGTTGGGTTTAAGGTGTGTCAACCTTTGTGGTCATTAACGCCAGGTATTCATGTTTATTTTGAATTTATATATTATATCGCACTAGTACCTATTTCTAATGTGACCATGGGCATATATAGAAAATAATTTCGGGAGGGGCTGAGAAAATTTCGGGGGGGGGGGCTGAGACCATTTCCGGGGTATGGAATACTAGAGATTTAGAGCTTGGAATAGTTTTAGACAACTAAAACGCTATTACACGTAAAATAAAATATATTTTATGAACTAAGTGATCTTATTTAATTTATTTTTAAGGGTTTTATGACAAGTCTTTACCATCAAATCAAAATTTCGGGAGGGGGAGGGGCTGCAGCCCCCCTTATATACGCCCATGAATGTGACTCGACTAAAAAAAAAACTCAACTGAAAATGTGTCACTCTTGCCTATGTAGGGGGAATAACATTAAGACAGGAAGAGTGACGCAAGTACACTCTGGTATACAAGCTCTGATGCTAGGTACATAAAGTTTTGATCATTGAGTTAGTAGGGATTTACTAACTCAATGGTTTTGATGGTTGACAACGAGATATTTACCATGTCTTTCCTAGTCATAACTGAAAAACACCGATTTTTGAGTTGTGCCATTTTAGAAATACTCGGGTGATATGTTATTTTAAGCAAAGTATTTAGGAACGCAGCGTAAACTACCACCTTTCTGAGGAATGTGCTAATTATAAAAAATTATACGCTCGAAATATGATTATATTATGTCATATGTTTTCCTTCCATTATTTTATAAATCTTTTTACCAATTTTATATTCTATTTATTTATTTTCCAAAGTTCCTATATTTCATCGTTTAATGTTGCCTCTGAGTCAGGTTCTATTTTATACTGATGGAGCTAATGTTTGTATACGCGTAGTTCTATGAAAAGTCCGTCACGCAGGAGCTGCATAACTAAGCACTTTCCTCAGAATTTGGGTAGTGTAGACTGCTTTCCAGAACAATTTGCTTAAAATATCCTACATAAATAAAATAAAAACATGAATAGTTCTCTTTTAATTTTGTAATGAGTAACTGATCAATTATTAATTTGCTTCCAGAGTTATGTTTACACATGGTATCTATTACACTACGTAATAAGTACAAAAAACCTCATATTATCGTATTTTGATCTAACGCAGAAACAGGATACAGTCACTCTAGAGGTAGAAAGCGCTCCTTGCGGCGGCTTTGTGAACCTACGTCTGGCGGGCTTTTCTATTGAAATATATTACAAATTAAACCCCCGCTTTTCGATTCAGCTCATTTTTACAACACGTCTTTCTCATGAGTTACCCACGACGTATACCGCGTTTCGTTACAATACAGCAGAAATTACGACCGGTATGAGTATATTAGGAATTTGGGTCCGGAGTAAACCCCCCCCCCCTTCTAATGAACCGATTTAGTTTATTTTTACAACACATATTTACCTGTAGATTACCACTACGAATACCGAGTTTCGTCGAAATATACCAAAAATCACGGCTGGTAGTGGCGAATTGGTATTGTGGGTCCGGAGTAAACCCCCCTCCTAATGAACCGATTTAGTTTATTTTTACAAAACATATTTGCCTGTGGATTACCACTACGAATACCGAGTTTCGTCGAAATATACCAAAAATCACGGCTGGTAGTGGCGAATTGGTATTGTGGGTCCGGAGTAAACCCCCCCTTCTAATGAACCGATTTAGTTCATTTTTATATCTCACTTTTCTCTCTATATTACCACTACGAATAACAAGTTTCGTTGAAATATAACAAATATTACGGCTGACATAGTCAAATTAGTGTTTTGGGTTAGGGGTAAACCCCCCCTTCCGGTGGACCGACTTTGGTGGTTAACGAACTCGTTCAATCGTTTGCTAATTGAATGCTATATACCAAGTTTTGTGACGAAAAAACAAAAACTCTGGCCGCTATCGTGTTAACAGACACACACACACACACATATATATATATATATATACTAGCTGAATACCCGTGCTTCGTCACGGCCGATAAGTATTTTTTATATTGAGTTAAATAAGATATGATCAAAATTAACGCTACTACATAATTTTGTACAGCTTATTATTCCACGGACTTTAAAGTTACCCAGGAACTACAACAACCACTTAAAAAGTTACGTAAACAGAGACAAATACACGTTGAAAAGCATAAAACTAACAAATTTGAAGTTTTAAGCACTTATCTCTTCGATTGACATCGCCCCACCGAACATTACAACAGAATCTTATTGTAGAGAATTTAGTAACCTTTTGAATAGCCGCCTTCCACTTACTACGAGTTCCCAACCGTTTTCGAGATATTTTAGAAAATATACTGATATCCGAAAACTTTGTATCACCATTCATACAATTTTTTTTCTATATACTTCGATTCTGAATACCCAAACAGAAAATTAGTTTTGAAAAGTATTTCTATCAATTTTTCTGGTAAATGGATACAGAATTTGCTTAAAAAATGGTTTCATTCGTTTTCCTACGTTAAGGAATCTTTCGCACAAATTTCGCTCCAAAAACCATGTTCCAGTAAACAGATTCAACTGGTCAATGAACTTGACGTTTTAAATGAGAAGAAAGATTTTTGTACCAAATGTTATCAAAATCTCACCATTTTTGAGCCGATGAGGAAAACCCCCCTAAAAGTACTTAAACATTTGAATATAAAAAAAAAAAAACTTTCGTAGGGAGTGTTTACATTCTAAACGAATTGCCTGTGCAAACTTTTTAAATTTTTGTGTTAAGTGGTTCGGGATATTATTACCTCGGATGGACCATCTCCAGGGCTTAAATTCTATGAGGGACAAAATCACAGTTTATTTCAAGTAATTCAAGGACTGCCATCATAGTTGAAATTAACCTCAATTAAAAATAATACTATGAAATAGATAATGTACGATAACAGCTGTTCTTTATCGTCCTAGCAACGCAGGCTGCCTAGGCTTGCCTTCTCTAACCAACTCAAACTTTAAACCCTCCTAAAAATGCTTAAAAATACGAATATCAAAAAATCCTTTCTTAGCGAGCGCCTACGTTATATAGGGAGTGTCCTTGCAAAATTTCAACATTTTCTGTCGAGCGGTTTGGGCTGGGCGTTGATAGATGAGTGAGTGAGTGAGTGAGTGAGTGAGTGGTATTTGACAAATATATAGTAGATATATATATATATATATATATATATATATATATATATATATATATATATATATATAAATTTTAACGGGGGTCATTTTCGGTGTCTACTAGGTAGGATCGATAAAGATTTGAAGAAATTTTTCAAAAATTCCGTCATGAGTCCAACCTCAATAGCTACTATCCTTCGGAGGAAAGTGCTAAAATATGTTCAAAGCTTAAATAAAAATTTGAAAATTAAGACACTCATTGTGTGACCATTCTTTGCGTTGTACAATGGTTTAATTTTTTTTTTTTAGCTTTGCTAAGACGAGATATCTATATTATATAATTATTTTATTTGACAGAATAAATTTGGTATTTACTCGATCAGAATATGTGTTAATATTGCCCTTTATGGGTGTCAAGATATCAAAATTAATTTACACAGCAAAAATCTGGCTAGTATCACTGGAATTCTGGGAAAAGGTTTTAATTTGACATTTCCTCCATGGCTTCCAAGAAAGGTTTTAATAGAATTCTGCTTTGGCCAAAAGATTAGAGTCCAATTTAGAAGCTCCTCTTATTTCCAACTTCAAGATTGCTCATAATTTTTTTTATGTTCACTTCCTTGGATATAATAAACTTAGGAATGGGAGCCGTTATTATAAAAGTATCTTAAAATAAATAAATCCTTTTCCTCCTCGCCCATTTTGTGTCAATTTTTTTAATTAAGATGGTCAGTGCTCAATTATACATATATTTCGCTAAATCAATAAAAAACGGTTGAGATGAGTGGAGAGTGACAGGTGACCCTTTGAATGTTGAATACATTCGTATGAGAAAATGAGGAAGTCTTGAATTTGATTTCTGCCTTGATAGATAATTTGTTTTCTTTTAATTAGAAATATTTAGGCACCAAACATTTCGCTTGTAGGCGGTGATTCATTTCACCAGGTTAATTAAATTTGTTTAACTGTGAAATGAGTTCATAAATTTAACTTTCCAGCAAAAATCGAAAAAATTCATATTATAGAATCTCATGTTATTTTCAAACCAAGATTGTTCGTTATTTTTTTGATGTTTCGTCCCTTGGATATACTAAACTTAGGAATGGGTGCCGCGCCGGTACTATAAAAGTATCCTAAAATAAATAAATTCTTCTCCTCCTAACCCATTGTCAGTCCCTGATATATGATAATATTAATTAAACATGATGTTAGTGATAAAAATTACGGAGAAAGTTGCATTTGGTTTTCTTGTTTATCAGTTTTTTTGTAACCTATGTATGATCTTGTTGCACAACATTCTTGATTCGGTAATTCTTTAAGTAATTTTGATTTATAATCCTTATAGTGCACTTGTAGAAACATACTGAGTTGATAAATTTTGTTTGTAATTGTAATCTAATATCTGATTATACCAGCTAGTTTATTCTGATATAGTCAAAAATGTTGTTTATAATGTCTATCACTTATAGTGAATTATATTTCTGTTTCAGTCAACAGAATCTGATATGGGAGATAAATTCTCTTCATATGAAGAACTGAAAGAAAAACTAAGAATGCGACAGGATGAAATATTCAAGCTTCAAGCAGCTAATTCTGATGTAAGTGTAACCTTATTTATATAAGATTTTTGTAACTCGGCAATAAGACTATATTTATATAATCACTCCGTGTGATTTAAAATGTCATAATTTACAAAAACCAATATCCAGTTTCCCCCTGATGCTTATGTATTTTCTTATGCTCTTTTGAACATCGCTGTAACTTCCATCTTTTTACAATATGGGCGCTAGAAATGTAGAGGCTTTGTACTAAAATATTATTATTTTTTTTTTTTTTTTTTTTTTTTTTATTTTTTATTTTTTTTTTTTTTTTTTTTTAGAAGTTACGACTGTCTATTTTATTGTCTGTTATTTCCAAAATATTTCAAAGATGGTTGACAACTCAGGCTGACTAAAAGTTGTGGAGAAAAAAGTGGTATTTAATTAATGAGGCCATAAGTAATCTCATTCAGAGAAAGTAATCTGTCCACTGAAGCACTGATTTTTTGTAGAAATTCTTGTGAATAAAATTGTTATATAACAAACTCTTTTTCGTTCATAGACTTCCATGTACACTTTCTAAGTGTTTGATTTCTAGCCTACAAAATGATAGAATTTAGGCTACATTTGGAAAATAAGATTAAAGAAAAAAAAATAAAAAATAAATTAACTAACATGGTCAGTTGACAAATATACGTATATATTTTGTTAAAAGTATAGAAAATGGTTGAAATGTGTGATGAGTGTTCAATACTGTTTTTACACGAAAGATTCACATGGGAACCCGAGGGAGTCCTGAATCCAAAGTCCGCAGTAATTTATAGATCCGCTTTCTTGTAACTATGTGTATTTTTGTGCTAACAATTTCATTTTTCTTGGTTATTCATTCCACCAGGTATTTAAATTTCTTTAACTGTGGAATGAGTTTATAAATTTAAGTTTCCAGCAAAAATAGAAATGAATATTTTAGTATGATCTCACTTCCTCTGAAGTAATATTTTATTTTTTTTTTTTTAGTTGACTCAAGTTAACAAAAGGTGGCACAGGTACAACAGTGATATGCAAGTATTTATAGAAAAACTACAAACAACAATTCGTGATCAGCAAGAGCAAATAAACAGAATTTTATCTAGTGATGAAAAAAACGAACCAAGAGATCGGGTAAGTCTGAATTATAGTTGCTATGGCTACAAATAGACTTAAATGGAGTCTCTTTTTTGGTACACATATAAATAAATTATTAAAAATGAAGATATTCATGTACTTAATTTATTAAACTATAGCCTTCAGAGAGACAAAAAATTCCAATTCCGCATACACGAAATTTTGAGGGAAATATTCCTGACGGTTCCACCATTTGTAAACTCTCATTTCAAGGGAAAACACGTTACGTGAAACATTATAAAAACTGATTATGCAAACATTTTTATTTACTTAAATTTTAACGACCACTCATACATGAATTA
Source organism: Gonocerus acuteangulatus (assembly GCA_946811695.1). Classification (NCBI taxonomy): domain Eukaryota; kingdom Metazoa; phylum Arthropoda; class Insecta; order Hemiptera; family Coreidae; genus Gonocerus; species Gonocerus acuteangulatus. The sequence continues at coordinate 57,319,503 of OX328127.1, read as the reverse complement.
TTGGAACTCGTCGCTGGGATGATATTTTTAGATGGCACGGCATTTTTCTCCAGCGGTGGTACTAAGATGGAGATGAACCTATCGAAATAGCCGAGGAAGAAGTGAGGAGGAGTACCACCGCTAGAGAAAAATGCCGTGCCATCTAAAAATATACATATGTATATACGATAAATACGCGTGTAAAACAATTTTTGTTTCAGTTCAATTTAAAGTTAAAAATATTTGATTAAAGTAAAGGTTGAAACTCTTGTTTAACCAGTAGTAATTGGGAATTATGGTTTTAACTTATAAATAAAGATTTATTTCCATTTAAGTTAAGGTTTGTAAATACCTAGGTATTAGGTTTAGGATTATTAGTATTATTGTTACTATATTATAGCAATTAACAATAAGAAACTAACAAAAGCAACCCCCTCACCCACGCTAAAAGATCCAAATCTTGTAAGCATTAAATAAATAAATAAAAGAAATATACACACACATATATATATATATATATACATAAATATATATATATATATATATATATATATACGTGTATATACGCAAATATAAATATATGCGGGCAGTTAAATATAGATATTAGATAGATATTAGTTTTTTTGTTTTTTTTTTTACGTAATTTTAAAACATTAAGTTTGCTGGTAGATATTAATATTTTGGAAATTCAGCAGTCTTGTTTTTATGTGATCTGTCATCTGTTAGTAGTTCTTGAATGTTGTATGGAATGTGAAGCTGATTGCATTGCCTGCATAAAATAAAAAAAAGTGTGTGTGTGTATATATATATATATATATATATATATATATATATATATATATATATAATAGAATTAATTTTACTCAAAACTAATTGCTTGTTTCAGATGCAGGAAACAGGAGAATGTACAAAGAAATCCTGTACTTCAATGAGAGAAGAAGTAAAGAAATTGAAGGAGCGAGTGAAGCACCTGGAACTTCAAGTCAAATCCCATAAAGAAGATTGGGAGGCTGAAAGGGAAGAAAAGAAATCCATTGCAGAAGCCAAGGATGAACTCGAGAGACGATTCTCCGCTGCTCTTCGGGATCTGTATTCTGTAAAGGTAATCCAAATAAATTGTATCATTACCACCATTATAGTCTTCTAGAATTGACCATGTCACAAACTTTTTCACTGACGTTTGCTAGTCATATTGCCAGCTTCCTCAGGGCTTAGTATGAGAACCTGGGACTAAGCCCTGAGGAAGGCAGTATGACTAGCATAAAGTCGGTGAAAAATTGTGTGACAACGTCAATTCTAGAAGACTATGACTATAATGTTTGTAATGACTTGGATTGTGGAAGCCTATGAGTTAAATTGCATCATCTTCTTTTTAATCTACTCAATTTTTGAGACAAAAGGTTTTCTCTCTCCCTACTTTCTATTCCCCTAGGGCGCTGTTTAGAAACGTCATTAAAACAAGTACTGGAAATTAGGTGAACTTTTGTTGCATAAGCTTCAAACTTTTGTTGGGTTTCGTTCTTTATTAAACATCTTTCAAAATTCGTTAAAATAAGGAGATGAAAGGATAAATATCCCGGGAAAAATAAAATTTTTGACATTTTTTTTTTTTTACGGCGCATCAACAAATCTTGGCCATTAGCGCCGGACATTTTCTTCTGGGTTATATAAAGAGGAACCCTCCTCTCTTTTCCTTTACTACTTCAAAGAAGCAACAGCGTAGATACCCCTAAGCTCTCTGTGGAACCTAAGGTGTAGAACAAATTAGACAAATTGACTGATCAACCAACTAGAGATCTTTACATCTTAGTCATGGCACTCGAATATAAATTAAGTAAATTGAAATTGTCATAAAGTATGTGAGTACCCTTGTGTTCCCTCACCTTCAGCTTTGTTGTGAGGGTATTGGTCTTAGTCATTTATGAACTCATAATTATTATTTCCTCCAAATTCTCTTAATCCCTTCTGTAATATATGCGTTCTTCAACAGCGTAAATTCATACAAAACAAAGAAAGTCATCTAGTTTTTATTACTCATTATATTAATTGCTTTGTTGTATTTTAACCACTTTATTTATTTTCCAGAGATCAAGAGAAGAGGAAAATGAATCTACAAGTTGCCCAATGTGTAGGAGCTATGCTTTGCCATCATCGAGTAGTAGAAATGATCTACAGACGGTCATTCATTGCAATCATGTAAGTACTGTATTTACGATATTGTGAATCTAATTAAAAAAAAAAAAAAAAAAATAAGGAGGCCCCTCCTGTAACAGACTTGTTAACATAATCGGTCTCATAATGGATAAAATGATCTATGCAATGGACTCTACATTTTGGCGATGGACAACAAAAAAAAAAATGGTCTTATTGTCAAAAAAATTGGTAAAACCCAGTTGTTGAGAAAGTAAAAAAATAAATAAATAAATACTAAGAGCTTTCTTGAAAGGTATAGAAACTAGTCTAGCATTCGATTATTAGTATAACGGCCCAATGGAATAAATTGTTTTGAGAAGAAACCATGCAGGAGGAGTTAGATATGTTTCTTAAAGATACAGAAAGCAGTTGGAACAACTATTTCTGTTAATAACTGTCTTAATAATTAAAATTCAGTGTTTCTGGTTGGAAACTGTCTTCAGATACATTTATTTTCAATTACTGGATAACCTACACATATACATAGGTTATCTTGGCTAAGTGTTATTGAAAATAAATATAAATGTATTTAATTGTTTGATCTTTGTTTATAGATTCCACAAGTTGGTTGCAGAAGGACAGACATTCTTTATGGAAATGTAGTGTGCGATTCGAGCGAAGACAGAGAAGTTGCTACTGGAATTACAGCAACAGCATCCGGAGTTGCAGCTTCCAGATCACTGGGAACACTTTCAGTTGGGATTAAGTCTTCATCTTTCGTTCCTGTTGCTAGATCGCCCTCTGCACCTTCGACTACATTCTCAGAAACTGAAGATGATATAAGCTGTCCAGCATGTGACAGGGTGTTTTCATCAAGAGTCCATCTCGAGTTTCTTGACCATTTCGAAGCCTGTCAGAGCCGACATAATGGACCTGATTAGGTAATAATTTACCCGATGCTGTCTTTTACAATAAATGTTTGTAAATGATAAAAATAAATAACATATATTGTTTTCCTCTAAAAATAGTATTTATTCTGCTATAACATTCAGCCTCAAATATAATAAAATTGAATTAATATGTAGTGCAATATTCTACATTATTTAATAGATTTTAGAATTTTGGTTGTTTGAATGATGGATCCTGTGGCTGTCCCATATTTGACACCCCTAAAGATTAGAGAATTCATCAAAGACACTGTGCTGTGATAAAAATCCCACCAATTCATCTGAGATACAATAGCCCCTAACATCCATCTATCTGTTTAAATAGATTAAAATGACTAAATAATTTCATTAATCTATTATGTTACAGTTCATTATCTAGTAATTAAAGTATGTTTAGCATATTGATGTATGGAGAATTAAAACTAATGCTTAAATTACTTGATGGTGGTTTCTAGTCTGTGATTAATTGAGACTAGGCTTATCTGAGATTAAGTCCTTGCTGAAGTCACACTCTTTCTTCCTATCCTTCTACTGGCTGGATGTTTAGTTGGAGAAGAAGAGTGCTTTCCCCCATTATTATTTTAGAAGTATTTAAATTCTAAGCTGGTATATTGGGTACTATTCCCCAAGGCAATATATTTAGGAAGTGTAAATCTCACAAAGATTTACTTAGTTCCATTATTTAATTTCCGGGATATGGTATTGTTTTACATTAATTACCTCTGGCTATTAATTACTATAATATATAAATATATATATATATATATATATATATATATATATATATATATATCATTATGAAATACCTCCAAGAAATCTGAATTTCTATGTAGCCTCAAACACAGTTTTTGCAAATATGGCCAATTCTACGTAAAGATCTTACATGGATAAGTAAGCATACAAAGGGGAAGGATTAAGGCATACACTGAAATGAGGCGGAGAGCAATGATTAAATCAAGATATGTTTAATACTCTACCTGGCCTAACATCACAAGCTTATAAGTATTACTATACCTGGTCACATCATTAAAAATGATAAACAGCCCATAGAACAAACTTTATAAGACCCTAGCTGAGTAGACTGAAATATCCATTAAAGTGGGCAGGTGTACCAACTGACTATTTATCAATATTAAAATGCAATTGGGTCTAATTTCCAGAAAATTTTTAGTGCATAATATATATATATATATATATATATATATATATATATATATATATATATATATATATATATATAGTAAAATGATAAAATTGATTTGTGACATCTTTTTGTTAATTTTATTTTTAAAATAAAATATAAGAAGTTTCCACACTTTTCCAGAAACTATGGAAAAACAAATCTTCTTTAATTATTTTTTACTTTCAAATTGTTTTTTTTTTTTAAAGAAAAAACAACACTGTTTTTATATTCTGTTGTGATTCTTTTAGATGTTGGAACTTAGATCACCTCAGGTCATACTGCTAAAGACAGAAGAGCAGTTGTCTTCAGTTACTTCAACATAGAAAATTGGTTGAGGGTTGAATGAAAATGAAATAGTGAATCTATGTTCAAGTTGGTGCCAATTGGTGATGAGCCATTTTATCTTCATATTGTTATTATAGTAACCCAATATATATACAGTGTTTTACTCTTATATCATACTATATTATGCAATTATATTCTGCTGTAACAGTTGATAATAAGTTCTGCTGTGTATAACTCTTAAAGAAATAAACCTCTTGGGAAAAGCTATGTTTATATGATTGATTGTGATATTTTTAAGTAGAATTAATGCTTTGATCTGTTTTGATAGGGAACAGTGTAAACTGATTAAAACTTAGTCGCGTGGAGAAATCATTCGATTTATTAAATACTAAATTTTAAAAAACATTGTCAATAAAAAGAGAATATTTTTGATTGAGTTAAGAGTTACATTATTCTGTGGATATGTTGGACGAGAAACTAAGAAAATTGAATGCAATATTCATAAGACTTTGCCAGTTTGCAAAGGAAATGAATTTCTGTATTATTTTGTATTGATTAATTTAGTTGTACATACATATTGTTTTTAGCTTATGGAATTGCCAGTTGTTCTTTTAATGTGTATATTTAAAAGAAAATGTGTGTGAATGAATTATTATGTGTTAGTGTAAATCAGATCCTAGAAAAAATAAATATGAGTAAGCTATTAGGTTATTAGTCGAGGTGCCTTTTATTTGATTTAATAATTTTAAAAAGAAAACTTGACCATTACCAAAGTAGCCATACACCAATCCTGCTGAGCCTGTGTCATTAATTCGACAAACTCTAAAATATAAATTCACAAATTATATAGCCTTTGATGGTTCATTTGAATATTTCTTTAAATACAAATGTGAAGGTTTAATTCATCTTGAAAAAGTATTCAATGAAAAAATCATGTACCACACTGTTGATCCATAGTCATTAATTTCACAATATTTTAAATATGAGTAGAAAGCCTGCCATTGTTTAGTTGAGACTTCTTTTAATATAAATACATAGGTATAATGTAGTCTTTATGTTGAGAGATAGTTTCAACCAATGTCTCACTATCGGATACTATCCTGCTGGTCTAAGGTCGTTAATTTTGTAATATTTTGAATATGAATTCACAAAGTACATTGCCTTCGAGGGTTTATTTGAGACATCTGTTAGAGTAAATATAATTTAATATAAAACAAAAAAACTCTACCATTGTATATCATGTAATCCACAAGCTTTTAAATATAAATTAACTCAATGGTTTTCTTTTAAAATAATTGGGTATGTTTTACAAGTTCAGCTCTGCTGAGGTTTGTAAGGGAACTTTAATAATAATCATTTCCAAAAATTACTCTCCCAACAGACCAGTAGCAAGAGCCACAATGACCAGCGTGACCAAGAACCAAAATTTGCCATATTAAATGCAAAATCACTAAAACATTTTGACTCAATAATCAAATCACTCTTTTGATAATTATAATCCTTACAATAAATATCCAGGGATGTTTAATGTAGCCAAACAAACTTAGAAAATTTCATGCTTTAGCTTCATAAAACACTAATAATATTTGAAGGGACAACTGGAAAAAGGTGATGTTCGGCAATTTTGTAAACCCTGTTTTTCAAATATATATGTTCAGCGGAGTCTTATACTCTATTCAAATTCTGCAGGATTCTGAAAAAAATAAAGAATCTTTCAAAAAGTGAACATAGTGTATGATTCTTTTTAGGAGTCATTAAACTGTCACGTAACACCTTTCTATCCACTCCTCCATTTGATTACACTATTACTTCAGGAAACTAACATAATTAACATTTTTAGCAAACCAAATTATCTTCTAAAATATGTAATATTTTTTAAAACTATTAATTAGAAATTTTGCATGACTGGTTTATGTTATATATTTTATTTGTTAGTACCATAGAAGAAACAAAAAAAAAAGAAAAAAGAAAAGTGTATTAGTGAGTTATTAAAATAAATTGTTTTTCTCTATTAATTAAAATGGTTTACTAGTCACTTTTTGTTACGATCTTTAATTGTTTTTTATTTAGTTTATAGACTTCTTCTTGTGAAATAGTTGGCTTTTGTCATGTATTAAAAGTAACAAGCCCATCCCGTCATATATTTAAATTTCGAGCTTATAAACATTAAAAATACAAATAAATTATTTCGAAACTGTGTATTTCATTTTTAAACCCAATGCAATGAAACATTTTTTAAAAATATTTGAGCCCATTTTAAGATAAGATTGGATTGGATGAAAATACTAATTCGGCTAGGTGAGACTATCAACAAACTTCTATAGACTAGAAGATAAGATTAGAAAAAGACTTGAATAAACGTCATGAATATCAGAAGAAAATTACAGAGTACAAAGTGGCATAAAGGAAAGAATATTGCTTTTCAGTAGATCGTACAAATCCTTGGACTTGGCGTTATAAGTTTGTTTCAAACCAATTATGTTCTCCCTTTAACATGGTTAACATTTTGACAGATACTGGGTTTATGATATCCCATAACGCAGTTAATGTGTTAATTCACAGACCATTGAAAAAACTAGTAGGACAAAAGATTAAGAAAAAAAAACTTACCTACATATTAAACACAATAACACTTAATGTATTGACTGAAATAATGAATCGTCTAGTAAAAAATAATTCACCAGAAATCAATGGTGTCTCATCCGACCTTACAACATGTTTTGTGTTTTCACTTTAATTTTATGAGAGCTTTTTTCCCCTCAAATGTTTCCATGCCGGTATATTCCCTACTAAGTGGAAAACTTCAGAATTGCTTTTGAAAAGGAAACAGCGTATGCCAAAAAGAGATATGAGCTCAATTGAAGGGATATTATAAATATCAAAGGGAAGATTTTGGAAAAAATTATCAATTTTACACCACTTACATTATAACAATATAATTCACATAATCAATATTGTTTTACACATGACCTCAGCAGTCGATGCACCAGAAAAAAAATATACTGTCAGTGATTGATTAAAACTGAATGGCATAATATTTTACAGTATTTGGATGTTGAGCGTATTATGCTATGGGTGATGGGTCGAGTGCATGAGTTGGAGTCTTAGGTTAGCAAGCTAAGTATCTCCTCATAGTCCAGAATTGTGCAAAGTTAATGAACACGGGCATCCTAGCACAAACTATGAGATAGCTCGTAGTTGTTAGAGAATGTGTTAAATATGAATATGATGGAATAATGTTTTATCATCCTACTCAGCAAAGAAAGGGAGAATCATGTAACCATAAAGGCAGTGGTAACGCTGTGAAGATTCAGTATAAACTTAAAATAATGTATTTGCTTTTGTAATTGAAAAGTTTTAAAAGTTACCTTCCCCTTTTTGCAAGCATGTCATTGACTAATAATACATCCTCCATCACACAATTTTTAACCATCAGCGCTAAAAGAAAGAGCTATTTCTTGTCCGTAATACTTAGGGATTTGAACATTTTATAAAAATAATAAGAACACTGGATACTGTTTGATCATCGAAGGTAAGCAATGTCGAGTTGGGTGTGTATTTGAATGAGCCACTGCCCTTTAAAAACCGGTAGAAAACCCGGTGCTAATAATCCTGCAGCAGATATGTTGTAAAAAAATAAGGAAAAATACTGGAAGAGAGAAAGGTATTGATTCAAATTAAAGCTACAGTTACAAAAATGAAATTCATTTATTAATTATTGACAATAACTTAATGAGCCACAAACCCAAACTATAAAAGAAGATACCTATATGTACAATAAATTGAATAGTCTTACAGTAGAAAATATAAATATATAATTTCTGCACTATTTACTAAAATGAAATGTGCAATGATATTTTAAACTATTTACAGAAATGACAAGTTTCTTATATATTACATATTTTTTTAATGTTTTGATTTAAATAATAAATTACACTTACAAAGAAATTAAACAAATATCTAGAGCTGCAAATTAAATCTCTATAATATCACACTTTATAATAGTCTGTTAAACAAATAGAGTTTTAAGTATTGCTGCTGTGAGTTCAAATTTTGACAACACTATTTATAAACAAATAAATACTTGTAAATGAAAACCGAAACCTATGGATTAGGTTTTTAAACAAGTGTATTACCAGTTTTGCTGAACTATTGACGTTTCTGGGTCAGATTTCACCAATAAAAATACTAAAGATACAGTTAAGAATCAACTGAAAGAGTGAGCAGAAAGAAGGGAAAAATTGTTGTAGTTTCGAGATTATTAACTTCAAAATCAGTCATTTTGATATTTTATTCAATAAACTAATCATATATTTACTTATTACTTCCTTAGGTGGTGAGTAGATTGCTGCAATAGACAGCACAAACCGAAACTCTCTATTAAAATGCAATAATCTCAAAACGTAAACAAGTGTCACATTATTCATTCATTCCGTGAATTGTAATGTCACATCCGGCAATATGATGGTACAAAATAATACATTAGTTGTTGCTTTATGCTACTTTTTGCTGTTGGGGTATTTAAATTTTTTTTAAGTAATTCGCTTTTATCATACTTGTCCTGTTTTATCACTATCCTTAGAGTTTCATACTTCACCTTAACTGCCAAATTAATAAGCAAAGGCAGAAACCTCTGTAATATTTCATCAATTCCTTAAGACAAATGAAATAAATAATCAAATGATTATCAATAACAATTTTCAAAGAGATAGCAACTTTTATTTTATATAATACTGTGTTTGTTATGTATACAAAATGGTTACTTCTAATGTGACCTTAACACGTAGACTGCCAACTACGAGTTATCTTGTACTTTGCGTTATTGCCTCGGGTATCAGCTACGAGGTTACTCATAGTAAATCAGTGTTAATATGAAAAGATTGGCCTCAAGAAAGAGAACAAAAAAAATATAGCAATGCAGTAACATAACAACTGGTTGAAGCCCGTCTGGGTACGAACTAACTCTTAGTTGGCTTCCCTGAAGAACTTTATTTTACATTTATTGGTTTATAAACCAAATGGTTCATAGGACCATTTTTTAAAAAAAGAATCAAATTTTATTTGCTTTATAGTGATAATTCAAACTGTAATTATATTTTTAAATAAGAAAAATGATTAAATTAAACTGGCTTTCTAGACCGGAATCTTGAAAATTACTGTGGCAGTCAATGTGTTAATGGGTAACAAAATTAAATGACACAGACATAAAACTGTTGAATTAATTAATAATAGTATGAATTTACCAAAACAATTAGAAGTTCAATGAAAGTGCGAAATTAATTACAAAAATTATTCTTGAGGAATACGTTTATCAGAATTTCAATCATTTTGGCAAATCCTTTAGCGAGAAAATAGTATATTATTTACAGTCAACCAGCAGCTCTAGAGAAATAAAACACAAATAACTGTTATTACATGCCTGCTATTATAAATAATATTGAGCATCTGTCGCATTTATATTATTTTGACCTTATTTAAGTTGATTGTAGCATTTGTTGTAGTTGGGGAGACTAGTTGGGATATTTGAGGTCTTGTAAATCTCCTCCATGAGGAGGGAGAGAAGCAAAGGCGATTTTATTCGTCAATGTGGTAAGCACCTTGTTCAGAAGTCCAAATTTCACCTATAAAAAAAAAAAAATCAATTAAATATATGTGCATGGATATTTCAAAGTTTAAAAACCACTATCAATTTAACAAAATATGTGACTACAAGGCAGTGCATTTTATACTTTATTCAGATTGAACTTTTTAAAAAACTACAAAGTATATTTCAAAGTCAGCATGAGTGTAAGCACATAAATTTAGGTGCACTAGTAAACCGTAGATCAACAAAAATTTGTATTTTTTTTTTTTTAATCTTTGACTTAAGAGAAATTAATATGCTAGTCTGGGATTTGAACTCTATTATTCTGATATGCACTCGGACACCTCTACCAAATAGGCAGCTGGTCTTCATAAGAACATGGTAAGGTAATTAAATGCATCACCTTAAAATTTGTTTATGTAAGTAACTAAAATAAAAAAAAAAAAAAAATAGGGTTTCTTTAAGCAAAAGAACATTATAATTAAGATGTATATTCATGGAAATTTAATGGAACTTAAAAATGTCTAAACTAAAAACACTGATGCACTACATTTTTCAACTAGTATAGCATGGCATCATATTTATTTGTTTCAAATTCCAACCTAGCAATCAGGAGTTAAAAATTAAATCACTGATGGCATATTTTGTCCAGAATACTATTTATTGGTTCAATGGAGTTTTTTTTTTTGCACATCTTATTTTATTGTAAAATATGTGTCTTGTGTTTTGTTGTGTGTATTGTATTTTACATATATATATATATATATATATATATATATATATATATATATATATATATATAATATATATAATATATATATATATATATATATATATATATATATATAATATATATATAATATATATATATATATATATATATATATATATATATAAATAATTAAATGAGCATTTGAATACCTTATTTGACATTTGGTGTCTTTTAGAATAGAATGAGAGCAACTTTAGCACAAAAAAAAAAAAAAAAAAAATATTCAATAGAAATTTATTTTATTACTCTGAACTTCATTCTATCTTTAAGAGGACCAATCTTTTTCAAATATTTGATGTATTTTGCCAAACAATAACGAAAAATCAGCTGCAATGAATAATCATTTATCTTACTAAAATACTAGAGAAGAAAGTTTGAGAGAAAAAGTTATATCTCAATATCCTCATTTATATAACCGGATGAACATGTAATAGCTAATATTGTTATATTGAGAACTTGATCACATTAGAAAAAACTAATTTTGCTTAAAACTATTTTTTTTCTGCCACAAGAGGGGGTGGGGGATGGAAATGCCAATATTTTGTAAGAAAAAAAGCTTGACATTATGTAATATAATTTTATTCTCAATGATACTATAATTTAATTCTTGACACAGAAGTATAATATGCCCATGATGTAAAAAAGGTTAAATTACTGTACACGTGCATCATTTTGAGAAATTTATTGTTTCAAAAATAGGATAAGTAATTTTAATTTACAAAAACGCATCACTTGATGCAGTTTAATGTTTTTCTAACAATTATTTTGACACCTTTGATTATGAAAGACTATAGACATTCTCATTATTTCTAAAAATAATCAAATTTTGTGAGATAGTAAGTAGTACATACATCTATCTAGCTAAGAAGACTTTAGGAAATTTGAACAATATTTTAATTGCTTCCTCACTTGTAGCAGCCTCCTTCAGAAAATCTACCACAGCAGGGAGAAATGCAATGGTGCTAGTTTTTTTTTTTTTTTTTTTTTTTTTATAATTTAATAAGCGCTAAACGGCGAGGTTTTCAGCGCCTTGGATTCATTGTACCAACAATTTAGAATTTCTAGTGGCTGTGGATATGGTAGGGATGGGAGCCCCCACGTGGTGCCCCGAGCCTGCCGCGGAACCACCAGCCACACTGAAGGGACCTGGGTTGCCATCTTTACCTTTATGGTCATGATGCTAGTAATTATTTAAATACTTAAATGGAAAATTTTTTCAGGACGTGAAAAATATCATTTCACTTTCTTATTACACAAATGTTACTTAAGAAGTTGCAATAACATTCCTATAGCATTCATTTTATGAAATGCACTATCAAATTTTGGCCAGATTCCGATAAAGTACTTGTGTGTGAGGGGCAGAGGTAAGCATTTATATGCATGGCCTTCCCTCTTTCAGCATGTCAAACACCCTCTTCTACCTGAACAAATCTTCAAATGTGTTTTCCTAAGAGCTAGTGATTCTTTATCTATCAAATCAGCTTCAAATTTCCTTCCTTGAAAAAAAAAAAAAAAAAAAAAAAATGGGAAATTTTGCAAATTGTGGAATAAATTGTAGTCAAATCTTGTTGTGTTTGTGTATACTGAAATATAATAATAAGTATGTTAGGAAACTTATTCTAATATAAGCAAATAAAAGCAAGCTGATCTCAAATTGTAGCAGCCAAGCAGTTAGAAATCCAGGAGCATCCTAAGGAAAAGCTTTTATCTTGATTGGTTAGAGGTCTGCTGGGTAGTCGGATATATAGGCTTAAACAAAACAGATGTGGTGCCATCTGCTCATTTGTTGCATAGATTTCCAAATTCTGCTGTTTATGTCCGATAAATCAGCCAATATGTGTTAAAAAGTTGAGTAGCTACACGGTCTTACTCCTTCTTCTAAATAAGCCTGTATTTTAGTGGACAAGCTATTTTTATCGTCATTAAAGAGATTTTTAAAATTTCTGTAGTCATGACAAATGGCGAAGAAACGGAGAGGTTTCGTACTCACTGGGTGGACAAGTTTTGGCAACTACCTTTTTCGGTATCCTGGGTAAAATAATCTTTGGACTGCAGCCAGAGACTAAGGACGGGAGAGAGGAATCGGAAATATGCATATGTGTGTACATGTACGTGTGTGCAAATATAATGTTTACTGATATTACTTTGATAAGAAATATATAATACTAAATAATGTACATATCTATACTTCGTATTCATTAAATTAATTCTTTCTTATTCATGTAAAATCTACCTGTTTCATAGATTTTCTTTCTCTATCAATTTTGTAGATTAAATGATCTCCTTCAGGTAAAATTGAGGCCAATGTGGAACAGCTTATGATAGTTGGCTGAGAGAAGAAAAGTAGATTCGAAATGAAATAATTATATTTCTATCTACTTTCAATACTCAATATGACAATATTCAAAATTTCTACATAAATAAAACTTGTTTCTAATGAAAGAAACTACTTCGCTTGTTTTTGAAGCATATATATGTACATTTGTATAGAATGAAAGCATGCAAATAGCAACTACAGGTTAATATTGTGTCTACTTTTCAATACTTTACAAAATAGTAAGCATACAACAGAAGAATATACATTTTTACTATTTACATAATACAATATCAAATTATATTTCTCCAATCAGTAAATAAAAGTTTGATCGGAGTTCAGAAAATGTTATACCATTAAAATTAACTTTTTGAAATAATACAAAAATACCAATAAAATATTTTTTGTTCTTATTTTTTTTAATGATCATTGAAGAAAACAAATTTTCCAAACTGAAAAGAATGATCAAACTTATATCTTTTTCCTGTTCTACAAATAAGTATTACTTTTGTAATAATAATAACTCACCCTTAAGAGAAGTTGAATTTTATCCCCAACCAGTGCAATTTTGGCACCTTTGATTTGGCTCTGTGAAAAATTGAAAATAATATTGAGCATTCTCCAAAACAACTGTGCTTTTGGTCTTGTCTGGTGGTGTTTTAAAAGGAAGCATGCTATAGAATATCTTACCTGTCGAAGAACTCACTGAAGTATACACAGCATATTATTACATCTTCTTATCTCTCTAAAAGTAAGGGGAGTAGGTTTTGCTGTAGTTAACTGTCCAACTCGCAGAAAATGCATCATCTTAGTGTTTTCCATAATATGCTTAAATCCAGTATAATTTGGAAAGAAGAATGGAACAAAATTTCAAGCACCGTTTTCTTTGAACGAGATGGTCCTATCCAAATGTATAAAACTTGAAGTGTATAACTCTTTCATGTGGTAAATTGATTAGGCTTTTAAATGCTGCCATGATTTTACAACTGAAACCTTCTAGTTACCACAATTTCGCAACATATTTAAGAAAATACCAGAAAAATACAAAACTACTCATGCCTATTGAAAAAAAAAAATATATTGTAATACTTTCACTATTACGAGATTTAATGCAACAAAAATGTATGCAACTTAGCTTAGAATGACAGACAATGAAAAAACTTCAAATGAGAGTGACGTTTATGAGTGCTCAAAACAAAAACAAATCTAGTTTTCCCCATTTTTCTCAAAAATTGTTATATATTTAGTATTGATTCTATGAGTATTTAATTTTGAAGGTACATAGAAGATACATTATGATTAAAATCTTAGTATATTTGTACATACAAGCCCTTGTTCTCATATAAGGACATGGGTAAGAATAGAACAATCATTTGTAAAATATAGTGCAGTGCATACTCAAAGGAAGAAAATCTGTACAGTATAATTTTGAAGCAAGTCTGAATATTTTTTTGTGTGAAATCAGTTCATATAATACATACACTGAAATAAATAAATATTATTTTTTTAAGTATATATACCTAATAAAAAGCAGTTTTAAAATGAAATTATTGTGGTTAAAATAATGTGGAACAGCAATTTAGTTTTTGGAAAGAATGGTGAATCGGCCCCAGAAGAATTTTGATATTTCCATTTAGAAAATAGTTTTTACTATTATGGGCAAATTTGGCATGCAATGATACTAAATATGGTCAAGTAAATGAGTAAATAATAAACATTCAATCATAGTGATTCTCCATTTTTATCAAAATTTACATTTTTACAATGGAAGGAAAAATATATTTTGGATTTTGATACATATCCCAAATGTTTGGTGTGGCTCTGAATCAGTTTGGAGAGTTTTTAACCCAAAAGTTTTCTAAAAGTTTCTGAAATCAACATAAAAGTAGGTTTTGGCATTTTTAACCATGATACATCATTCTGGCAATTGTTCGACTAACACCACTATTCAAAAGAGCAGGGAATAATACATCAATTTCATATAGTACAGAGTTTACTATTTAATATCCTCATTATTAATATTCATTTTGAAGAGCTCTCTTAAGAGCTCAAGAATTCCTAAAATTTTGAAAAAAATTGTGTTTGTTTCTGACTTACGAAAAAGGTTCATGTAAGTTTTCAGACTCTTACATGCAAAACAGCTAGTATGAAAATATATTGGAAATTGTTATTTTTCAGCCTAGCATTCTCTATAGTGGTCCTAGGGGGCTAGAAATTTAGGAAAAGTGGATTTTCAGTAGATACTGTGAAAGAGCAAGAAATATAAAGTCCTTCTGGGGCCAGTTCACGATTCTTTACTGGCTATAAGAAAAGAGTTCTTAACTACATTGAATATATTGTTTGATACACTTACACTGTTTAAAAAAATTATACAATAGAAACAACAAACATTTAAGGCAATCTTGCATTATGTATGACATCGTTCATGCTCGATGTCATATTCAGAAAATGCCTAATACAAAGCAAGTAAATAAATAAAAATGCAAAAAGCAGATAGTGCAGCTTTCTAACTTTTGGCTTGATTCTTTTTTGTATATTTGTCTGCAGAAATATTTACATAATGTATATACAAAAAGCAACAAAACATACATAATTTATAAATGTAAATTGTTATTGTTATGTTGATGTTATTCTTTTTTATTTTATTTATTTTTTTTTTACATAATTTATATTTATATGACTCACCAAGAAAAATACATAATAATTTTTCCTTGCAGAGAAAATAATTAGTGCTTTATTTGACAAACTTTTTAAGTTACTCGGAAAGCATCTTTTTTCAGTTTCAGTTTGTCATTTACTTTTTAAACCAACTAAAATATTAAAATTAATGGATTTATTAAAAAATATTAAATATGTAACTATTGACTGATTATTCATACAGAAAGGTGTATACTTGATTTCTTGAATTCAAATTCACTAATTGGCAAGCAAATTTTCAAATGTAGTATACAATATATACTTTAAAACTCTCTTCAATAGAAAAGAGATCTGTGTACAAAGTTTTTGAGAATATTCTTCTGAGACTGTGAGGTATTGATTCACTGATAGTGTAGACATGTTTTTAAATATTAAGCTGTAAAGTAATAAGTGAGTTATATGTGTAGATCCTAAGTTAATAAATGAGTTTAATAACCTAAAATAAAAAAAGTAAACTCACAATTACTCCAGCGCCTCCATGACCGCCAGCGTCTACTGCAACTCCTCCTCCAGCACCACCGCCGCCGCCTCCTTTGCTGGAGCTAGACAAGCTGAGGATGCTGCCCAAACCACTTCCACCTCCGTCTCCACCTCCAGACTGAAAAAAAAAATCATTACTACTGAATCTCACTTTACATTTGAATAGTCAATAAAAAAAAAAAAAAAAAAAAAAAAAAAAAAAAAAAAAAAAAAAAAAAAAAAAAAGAAATGTCTATGAAGAAGTAATACATTTTTTGCTGTAAAGTTACTAACAGTTTATGTCAAACATTAAAATATGGTTCATTATATTAAAATTATGTTTCACATAAACATTTTCTGGTAGAAAAATGTGAATTTTTAAATGTAATATTTTACTGGAAAGAAGAGATACACAACCCTACAATTTGTCGAGTTTTGGTAATGCAGATCCATAAAAATTATATAAAAATATGGTATGATTAATTTTAATCTCTTAGGGTTACTTGAATATATATACAAATGTGTGTATGTAAATTATTTTTGGAAATTTTTGGGGTGAATTTTTTTTAAACAAGTGATTATTACAATAATACAATAAAAAGGGACCTGGGCCTTTCGTCCTTGTTCACTGCGACCCTATTGGATCTATTGTGATTTGCGTCCCTATCTTACTCCCTTGAGCAAATACAGTTGATTATTACTAAATTTTTAGTAGTTGCTTTGTTCTGTTAATGAAGGAATATATTAAGTAAGAAGTAAATAACAAAAATATTGTGTCAATTTCATCTCCTGCTTATTTTATTTTAATTGACTTTATTTTGTTTAGTTTTTATATTTAATTTTACTTTTAATTATAATTCAGGTATGAAAAAATGTTTTATGTGATAGAAATATTTATATCAAACATCTAAGATGTAAAAGGCTGTTACGAATGCTCAAATCAATTGTTATATTCCTGAGAGTTACTTTGAAGGGTAAAAAAGGGCGAGTGTGGTAAATCATTTGTATATAATTTTTTTTTTTTAATACATTACCTAGGGATAACGTTTACAATGATAGCCCTAAAAGAATTTAAGAATGCAAAGCTAAAAAATAAAGGAAATAAAAAGTTATTGGCATTAAAAAACAATTTGCCAGTTAAATTTTAAACACTTCCAGAACCAAGTATAGAACTCATAATTACATAAAACAAGATTGCAGAAAAATAGCTTTTGAAAAAAAAATATCCAGGAGCTCTGGAATCAATAAATAACAATTTATGTAAATAGTAATTTTGTCTACTAAAAAACTAATCCAAATAACAGTATCTACTAAACTACTATAACTAACTACAACTTCAAACTAAAGTCTACTGTGCCAGAAACTACTGTACATTTCTGAAAGATATTCAAAATAATTTATCAACACATTCAAAGGCAAGTCTACATGAACCTTACCTTGTCATTTAGATGGCGATGATTCAGGAATATAAGACTAGAATCTATAAATTAATTAATAAAACATTATTTATTCTAGATAAATTATATTAGTCTCACATTTTGTTTTTTATTTCTGATAAATAACCCATTTTCAACAAAAAACATTGTTAAAAATTAATATAGAATCAAAAAAAATTACTATGTTTTTATTTTTTATAAAATACTACACATCACAAAAAATTGTTTCTCGCAAAATATTTATTTCTTATACTAAATTTTTGTATTAATAATTTATATACTTAATTTCATTTTTATAATAAGGTCCTTACTTTCTCATTGATTATTTGTTTTTTATTATAAGATTATTTTATTTTTTGAATGCCCAATGGCTGTGAGTATTAAGTTATGAGCACTCCGTGCCTAAGGTGGTGTTTCCGATTCCCACTAGGGATAGTGACCTTTCTTTTGAAAAAATAAAATGCACTAGCCCTATCCTGGCAAGAAAAGTGTGGTGACTTGTAGATAACACATTTATAAAATCTGTGTTATGTATAAGTGGGGAGTAAAATTCAAATAAATAATATTTATTTTAATGGTATATTGGATGCCATTTCAGTGACACTGAAGGTTAACCCTATAATATTAAACCGATTTGGATCATAACTGTGGGCCCATTTAATATGTTCAAACTCTTCATGGTTGAAGGAGATCAATATAAATATTCAGTTTATTTATTTACTATTGTTACATTTTATTTAGATAACTCTACTAGCTTTTCGGAGTTTTTACAACTCATGGTGATGCACTGTCACTTTTTTTATTTTCTTAATATTATGGGTTAAATGTAAATAAAAATTAAATATTTGAAATTTTATTTTCCAAGGAAAGAAAAATGGCTAAGGGTATCCGATTTTGTTTGGTGACATTCCATCCTCTAAGGCTGATTTAATTGAATGTGTAACATTGTCAGAAATTTGAATTATTATAATTCATAAAAATGTATGTGTCAACCTGAGAATGAGATAGAGATTATTTCAACTGCAGTATTTTTGTGCATGCCACTAATTAAATTGGAATTGAAAATAAACTCTTCTAATAGAGTAGACTTAATTTTAATAAAGATGCTAAGTGTCAAATATATCGGAAGCAAGACATAGAGGTAGCTGCAAAGAAAACTCAGCAAAAAGTTGTGCTTATCAGATAAAGTTGAAAAATGTGGAACACACTTTTTAATGTGTATTTAGGGCGGCAATCAGGACTGAGGCTGATGGACATCATCATTTTGTAGTTCATGCACGACTAAATATACAATTTAGAGTTAAATATTCTATTCTATATGATCAGAGTAACAATCTCATTTTGGGATGTGCAATGTGGCCACTACACACTTATGTAACAGATTTTTATGACGCTTTTTTTTTTAGTTTACCCTTATAGTGAAAGCATGTTCCATGCTAAAAACAGGGAGCCAAACTATGACAAAGAAATGAGGATCTGCTGTTTTCTGTAAATTGTACATTCCTGATCTTGTTTGAAGAGGGGGGGGGGGATGAGATAATTTGTTTCAATGCAATTCTTTGTAATAGATAATGACCTCATTTTATACTAATATTATTCTAGTAATAACTGTTGTATTTTGATATAGAAATTGATGATAGATATGTGGGAAAAATACAACAGTCCTGAGAAATTATAATTATATAAAGAGAAAATTGATTTTTAAAGAAATATAGTTTGGAAGAAAGTTTTTTCTTACACTGCTTGAAGATGACAAAAGAGGTACTAAAAGGTTGAGGATTGATCCTGAATCAGATCCAGCACTGGCAGAAACAGAAGCGCCACCATCACCTCCAGGACTTCCACCGGCTCCCTAAAAATCTAATGGTTGTACAATCTACAACAACTAACTACTTCATATCAAAGGTTATCATGTATTTTGGAGAATTCTAATTCACTCATCATTTTTGTAGAATAGTTTGATTTTCTTATATTAAACGCAAGATGTTTTCATACTTTAAAAGCATGCCAAACAAATGGATTTATGTATAAGTTAAGAGTATTTGTGAAACTAGCAGTGAATTGCTTGGGTATCATTTTCATCCCCACCTCCATGGGCTATGATAATGCACAGTTATTTTAAGGCCTAGAGCAGGTATGGGCAACCTTTGTGGGTCAAACTTTAGTGTGCAATACGTCCGCGGGTTGCGTATGTGGGTAAAAATAAAATAACATAGGATGTCAAAGTAGTGTTCATAATTTTTAGCGATAGATATCTGGCAGGAAATAATACGACAATGTTATTACAATACAATTTATTAAAATAACAAAATAAAATGAAAAATAGGTACAACATTATAATTAAATTGTGAAATTTGTTCAAAATGTCTTGCAGGCTGGTTGTTACCTACATATGGCCTAGAGTATGGTGAATCACAAAGTTTTATAGGTAATGTTCATGAAGTTTAATGGTGGACTTCGAAATGCTGGATAAAACCAGTTATCTTTGCATAATAAAGACAAACATCTAATGCTTTAGCTACAGGTGACACATTTATGACAGGGCCACATCTGCAAATGATCAGGAATAACAGCATATACCTCTTGGGGGGGGGGGGGAGGCACACTTCATGGATATTTAATTCATTAGTATCTACAAAACTTGTTATCCAATAGTCTTAAACCCCTGACCAGACGAGAGTTGGAAAGGGTCGTTTCATCAGACCGTCTTGTAGATATCATTTAAAATTGTTTCCACCTCCTTTCCCAATCCTTTATTTTTCCAAACCTAAATTCCTACTATTCTTTCTATTGCCTTCATCATCACTGCACACTCAGTCCACACCAACACTCATGACTGTTCATATAAAAAAATATGAGGTTGTAATAGAAAAGATATAAGATGAAATCAGTTTTATTATCTAAATTTGAATAATTATAACAGAAAGGAAATGTATTTTTTTTATACTTGATACTGCCCTAGATGCAATTCAATTGAAAAATATGAAATATGTAACTATACAAATACATAAAAAAAAAAAGTATTCCTTAATGCATCATTAAAATTTATATTACCCACAATATTTTTATCTAAATGTTCTTATTGAAATATAAAAGAAAGGTTAAAATGTACAAATTATTACTATGGAAAATGTTACCAATCGATAACCTTCTAACAATTTTAAAGGATAATTCATTAGGCAAAAATACAAAATTTAGGGCTTGATCTAAAAACAGACATATATTTAAGAGTGTTTTATTATTGACTTTAAATAATTAGAGAAGGTACATCTTTTTTTTCTTAATCCCATAATAAAAGTGTTTACATTTTGAAAAACAATAATATATTTTCAGCATAATACAATTCAGAAACTTAGTATGATACATTTCATTAACAAGTCACATATTTAAGAATATCATCTAACGTTTATTTTTAAAGTTCTTCTTATTTCTCTGTTTGCCCATGAAACGAAACCTTTTTTGTACTTTCTTCTTGTCAACAAGAGCTTTATGATGCAAAGCAGCTTGGACTTTCAGCTCTTTTCCAGACCTCATTTTCTTTGCTCCAGGCTTTGCTGTATAGCCACAGAACTCAGGGGTATTTTCTTCTACTTGACTGTGCTTTCTCTTTTTATTTTCAGGCTTTTTTGGTAGAGGTTCATTATTTTTTTCACTTGATGGTTTCGGTTGAGGATTTTGACTTTTAATTTTCCGTTTTTCCTTTAACCGCAAAGCTGCCTTATTTTCAATAGAAAAACCAACTATCGGCCGTTTAGTTTCTTTGAATATGTGGGGGTTATTGTTGATTTTTCTTAAGGCAGCAAGGG
The DNA here is from genome assembly GCA_946811695.1 of Gonocerus acuteangulatus. Classification (NCBI taxonomy): domain Eukaryota; kingdom Metazoa; phylum Arthropoda; class Insecta; order Hemiptera; family Coreidae; genus Gonocerus; species Gonocerus acuteangulatus. The sequence goes on along the minus strand of OX328127.1, from coordinate 57,297,908 downwards.
CAGGCTCTTGTCGACTGAACGTTACAAAACCAAAACCTTTGGACCTTCCAATTCCTTTTTCATCAAGGTCTTTTAGATTTCTTATTATTCTAGCTTCTGTTATGACAGATCCTTTGGGGGCATTTTCTTTAAAAACTTGTCTCAGTTTGTCATCATCATAAAAAGGTGGAATATTATGAACAACCAAGCGATTAGTTGAAACAAATTTGTTCAAGTTCCTCAATGTTTGTGTTTTCCAATGTTCTAATTGTAGTCGTTTGCTCATATCACTTTCAGAGACACCCTCAGCAGCTGGTGAACCAGCCAGTATAACTCCTTCTCGTAGGAGGTACAAATTTCTATTATCCTTAGGGCATTTTGTTTCTGACTTCTGGAGAACTTGATTCTTCTTCAATGCAATATAAGCATCCAATTTGGTGCCTTTAAGAACTAACTTAGATTTCCCATAAATTATGTCCTCAACAACTGATTTATCACTGAATTTTACAAAAGCTGTTCCTTTAGAATGCTCAGTTAAGGCATCCATACAAATCACAGCATAAACAACAGTTCCAACTTGTTCAGCACATTTCAACAGATCATCATCAGTTGCAGAAAATGGAACATTTTTTAGAAATACTGTTCTGCCATCATCTACATCATTAGGGTCATACTGAAAATGGAATTTTTTATTTTGTTTTTTATCTTCTGAAGGAAATGTTTTCTTACTTGCCTTGTTTTGTTCTTTTTCTGGACTAGTATCTGACTCTGCATCACTTTCTGATTCTTCATCATTTTCTGAGTCTCCATCACTTTCTGATTCTTCGTCATTTTCGCTTTCTGAGTTGTCACTTGCTGAATCTTCAACCTTTGAATTATCGTTCTCATCTTCTTCTTCTTCTGAAGAATCTTCAGGTTCTTCTTTTATTGTAGGCTTTTCCTCGTCAGAACCCAATTCTTTTTTAATGGCTTTAGTAAATTTACTTTTTGGCAAAGCCCAGTCTACAACAATAGGTCTACCCAAGAAAGGTTGACCACTAAGTTTTGAAATAGCTTTAGCGGCACTTAATTTATCATTGTATTGAATAAAACAACAACCAACAAGTTTGTTTCCTTTTTTCAAGATATTCACTTCTGATATTTCACCAAATTTTGAAAAATGTTTTTTAATCAAATCTTCATTGCTCTTGAAGGACAAGTTCCGGACAATTAATCTTCCAGACCTCAAATTCTTTGTCTTACCTTTTTGATTGCTGTGTTCTTGTAATTCATCACCATTTAGTCTTTTGGGTGTTTTTTTATTTTTCTTACTATCATTTTTATCCTCCTTTATAACCATTTTTGCAGAAATCTTCTTCATTGAAACTCTGAAATGACTCCAGGATCATTCAGATTCAATAAAACAGTTGCAACATTTCAAAGGAATGTAGAAATAAAGACGATTTATAAAAGCGCACAAATTTCTTAACGCATTAAGTTAAACAACAAAATAAACAGAACCATGCTGTTGGGGAGGTAACTTACACTCTTGGGTTTCATTAAGGTTATGTTTCTTCCCAAAGTGAAAGGACGGTAAGCGGCTGCTACGGTCAAACCAGTATTCTAACAAGCAGGTTTTATGACGTCAGTATTGTGTAATTCTAACATTCTTGCTCATGTTTTACCTTCTTGCTCTTAGAAATATTTCTGTAACTCTAGCATATGTAAAGCACATATTTTCTCACGTTTATCCTAGAAAAATTGTATTACATCACTACATTTGTGTATGTGACGGATTAAACGTCCAATGAATATAATTTAATATTGATCTTAAGATAAGATTAGTTTCCAAGGTGTGAATCAAACTGAATATTGGAATAACTGTCTACTGTCTTTTCTAAACTGTAGTAAGGGAAATAAAATTAACACATAAAGAAAAATAACTTATTTTATCGAAAGGCACATATAAATGCCACAGTAAATGAATAAATACGAAAACAATTAGAGAATTTAAAGTAACGACTTATAGAAATTGTTCGAAATTTTAGTTCTTTATAACTGTCTTTAATATTTCAATTTATATGGCATGAATTAGAATTTTCAACCTATTACATGATAACCAATATTTAATGGATAACTTACGGCACTACTGGAAGATAGGAGAGGTCCAACTAGACCTAGGATAGAGCCAGAGTCAGATCCAGCTGCTGCACTTGCTCCGTCACCTCCCGAGCCACCGCCCTAAGTTAGGTCACAACAGTTCTACAACTATCTACTCATTTAAATAATACAAATATTGATTTAACTACATTTACTGCTATGGTACAACAAAAATAGTAAATTTTACAATACTTACGCCTTAGATATAGTTGACTAATCAAATGACAGCATATAATGAAATTAAAAATACGAGTCTCCGATTTGGTCTAAGCTACAACTACCTAGTGGAATAGTTACAAAAAAGTATATTAACGCACTAAGATTACTTGACGATTAATCCAAATTGACACGCATTGAAGCATTTTTTTATTTACCCCTAATAACTTACCTTTTTCATGTGTAATTAGCACTTTCCTCCAAAGGAAAGTAGCTATTGAGGTTGGACTCATGACGGAATTTTTGAAAAATTTCTTCAAATCTTTATCGATCCTACCTAGTAGACACCGAAAATGACCCCCGTTAAAATTATATATATATATATATATATATATATATATATATATATATATATATATATATGTGTCTGTTAACACGATAGCTGCCAGAGTTTTTGTTTTTTCGTCACGAAACTTTGTATATAGCATTAAATTAGCAAACGATTGAACGAGTTCGTTAACCACCAAAGTCGGTCCACCGGAAGGGGGGGTTTACCCCGAACCCGAAACACTAATTTGACCATGTCAGCCGTAATATTTTTTATATTTCAACGATACTTGGTATTCGTAGTGGTAATATAGAGAGAAAAGTGAGATATAAAAATGAACTAAATCGGTTCATTAGGAGGGGGGGGGGGTTTACTCCGGACCCACAATACCAATTCGCCACTACCAGCCGTGATTTTTGGTATATTTCGACGAAACTCGGTATTCGTAGTGGCAATCCACAGGTAAATATGTGTTGTAAAAATAAACTAAATCGGTTCATTAGGAGGGGGGGGGGGTTACTCCGGACCCACAATACCAATTCGCCACTACCAGCCGTGATTTTTGGTATATTTCGACGAAACTCGGTATTCGTAGTGGTAATCTACAGGTAAATATGTGTTGTAAAATTAAACTAAATCGGTTCATTAGAAGGGGGGGTTTACTCCGGACCCAAATTCCTAATATACTCATACCGGTCGTAATTGCTGCTGTATTGTAACGAAACGCGGTCATTGTCGTGGGTAACTCATGAGAAAGACGTGTTGTAAAAATGAGCTGAATCGGTCAATCGGAAAGCGGGGGTTTAATTTGTAATATATTTCAATAGAAAAGCCCGCCAGACGTAGGTTCACAAAGCCGCCGCAAGGAGCGCTTTGTATCTAGAGGGACTGTATCCTGTTCCTGCGTTAGATCAAAATACGATAATATGAGGTTTTTTGTATTTATTACGTAGTGTAGTAGGTACCATGTGTAAACATAACTCTGGAAGCAAATTAATAATTGTTCAGTTACTCATTACAAATTTAAAAGAGAACTATTCATGTTTTTATTTTATTTATGTAGGATATTTTAAGCAAATTGTTCTGGAAAGCAGTCTACACTACCCAAATTCTGAGGAAAGTGCTTAGTTATGCAGCTCCTGCGTGACGGACTTTGTATTTGTCACTTAACTCTTACTTTCAATATCCTTTTTATATCGTGCATATTAATCTGCATATGCTTTTAGGGCAAAAAAAGTAATATTTTTGCAAGATTCGTTTTTGCCGTAAAATCAAAAGGCTTATTGATTATAGAACCCAGTTGGATTGGTATGTACTGGACAATACGGGACACGTCACCATGTCTCTATGGAATTTGAAAATCATGTTTCCCATTTGAAAAAAAAGTTCTTAAAACATGAAAAAATAGGTTGATTAAGTTTTGAAAATTTCAATAGTGAAGTCTTCAGAAGTATTATGATGGGTATTTATGAGAAGAGAAGTTTGCATTACAGCTAAGTAAATTTGTCAACCCTGCATCCGCTCCCATTCGACTCCTTCACTACTAAACTAGTACTGGTAAACTGAAGTTAGCTAAAATACAGCAGCCTTTACTACAGTTATATCTTAAAATTAACCATATTAACATTTAAATGTTATTTAAACGATATAAATCACAATAAATTATGATTTAAATAGGTTCCAATAGACAATATCACAAGCAAATTAACCTTTGAGGATTCTGTTTATTCATTTATGTTGTGGTTAGTGTTATTTCAACAAACAGCAATTATATTGGTTAGACCACGTCTAAGTAAAAAATGACTCATTTGGGTAGAGCTAAAACTCTTCATTTTTTACATTCCAAAGTTATCATGCATTGACATAAATGAATATAAATAATATTTGTAAAAAGAGAAAGATATATCTTTGTTTTTACGAACAAAAAGGATATTAACGATTATAGCCGACCCTATTTATTATTAACAACATTTTGACATAAAGAAATTCGAAAATCTTTTTTCGTAACTGTTTTGAATTTTATTAAATTATTTTGACGATTAGTCTCCTAATATATTTTAGTATATATATACTAATTATATATTTTAGTACAGTTTTGAACAAATTGGCATTATTCTGCTTGTAGCCTACAAGCAGAATAATGCCAACAAGTTGCAGGCCACATGCAGAGTAATGCGGGTAAATATTCTATATTTTCTTATATCAATTGGGTTAAATCATGTATTGGAAATTTTTCATAGCTGTTAAAAAAACAAAAACAAAAAAACTTATTCTTGCAACGCAATCCAAAACAAACCGTCTTCTTCAAAGATGTCCATAACAACTTCTCCTTAGAATCTGTATTTGTATCAATATTCACCTGTTTAGGCTTAAAATGTATTATTACTGTCGACACGCTCAATCCTTGAAATAGGTTTATTGGCAAAGAGATGAGAACTTTAGACAGTATTGTGCGAATTGCTAAGGAAAAATGAGGAGAGTGCCAAATCCCGAATATTTCATGCTAATGTATAATCCGAATTGTGTTACTCTCATTAACATCTGGACAACACTTAGAAGAGTTGGGTTATTGTAATTTTATTTTGTTAGTAGGTTTTGGTGAACTTTATAGAGGCTTAAATTTTATTTATATCAAAGCTCAATAATTATCTTAGCATTAATTAGTCTTTTTAGTGGTTGATTTTCCAGCCTTAATTAAAAATCAAATATTAAACCGATGAATTTATGGGGAGTTTTTATCGTTTTCCAGACGAAAAAAACAAATATGTTATTTGTGTTAATGAGTGATTTCAATACAACTCACAGCACTGCTCGAAGAGAGTAGAGGTCCAACTAGTGAAAGTATAGACCCAGAATCAGATCCTGCAGCTGCACTTGCGCCATCGCCGCCTCCCTGATGAGCGAAAAATTTTAATGTTTTTCTGGGTTTTGTATAGTAATATTGGTTACTGTAAACTGATAAAACGGAAAATCTCGATGATCATCAATTGTGTGAACTGCACAAGATTCATAGTTAAGTGCTTAATGTGTACAGGTTAGGTTGCGTTTTGTATAACAACCTATTTTGAGTGCTCTGTTTAGTTATATTATATATTTTTTGGTGGGTCGCTATGTAAACAAAATGCATTTTTTGCTTTTAGTTACCAAAAGATCAACATGCACAAACTGAAGAAGCTGGCTAAAATGCCGGGGAAAACTTCTGAGTTGAAAAACCACACCGCTGGTGAGAAAGCTCCAGATGAATGTGGAGAAGTGTAGAGGTATTAGAATTAATATATTCAAAATTATATTTAATGTCACAAGCGATGTCCATTTTCACTACTTTATTTTAAAGGTAAATAGCGACGCTTGTCTTGAAACGTATTTCACTGAATGGGTAAATCATTTGAAACATTTTCTCTCTTTTGGTACAATCGCATAATATTAAGTACCCTTCAAAATAGAATATCATTAAATAATTTTCATGAATTCTGCTCTGTGACAACCAATGATGCTTTTGAGGAACATTGATAGCAGATTTTTGTATGAATATTTTGAAGTCAAGAAAGTGCATAAATGTATTATCGAGTATAGGGACGGTAATATTATTACATGAACTCAGGCTGGCGCCACTCACTCCATTAGTCGTGTGCATTGTGTACTTTTATCTGAAGATACAAGTTATTTTATGAATCTACACCAAATTCATAAAAGATATTTAAAAGAAACACACAATGGCTGGTGCATAAGCGAATGGATAGTGAAGTGCGAAGTGTGATGGGGTCAATTTCATTATGTCAGTGATCTATTATAATCACTGATTGGTGATTGAAGTGCTGAATGTTATTACTGATTCAGTCGTAGATTAACTCACTGCACTGCTGGATGATAATAGAGGTCCAACTAGATTTAGGATGGAACCAGAATCCGAACTTGAGGTTTCTTCAGTACCGCCTGATGAGTCCTAAATGAGGTAAGCATTTCTACTCACTACACATATCAAAGCCTACGTGTGGTATATATACAGTCATACACTAACTACATATGGACTATACATTACATACATGTGGACTATATTGCAAATTTACTCTAAGCAAAGTAGTGTTTAAATTAAGGAAATCAGTGATTGCCTGCACCGCAGATACTGAATGAAGGAATTTCTTGAACAAAGCAATGAACTTTGTATTTTTAATTTTAAGAGGACTTGGCTGACCAGTGGCGGCGCTACATAATACAGACACAAACCCTCTGATCTCCACAACAATGATTCTATTAATTTCACAAAGTGGCACTCTCAGAACCACCTCGCCATCCTCAGGGTGCCACGTATGTCACAATAAAGCAATTTACACAGACTCCAGACGCAATCTAGACATGTTGAGTCTGCGTACGAATCACCAACAGTGAGACAAGTGGTTCACAGACCATGATTCTTAAAGAACTAATAAAATCAATTTTGTGGAGATCCGAATTTGTTGTACATGAGCTTTTGAAGACAGAGATTCATTTTGAATACTCACTGTTCATTACAAAAATAAAATAGCACGGGGACATAAAATTTATTCGCAAACAATAAATTATTTTTGTATATGATTTCATGTTCACAGATTGTTTCGTTTTTGCCACATAGACCTAGAAAGATCAAAATAAGCAGGTTGCCGTTTCGTTTAACAAATTCCTAAGTTAAAATATCCTCCATCAAACAAAATTACAATGTAAACAAATAATAATAATAATGTAATAAAAATAATATCTAATGTTTACTTATACTAAAATATAATTCTATTTACACTACACACTTGAAACAAATACTTACGTGCTGCAAATCTACAAGATACCTTTACTTATACGACATCAAATCTATTATACTACTACTTTATACAATACAAACAACAAAGGTTTATTTATTGTGCTGTGATAAAACATATCTATTTCTCTACGTCATACTTGGTGTACACATCTACCTTGAGAAATACATGCCTAGACATCTGTTTGCCTTCTGCTACACATACAGTGCTTCGAGAAGAGCGACACATTATTTAACTTACAGAACTACCAAGTAGAGGTGTCAATAGTCCGAGGATGGAACCGGAATCTGAGCTCCCTCCTCCTCCACCTTCTTCATCTCCTCCACCGCCCTATAGGTAGCGTTGGCGAAGCGAAAAAATAAAGCAAATGCATATGTTATATTAACAAATCTACAAGAAATGTTAGGGTTTGAAATAAAATGACTGTAACTGGAGCATACTTGCAGGAGCAGATCAGATTTAGGAAACAAATATTGTTTGATGTAAAAACAGCTCATTAAGGTTATTTTTAACTAACTATATATGTTTTTGTATAATGGTTACTGTTTAGCTTTTGGAATGTTTTTAAATATCAACTGCAATTAATAATTCAGTTAACGTTTTAACATACGCCGAATGTATGTAACTATTGAAGTTTCACTATAGCGTTTTTAAAGGCGAATCTCTGCTTACCAAACGAATTTATAAGTTCGTTAACGATGAATAGCTTAAACCTTCCTTGCTTCGAAATTGGGTATGCATAGTGCTCAAATAATGAATAAAGGTGTCATGAAAATAACACAAGTCGGTGAATCAGTATTGGGGATTTGACTGAATCACACAAAATCTAAAAAGGAAAATGTAAAAAAGCTCCAGTGGGGAGTAATTTTTGTTCTCTTTCACCGAAACTAATGAGACTATTAAGTCAGCTAGCTTTCGCAGCTGTTGAAGGATACTATAAAGTAGGTAGATAAATGATCATAAATATACGTACAGACAAAACACTGGGCTTATTTATAGAATCGATTGGAAACGGATATGCGTTCGAGTTTTGACATTTGCCCTTGTTAGTATTTAGGTGCGCAGACGTGTTCAGGAGACGTGGCGCACATTGGCGCCTACGGTTCTTGGTATGAGGATTTTGAAGGTATGCACCAAATATGAAATATTCATATATATTCTTCTTTAACTTTAAATTTACGCATATTCCATTCGAATTGGAGGAAAAAAACCTAACAATTATGCCTCAAGAACTTCATCCTATCTCCCATTCATTTTTTAAAGTCCAGATTGTGTACTCGTGCCTTGGATTATCTACTTATTTTTACGTAAGTCTTTAGTTTCGTGTTTTTTTTTTTTTTTTTTTTTTTTTTTTTTTTTTAAATTTGTTTATTCTTTGTGTTTATTCGTTTGGTCGTAAAATCTGTACTTCTCCAAATCAACACCATGCAAGGAAGCCCCACGATACTCACGCTGTTACTGCTGGACCCAAGTAGTGGCTGCACCAATCCTAATATAGAGCCTGAATCAGAACTTCCTCCACCACCTCCTTCCTCGTCGCCGCCTCCGCCCTAGTGAAGCTCGATTAGATAGCGAGAAGAATAAAGCTATTTACACTTATGAGACTATTGAAGTTGTTGTACTTACGCTACTTGAGCCCAGAAGGGGCTGTACTAATCCTAGGATGGACCCAGAATCAGAGCTGCCTCCACCGCCTCCTTCCTCGTCACCACCTCCGCCCTAGTGAAGCTCGATTAGGAAGCGAAAATAATGAAGCTATTTACATTTAAAAGACTATTGAAGTTGTACTTACGCTACTTGAGCCCAGAAGGGGCTGTACAAGTCCGAGGATGGACCCTGAATCAGAGCTGCCTCCACCGCCTCCTTCCTCGTCGCCACCTCCACCCTAGTGAAGCTCAATTATAAAGCGAGAAGAACGAGGCTTATGTACATTTATGAGGGTATTAAAGCGATTTTTTCTACTTACGCTACTTGTACCCAAGAGGGGCTGTACCAATCCTAGAATTGACCCAGAGTCAGAACTGCCTCCACCGCCTCCTTCCTCGTCGCCGCCTCCACCCTACCAGAGAGAAGCCAGCATGCCAAGGATATTTATAGGTTTAAATTTGAAACGGAAAGATTTAATACAAATAATTAAAATATGCAGATTCTATTCTTCCATTGCAGAGATAGCAAAATAAAGAAACTAGAATAATGTCCCCATGGTTATATTTGCGAAAGCACTAACTGTAATCAATTAATGACCGATATGTGCTATTATTTCACAATTATCATAGGAAAACCACTTGTTCTAGGGCCAACTGGATGGTTAATGCATTTTGACGCAATTATAAACGGATTTAGCAATGTAGGACGAGGATGAAAGACTTTTGAGATCAGGGTCGGTAAACCTTTTTGACGAAACATAAAATAATAAGAGGAAACGTTTGGTGAACGAAAGCACTAAAGAACAATTTTACTAACACCTACGAACAATTTCAGACTTTTGAATATTCTGCTGAATATCTCAAAAATGCTCCTCTGTTGGGTAATTGTATTTATCGTCCTCTATGCGAATAAAGCACATTCATTACTTTCTCTCTGGTGCATCCCATACAGTCTCTTAATTATATCCAATTTAGGGAAAAAATTACTTCAATGCAAATCGTTGCAAAGCAAGAAAATATTAGAGATTATTCTTCCATTGGTAAACGCCTTTTTTTACCCATGAAACTTCCTAAACATGGAACATTTAAATAAGAGAAAAAATGAAAATTTTGGGAAGAGTGAGGAACATTGGCCTATTAGAAGTGGTGGTGTAGCCGAAACCCACTTCTAGGGGTTGAGAATGCTAGAGGGTGTCGCAATTTACATCTCTTCTTTTTAATTGAACTTCTGCATATAAAATACAAAAAAGCATGGAGATATTGAGTCCCCTTAGAAAACCACTAATAACTTGTTCGGTATATTTACAAAATATATTTGTGCAATAGATTGAAGTTCCCAAATATTAACGTTAAACCGACTTACACTGCTCGTTCCCAAGAGAGGTTGTAGAAGTCCTAAAATAGAGCCAGAATCTGAACTGCCACCTCCTCCTCCTTCCTCGTCACCTCCACCTCCCTGAGATTTATTTATATAAAGTATATACATATATATTTTACAATTTTTACAAGGTTTAGGTTTTCCTGTGAATGGTACTTACGCTGCTGGTGCCCAGAAGGGGTTGCAAAAGTCCCAAAATTGATCCAGAATCTGAACTGCCACCACCACCGCCTTCTTCGTCGTCACCACCGCCTCCCTGGTTATCGGTTTATCAAGCAAATGTTTTATTTTGAATGGAAAGTGTTAAACGGATGTTAAGAACAAAATTATTAGGTTGGAAAGATAATAGTGCGCGGGAACTTTATTTATAAATTTTGTGAAATTAATAGTTCCTCGACGAGGACTGCAGAAGTCGAGCATCGTAAAAATTAATAGAATAAATACATATTCAAATAGTTTCAAACATTATTAGGATGGTTAAAGAGACAAATAAAATATGCTTGCATTTATAATTAATCCGACAATATCTTTAACCGTTTTAAAGAAAACTTTCTTTGGGTACTCAAAAACGATGGAGAGAAGTTTCCACTCCCACCAGAAGGGAGAACTTGCCAGTTGATGTTTTATTTTAATTTTACCGTTCGTCTAGTTCATTAAAAGCGCACATTGTGGTAGGTGCATTTTGTTGAGTTTGCCTTTGCATTAAACGAGAAATCCACGCAGAAATAAAAGTCAAACTCGCAGGAACTGCGTCATCTTAGCGCGTTCCGTCCATATCCCTAGTGCCATTAGTAAAGGAATAGGAGAAGCATTTAAAAATATTTAAAAAAAATGTAAACACCCATACCTATGAAATCTCAAAGAAAATCAAGATTGTCGGCAAGGCACAGGAAAGAGTATTCTATGCGGTAATTACTCCCTCCGCCTGGCTCTAGGTGAAGAGTGTTGCAATCTGTTTCTCATTTCTTACCCGTAGACGACAATACTAAAAGGGTGAAACTAGATTAAAAACGTTGTTAAATGCTACCAAGCGCATATTTATGTTATCTGTTTTGGTTTCAGAAGTATGCCATTCTAATGGCCAATTTCAGTTCATATAAACTTTTTGAGCAGTTATTGCGCTTTGAAAAAGACACTTGTGAACATTGAAAGTGCATTAGCATAAAAAAAAAAAAAAAAAAAAAAATAATGTTGATTTAAAAAAAGTAAGGTAAAGTTGAAAAGTAATATGCACTGTCAGAGAAAATGTTGAAGAGTTTTTCCACAAAAAACAAGGTGCTTTCTTAAATAACCTATAGAATATCATATGTCTGGAACAAAAAATGATACAAACGTGCTGTTATCAGCATTTTACTACATTTAAAGTCTAGTTTCGTCTTTTTGGGTATTGTTCGCCATCTACTGGCGATACGCCGTGTATAGTAGCACGCTATAATGAAGTTCTTCCTGATATGCAGAATAGTGTAAAAATAAGATTGTGCAAATGAACCGCGAAGAAGCATAAGCTTGGATTATTTTCTTTCCAATCTAATAATTAGCCCTGAAGCAGAAAGAAAGCAGTTATAAAACTCATTATGAACAATACTTACACTGCTTGTTCCAAGTAGTGGCTGTATAAGTCCTAGAATTGAACCCGAATCTGAAGAACCACCTCCTCCACCTTCGCCTTCTTCGTTCTCTTCTTCGCCACCTCCTCCCTAAGTCGCAAGTGTATCTCATTTAAAAATTGTGTTTCTTGTGGTCTCTAATGTGCATTATCAATAATCTAACTAATTAAAACATTAATATTGCAGTTATTATGTGTCGTTATATATTTATTCGTGCTCTCAGAAAACAATAACTATTTATTTCAGGAAACGAATCATACTTTTTTGAATTTATTGGGAATATTTAGCATTGATTTTGGATTTTAATTATTTAATTGACATATTTTATTTGTTTTCATTATGATTTGTGTACTATATTTAATATTTCCATTCTGTTTTTTATTTAGTGCTCTTACTCAGATTGTGTAATTTTATCTAATTACATTTTTACTTATTCTATTTTTATTTGTATGATTTTTTTTTTTTTTTATTAATTTTTGAATTTGGGTTGGAAGAGTTATAGGAGAGGCAGTTGTACGAGATATAGTACTTTAGCTATTGTGGGCTATTTTGGACAGTATCTCGTACCAGATTGTTGATTGCTAAGCATTTCTTAACTGTGATCCGAAATTACATTTACTGATTAAGTTTAGTTTAATTTAACTCACGCCTCAAAAATAGAAGTAATTATGAATTTATATTATTGTTTATTTTACTGATTTTTTTGAACTGTTATTTGTTTTAATTATTTATGTATATTGTGTGTGAATTTGTTGGTAGGATATAGTATACTCACGCTTAACGTAGCAAGGAGCGGCTGAATGAGGCCTAAGATGGCGCCCGAGTCTGAGCCTCCTCCTCCTTCTTCGTCATCACCTCCCTGAGCAGGTGGCTGGTTAGTCTCGGCATAATCTACCTCTGTCTGCCCGAGTGATACAACGATTCCGTACGAAGATTCTCTAAACCAATGGGGTTTCTTATTCTTAGCACAAACGGAAGCAATTAGTTTTAGGCAGGGGGGGGGCCTGGTAGCATTTGGGGAGTATGGAATACTCACAATCTAAATCTTGGAATAGTTAGCCAACTCCCGAACGATATTACACCCATTTTTTCTCTCTGAACTAAGTGATCTTATTTAGTTCATTTTTTAGGTTGTTATGGCACATTTTTACCAATTAAATAAGAATTTCGGGGGCAGGGTTGCAGCCCTTTCAGCCCCCCCCTTATATACACCCATGGGGTTAGGGGAGTTTACTAGGACAACGGACTCGGGATCAACGCCACTTTTGAGGACAATCAAATTCTCTCTTTTCCGCACATTCCTAGCAGAAATTCAGCAGGTTATCCCCTACTAATTTTCTATTATTAAAATGAACTATTCATTTTTTTTTAAATCATTGATGCAAAATTAGGAAAGGTACTTATTTATTTAAGATGTCCTATCCTTTCCCGGTCGCCTTCCACAACTTTATTTTTCACGGCACGGAAAATGATGTGATTCCTTAATTTTGGAATTTCACAATTGTACTTCTGAATTCCTGATGTGATCAGACTGTCAACCGATACGTTATTTATTTTTTATCCTCTTTTGTTTTCCTAACCTTTCATAGAATAAGAATTCTAGTATGTTTTTCCTTGGAATCTTCCTACATTTGTAGAGCATTTGTTGTACATTTCAGATGTTTATGGCGTATTTTCTAACTAATACTTAATTTAATTAAATGAGCCCGATGTTCGTGTTAAGGCGTAAACATGCATTGCCCAGGGTTGTTGGTTCGATTCCTTTCAAAAAAGGAATGGCATCACCTCTAAACTTGCTGATATATTGTAGTAACTTGTAGATAACCCAACACAAAAAAATCTGCGTAATCAATAAAGAGACGTTTAAATTTAAATTAATGTTTATGAAATTCAATGAATGGGAACGTTGTCATATTTTCTCTGGCAGACAGAGGTGAAGCGTTACTTGTTAAAGGAAGCATAATAATGCATACATACCCCACTACTGGATCCAAGAATGGGTTGAATCAATCCAAGAATAGAGCCACTGTCTGAGCCACCTCCACCTCCTTCTTCTTCGTCATCGCCACCTCCCTGGCGTGCCACATAGGGGAAATATAATATTTGGGAAACAATTTACCATTGGTAGGCCTGTTTGGTACTTTTTTATGATCATAACGGTTTTTAATTGCAATAAAATATATACACAAGCTAATATATACAGGCTAAACAAAGCTTAGAGCAATACAAGATAGGAGGCTAAAATAGTAAAACAAAAATACTTACCCCACTTAAAGTGCCAATAAGAGGTTGGATCAAATTTAGAATTGCTGAAAGATCAGAGCTTCCGCCACCTCCTTCCTCATCATCCTTATGCAAAAATAGCAGCAGAAAATTAAGCATATTTACAGCTTAATAATAATAAAATCACCGAAAAATAGGTTTTATAATATTGGTTGTTTACTATACCTGATTTTGGTTGATTCCTGAAAATAAAAAACTTCGAACATTTGCAAAATAAATAAAACAAAAAAAAAGTATTAAAATTTATTTTTGTGTCGCTCTTCGTTTAATGTTTCAGCTTATTTAAAACATAGTAGATGCACTCTCCCTATGGTGTGTACACTGATGAAATAGATATAATATAAAACTTGACCAAGGTTCAATTATAAGGATCTTTGCCATGTTTCGTGCATTTCACATCTCTTTGAGGACAAAGACTCATCCATCTCTCTGGATGATCATCAGCAGTTTTCATAATCACAGTATTTCAGGGCCCTCAAAGTAGATAAGAGCAGAACGAAACATTTCGGGCAGATATATAACATTAGATTTTTAATTGGCCTTTACTATAATATTGGGAAAATAGTAAAGAGTATCTTGAGAAGCACAAGTTGATTATTGTCTACAAATAATACAATCAACACATTTTGTTTAATAAATTACTAATTATCTTCTATTACAATCCTATATCATAGCAATAGAAATTATGTGATCTAGACTGTCCTTTTCATCACAAGCAGAATCTAGTTACGAAGATGCCAGTTTCTAATATCGTTCATGGGCAAGAAAAGCGACATAATTAAAAAAAAATCATTTTGCGTATTTCAGAAATATGTTCGTTTATGGTTTGCTTTGCAACAGGAAAATTGACATAATGGTATTTTAGCGGGCGGCCATTATGTATAATTTTTCCATAGCTCAGATGGCGAACGTTGGAGGCAGAACCGTAGAAGAGGTAGTTTTAATCAATTTGTCGGTGTCTTCGGCTATAAAACAATCTCTGAAACTTCTTTTGACACTCCTGTGTAATGTGTTTTTGAGTTGTGTCACTTTTATTACCCATGAGCAATATTTACATAATTAAGCTTACAATCCAGGAAATGAAAACCAACTTTTTTATCTTCAAATCTATAAAAGAAACATTTTTGTACGAGTTACAGCTTTTTATTTAGCGTATTAAATTATCTTTGATTTGTATATTTTGTTTCATCAGGCATATTATAGCTTTCGGATTTAATGAAAACAAATATTTTCTATTTTATTTCATTAGTCAGTAAACACCAACCACAATAGAGAGGTCAATCTAAAACTCATCGCTGGAACTCACTAAAGAGTTGATTTCGATTCAAAAATATTATTATAAAATTTTAGAAATCATGTAGAAATAGAAAGTTTATCATTGCGTGGTAAAGTGGAATATAGGTTAGTATGTGGAATGCTCAACCAGCCTTGCAGGAAAGGGATTTCTTAGCACGGAAGGGAGGGACGAAATCAGGAAACAGTATTACTTCATATTAATTTTATAATCGTAAAATGAAAATACTTAAAGTCTTATGAATTCATTGTATTCATTTTATTTTAGTCGAGCAGCATAATCTTGTTCATGGTCAAACGTGATGGAAACCAGACAACATTCACAGCATACGTATTGTTTTTTTTTCGGCAATTCAACCACTATATATATATATATATATATATATATATATATATATATATATATAGCCTAAATGATCTCAGATCAGTCACAAAGCTAGGAGTTCGGAATTGGCTTACCCTGGATCAAGAGAGGTAAAAATTGGTAGCGGAGGCTCAGGTCCTTCAAGGACTATATATATATATATATATATATATATATATATATATATATATATACATATATATATATATACATATATATATATATACATATATATATATATACATTTTTGGATGAAACGGCTTTTTTCTCCATCAGTGGTACTCCTCCTCACTTGCCGTCACTGCTTCATCCTCTATTGCCGAGGGAATGACGTTTTTCTCGATCTGTGCGACCATCGAGGATGAAAAAATGACCTGGGTGACGAAGTTAGAGAGGATTCCAGCGAAATATACCAGGAAGAGGTGAGGAGGAGTACCATCGCCCGAGCGACGATAAATAACATAAGAACATTTAAAACGAAATAGGAACAGTGAAGCCAAAAAGTGGAGGGACTAGCGGAAAGGCCGGCCTGTACTCACCAGGAAATATAAACTATACTACTCCTTTAATAGGCAATTGACCTAATTTTTAATAGTTAAAATTGAGTTTTCTTAGCGATAATATTACACGAGATCTTATTTAAGATAATGAATAGTTTCCTTTGAATAGATATTCTTTTATTCTGCAGAAATGACGTTTTTCTTATTTATATGAAGCTTTGTCCTAACAGTTATCAAAGTTCTTCCGTACCTAAAAATTAAGTGTTGACACCATGACAGAAAAGTGCCAGATAATCCAGTTTCCTTATCTAAATTTAGTAACACTTTGACTCCCACGCTAATTTTGAGGAGCCCGATGTGAGTTGGCGATCGAGCGCAAGAATTTACTTCCCAAAATATAATGCAGCAAACATTTTCTCATAGTCTAAAGTCGAATACAAACCATCAGAGTGGTTGGCAGTCAATGTGTTATTGACTTATGTTATGTTATTAGCTAACAATGGAATTATGGAACAAACATTCGTTTGTTCTTCTGTAATAAAGTCTGACTCGAAGATAGTCCTGGATTAATCCAAGTAACCATTTAAAGCGTTAATATTTGGGTTAGAGTGCTTAACCTTTACCCAATTGGCACCTGGTTTTGATCCACAGTCAGGGTCGACGGTTAGTATCGGGTTCACGTAGTGCCAAACATGCGCGGAATCCTTATCTCCTTGCTAATATCACGGCTGAGTCAAATGTGATTTAGAAATCATCACGATCATGCTGATTGTTATTTAATATTCATTGTAGTTAATTAGCAAACATTGGTTTTAGCTTGTTACCTCATGACGTATAGGGAGGAAAACCCACTGACGAATCCGTAATGCAGTTCGTAACTGATGAAGAGTAATGCCTAAGGTTTATATTTTAGAGTTTCGTATGACACGAAATCAACCGGTCGTAGTATATAGATAACTTATGCGTATGTATATGTATATATATATATATATATATATATATATATATATATATATACATGTGTGTGTGTGTGTGTTTATCTTCTGCGGTCTACACGGGGAATTGAATGAATCAACGTTGAAGAGGTATTTTTTTGGACTAAATAGATTTTCTTTTTTGGACTCAAAAACTGACGGAACCTTTTTCACGTTCATCAGAAATACAAGAGATAAGTTGTGGTACCTTAGTATTACACAAACAAATATTTTATCGACAGACAAGAGTTTTGGAGTTTCGTATATTTTTTTAAAATATCTCGAAATTTCAAATTGTGTTAAGTGTAAGGGTGAAATTCGAAAGCATTATATTAAGAAAATGGTGACGGAAAGTTTTGCAATTTTTCCTATGTAGGCAGAACGTCAATGAATAAAATCAAAAAGTCCGTCTCGCAGGAACTGCATCATCTTAGCGCGGTTCCGTTCATATCCCTAGTCTAATTTGGAAAGATTAAAATAGAAGCAGTTATTATTTTGGTTCCACCAGTCTTTTCTTTTAAATTAATTATTATAATGGCGTGTCAACCCTTAAGGTCACTAACGCCATTCCTGTGTGTAGTAAAGTCTTGAAAGGTCATGATTTACAATCTTACCTGGAAGGGTCTGCTAACACTAGAAACTGTCCCGCTAGTGACAAGGTCTTGGAATCCTGGAAATCTATATTTCTAACAATAAATTGTTTTTGTTATTTTACTTAACCAGTTTTATTGTCAAATACATTATCCAACTATAAGCAATTAAAAAATAACAAGGAATAAAACAGACAAAAAGAACCATTCGAATAAACGAAATCAATTAATTTAATGTTTTAAGCTCTTATTCCTCCGATTGACATCGCCTAATCAAAACATTTATCAGAACCTTTTTTTTAGAGAATTTAATAAGCTTTCTAATGATATTCTTCCGTTTACCAAGATTCTCAACCTTTTTCGAGATATTAAGGAAAGTAAACAAAGTTACTAAAACTTTTTATGTCTGTTAATAAAATATTTTATTCTAACCCTTCCTTAACTCCAAACGTAACCAAAATTTCAACATATTAGTTTTGATGAAAGTAGAACATGCAGAAAATGTTTCAACTGAATCCCATGATTCTAAGTACCCAAACCAAAAACGGTATTCAAAAACTATTTTTCCAATTTTCTCGAAAACGGTTGAAGCTATCGCCTTGAAAATGGTTTCATTCGTTTTCCTAGCCCTGGAAGCATATAAAACGAGTACTTACAAGCTTATGAACTCAGAAGTCCGACTCGTAGGAAATGCGTCATCTTAGCGCGGTTACGTACATCTCGTCTAGATTAGCATCACAAATCACAGAAAACTGACAGTAGTCAACTTACACAGAAGCGGGTAATTCTTAATCAGTATAAGTCAATACAATTACGTGCTGAAAACGTACTTACTCTTTGGCTACTGCTGAGAAGGCTCTATCCTAAACAACCAAAAATTCGTTGTCATTTTAAGTATCTTGTTTTACTAGCAAATTAGTTTTACTGTTATAATCAACTGTAAATATGTGCTTCATGGCGAATTAAATTCCATGCTGTCGTGCGTTAAATATTTCTATAAAATAAGAAATAAGGATAACTTCAATCAGAGGCTATGAGGAAGGTTATATAGACAGGAGAATTCAAAACAAACTACGTCATCATGATTAGCCACTGCCATCTTGAGTACCACAGCTACTCCAAACTTATTATTACCCATACCTTTCACCGTTTTTTAGCTTATTTTACTACTATACTAATTTTACTGATAAATGCAATTTAAAAAAAGAAACAACCAATTAAAAAGTGAGATAAACAAAGAGAAAAACCCTTTCAAAACAACAAAACAAACACTTTTTAAGTTTTAAGCGCTTATATCTCTGATTGACGTTGCCCCATCGAATATTGCTTCAGAACCTTTTTTGTAGAAAATTTAGTAAACATTCAAACGGTCACCTTCCACTTACCAAGAATTCCCAACCGTTATCGAGATATTTACGAAAAATGTACGAAGATCCGAAAACTTTTCATGTCTATTAATAAAATATTTTTTTTTGCATACTTCCTTAACTCCAAATATAACCAACATTTAAACATATGAGTTGGGATTAATTTCCAAGATGTAGAAAATATTTCAATTGAATCCCGCGATTCTAAGTACCCTCAAAAAAATAATGACTTACAAAAACATTGATTCCACTTTTCTCAGGAACGGTTAGAGATATCGCCTTGAAAATGGTTTCATTCGTTTTCCTATGTTAAGAAACATATAAAACAAGTACCTGCAAGCATATGAACTCAAAAACGTAAGCGTTACGATTTTTTTTGTGCGAATTTCACTCCAAAAACTATCTTCCAGTGGGCGGATTCTATATATATATATATATATATATACAAATTTGAACCACCTATATTTTCGTGATCTATGGGGTCTGAAACGAGAAAGTTTCTGGTTGGCACGTCCGGATCGCGTCATGAGGTCAACCTCATAAGCGGGTTCTCCCTATGGAGATAGGGAGTAACCGCGCTAAAACGTAAGCGTTACGATTTTTTTTTGCGCGAATTTCGCCCCAAACGCTATCTTCCTGTGAGCCGATTTTGCTGGTTAACGAACTGACCTTTCAAATCGGGCGACAGATTTTTGTACCAAATTTCATCAAAATCGGACCATTAGGGAGGCCAGAAATCCGCGAACAGACAAATATATATATATATATATATATATATATATATATATATATATATATATATATATATATATATATATATATATATATATACAAATTTTAACCACCGTTATTATCGGTCTCTAGGGGTTCTGAAACGCGAAATTTTCTAGTCGGAACTTCCGGATTGTTTCATTGTATCAACCTTATAAGCGGGGTTCCTCCCTATGGGGGAGGGAGGAACCGCGCTAAAACACAAAAGTCAATTTATAAAAATTGGCTCCACATGTTTCGAATCCTTAGATACCTCTCCAGAAGCCTAGAAACTAGATACAGCCAAAAGCAACGAAGACGAACATTCTGCTAGAATGGCCATGATTAATAAATACATAACATTTTATTTCATTTATTGATCTTCTGCCTACACTAGAAAAAAAAGAAGCACTATAAATTTCTTACCAAATGGTTTATTGCCAATATTTCGATACGACCACCTTAGTCGGAGAAAACGTTGTTTGAAGTTTCTAAAGTGCTGGCTTGTTCCATTTAAAGCAAAATATTACTACTTAGAAATGTATGAAAACATGCTAAAATGACGAAGTTCGCTGAGTTCAGATTTTTAAATTCATTTTATTATAAACATTTATAAGAGATTTACTATTAAATGAAAGAATTTTTCCCCAAAAGAATAATATGAAAACAACATTTTTAAGCTAGGAAATGATTTATTATTTAAACATCACGACGATTAAAATTAATTTTTAAATTTTCAGAAAAAAATGAAGGATAATGAAGAAAGTATTTTTTAATATCCTCAAAAACTGATAATAACGTTTGCGGTTTACTTTGGAAATGAATTAACGTTGGTCAAGAGTCGTTGTGCAAATGCGGTGACGCCAAACCAGTTGAGTCAATTATGCAATTCAAATAATTTCTACCAAAGGGATTTACTACAACATTGTACATTTGTCATATAAGTATCGCTGTATTTTAGGAAATTTAGCAGAACAGTATTATTACTAATGAGGTTGCATCTTATAACATTAGAAATAACTGTAGTAAATAGGAATACATTATTATATCAATGATTTCTATGTCCTGAAACTGCGTCATCTTAGTGTGTGTCCCTTCTTATTCCGAGTGTTATTTAGAAACGTTACAGTTAATACTCTGTTTTGATATTTCGTGAAAAATGTATGCCCCAAAATGCACAGGGAAATGACCGTATACAACTCTGAGCGGAAAAAACTACAATTGATACATTTTTTTTTTGTCTCACTTGTGGGAAGAGCTTGATTAAAATGTATTAAATACATTTTTTCTCTTAATTAATACGTATTACAAAACAATTCTGTATATAAAGAGATTGATATTATATATATATGTATATATATATATATATATATATTTTTTTTTAGATAAAACCTAATAAGCCAATTAATGCGACGTGATCAAACTTTCGAAAAAATTGGGCTTTTATGGGGAGGGGGTCTTGTGATAAATACATTAATTGGGGCAGCCTTAACGACAGCACCTAAAAAAAAAATGACAAAAAAACCATTCACCTTCCAATCTCAAGATGCAGAAATACTAAACCAGTATTCCTTAATCACGATTCTGGAGAATGCAGAACTCTAATCGGATGAATATGTTTAAACCAATTTTGTTCCTGTTTTCAAATAATAAATAAATAGATACAGTTTGTACATCACGTTATTTATCACATAATTACAAAGAGGAATAATTTCTCATGGTTCATTCCATTGTATTTTTTCCACTCTATTTAATAATTTTCCTTACTTTCCTTACGAAAGACAAAGCCATCGTGGAGCAATGACTCCACGATGGCTTTGTCTTTCGTGGACAATTAGAGTCCGTCAAATATGATCTCCTCGCTAACAATATTAAAACTGAATATTGCCTTACCAAAACCGCAGGGACTGATACTGATCATATAAAAACCTCAAGAAATAATTGACAGAGGAGCACTTCAATACAATTTTACGATAACAATAAAGATAGGCTCGTTAAATCACAAAAAAAACCCTAAGTAATAAAACATATTTATACTCAAAATGGCAAAAGGTTATGTAGCCAAATCCCCTTTCACTCCTTTATATTTTATTTTATTTAGTGTTAGATAAGTTTTCCGTGACAACACTTCTTGAGGAACAATTTTTATATTTTCCCATCTTATGAACTCGTCATTTTCGAGTCGTAGATGCTAATATCCAAAGAATTGGATGCGCCGATAAAAAAATAAGTCTGTCTACAGTAACTGCCTCATCTTGGATTTTTCCATATAATGCTCATATAAGTCCAAAAAGTGTATACAAAACCAAAAATATTTTTGTTTTTAATATCCACCGATTCTGAGCAATCAATACATATCCTATGACTTATTGACGCTTGGAACAATAATTTTGCAACTTAAAATACACATGCTCAATAATTTTGGGTATAGTTAATTAGTCATATTGGTAACCATGGTTATATATGAGTTTTGAACCAATCAAATCCGACCTTATAAGAGAAAGGTTCCCATTCAACCGATGATTTGTCAAAAATGGCTTCGAAAGTCACCACTCATGAACACAGGTTGACTGACGAGTCGTTACTCTGACAAAAACCAGTTGCAATTGTGCAATCATTGAATGTATTACAGCACTGTCAATTCCTAGCTTTGTATCCTACAAATTCAATATTTATACTTACAATAACCTGACACTTGATGCATACTATTTCATTTTAGCACTTTCCTCCGAAGGAAAGTAGCTATTGAGGTTGGACTCATGACGGAATTTTTGAAAAATTTCTTCAAATCTTTATCGATCCTACCTCGTAGACACCGAAAATGACCCCCGTTAAAATTTATATATATATATATATATATATATATATATATATATATGCATATATATATATGTGTCTGTTAACACGATAGCGGCCAGAGTTTTTGTTTTTTCGTCACGAATCTTGGTATATAGCATTCAATTAGCAAACGATTGAACGAGTTCGTTAACCACCAAAGTCGGTCCACCGGAAGGGGGGGTTTACCCCGAACCCAAAACACTAATTTGACTATGTCAGCCGTAATATTTGTTATATTTCAACGAAACTTGGTATTTGTAGTGGTAATATAGAGAGAAAAGTGAGATATAAAAATGAACTAAATCGGTTCATTAGAAGGGGGGGGGGGTTTACTCCGGACCCACAATACCAATTTGCCACTACCAGCCGTGATTTTTGGTATATTTCGACGAAACTCGGTATTCGTAGTGGTAATCTACAGGTAAATATGTGTTGTAAAAATAAACTAAATCGGTTCATTAGGAGGGGG
Source organism: Gonocerus acuteangulatus (assembly GCA_946811695.1). NCBI lineage: Eukaryota > Metazoa > Arthropoda > Insecta > Hemiptera > Coreidae > Gonocerus > Gonocerus acuteangulatus. The sequence goes on along the minus strand of OX328127.1, from coordinate 57,274,460 downwards.
GATTTACTCCAGACCCACAATACCATATTGGTACCATGTGTAAACATAACTCTGGAAGCAAATTAATAATTGATCAGTTACTCATTACAAATTTAAAAGAGAACTATTCATGTTTTTATTTTATTTATGAAGGATATTTTAAGCAAATTGTTGTGGAAATCAGTCTACACTACCCAAATTCTGAGGAAAGTGCTTAGTTATGCAGCTCCTGCGTGACGGACTTTTTTTCTATAAAGTGTCAACTACCAACCCGTTTGCCACCCTTTTAACATAGATTCTCTGTATTCTGACTTGTTGGTTTCAAAAATTGAGCTTCTGCAGTTACTGTTTTAGGGTAATAATAGTAGTCCGAAAATGATATCGTTTGATATACTAAGATCGTTACCGTTAACTACTATTTGTAATTGTAGAATGTATTTAATGGTATACGTATAAAGGTAGCAGTTGAAAACCAAATATACAGATAATGACATTTTCATTTTCGCTGTTTTCTCTAATTGAGTTTGTCGAATCGAAAATTACATGAGACTCTAATTTGTAGGACGTTTATTAAGCTATCAAATGAACTCCTTCTATTTACCACGATTTCCTAATGGTTTTAGAGATATTTAAGAAAACATACGAAAAATTTAATATTGCTGATTTCTGTTTTTTATAATTGCCCCACTCTAAATGTAGTCATAATATATATATTTTAATTTTCATGAATATTAGACGTTTGGAGAAACTCAATTCAAGTAATTTTTCTTTAAAATAACAGTTATTATCCTGGGAACTGTTTTATTCGACAACTCACGTAAAACAAAATTGAAAAAAATGATTTTTTTGCCCGAATTTCGTCGAAAAAAACGGTATACACAATATTATATATATATATATATATATATATATATATATATATATATATATATACACATATACAAACACAAACTCCCAGATTTGAACCACCGGCGTATTCGTGACCAGTTAGCAAGGATGGTATAATTTCTGCGCAATTGTTCTTTGAATAATTTTAACCTCATAAATCGCTGTTTACTATGCTTTTAGCTGTTTTCTCATACAAAAATGTTTATTTCTGTGGCATGAAATATGGCACGTTGTTAGTCTTTTAATATAAGCATTTGATTGTAATTTTTCAAAAATCTAGTTACATAATTTCTATAGCTTCATATGTCCTTAAATTAGTACTTTCTAATCATTATAAATTATAATTCTGCCTGTTAATTACTATTGATAGCAATTAATTACTAAATATTAATTATTTTAAGGAATGATATTCCTTTGGTTAACACTTACACCACCGCCTCCGCTGCTGCTACCTAGCAGGGGCCCCACCAAGCCAAGGATGGATCCGGAGTCGCTGCCTGCTGATGCACTCGCTCCCTGAAACGTGTTCTATCCTCATCACAAAATCTTATTTTGTTATCATTAATTATATGGGTGAATCCAACAAACTTCCTTTCATTGGAACGCATAAGAAAATAACATTAGTACAGATCGGATATTAGAATCAAGATGAACTCTAGAATTCACTATTTACAATGTGGTGTCTAAAACTAGTCAGGGGATCGGTGAATAGTTTTTTTCTAAAATAAAATCCTGTTTATTGCCAAACTACGTTTATTTCTGAATTGTTGGCAACATCAGTATTAAATAATTTCTAATCATCACGATGTAAATAAAAAAGAAAAGAAAATACATGAAAATTCAGTTCTCATTTTGAATTATAACGTGGGGGTTTGGAAGACTCTTTGCTATATAACTCTATATGTTTAATACGGCTTTTTTTCCAGAGTTTTTTACGTTAAAAAGTGACGAGACTAGAGCCGTATTTATAACAAAAAGTTTCATTAACTACCTCCAACAGCTACGAATGAGTGAAAAAATAGTAGAAAGGTAGACCCTAGTTGAACTTAGTTAAACTTTTCAGCGGAAACTTCTTAACCTTTTTAATGGATTTTTTTATAGTTTCAATAATACTATATAATTGACCATACTTTTTAATTTTTTTAGAAAATATACTCGAAATATAGGTATGTTTGAGCGTAATCCCGAAAACCCAAGTGCCCCCAAGAGACCCACTTAGTACTGAAGATTAGGAAAAATCTTAACAAAAATCATACATTTTGTACAACTCGGACTGCTAACCATTTTCACTAATGTGTTTTTCATAAATGGATATGGAGTAATAAATAATGTTTTTTCCAGATCGTAGTTTATATGTTTTACATGCATATATGATATCATTTTGTGAAATGTTAAATACTTACACCACCTCCTCCGCTGCTGCTACCTATCAGGCCGGAAAGAGCTTCTACTGCACGCTTGTCCCTCTTTAGCAGTTCCCCAACCTTAAAGCAATTATTGAAGTATTTATCAGGAATAAGAATTTAGAAAGTTGTTATTTACGTTTTGAAAGTAGATTAATGTTTTGTTTCCATTATTTCGTAAGTTTAGATTCACAATTATGCTATGTTATGTGCTATGTTTACATAATCCTATATTTGCTTGATACATTTAATGTTTATGGTAGATAACAAACCAATGTTTGATTTAGAATAACGTCTATAATAAAATTTTTATTCCGATAAACTGAATCATCTTCGCATATTTCCAAATTATTTATGTTAGTTTGAGAAGGCTAAGAATAGAAGCAATATTTAGCCATCAATGGAACATAACGAAAATATCCATCACTATAATCTTTTCTTCTTCTAAGATGGCCCTACGCAATTCATTCCGAACTGTTTTATTAGGAAATTGAGTATACTTTCGAATGGTATGATAAGCTGCATGCAATCTTTTAGCTGAAATTTATGTTTCTTATTTTGCTGATTCCGAAAATTATCGCCATTTTGTCCATCACGTACAGTTTTATTGGAAAATATGAAGGTTGGGAGCATAAAAAACAGAAACATGTAGAAAAATCTCCATCATCCTAATTATGTACAATCCTAATTATGTAAAAAAAAAGAAAAAAAAAAGTTATTTTTAACTGAAACGAGAAATAACGTGTTATGTCATCATTTTGTGCATCCATAAACCTCTCATTTTTCAATCTTATCCAACTCATTCCTCCCCTAACGCCTCTATTTCATATCGTATCATTATTAGTAGGCCTAATATGACTAAATATAAAAGTAAAAAAAAAAAAAAAAAAAAAAAAAAAAAAAAAAAAAATCCAATTCATAAGATGGAAAACGTGGCAGCAACGGTTTAACATTGAAATACAACAAGACCTATAGGAATTAAAAAAAAAGAAATAAAAAAAAAAAGTTTTAATAAAAATCAATTCCTTTTCAAAGCGATATCATGCATAAGAGCTAATTGCATTATGAAACCTTTCAAAATAGCAAAAATGTATTGTGAAGTACAAAAAGGCAACAGGGATTAAAAAAAAAACTTGAAAAGAGGTAGAGATTTATAGCTACACTCATGAAGATTGTGAGAAGGCAGGTAGGCTGCGATGTTGCAACTGTTTCACAACAAACTGGATGGTATAACCTCCAGATTCTCGGCGAGGTATTTGAATATTCACCCAGCCACATGAATAGCTTCTAAAAATGTACTAATATCTACACAAAAAACTCCTATATTTGCGAGATATTTGTGCAATATGTTTTTCCTTGTAAGATCTTGGCTGAGCTTCTTTCTTGTACGTTGGCTGTAATCTACAATGGAGGATAGCTGCCTGTGAAAAACAACTCCTGGTAGAAAACCCACATCGCTAGTTTAGAATCTCACCACACGAAACTGCTGTTTATTTCAGACAAAGTACCGTAGTATAAGTGTGTACGGTATTATAGGGTAAGAGAAGAACAGATAAGCGGGAGGTAATTTAAGTTGCACACAACGCACTTTTCTTATAAAGCATTTTTCTTTAGCGTCGCAGCCTTCTCTCAGTTTGTTCTAATAATTATAAACATTTTACCTGACTATCATACCTTTTTTTAACTTAATAAACAGAGATGTTTTTAGTATTACTTGCAAGAATAGCTACTAATATTTGTTTTAAAATAAATAGAGTTGAAGTTACAGGTTTCAGGAAAAAAGGAATGTAAACTTAATTTATTGGGCCGTACGACTCGTTGTCTTGTAAACATTTGATTGTTTTATTTAATTAATAGTTTATTTTGAATCCCTCAAATACAAAAACAATATAAACTTTCAGCTTAAATGCTAGAAATAAAAAAACAATATACCCAACGCAACAGAGACTTTTTTTTTAAATGTCTAAAATATTAAGATTATTTTTTGTTCACCTTGTAAATTATAAAAAATATCCAAATTCACCATAAAAAAAAAATAATAATAATTACATATAGAGTCATTTTTAAATATCATTTTACCAAATTTCCTTTTCTTTTCCTCCACATTAAAAAATTAATTAACACACATTCCAAAAATCAATTCAATAAATTTTCGAAAGAATGATTAGCAGGCTGTGTGTGTAGCAACCCAATAGACTTGGGCAGCAATCTTTATTTGTTTGTCTATTGAATAAAGCTTTTCTTCTATCTTCAAAACGGGTAACTTTTGGATAAGACCATATGTGCTTAAATTTTTTTTTCCAAAACAATCACCTACTGCGAGAGAAGTGAGTCGACTTATATATGTCGACTTATATATGTCGTGTTATATGGAATGTATCTAGAATAAGCGTTTCTATAAATTAGGCTCAGTGTCCTTGAGGGTTCAGTTCTGTCTGCCGGAATGTTGTTTCTTACTGAAATTGGGGCTAGGCCGTATTTCACAACCATTAAATGAAAATGTTCTGCGTTAAGTAGGCTATGGATTCATTAGTCAGTTGAAGCTGTAATTTAGTCTAATGTAACCATTATCTATATAATTCGGAGAAGAAATAGACTGATATAAAAAAAAGCAGCAACGATTTGATTACGAAGTGAGCGAAACTAGATCGTTAGCGTTTGCAATTTATGATTCGAGATGAAGTAAATTTATTTTAGAATTCGGAGGCTTCGACTCATATTTAAATCTACCATCAGAGCTATGAATTACAATGAAGGGAATAAAAATGAAAATGTAACTATAGCTTCTTTGCTAATATAAACCCATCAAAAAGTCTATACTTAAAAAAATTAAATTTAGTGACTACAATTATAGGCACTATAACAAAAATATGTACAGCAAAATATAAAAAATTATATTTTCTTAAATACTTGTATTAATTTCTATCGTGATATTTCGTAAATGTTATCCACAACTAAACTGTGTGGCATTAATATTTGAGCTTTTATGTATAGATATATATACATGTGTGTAGGTATGTTAATGTATACGTTCTAATATTTCATATATATATATATATATATATATATATATATATATATATATATAATAGGAAAAGAAACTTTTTAGTGCAATCTATTAGTACGAAATTGTTCACCTCAAAAAAAGGGGAAATTGCATGATTGTGTGGTCTAATAGCTAATAAATGGGGGGGGGGACGAGCATTTATATCGCTTTAAGGTAGTTGTTGCTGCCATTTTAAGATAAAGGACTCTGATATACACTACAAAATTGAAATAAACGAATGATTGTCATAATATATTAGGAGGTATGTGAACTAGCCAAAGACGTATTTTCATTGAATCAGCTGACTAAATTAAATTGTGTCAGCTGATTCGTTAAAATAGGAAGATTAGCATTTTTTGGTATTTAAATTTTGGATTTCAGTTTAATCCGCAGTTCTGTTTTGAGGATTTTTCTCGAAAACGGCAACACCAAAATATACGGGAACTAAAATAAAATTCCTCACCTATAAAGAAATATCTGGAAGCCTACTAACGAAATTGTTAGCGTTTGTTCAATTTCACCAAAAAAATAATGTTCATTCCGCAGGTTGATAAATTACACGTTTTGTTTTAGACCATTTATTTCGGCTGATCAAAATCGGACCATTTCGGTTTTCATTGATTAGCGGTGTTCTTTTCTATGGAAGAAATGGGCTATTAGTTTATCTGTATAGATAATTTTTCCAGTTGCAGATGGTAAATATTGATATTTTGAATGCAATGTTGCTCTTCTGCTTTATGAAATTTTGTATATTTATTAAACACATGAAAATAATCGATACGTATTTTTTTATATCGGCCCAATCTCAGGTTTAATGAAACCACCCTACCAAATTACAGCTTAAATATTCTTACTTCTATACTATCGTAGATGGAAATGTAATAAGGAGATACTTTATGGTATTTTACATACAAAACAAATTAAATTTTGTTCAAATAATAATTTAATTATAATATAAAAATTTTTTTTACTCGATATCAACATTTTTGTTATGAAACAAAATACTAGGGATACGTTGCTGAATTCAACGATATGTTTAGCAATCAAGTTTGATGCATTTGTTTTTTATAAAAATAAGATGACTGCGATGGTTGTCTATCATACTGATATACGCCAAATTCGTAGGAGGAAGTTAAATACATATATCATGTATCGTGGAATTCAGCAACGTATTGTTACTCTTTTGTTTGATAAAAGAAATGTTGAAACGAAAAAAAAAGACGGAATCATTTTTTTAAAGAATCTGTTTACATATTTGTTTTGTATGTAAAATACCATTCATTTTTTCCTTATAACATTTTTTTCTATCTACGATAGTTTAAAATTTAGAATATTTTAAGTATTATTTGCAAGGGTGGTTTCACCTGATGCGGATACTTGGGAATGTTTTCCTTGTGAGAAAGCTGAGAAGGTAGAGACCGAAAATAAAATAATTTAATCAACATGTACTACTTTGTTCCAGGAGGATTTTCAAGTCGAACATGGGGAATAGAAGGTTTATTTTGGAGGTACTGTGGATTAGACCAAAAGGATCAGTACAGACAACACAAGCTCCTCCTTGAAGAACTAGGAATATCTTCAGTACAATTGACAACACTAGCTGATTTTATTTTGTTGGACCCAGTAGGAATAATATCGAAGTACATTTACGGCCTCTGAAAGTTTTTTTATTTATTTATTTTAAAACCTTTGCATATATGGCGATGTTTATCATAGAGGCGATAAGGCACTAAATGTGTATCGTACATTAACCCTGTTTCCTTCAATTCTTTAAACTTTAATTCCATTTAAATTCCTTCAATTATTTATCTTAGTTAAACTGCCCTTTCCTTGTCTTTTTTGCCTTCTATTCCTTCTTTTAAGAACCTTTTTTCTTGTAAATAAACCCTTTTTCCGATTGGATGATAAGCATCCTGTGCCCCCAGTAATCGAATATAATAGAGCAGCTCATTTTATTTAATTAAGTGTATTACATTTTTTACTGCTGAAATTATTATACAAGTCCGCACCTTGGTTCAGTCAGTCAAACGTGTCGGGAGATAAAAACGTTCAGCAGAATTATGACAGTTCCATACTTAATATATAAGAGAGCGCCTGACGGGTTCCGTCTAGATTAAACCGGAAGAGCGCGAATGTCAGGTAGGCTTACGTAATCTCGCCTGAAAATGATCTATAAGCCCTCCTCCCAACAATTAATGCCTAAACGCATCTGTTTAATCATTTCAAATTAATTTTAATCTTGTAACTAGGATACCATTCAGCCTTTATTAGTCGTATTAATTAATGATTTTAGGAATTTTCCTTGTAGGAGGAAGATAAAAAAAACTTCACTAGACAGTTTTACTAGCTTTATTTCTTCCTATAGGTTTCGGACCTTTTTAGGGCCTCTTCAGATATTATAAAAATATAAAAACGTACAGCCTCAACTTGGGGAGGAGAAATTTTCAGTATTATAATTATAATACAGCTAGTGAAATTGTATAGTCAAGTTTTTGACATGGTTATGTCTTAGCTATGGCCTAGTAAGACGCTAAAACTGTAACGCTTCGGCTACGTTCGGACGATGGTACACGCGGGTTCCGTTGATATGGCCACTAACCGACGTGGTTACTGTAGTATCGAAACCGTCAAATTTTCATAGGTTATGACGTAAAATCATTGGAGATAAAATCAGTGGCGTTAGTTAAGTCGTTTTAGGAACAAGTCAGTCGGGATCGTGTGTGTCAGGATGTCGTCCGCGGACATATCCATAATTTCTCACAGGGAAATTTTAATTTATTTTAACGTGCGTCTCGTTCAAATCAAAATCCACAGTGAAAAAAAAACCCTAGAGGTTCGGTATGAGCGATAGCTGCTCGGACCAGAAGGGAGAAATCTTATATTTTTGCTATTAATGCATTTGGTTAGTTTGCCCTTCTGGTTGGTAACGCTTCATATGTTCCCGAATAAGAATTACAAATTTCTTCTTGACCTTCCGCCTATAAGGACAATTCTTATATTTGAGTAAAGTGTCTGCTAAGTATTAATTATTACTGATTTTAGTATATGTACAACCGAAGCGAGTACAATGTGCCAACAATGATAGTGTTCAATGTTTATTAATACATTGACAGAGCTGAGAATTGAAAACAATTTAAACTATTGCCTATTCAGATAGATTGTTTAATTCAATTGCAAACTTCTTGGTTCTTTTTAAAGTAAGTAATCTTTTTTAAGTTTATCGTTTCTCAGTTTTCTTTCTTCCAATCATCAATGTCTATTTTATTTTTAAAATAATATTCTTCTAGTGGTAAAAATCACTCTTACCCCTTTATAACATCAACAGTACATACTGACATAATGTGTTTGATTTCTTTTAATTCATTGTCAATATACCTGTCTCAGAATCATTTCTATTTCGTTGATTAAGTTTTAAATTTTTGATTATTAAGTGATAAAAGTGCCGAAGCATATATTACAATAATTTAAATTATTTTACAACATTTAAATATATATTTTTATTATTTTTTAAAAATATTATGAAAACAATAGAGCTAATAAATGGCATAAGAGGAAATATCCACGGCTCAGTTTAGCCGGGTGTCATGGAGTGTGGAGAGAGGGAAACCTTTGAGGCGTGTGAAAGAAAGTGAGTCCGGAAAACGATGCTCAGCTCCATGTTCTTTCCTGTCTAACCTTTCACCATCGAATATATCCAAAGAATTGATTCGTGAATTCAGGGCATATGTCTGTGCGTGTTATTTCTCTCTTAATTTTTTATGTATGTATTTATATTAATAATTGATATATTTTGTCATTTTAATTGAGTCAATTGCATACATTCATCATTTTCATGATGAAAACAAAGCGGTAAAAAAAAAAAATCAGAAACACAAAAGAAAAAGTGCGAATATAACTGGCATTTATAAGGGCCACAGGCGGAGAAAGGAAAGTAGGAGGAGGTTACCTTATTCTGTATGAATACATTTTAATGGCAGGAGATTAAAATAGAGGTAAAAGTTGAATAAATAATTTTTCAAAATGACACAGTTAACAATTATTTTCGACTCCTGACAGTTAGTGTCTGAAAGTTTGTGTTTATATTAAATGTTGAATACACACAAGAAAGAATACACTACTGAGGAAGGGGGATCTACTATGCATTTAAATGCCCCCTCCCCCCCAAAATGTTTGAATAGTGGTTTGGCCTATATAATTGAGTTAGTTTTGATGAAATATCATAATTGTTTTTACATTCCAGATGCAGGATTGCTGTACTTTCACTTACTTTTTCCTTTGACTGTTGAGAAACATTTGTGCAATAAAGGAATGTTACGAGTCTATACCTCCAAGCTCCGATGGCAAATGAATGCCGCGTTCATTATCCGTGCAAGTGAAGTGGTTGGCAACTATTTTTACAACTAATGAAATGTCCTTTTTTTCATATGGGAAGATTTTATTTTGTATATTTCGATACATCAAAAATTTAAGAACTTTTTGATTTCAGATCTCAGAAATTTAATTTAAATACTTATTATTTAAAAAAATTATCTTATCAGCACGAGGAGCGAATCAAAGGCGTTTTTCGGTGCTCGCAATGGAGTGATTTCCTCTTTTCGAAATTTAATGGTTTAGGAAACCATCATCAGATCAATTTCACGGAAAAAATTGATCATACGTTTTAAATAACAAATATTTACAGATATTATTTCTTAACCTGACTTACCTCTTGAAGTCTCTTGGTCCTTTCGGGGCTTGGTTCTTCCTGGAGTGTTTCAACCGCGGCTTGTAGGATCTTGTCTTCAGCAGCTTGCTCGAGTTTGATACCCTCTGCGAGTGTCTTTAGTGTGTACATGCGAACAACTTCGTTCTCGAAGTCCTGCAGAAAAAAACAGATTCACACCATAAAAATGTAATTACTTCTACTGTTTTATTATTGAAAACAACAAATTACTTTACATTAAATGTCGGATCATCTGACATTTTAGGGCGTTTCCTCCCTCCCACCAAAGGAAGAAAACCTACAAGTTGACCGCATAAAGCAATCAGTAAGTGTCGACTAGAAATTATCTCGTTTCAGAACTCATATATCACGAAAAAAATAACAGTGGTTTAAATTTGAGTGTATGTATGTATCTACTATATATTTGTCAAATAACACTCACTGGCTGACTGACTCACTGACTCACTGACCTATCATCGCCCAGCCCAAACCGCTCAATAGAAAAATTTGAAAATTTGCAAGAACACTCTCTATAGAACGTAGATACTCGCTAAGAAAGGATTTTTTGATACTCAAATTTTTAAGTATTTTTAGAGGGGTTTAAAGTTTTAGTTGCTTAGAGCATGCGCGTCTAGGTTGCTAGGACGATAACAGAACAGCTGTTACCGTACTGTATCTATTTCATAGTATTATTTTTAATCGAGGTTAATTTCAACTATGATGGCAGACCTTGAATTACTAGATATAAACTGTGATTTTGCCCCTCATATAGTTTACGCCCTGGTGATGGTACATCCGAGGTAATAATATCCCGAACCACTTGACACAAAAATTTGAAATTTTGCACCGACTATTCGTTTAGAAAGTAAACACTCGCAAAGAAAGGTTTTTTTTGATATTCAAATGTTTAAGTACTTTTAGGGGGGTATGAATTATTAAGAAGTTCCTCATCGGCTCAAAAATTTCCGATTTTGATGATATTTGGCACAAAACTCTTTCTTCTCATTTGAAAGGTCAAGTTCATTAACCAGCTGAATCAGTTTACTGGAAAATAGTTTTTGGAGCAAAATTTGCCCGAAAAAATCGGAAAGCTTGCATTTTCGAGTACATATGCTTGCAGGTACTCGTTATATAGGTTCATTAACGTAGGAAAACGAATGAAACCATTTTTAAAGCGCTTTCTGTGACCATTTACGAGAAAAGTTGATAAAAATACTTTTCCAAACGAATTTTCTATTTGGGTATTCAGAAACGATGATTGGTTCACGTGAAACTTGTACCAGGTATTTGACATTCATCTAATCTAAGATATTTAAACTTTGATATCGTTTGGAGGTAATAAGTATATGAAAAAAAAATTGTTTTAATGGTGCTACAAAGTTTTCAGATCTCAGTATATTTTCTAAAATATCTCGTAATCGTAGTAAGTGGAAGGCGGCTATTCGAAAGGTTACTAAATTCTCTACAAAGCTCCGCCCCGCTTGCCAAAAATGATTACTTCCCTGCCTCGAAAAGGAAATTGCCAGCATTACATACTGCTCACTGATTCTAAATATCTATGAAATCAAATCTATCTTTATAGGAGATTTCCATCGGCTCCTAGTGTTCGAATCACATAAATAAATGTTATGTGGTTTATTTTCTGACGATTCTTCTAAATGACCTAGCAATTTTCTGAACAGTAGATATAACACATCTGAAAGAAGTCATCTCTTTTTTGGTGAAAGCTGAGTGTATGGAACCCTTCATAAGAGAAATGCCCATGTGTCCCGGCGTGTTATTTTCAGTCTTGTCATACCAAGATATTGCATAACACTGGTGATCCTTTCGAAGCCTAGTATGACAATCAGTCTTTCATGAAGGAAATGTACAACTAGGAAGAGAATTTGAAGATGATCTTACACAAGACGACAAAAGATCGAAGATGTATAGTCCTAAAACTGGAACGAAATCCGACGAATCAATTACTGAGTATTACTATTATAAATTAAACCAAATTACATAAAAAAATTTTGGGATGGGAGAAAAAAAGAAATAAGTTATTATTCTATGCCGTCTTAAAATTAGTCACTAACGATTGATTCATTCTTACAATATATCGAGATAGAATAGATCTTCTTGTACCTACTGCAATACAAAATTCACACAACATATTCTAACAAATTGAACACCCCGAACAGATCTTGAATTATCAATTAGACAGATGGGTTCCTAGTGGTCGAGTCCCATCTGCAGTGGGGATTTTTTTTTATTTTCGGGCACGTTAAGAAAATTCCCGGCTGCACCATGGATGTCGGCGCTAATAGCCCAGATGTCGGTGCAACGTAAAAAAAATTCAATTTGACAGAATTACTTTCCGACGACACCCAATATTTAGATTGACGTTTTAATACCTAATACATTCAAATGTTTAGAAGAATGTTTAAAAATGAAGAAATAACTGCAGCTATTTAGTGATGTTGATTTAGCGTTCATTTAACTAACTAGAAAATAATCTCTTTTTGTTGCATACAAAAACCTATGGCCGCCGATTGTGAATAACTAAGAATAAAATCAAGTTAACCAAAAGAAGGAAATTAAAAAAAAATGATTAAACCCCTGTTTATTACGCCGTACGGTATCCATTGAAGTAAGTCTTTTATTGTGGAGTCCACAGTAATTTCTAATGCTGAAATGAAATATTTGAGGCGAGAATGAAATAAAGAAACTGTTAGAAAAACGAAAAGACTATATTTTCAAAGATTGATATATTTGATAGCTAAAATTCACTGGTGTTTGTTGATGAATCAATTACTAAACTCCTGCTGTAGTTTATGTAGCCATTAAGAACCTTACACATATATTTTGTACGAACCTGTACTAGCTTGGTGGCTTCCTTGGGTGCTATCTCCACGATTCCTGGCTGATTGTACTGCTGTTGCTGTTCATAGTAGACAGGACCAGGTTGGACTATAGCAGGCTGTGGGCCTGCCCAACCTGCTGGCAGGGGTGCTCCACTACTGTAGCCCAGCACCACTAACACCAACAATAACCGCATCTGAAGCAAGAGATATTATATTGAATTGTAGATTATCTAAATCAAATTAATTTAACATTTTTTGATTTTAATTTTAACATAAAAAAAAACACACTCAACTAGAAGTTCAATTTTAAATAAATAATCTAAGGGGTTAGATCAGCCAGTAAATATACTGTTGTCATACTTGGTGGAAAACGTCACTGGTATCAGTGCTGCGGGCGAGCGCTTTCGACGAATGCATTTCATTATCAGGCCAGTCTTAAGATAGTACAAACGAGACTCAGTACTACCTCAAGAGTGACTTGATAATGACGTAAATACGTCCACAGTCCTCCATCCGATGCCAGTGACGAGGGTCTCAACCAAAAGCTGTGCCAGTATGTGCATTTAAACAACATTTCAAAAAGTGAATCCACTCCGATGTGTTGAGGATGTTAATTTATGTTCAATAATTATATAATGTTTATAGGAGGTTATTTGAATACAGCCATCCATTCGTAGATCTGTTGGCTAACACCTTTCCCTATTGGGCCAATGGCTCCTTCAGAAAGGTCAGTGGTCAGTCGGCCACAAGGAAATCTCGTCCCACAGTCAGTACAGTTCTTATACCCTTATGTGCCGTAATTCATGGACATTTATTATGCATTTATTTATTATATCACAATAACTAGCTGAATACCCGTACTTCGTCACAGCAAATAAGTAGTTATTTTATTATTTTAAATAATGTATCATCAAAATTAACGCTACTATATAATTTTTTGCAGTTTATTATAGCACGGGTCCCTTCATACTACATGTTTTTTTGTTGTTGTTTTTTTACGGTACACCGACTTCTGGGCTATTAGCGCCGACATCCCTGGTACAGTGAGGAATTTTCTCAACGAGCAGTGAGATGAGCAAATTCCTGCCACCCGTGGGACTCGAACCCACTATCTCCCGCATGAGAGACTAAGGCGTTAGCCATTAGACCACGGAGTGGCCCATACTATATGTTATTCATCAATTGATAATTAATCAAAGTCTAATGCTTCTTGACAATGGGGCGCTACGGACCAGGGTCGACAAACAGATACCCTACAGATAACCCGTTATCTATAGCTTCCCAGTAACAGAAGTTATACCAGTACAGGTTAAAATTCGTTGTCAATAATAAATGTACATTAAAATTTATATTTCTCAGATGTCATTTGAAAATACCCATTATATTTGCGAGTATTACCAAGAAGTATTGTGGCAGGGGATGCTGATGGCTGAGGAGGCTCTGCAAGGGCTCGGGAAATTATTACCTCGGATGGACCATCACCAGGAAAACTCTATGGGTGACAAGTTAAAATGAACCACAATTTAAATAGTGATTTTGTCCCTCATACCGTAAACTCTATGAGGGACAGTTTATTTCGAGTAATTCAAAGTCTGCCATCATAGTTGAAATTAACCGCAATTAAAAATAATACTATGAAATGGAAACAGCACGGTAACAGCTGTTCTGTTATCGTCCTAGGCGAGCATGCTCTCTTTAAAACTAACAATTCAAACCCCTCTAAAAATACTTAAAAATTTGAATATAAAAAACCTTTCTTAGCGAGTGCTTACATCCTACAGGGAGTGTCCATACAAAATTTCAAATTTTTCTTTCAAGTGGTTTGGGCTGGGCGATGATAGTCAGTGAGCCAGTGAGTGAGTGAGTGGTATTTGACAAATACGTATATATTTATAGTAGATTGCTAGTGTGCAATAGTTGATCTGCAGTTTATCTGTTAAGGTTTTTCAAGAAAGGTTGTGAGAGTAATATCTAAATAATGAAGGACATTCCAGAGCAATTATTTGAAAATCATCTCGTTCTGGTATTCAAAATGTTGTGATAATTATTGGCAAACCACAAGAACAAATTGCTCAACAGAGAAATATATCTGTATGATTGGCCACAAGAATCTATAACAAGAGTCTTATGAAGAAGAAAAAAAAATCAGTCCCATAACAGGCCACAAGGGCCCTAATACTGTAGAGGTATCTGATTCTTGACCATTAGACACACTAGGGAGATAGTGTGGTCAGTACTATGCGCCTGATTTCCCCCTTGCTGCTTCGACTGCTAGAGTCATTACAACCAAAGTACCCATTAATAAATTAATTAAAGGCTGGGTTGGCCTAGGGACGGTCAGGGAGGACGAATTCAACCCAAGAACTAAGACACTAGAAGAAAAAATCTTTAGTGCTTGCTCGCGATTTGAACATAGGTCCTCTAGCATATGAGTCCAATGCTCTACCACTGACCTAACCTCGCCTTCATGAAAAAAATCCTTATATATATATATATATATATATATATATATATATATATATATATAGTTGTTTTATAACATTAACATTTTGCATATATATTCTTGGCGAGGCCACTTAATGTAAAAAAAAAATTAAATGGTTTACCCCATTTAATTTCTTTTTTACATTAAGTGGCCTCGCCAAGAATATATATGCAAAATGTTAATGTTATGTTAATGTATTTACTTGTAAATAAATATATTATGTTTTAATGACCCAAATTGATAACACATTAGGTCGATTTATTGAGAAAGTAACATAAATACTCTATAATATATTTAAATCTACTTTATGGGTCTGGCATTTTTTGTGCATTGTCTCTTTATGTTCGAGACAACACAGAACAAGTTCGTAAAGTTAAAATGCCTCTACATGTTTCACACCCTTAACTTCCTCTTGAGGATCTGAATGTCAAATCCAGCCTAATGAAGAGTAGAAGATCATGAGAAACGTAAGTTGACTATCCAGATCGACCTGGGTTGACCCGTCACCATGAAGTAGGAAGCACGGAGAGAAAGTTCTGCTAGGAGGTTAGGACAGGGAAACCAATCTGCCCTTACACGTCCTGTCACTATTCCACGATCACCTGTAGATCGAGTAGATGCTGTGAAACAGGAGTAATCCCATTCTGGTGGCGAGAAGTTTACTTCCGGTCCAGGAAATGTAGAGGAAATACAACTAAGTATAGACATAGACAGAAATCCTAAAAAAGCAACTTTAAAATAGAACATTGACATCGTAAAAGTACTCACACAGGTCGATTGATAAGTATTATATTTGATAAATTGTAATAATCTCATAAAACAAAGGTTCATTATTTGTAGATTACAAAGGTATTTTCTATAAATAACGGAGTTTTTGAGGTAGTCACAGTTTATCTACAATAATACGCACTTATAACGCCTACAATGTTTTTGTATGTTATATATCAAACATATGTATATATATTAATTCAAAGTTTGTAGTCAAAGTTTACTCATGCATTCAAGACGGCACACGCTGAATGGCTATAAAATGCATAGGCTATAAATGTTGTAAAGTAGACCACAGATGAAAGATTTAGAATGTAAGTGGCTTAAGTCATCAGTTTTCTTATTCTTACTTAGAATTGCTGTATCCACCCAGCAATAAAATTCTGTAAGTCTTAATTAGTAAAGATCGGCGACAGATGGAATCATAAATTGGCTGTTGCAAGCCAAAAAAAATTGTTCTAATTTATTAAGAATATATATTAAAGGAATTTTATTTATGCGTACAAATTTATTGCAATAAATTTGAATGCATTAAATAAAAATGTTAAATTATAATTATGAGAATTGAAAGGAAAGGCTACCTCTCATATCAACTACCGTCATAAATGCACAATATGCTGAGACAACCCTTTGACATTTTTTTCAGAACGACTCTACACAATAGATGGTAAATGTAAGAATATCAAATCATAGAATAAATTATTTATTTCCAAGCTAAATTTGAAGGATGTTGTAAATTTTTAGGTACTTTGTATATAATTATTCTACCATGGACATTAGGAAAAGATAGCGCAAAGGAAAAGCTGTGAACGCAAAATTTGGTCAATGGTAGGTCCTCAAGAATTGAGTTTTATTACGGTCATTTTCTGCGGTGAAAACGAATCAAGTTCTGCCATTATCAAGGTAATGACATGGTTTCTTTCCAATTCTTTTCATTGAAGTGAAGTTATATATATATTTAGATTGTGTGTGTTAAGGTTTTTTGGTTTACTGATCAATTACAAAAATAATTTATGTTTATTAGTAAAGGAAATATTTCCTGTGTGGATTGCCACAAGCAAGAAATAACATTGAAAAGGAGATATATTACCAAGATGGCATTAGGAAACCTCCAAGTTGGCAAATGGTTGCGTTCCTTCCGGTCTTTCATCAGACCTTCCGGTCCTCGAGTGGTCATTTAGATGAAAACCAGAGGAAATACCTCCTGACCATAGTATTGTAGATACACAAATCTCACATTGTCGGTATTTTTCCATTACATCAAAATATAATGACCTTTTTTTAAATATATTTCGGGAGCTAGGACTGCTAAGATAATCAGCACCAAATGACATTGGTCATTCAATTAGCAATGATCGGAATAATAACAATTGTAATTTATTTCGTTGAAACGGTTTTTTAATTTCCCCTCCAAACCGTTTGTCTTCTTTTCAAAAGTTTCATAACATATGCATTAAAAAAAAAAACAAAACAAAGGCCTAAAATAAACTTTTAACACTTACTCTTGTGTTGCAGTTGATAAAAACTGCATATGCGGTCGTATTATGTAAACAAACAAAAAAATTATAAAAGAATTGGTCAGAAATGAAATATCATTCCTTACGCCTAGAACAGAGAAGTATATTTATCCACCTTTTTCTTCTTTTTTTTACCACCCTTTTTTAATTTGTCATTTAAAAATGTAAATATATATATATATATATATATACACGCATACTAACACACTCGCACACAAAAGTTATTACTAGATGCTTATTCAAGAGTAATTTTTTTTTTTTTTTTTTTTTTTTTTTTTTTTTTTACGGCGCATCGACATAAATCTTGGCCATTAGCGCCGACGTCCAGGGTGCAGCCAGGAATTTTCTCAGTGAGCCCTGAGATGAGAAAATTTCTGGCGCCGGTGGGGATCGAACCCACCATCTCCCGCTTATGAATCTAGCGCGCTAGCCACTAGACCACGGGAGACCCCTCAAGAGTAATGTATTAAAAAGTCATGTATGTGTCTTCTTTTTTTTTATTATTATTTCAAAAAATGTTACTTGCCTATCTTTATTGTTTTATTTTTTACTATTTTTTTTATAGTCCCCGTTCGTTTGAATTTAGTGTCCTAATAATGATTTGGACCTTCTCCGTCCCTGGACTCAACAATAAATACATAAATAAAATAAAACCAAGATATATTTAAAATATATGTATTCATAGATATTTTGAAGAGATCTTTGATTTGGCCAGTAAGGCATCAGTCATAATTGATAATAAAACTACATTTTAACAGAAAAATGAGTTTTATAGTCAATTTTTTGGCTTCAATTTTAATTTTTCATCACTCCTTACTCCCCTTGTAAACCCTGATGAAGGCTAGGAATTTAAGTGTTGTAAACAAAAACTCATTTTAATTTTAACACTTATAAAGAGTGGAGATAATCCCTTAATGTTTGTTATGTTATACTCAAAAAAGGTATTGGAACATTTATAACAAGAATAAAGTAATTAACAGATATTGTCGGCCTTTTGGCAATATTGTCGAATTCATCTTTGGATCTTGGGGTTTTATTCTAAAACCTAAGGAAAAGGAATAGACAAAATCTTGTACTGAGATGAAGGTACTAAGAAATCAAGGAATTTTTGGGCTATTCAGAAAAATGTATATTGCTAACGTTTCGGCATGCTCTTTGGCAGCATCTTTCACCACTCCCTAGGTTAGGGAGAATGATCACGATAACATTTAGGTGACCATGGATAAATATTGGAGGTTGAACCGACATGTGCGTAATATATATTTAGCTAAAACTCTGACGTTTTCTTGTAGGTATCCCAAATATTCTTGTAGGTACAAGTAAACAGATCCAAAACTAAACTGCCCGACAGACGGTCGATATTTAGAAATACGAGTAGTGATTTGAACTGAGCTAATTATCGCATTTCATGAGTGAACTTCATTGGATTGACACGTTTCTTCCTGTGACTGAGCAATGGCGATTTGGCACGGTAGACGACCAATAGTCCGATCTTGGCCGTGGGCAACTAGCCTATAGAAAAGCCTATAGGAGAACAGGAGCATGCGGAGAAAGGTAACCCTACAAATAGGAGGTAGGTTACATGTTTGATAAGGCAGGGAACAGTATTGCCAACATGAATGGAGGCTAATCCTTATATAACAGCACTCAACTACCACTTTCTACGTGAGATTCCACCAATCTCATTACTATTGTATCGTGTCCAACATCAGTCCAATTATGATTTACCAGTCTTGATTGGGTACAGGCTAAAAATACCTCTATTTTGCTGTTTATTCCTCACACCCAAAGAGGTCCAAGTGAATGAATGGTCACAGAGAATAAGTTGGTCGGTGGAAAATGGACAAAATGAGTTAAGTGCACTATCATTATCTCCTAAGACTCATGGATAGTGTAAAAAAGTTACTAACTCACAGCTTTGATCGCTTCCGACTTATAAAGATGTGGGTTTCTTGTTATACCGTAAAATAGCGCGTTTTCTCTGTTAATTCTCTGTGGGCTGCCCCGGAAAGATTAAATTTTGAACTAACCAAGTAATTCCCTGTGACCATCGATATACGTACCTACAGTTGTTTTTCATTTTATTAAGTTGGTAGAGAAATATTTTATCTTGGATATTGGGTAGGATGAAGATTGAATCCTCAACGTTTTAAATTTATGCACATACTTTTTTACCTATCTGAGAAATTTGTGGTTGTGATAGATGTTCATCATATTAGTTGGGATCAAGATTGTGCTATCAGAATCCATCTTATATACTTCTGAATATTTAATTCCTTATCCATCTAAATCTGTATCCTGTCGACGAAAAAATAAACGAAGAATCCTCAACCTTCTGCACAATATTTTCGGAAACAAATTCATATTGTTTCAGATAACATTAACCCTCCATTCCTTCAGTCTCTGATACAAAGCGTACCTAGCTTATAACTCGTCTCTCTGTAATTACTAGAATGTTTCCTTAATTTTGTCTTGTATTATCTTTACTTTTAAACCGTCCAGTGCCTCTAGGTGTTAAATCCATTCTGAACATAATTTACATTTGTGGCGAATCGAATCGCGCTTGTTCCATTATTCCTTCAACTATATCCAGGGAAAGGCCTCAAACTGAGTACCGGTTTTGATTGATAACGTTTGATTCCAATCGTTTATACCCAATCTCCTCCGCTTCTGTCTATTACCACCAAAATTAATTAATCATTGAAAATTGATAATGCTTATTTTTGACATCATTTATCAAGAAAAATAATTAAGTAGGCAGAAATTTAATTCTCTTCAACTCCGTATCCAAAATATTAGTACATAAATTACAATTCCTTCTTAACAACAGGCAGTTGCAACCCATATATTATAAAGAAATTTGACAAACACGAAGAGTATGCCACTCGAAATCAGAGCAGGAAGCATAGAACTTAATGCTTAAAGAATATATGAGTCCGAGAAATTAATAAAGTAAATAATATTAGAATGATTGAGCCTGAAAGTATTCATAAATCTATTAATTGAAAACTACGGCAAGCTTGGAGATTCGCGGGTAGTGATCTCGCACGAGATTGGTAATTGTGTAAATATGCAATACTTGTTAGCGCTTGTTGGCAATTTCGTCAGTGCGTTTCGCCTCCATCGTTCATTTAGCTCTTCAATGCTGTAACACATATCTTTATGGCCAGTGCTTTAATATACACGATTTGGATTATTTTTCATTAAAGTGTATATGTTTTATCACCCATGTTGCTTAAACATTAATAAATAATATACACCATTTTGTAACTCATTCCATAAATTATTTTCATCCTTTTCTTCCCTCGCGTGCCATTTATCGTGGGGGCCTCTAGCCATTGGACCCATCCATCTCGTTCCCCAGGAACCGAGATTAGTAATAGTTCTAGCTTATAAAATCGTGGAAGGGTTATTCACAGACATTCCTTAATAATGATACCGTCGTTCCTGTGGATTGGATTATGTTTTTAATATTTTGCCGGAGGGTAAAAGCGTAAACTTCTGCCTCGGTTCATATAGTCAGCACTCACTAAGAGTTATTGCTTTTATATAGAAAAAGCGTTGGCCCTTCACTCGTATCCTATTGATAATATGTCTATAAACATTCCTGTTATTAAACGTGACAGACATTACACTTTATGATTAATATTATATTTTAAAAGGGGCGAGGTTAGCTCAGTGGTAGAGCACTGGACTAATAAGCTAGAGGCCTGAGTTCAAATCCCGGGCAAGCACTAAAGATTTTTTCTTCTAGTGTCTTCGTTCATGGGTAGAATTCGGCCTCCCTGACCATCCCTAGGCCAACCCAGCCTTTAATTAATAATGGGTACCTTGGGTGCTAATGACTCCAGCAGTCGAAGCAGCCAAGGGGAAAATCAGGCGGCCGGAGCATAGTACTGACCAAACTATCTCCCTAGTGTGCCGTTTGGTCATGAATCAGATACCTCTAAAGTATCTGCCCCTCAGGGCCCTCGTGGCCTGTTACGGGACTGATTTTTTTTTTTTTTTTTTTTTTATTATATTTTAAATGAAATATTATGTAATTTGACTCTTCTGTAAATTGCTTAGAATCTGTTGAGGTATTTTTTTTTTCTGTTCATGCAGTCAGTTCCGTAGCAGGCCACGAGGCCACTGTAGAATAGTTAGTGTACTTACTCGGCAGCAGAGTATTGACCACGATTATTTTTTGGCTTTGCAGGTCTTTATAAAAGGCTCGGTTGACCTATGATTGGTCTGGGACCATGACGGTAGTTTATTTATTGCGTGCACGATTTAAGAAAATATATGACAAACCGAAAGATGCTCATGTCTGTTAATAACATATTTGTTTCTAAGACTTCGTTAACTCCGAAAATAAACAAAATTTAAATATCTTAGTTTTTATGAATGCCAATCATCTAGAAAAAGTTCCAAATGAATCCATCATACTTTACGATTTTGTTCGCGCGAATTTCACGCAGAAAACATGTTCCTGTAGGCGGATTCTGCTGGTTAACGAACTTGACCTTTGACATCACACAGAATACTTTTGTACCAAATTTCATCAACATATGCCCATTTTTGAGCCAGACAGATATATTATCGTGAAACCTGTTGTTTCATAAGGTTAAACTCGTAAGTAGGGCTTCTCCCTATGGAGGGAGGGAGGAAGCGAGCTAAAAACATAACGTAGTCCCTAAAAACAAAATGGCCAAACTGATAGCTATGACAAAACGAGTACCTAAGCTATTTGAATTGTTAGAGCTGTACTGGAAAATGTTTCTCAATTCCATAATAAATGTTATTATCAAAGATATTCTTGTGTAGAATTTAGAACGACATCCTAATGAGTGGTAAGGTGTTTGACCTCGGCCCGCGGATTCTTTACCAACAGCTGTCCGATTAATGCCAACAAGTGGCTAGAAGAACCCATTTGAAGGATACCTGGCAGTTCCGAAGGAAGGCGATCTTGACCTAGGACACAATGGCTACGCGCTCGGAATTAGCAGCAGTCGAAGATGGAGTCGTACAGCAGTGGCAGTCTTAGCCCGGTCTCCCATTACTAGAGTCGTCGGCTGGAACCGGGCCAAGGACTCGATGCGAAAGTTGATTCTCGAGCAGTCTTGCAGGGCACGATGCTTTTTGATGTGGGAGTGGTTCGACGGGTGATATCATATGCTGCTGTAGAAACCGAACCCTGTGCAGAAATTCGGTTGAATTTTTATTGTGGTTTTACACTCTCTGCAGAAAAGGAAGGTCGCTCAAGGAAAAACCGGCCAGAATCTGTTCAAACCTCAGTATTGTGTATGCATTTATACGTTGAGTAACGCTTTACTGCCTACAGAAGTTTTTTTAGTCCCACCACGATTTTAAAAAGCCCGACTTCCTTTATCGTAGCACGTTTGCGTTATCATCCCTAGGGTCATTTGGAAAGCCAGATATAAATATAGTTAGTGTTTCGTAAAAAAATTGAAACACCTACTCCTATGAAATCATGAAGAAGCGCAACTAACCGACAATAGCGGAATTACTCACTCGTCCTCAACCAATTAAAAATTGTTTCTCATTTTAGTTATCTTGTTCGTAACAAATTAATATTACTGCTAAAATAAATAAAAAAAACCAACAAGCAATAAAAACCCAAGAAATTATACAAAAAGAACAGATCAAAGAAACGAAACTATTAATTTGGAAGTTTTAAGTACTTATTTCTCCATTTAACATCATCCAATCAAAATTTACTTAAGAACTTTCTTTGCAGAGTAAGCTGTAGTAAGCCCAGTAAGCTTTCAAACGGTCAACTTCCACTTACCACGATTTCTCCTCATTTTCGAGATATTTTAGAAAATATACCCATATCCCAAAACTTTTCATGTATTTTAATAAAAAACTGATTTATTATATTTCCTTAACTTCAAACGCAGCCAAAATATAAATATCCCATTTAGGATAAATGAGAAACGTTTGGAAATTTGTTTAACTGAATCAATTGTTTCTGAATACCCAAACCGAAATTTAGTTAAGAACAATTTTTATATCAAAGTTTCTCGTAAACGGTTACAGATATCGCTTTAAAGGTGGTTTCATTTGTCTTCCTACATTAGAAAATGTATAAAACGACTACCTGCAAGCATATGAAGTGAAAACGTAAGTGCTACGATTTTTTTCGCTCGAATTTCGCTCCAAAAACCATGTTCTGATGGATTGATGAACTTGATCTTTCAAAATTGACGAAGATTTTCGAACTAAATTTCATTAGCAACGGTCCCTTATTAGGACTGCTGCAGAGCGAACTGAAAATTTATATATATATATATATATATATATAAATACAAATTTGAACGACCGGTATTTTCGTGATGGGGCCTGAAACATGAAATTTTCTAGTCGGCATTTCCGGATTGCGTCATGGGATCAACCTCATCAGCGGGTTTCCTTTCTATGGAGGGAGACAGGAAACGAGCTAAATGTCAGTCACGCAGGAGCTGCAAACTCTGCTCATTCCTCATCTAGTCGATTGTATTTTAGGTTTCATTCCTTACAAATATACATAAAAACTTAAGAAGAACTGAAGCGTATATTAGTTGCTTTACCACTGATGTTTTATTCAACAATCATGACTGAACGCAGACAATCCTCCATCTTGGTAATATCCTCGTTCAACGATCTCTTATGAGTTTGCTTTCTATTATATTTATGACCAGTTTTTTCTCACTTCCACGCCAGTTCACACAAAGAAAAGTCATAAAGTTCTATATACTTAGGCGACACTTAACATCCCCGTCAACCTGATTTTTCAAGAATGTCTTACAAAACGTTTTGATGCTGTGCTCAATTGTGTGAACTTTTATATTTGGCAAAAATCAATACAACGGAAATTGATCCTTAGAATTTTATTAAATTACTATCTGAAGTAGATGTTGTTGACAGGAGTGTAAATAAAATTTGTACACTCAGAGCGATTTATTGGTTAAAACCCTGGTTAACGTATATGTTTCTTATCGAATTCTTTAGAATCATTACTTGATACCCCCCGTCTGTCCAGAGTGTAAAAATTATTAATGTAGGTATACTCGATGCAGCTAAAGCCCTAGAAGACCACTTCAGAATGATGGATAAAATCTTACACTTCATCAAAGTAATTTAAATTAGTTCATGGGGTTTTAGCAGGTTAGTCGCACTCATATCAGACTGAGGAGCTGTAGATGAATAGGGGTGTTCAACAATCTATAATCTGATCAGTATTTCTTTATTTAATACATTTAAATTTGAAACATTTTTGTCTTTAGAATTATATAAAAATTCCATTTAAAAAAATGATAGCATCATTTAGATCTTCAACATCAATTTTTGGCTAATGCCACACAGCTATGTAAAAAAACTCAATAAACACATTGGTTGTTTCATTGTACGGATTATCTCTTCGAAATTTGTTCTATATGAATTGAAAAGGAAATTCGAAGACAGGTATAGTTGGGATTCGGCTAGGAGAAAAAACGTCAGACTTTCAAAAAGAAATCTGTATTTTGGACGTTTCGACTGCAACAATGGCAGCCTTCTTCAGCACTAGAGAATGCCTAGGGGGGAGGGAGGAAGACCTCGAGGACAACTTAGGTAACCATGGTAGAAGTATGGCAGTCGAAGGTAACCATTGTTGCAGTCGAAACGTCCAAAATACAGATTTCTTTTTGAAAGTCTGACGTTTTTTCTCCTAGCCGAATCCCAACTATACCTGTCTTCGAATTTCCTTTTCAATTCATATATCTACAGCGGCTAACTATCTCCATCTACACTATGAAAAGGAAATTGATCTTCCTCGAAATATGAAAATCCTTTTTTGCCATTAAATGTTTCCAATATGAATATAAATAGTGACCCAAAAAGTTAAAAATTTCTTTTCCTTGTGTAGGCAAAAGATTAATAAATAAAAATCAAATAATCACATTCTGCCATTTATTATAATTGTTTTACATGTTTCGCAACCTTAGTTCCTCTCCGGAGCTGAAAAATAAATGCAGCCGAACATTTCGCTACAAGGTCCACGTCTTGACTGGCTATCACCAACATAGTATCAATCAGCTGTTTAAATTATCCTTGGTGCCCAAACATAAAATTCTATTAACCAGTCAAAGATTAGACATTTAATTAAAAACTATAATATTATATTATTTGTCGATAAAAAGTTTTGTTCTTTGGTCAATGAATTAAAAAATATGTATATTATTTAAATATTTTTTTACATTCTTATATGCCATTTTTTTTGCAAATTTTTTATAACAAGATATACAATCTTAGTATGGATAATCGAAATTGTGTTTGGAATCTATCGATATTTAAAAAATATGCCCACAAACAGCTGATTGATACTATATGGATGATCCTTAGATAAGACGTGGTCTTTGTATTGGAAGATTCACCTGATTTTTAAAAAGCGGCATTTATTTTGAGGATCCTGAAGACGCGTGTAAGGATGCGAAACATTTAGAACGTTTTTAAAACAATTCACTATGGTCTTCATTTATAGACCTGCCTAGACAAGGAGAAACATTTTTCAAATGTCTATTCTAAACGAATGAAACGATTTTTAAGTAATCTTGTTGGGGTTTAGGAACGATTTCTGATAAATATAATTTGCCTTAGAGAGAAGTAGCAATCTCCTAAAAGGTGGGCACACGAGCAGACTTCCACTTTCTACAGTCTTGTGTAACCAGTCGTGTGGCCAGTACATCTCCTCGCCCGCTCTCGACCCGCGCTTCCTACAATGCGAAACTTATTTCCTTAAGATTTTGTAAAATACTCATAATGCATAAAGAACCTATATATATATATATATATATATATATATATATAATATACATTAGCCAAGCTGCTCCTAACTCATGGACACTTAGAATGTATATACAATTTGTACATGTACACTTATTAGCGCCAAACAGTAGCGTGGACTCTACAGGTGTCAAATTTAATCAAATTTTTTGTTAATTTTAGAGTGAGAACAGTCAAATATGTGCCTAGTTACAAATTTGTACAGCCGGCTTTTGCGCGGCCATTATGAAATGCCTACAGTTCTTGTCTGCACTTTCGGATTTTTTTATCTGGTCGTCGCCATAAGCGAGGTTTCTTGTCTATAGTAAGGTACGAAAAATACTAAAAATGAATACAGGTTATCAGTTTTTGAAATTAAGTAATTAGCGACTTAATCTAACCCAATTCTTAGCCTCGTTAGCACAACTTTTTCTGTTGGGTTTTAGCTGCTGTTGTTAGTTCAGAGTTTTAGGATTTTTTGTTCGAAGATGGTTTTCTGGATCTTTTTCGTTTGCCCGCTCCGTCAATCAAGTGCTTCTACACTCAAGTGAAGAGCTTCCCTATTTTCATTCATAACCTTTTAAAAACTTTTGTTCATTTCTTAAATTGAAGGAATTATATGAGGAGCTTGGTATCAAAGTTGGACAACTCCATTTTTTTCGGTTTTGAGATTTTGGTCGATTCTTAAGGAGCTTTTTATGCTGCATTCGGTTTTACAACTGTTTTGCCGTAAAAACAAACAGAAAATAGTTAAAATAGCGTATATTTGCACCGGTCAGAATCAAAATATGGACAATTCCAACATAGTTTGGTTTCAAAAAAAGACAACTCCATCAGTAGCCAATGAGATGCTTGCATTCATGCAATCTGCTCCCAACATGCACTGCAAATCCATCATGGCTGAATGTTTATAGTTACTTGTAATGAGTGCATTCAGCGATAATTCTTATTAATAACTATCTATTATCCGGCACACTGTTGTGCCGAACGCCGGATTTTGGGGCAAAACCTCTAGGTTCTTGAATCTTTCTTATTTAGGAATCATTTTTTAAGTATTTCTTCCGTACCGAGTAGAATGAGACCACTTCCAATTCTTCAGAATAATTATTTTAATAATAAACGGGTTTTATATATATAAAAAAAAAGAACAGCAACTATTCAATTTAAAAAAATCATTTTTACTCCATTGGTAGATCTATGAATCCTTCCAAATGTATTTTCAAGATCTCAGGTAAATAAATTAACAACTAATGTAATACTGGTAACTGTTCTCGACATATTCCTCTTTATTTAAATTTTCGCGTATAACAAATAAATATTGACAGTTTCACACTAGATATTAGATAGATCTCACCGTTAATGTTCAGTTATTTGCTATCGGAAGCTTTTCAACAACTATCTCCAGAAAATAATAATGATTAACTCGTTTTTCATAAAATAATCGCATAGCTAATTGATAAATTAATTTTTATAAGCTCTGCACAGGCATGTTGAGTACGGCGATGAAAATTATAGGACAGCAACTTCAATACATGTACTTTTAGGCAAAACTGTGCGAAGAGGAGATCTAAGTTCCACATTTTTTCTAAACCGAATAAACTAAGGATAATTTAGTTTCATTACAGATATCTTTACAATCTATCTGCACAATCAAAGCGGTGTTTGCCATACTACACCATAATTGACGTGGAAGAATATCATGAAGTCTTTGTGAAGCATGGACGAGTGAAAATTGTGGGAAGAGATTGGTTAGCACAGGACTGGAGACAAGAAGCTAAGGTGGTGGTAAAGCCAACCCAAAGCCTTTACTTTCCGCTTTCCAGATGTAAGCGCTTCCTATTTAAAAGATCCAAGATCCACAGGAATATACTAGTAACTGGTGAGGTGGCGTACAACACAAATATCGGTATATTTATGTCTATAACAAAGAAGGCTAAGTCACTTCTAGAACTTAATCCTGCACCAATTCCCGTCGGCTGTAGCGTCAACCCCAAGAAACTTTGAGAAGTTAAGAATCTCTTGTCCAAGTGCTTCGGAGAAAATTGGGAAGAAAGAGACCGTTTGCAGTGGTACCGCAACCTCACAGTACAGAGTGCAACTGCTAATGTTATCAACAGTGGACACTATGAGTGTGTTGATTGCAGATTTCGATGAACTAGTTCTTTCTAAGGTGTGAGAATAATTCAAAGACTTCAATTTTGTAAAACTGCATTTAAATAATTTTTTTTCAAGTAATTTTTAACTATACGATTTTTTTTAATACATTAGACATAATTATATTATATTAAAACTCTCTCGTGCATATCGAATTCATATTTTTTGTTGGTTTCAAAAGAGGATAGATTCAATTTTAAAATGGCTCCCTTTGGTTTAAAAAACGGACAACTCCATGACTTGGTTTCAAACATGGACAACTCCACTATTTAAAGTGTGATTACGGCCTAAATACTCATATAATTTTGTATTGCCTTTGAAAACATGTTTTTTGGACCTAGGAGAATAACATATAAAAATTCACCATGATACTGACAACCCTATAGAAGATATGGTTTTTTACCTCTCCTATAAAAAAATCAAAAGTGGAGTTGTCCAACTTTGATTCTAAGCTCTTCATATGATTCTTAATATTTACAGATTTTGCTTCATGCTTCTGGTCAACAAATATTTTCCACTCGGAAACTGCCAGTCACTGGTCGCAAGTACAGAATTTGTCCCGTAACAGGCCATGAGTACCAAAAGGGGCAGATCCAGTAGAGCTATCTGATCCCTGAAGGTACGACACATTAGGAATATAGTCTGCTCAGTAGTATTCTCGTAACGGCTAATTTTCCCATTAATGGCTAGGTATTCCTAGGGACGGTTTGGGACTCAGAATACGATCCTCGAACGACGGTACTAGAAGATAAAATGTTTATTGCACTTTCGAGTTTCGAACATGGTTCCACGAGAACATGAGGTGGTTGCCCCCTTCTGGCACCAGTTATGATACTGCATAAGCAGACACAGTAAATGTAATAATTTTCTAACATATATTAATGTAATCATGTTACAACATGTCCTGCCTTCTAAATATTTTTAATGCAATCGAATGTATTAGCCGATTTTCTATTCAGAGATTTCCTTCCCACAGGTCTGCGACAACTTACTCCACAGCGGGTTAGGTTGTCATTTAAATCTTGAAGCCCTTGAAAAATTAAAAAAAGAACATTCTCTTCTTGTTACATGCACGAATAATTTGCTTTGAACAAAGAAGTTAGTTAGAAATTGGTACAATCAAAATAGTAAAATACCCAATGTTCTTTGCATGAAATAAATTTTGACCAAATGGAGGCTTCTAAATGTTTTATTGGACAGATGAAAATTAACATACCTATTATTTATAAACTTTTAAATGGTGCCAGCCATAAACACAATTCGTATTTTTGAATGATTACTCAACTTTAGGGGAAATAAAGCTTAAAAAATATATTGTTAAAGACTTTTCATTATCTCCTATTATTCATAATTAAGTTAAACGAAATTCATTGGCTCTACAAGAGAGAAATCCATGAAACGAAATGTATATTCTAGATATATAATAGCGGTGCAAAACCCCTACCCTCCTTAAAAACCGGTCTGATATTACGAAATATCGCAAGCGGTCAGAAGAACTGGGTCGCTATTGCAGCTTCGATACCAGTAAACGTGTGCATTCGATGAGGGTATTATGTTTCATTAGGGAAAATGAAGTAACTAAAATATTACCTATAGTAGCACACACGGCATAAATGATAGTGAATATAAGATAGTTGTATTACTAATAATAGTAATTTTTGTGATTGGTGTACTAGAGAAAATGAGTACAAATGATCGCTAAAAATGTTATCTTCTATTTAGCAACTGTCATTTTTATGGAGAGAACTGATTATTTCTTGTTTAGTCTCTTAGCAGTATTTTGGAAAAATAAGAAACCTTTCGAAAATAGTTTGATACACACGAAACCTATACAATTACATACATACACAATGTAGAGGACCCACAGGAACTACCTAGAATAAATTATAAACTGGTACGAATACGTACCGGTCCCGCACCAACTAAAACTTAATTACAATGATTTAAAATCAATGAAGAAAATATTTGCAATTGTCACTCCAGTACGAGCATCTTATATTTGACACCTGTCTACTTGACAAAGAAAGGATCAAATTCATGAAATCGGTTATATTATAGGGGAAACTGGTCGGTTTCTAGGAGGGAGATTTTTATTAAAAGCTATGAAGAACTTTAACGTATAAGCTGCAATATTTCATCACTTTATATTTTTTATTTTAATCTTCAAATTTTGCGTCATTCTATTACTTATTTTTGAAAAATTGTATTTATTATTATTTTATATTTTTTTCATTTGTAACTCATCGTATATTTTTAATTTAAGCTACTATTTAACTTTCCATTCAACATAATAAGTAAAATATATCTGGTATTAAAAAATGGAACATGTAGAGAATAAAGGGGTCTCCCGTGGTCTAGTGGCTAGCGCGCTAGATTCATAAGCGGGAGATGGTGGGTTCGATCCCCACCGGCGCCAGAAATTTTCTCATCTCAGGGCTCGCTGAGAAAATTCCTGGTTGCACCCTGGATCTCGGCGCTAATGGCCAAGAATTATGTCGATGCGCCTTAAAAAAAAAAAAAAAAAAAAAAAAAAATGTAGAGAATAAATTCCCATATTGAACGGTTATATAAGGTGGGAAAAAAGGTGTACTGATGAAATTTAAAAAAATATACAATGGTTTTAACTTCGGAAAACAAATGTATAACTAATTTTCAATACTATGGAATAAGCTTTGTATTTTGTCTCTTTTAAAAAGTATTTTAAGTAATTATTGACTTGGAGTGTCTTTTCCAAACAAAAATATTTCTCTTTTTTTTATTGACTTCCGAAGTATTCTATTCCATTATCCATTATTTTCATTTCATACCACAGTCTCTTCGATGATAATGACGTTACAAAATTTCAGAATTTTCTATAAATAGCATTAAATTCTTAACTCAATAAGCTGGCATAAGTACTTTACGGAATGTGGCTAAGTTATTGCTTTCGCAACAATTTTTTTTTTGTTTAAATTCTGTGTTGTAGTTATATGAATATTAAATCTTTAATCGCTGTGGCATTTTTGGAAGATAATGCTTACTATAAGGTCACAGAATTAATTATGCATTCATCGTTCTTACAATACGATTTTCCTGAAGGGGGATCGTGTTCCTGGCCACCTTGCGCTTACTATTGTCTATGAACTCAATGTCATTCGTCGTGTACAATATTTGGACATAATGTGTTCGCGCTTGACGCATAAGAATGCTAGCACGCATGAAAATATACCAGGAAATATCTACATAACCACTCAACGTACATTTCATAGTGGTAGTGCGTTCCTGTTTATGTGCTAGTGTGTTCATGTGCATTTGTCATCTTCTTGGGGAAGAAAATCGTTAAAGCCCGAAGAAAAATAAAACTAGAGAGATGTTGTAACAATGGGTAATTTTTAAATTATAAACAAAATGTGCCAAAGAGTTTTTAAATGCACAAACAAATTTGAAAATGAAATACCAATTATAACAATTATGGCAAATATTCCATTATCAATGCCCTGCTGGCACATAACACTAGAGAATATTGTAAAAACACTGTTTTTATTTTTTGTGATAAATGTAATAGATAAGTCTGTAATAAGCCTTTGCGAGCTGAAACATATAAATATAGTATATAGGCATCATTATAACAAACGATTGAAAGAGTTCGTTAACCAACAGAATCGGCCAATTAGAAGGAGGGGGTTTATATAGGAACATAATTGAGCAATAAATTAATATTTGATACACCTTACTCATAAAATAGTTCAAGACGAAATGATATTCATCATCACTTTATCGTTGTTCAACGTGCAAGCAAAGATAAATATTACATATTTCTATAAAGCATATGAAATAGGTAAACACAAAAATGCAGGTTGTAAATACGAAGAGAATTTAAGAAAATATAAACACAATTCAAATTTTGTGAAGAAAAAACAAATAAAATAAGTTAATGCTTTGTGAAGATAAAAAAAAAAATTGAAATAATTAAAGATTTTAAAATAAGGTAGGGACTTATATTTAATTTTTAAATTTACAAATAAATATTTGTGTTTTACAAATAATATAACACTGCGTTATGAGTAACTTTGTTATTCAAATTATCTGCGTTTTGAATATCTTAAATTATTAAATATCTAAAATATGTTTACAGTTGCCATATCGAAATTCGTTATTTTCTAACTAGTAGAAAAAGTATATATACCTAGTAGAAATCAACAATAAAGAAGTGGGCATTGGGAAAAAATCTTATTTTTCTTTTTAGATAATACAGACTGCAGAAAGCTCCATATTCTGCTGCTCTCTATTGTGAAATTATTTCTAGATATCTTGCTGCCGGTCTTAGGTCGTGACTGAGATCCTAGTTTTAAAGTTCACATCTCCGAAAGAAAAGGTTAAATTTCTTAAAATAATATTTACATAACTTTTCAGAAGTTGAAGAATCAACAACTATTTGATAAAAATGTTCATTTTTCGAACTCAAAGTGATCAAAAATTATGAAAATTAGTTAGTTAAAATTTGATTTTCATTATTCTTTACAATTAAAGCAACCCGAGTACTTTCATACCATTTCATAGCTAATACTTATAAATTATTAAGCCAGTATCGTGACAACGGGCCGGCATTCTCAGTAGGGTGATAGCCACTTTCGTGACAAGGCAAATTCTTCACTTGGGTCTGAAAGCCACCGCTGTGACAGCGTTTTGCGATATCTAAAGGCAAGTTGATTAAGCTCTAGTCACGTTAGTATCTGCTAGAGCTCATAAAAATCCAATTTGATCCTATTAAATAGAGGTTTCTCTCTCCTGGGCGGTCCTTTTGTGTAGTTCTGTTCCCTCTGAAGGGCCTTATTTGTGTTTTACCATTTGATATGTATATTTAGAGCAGAGTGCCATGAGACTCCGAGCTGAGCAGTGTCCGAGAGAGCAGTCTATTGGTAAGAATCTTAGTGAGTATTTCAGTGATAGAAAAGAGAACTTTCAAAATTGTGATGCCTTTGATTCTAGGTTAATAGTGGAGCTCTATCTTCCGCACGATAATTCACCGTCCTCTCCGTATTTGGGCTACTTGGCTTGTAGAGTGGTCAAAATTGGTGAGTACAACTTTCATTTACTACGATTTACCATAGTACCGATATAGCATATTTCTTTGACCTAGCCCCTTATTTTCCTTCAATATACAGTATTCAGATGCAGCCCACCGCTTTAAGCTGTACACTAATAGTTCATGCAAAACTTATTAAACCCCTCTAGAAAGACTTTCTTATTAAATAGCTCACATGAAAGTATTCGTCACGATTGTTAAACTAAATAATTAGTTGAACAGCTTTGAAATAAGAAACGAGCAGAAAAGACTCCATGAGATGTTGAGCTAGCATGAGATTAGTACATTGATTGCAGTTTTCACGGAAAACCCTTTTAAAAAAATATATATTTCTCTAATCTTCCAGCTAGTAATGACGTGATCAAGAGGCTCGCCTCTCTCCTGGTTAGGTTGTATTAATACCTACGGGATTTTGATCATTATTTCGTTTCTAATTAAATTGAATTTACTTTAGAAAGCAGACCTATAACATTGAGAAAATCTGAAGGTTTTCAGCTCGTGTAATGGCCAACTCAATGCAAGTTAACAAGAGAACTATCCCCTTGAAATGCCCTCAAATTTCAAAGAAAGATTTTAAAATTATATTTCATTGCCAAGTATCGCCAGGTTTCGGATTTTTTTAGCTATAAAATGATTCACTTGTGTCATGTTAGCGCGTTTTCATAACATTATTATTCCAAGTGTGATTTGAAAAGCCTGGAATAGGAACAGTTTATATTTGCTTTTT
Organism: Gonocerus acuteangulatus; assembly: GCA_946811695.1. Lineage (NCBI taxonomy): Eukaryota > Metazoa > Arthropoda > Insecta > Hemiptera > Coreidae > Gonocerus > Gonocerus acuteangulatus. Next base: position 57,240,099 of record OX328127.1, on the reverse strand, counting down.
CGGTATTTTGTGAACATCTGAACACCTACTTCTATGACATCTCGAAGAAAAGACAGATTTTAGGACCACAATACACAGAAAACCGACGGTAGCAGACTTTAAGCGAATATTACTCATTCGACCTCCCAGACTTCTGCTCATTCTTACGGAAAGAACAAAAAAAATACAAATGGGTTTCATATTTATTTACCTTGTTTTATTTAAAATATTCTACTACTGCATGGCATTAAAAAACATTAACCAATAAAATGTTAAGCAAAAAAGAGGCAAAAGGCCGGTAGAAGGAACGAACAACTCTTTCGAAATTAACAACAGTTTTTACGCCGTTAAACACACACAAAAAACAACATAAAAAAAAACAACAGTTTTTTTTACTGTGATCGGCCTTGCATGAGAATCGTTTTTTTAGGAAATTTAATAAGCCTACGAATGCTTACCTTCCACTCTGATATCAGGATGTCACAGCGATATTCGGGATAGCTGAGAACCTATACGAAAATATCAAAACTCCTCATATCTATTGACAAAGTATTCTTTTTTGTAATACAGCCTCAACTCCTAACGTAACTTAAATGTATTAATCTTAGTTTACATGAATCCTGAACGTATGGAAAAATTGTCAACTCCATTAGTCGTATTTGAGGAAACAAGACGGAAATTCTTTGTTTTATTCAGTTTTCTCAAAAATTGTTGTAGATATCAGCTTGAAAAATGTTTTTATTGGATATCCCACGTTAAAATGTGTATATAGAAGCCTATGAAGTTAAAACTGTAAGCATAACGCAAAACTGATCATCAAGCACATTATACACGAATGGTCATCCAGTAACAAACCAAATAGACGGGAGCAAGTTATATTATGCCGTCTCAGGATTGGCCACACTCGGTTGATTCACTCGTACATTATGTCAAGACAGGACAGACCCACTTGTACCTACTGCAATACAGAATTATCAATAAAACATATTCTAACAGACTGTACACTCAGGAAAAATCTTAAATTACCGTGCAATCTGAGAGAATTACTTTCTGATGGCAGCCAGTACATTGAAAAATTGACGAAATACCTAATAGACACACATTTACACAATAATATTTAAAAAAAAAGAAAATAAAAAAAAAAGAAAGAAAAGATAACCAAAGCCACTTTGTGATGTTGATTCGTCATCATTGACCTGGCACATAACCAGGAACACACAAATAATTATATCAAAGACAACATGACTACATTATAACCTCTGCAGAAAACTAATCTAATAATGAAATATCATATTATTGCAAAAGTTGGAACACCAATATGAAGTAAAACTAAAATAACAAATAAATCAGTAAGCTGTACGCTTTTTTCGCTCCAATTTCGTTGTTCCGGTGAGCGGAGTCTGGTGATGTGCATATCGGGCTACTTTTAATGATCTATAGATTCTGAAACGTTAAATTTATCAGTCATCAGGTCGACTTCATAAGCGGGCGTCCTACCTAAGCAGGAAGAAAGAAAAAACTTTCTAAGTTACTTAAAGCAGACCGGTATTTGTCGAAGTTTCATAGCAAACCTAGAAAATGGACATACAAAACATAATATCTTCAGCAGAATAGACAGATGTTTGACCATTCTTCAGAAAAGATGGACTCAAAAAATTTACAACCGATTCACTAGATCTGATTGAGAGAGCTTGTTGAGGGTAGAGCTTGTAATAAGATGCTAGTCATAAAAAATATTCCTCCCCCTTAAGTAAAAATGAAGACAAAATATTTGTTTTTTTTTTCATTGCAATTTTTTAAACTATTTAAGGCAAAAAATAACTGATAATCTTTCAAAAATACATGCACGTAAAATGATCCTAACACTGTTCTTAATGTATCGAGATATTATCAAACTGTAACTAAATAATTACAAGAAACCTTGAGATATTTATTTCGATTTATTAGTTATTTTAATTGCTTTTATACTTGATTTGAGTATTATTTTGGATAGGGAGAATCTGTATATATCGTTCATACCATGTCAAACTATCAGATATGCAAATCGGACCAAACTAGCGAACGAGCATATTCTATCCATTGAAAAAGTATTGAAAAATGGTCTTATTCGATACTTGATTTAAGGCATTAATGGCTATTCTAAAGGGGTTAGAGTTCCGATAATTTGCAACAAGCCGTATCGTCCACAATGCAAGAGCAAAGTCTCGAATCTGAAATACGAGATATTTCATAAGCAATCTGGGAATAGATAGGATTCGGCTAAAGAAAAACCTCAATACGATTTTTGTAAAAAAAAATCTATATTCAGTACGTTTTGGCTACTCTTATGTAGCCTTCGTCAGCTAAAATGACGAAGAAAAAAAGTTTTTTTCTGTGTATTAATTTCTGTTTTTTTTTTCTTTTTTTTTGTCATTTTAGCTGACGAAGACTACCAAAGAGTAGCCGAAACGTACTGAATATAGATTTTTTTTACAAAAATCGTATTGAGGTTTTTCTTTAGCCGAATCCCTACTATTCCCTGATTGCTTATCACCTCGACGGCTAACTATCTAATCTTCATGAGATATTTCATATTCGTTAGTTTGACATGGTAGGGATGACATGTTCAGCTGTCTTTTGGACATGACTGTTTATTCATTTACCTTAGATTCCCGTTTTACTTTCCCTCAGTTTTTTTTGTTTATTTTTTATTATTAATGTATTTAGTATATAGAATATATGTTTTAGTTGAGAAAATAGTCTAAAAACATTTTTAACACGAAAAATATCACTGATTATGTTGACAACTCATTATCTACTGATAAGAGATATTATTGATAAGGTACTTACGTTTGCCCTGTGGTGTGACGGTGTGGCCTCTGGTCGGTACTCCTGGAGGGTCCTAGGAGGAATGAGTGCCTCTGGTTCATAACCCCTCCTCAAGACCCCACCATCCCCCACCCACCATCCCGCCAGGTCCGAGGGGTGGAGGATAACAGCCCTGCAATATTCCTACCATTGTCACAATAAACCTTCGCCCGTCTTTCATCAGTCTCACGATCCGTGTCTCCGTACTAAACACGAGGTCCGACCCTTTTTTCGCCTTGAGCCTTCGCTGAAAAATCTCGTCCGGCTTTCACAATTCTCCAAAGCTTGCACAACCTGAGGATTTTCCTATCGGATAAAATATCAGCTTTAGGTGAATTACCTAGTTGGCGGCTTCATTAGCGTATCATTTGGTAGTGTTTTCCGATCTTAATGTGGTGATAACTGTAGTTCATCACCTGGAACTAATAGGATTGGTGCGGGTTTCATGAGCAGAGAGTTTTTTCTTTTTTTTATAATGTTTGTTTTGTTTTAAGTTTGTCAACATCTCGGCAATTGATATAAACCTATAAGAGCAACTCAATAATAGCCTATGATCAGGCGAGGTCTGCTTATTTGCAATCAACGGCAATTGGAGTGAATTTATGGGAGACAATGTTAATTATCGTTAAATATATCGCACTAGTATTTCTAAAGTGACAAAACTCAAAAATAAGTGTTTTTCAGTTATGACTATGAAAGACATGGTAAATACGTATATAGCAACCACAAAAATTGAATGTACCTAGCTTCAGAGCTTGTACACCAGAGGGCACTTGTGTCACCATTCCTGTCTTAATCCTAAGGCCCCTACATAGGCAAGAGTGCCAGATTTTCAGTAAAGTTTTATTTTGAGTCCTGTCACTTTAGAAATACTAGTGCGATATATATATACATATATATATATACATATATATATATATATACATACATATATATATATATATATATATATATATATATATATATATATACATATATGGGGACGAGGTTAGCTCAGTGATAGAGCACTGGACTCATATGCTGGAGGACCTGAGTTAAAATCCCCAGCAAGTACTTAAGATTTTTTCCTCAAGTGTCTTCGTTCATGGGTTGCATTCGGGCTCCCTAACCATCCCTAGGCGAACCAAGCCTTTAATTAATTTATTAATGGGTACGCCGACGGCCATAGCCACGTTGAATACACCGGTTCCCGTAGATCACCGAAGTTAAGCAACGTCGGGCGTGGCCAGTACCTGAATGGGTGACCGACCACGTGCTGTTGGCATTATAAAAGGGTGGCAACCTGTAGATAGCCCGGCTCTAATGGCCAAGTTGTAGATACGCCGTAAAAAAAACAAAAACAAAAAAAACGCAACTTTATCACAGTTTGTGAATAACAGACAGCTAAAAATAAAAATAACAAAATAACTTTGTAAAAACAGTAAGTTTTTAAGAACAAACAAAAATAAATAAAAATAACGTAGAAAACAGTTTATATATTTATAATATGACTGTACCTAGGAACAATAGTTCCCATGTACAATCACAGCTACCCAAGGAGGATCCTATGCATAATCAGGACATGATGAATCATGGGCGTATATAAAAGGAGGGCTGAGGGGACTGCAGTACCCCCTAAATCGGGTAAAATGTGTTATAAAAACCATAAAAATAAAGTAAATAAGATCACTTACAATTAGTTACGACAAAATAATTTCTTTTGGGTGTAATAGCGTTTTAATTAGCTAACTATTCCAAGTTCTAGATTGTTAGAATTCCATACCCCCCCCCCCCCCGAAATTCTCCCAGCCATTCCCGAAATTATTTTCTATATCCGCCCATGTGATAAATGTATCAAGTCCTGAGTGATTTCCATTTATTATTATAACCTTTCAAGGTCGATGATAAAAAGCAGAGTTTGAGTCGTCCAGGCAATCAGATTGTATTCTAATCAATTGCATTATACAGGGTGATTCCGGTCTAAGTAGCCAAACTCTAGGAGGTGATTGTAGACATAATTTCCAACAAAAAAGTACATTTGAAGTATGGTCCGATTTTGTGTAAAACACAAAATGTAACATATCTCCCAAATGAAAAACATTTCCAATCATTTCTTACAGTTACTTTTAATTGCATCCGGACTGGAAAATGTATTCCCACAGTTTGGCCAATAAAAAAAATGATTAATGTTTTATTTCTTTACATAAGGTATTTGAAAGTAACAAAACTACATTCCACACGGGGGTCTCCCGTAGTCTAGTGGCTAGCGCGCTGGATTCATAAGTGGGAGATGGTGGGTTCGATTCCCACCTCCGGCAGGGATTTTCTCATCTCAAGGCTCGCTGGGAAAATTCCTCGCTGCACCCTGGATGTCGGCGCTAATGACCTAGAAGTAGATGCGCCGTAAAAAAAAAAAAAAAAAAAAAAAAAAAAAAAAAAAAAAAAAAAAAAAAAAAAAAAACTACATTCCACATTTTTTTTGCCAAAAGGGAGCCAATCATTCAATTTATCCCTCAATATACATCCACTTCATTTGCATGGATTTAATGCTTACTAAATGTAGAAGTTTTTGTGTAAGTATTGAATCCGTAGTCCGTTAGAAGGCTGAGGAAAAACTAGAAGTGCGTTATTGGACGTCCAGAAAGTATATTTTAATAATGATTGTAGTGAATTAAATTGCTGATTTTTTAAAGTAAATTTTATCTATTTTATGATGGCATAATGCGAATTTAATTTTCTTGAATAATTTTTGAGCAATACGTTCCTATCCATTAAAAAACATGACTACGTTAAAAAAACAGAAAATTGGACATAGCTCCCTTTTCTTCCGTAATCGGACCATACTTCAAATGAACTCTTTGGTTGGAAATTATGTGTACAATTACCTCCAAGAGTTTGGCTACTTAGACCTGAATCACCCTGTATAAATCCAGCAACGTTTTGCCACTTCTCATAGCTTATTATCGCCACTTCTTGGCAATTCCGCGCTTTTTGTAGGAAATATACTAATCTAATTTAGAAAGGGATATTAACTTATGTTACTCTTAAATATAATTCTCTCAGGGAAGTAGGAATGTTTGGTTAGACAAAATTAACTTAAACACGTTTTCGTTTCCTCAACATTTCTCAGAAATAAAGCTTAAGACGGTATTTTCCTATAAAATAAAAATAAGAAAATATTTCCTCTTAGTAAATTTCATTTATTTTTTATATAGCTAGAGAAACGTTTTCTTCTTTATTTTTCCTTTTTATTAATTTTTTAATAAAAAAACAAAAACACAGAATTAAATTTATTAGCTATGTGTAATTTAAATTAGATTGACCTAATTTTTTGTTGAGATCAAAATGTGCCATCATATTGGACTAAAATATTTTATCTAAGCAAAATATTTAAATAAAGTTGTTTTGATGAAAGAGAATAAAATAAAGATAAAAAGGATTATACTTTAATATTATACGTTTATAAAGAATTACATACTTGTATGTATACAGATATATGTATATGCTACATAGAAAAAGGGAGACTTGACTTACATTTATATTTTTTTTTCTTTTGGGCACTAGCACTGGGCTATCTATGGATTTCCACCTTTCCTAAACATCCATGTTGGGAACAGGGAACTTATTCAGCGAATCCATAGATAAAACTCAACGAGCATCTCTTTGGCTATGAATATATATATAATCAGCCCCATGCCACGAGGTCCGAGAGAGGCAGATACTGTAGAGGTATCCGTTTCTTGACCATACGGCACGCTGCCTGATTTTCCCCTTTGCTACTTCTTCGACTGCTAGGGTCATTAGCACCAAGGTACCCATTAATAAATTAATTAAAGGCTGGGTTGGCCCAGGGACGGCCAGGGAGGCCGAATTCAACCCACGAATGTAGACACCAGAAGAAAAAATCTTTAGTGTTTGCTCGAGATTTGAACTCAGGTCCTCCAGCTTATTAGTCCAGTGCTCTACCACTGAGCTAACCTCGCCCTCGCATTTTAAGAAAGGTGTCATATTTCTTGCTGTAAAGATAAATATATAGAAAGTAGAACGGCTAAACTGTTATACATATAAAAAAAAGATGTGTAGATACAATCTATGGATTGACCTCTTATTTATTGATCGTTTTATACATTTAAAATGCTAAGGTGATTCCAGTTTCCAAGCTGGAATTTATTTATGCACGGTATTGCAGAGAGGACACTGTTGTGGAAATAGCCGCAATACCACAATTGTATATATGAGGAAATAAATAGTTTACGCAATTTTAAAATCTAAGAATTTAAAAAGTTTTTTTCTTGACTTAGACACTTTGTGGCTCCATAAAACAGCGAAATAATCTTTATGTGAAACTTTAGTATTTTTTCATAGTACCTTATTTATAAATATTTCCATAGACGAAGGATTTATTTATAAGAAGTCAAAAGAGCAGCCGACTAAGGTGGTTAGTATAAATCGATTTTCCTAATATATATACATATATATATATTTATATGTGTGTGTGTGTGTTCATAAATCAATCAGCACGTATAGTTCACTTGCCATATTAAGTGCTCATGTAGCCCTGTAATAATGTGCGGTTGTAAAATTCAGCTTTCGCTCAGGTCAAAGAATAAATTCTTGGCTAGCAGGAGTCAAAATTTATTTCAATCTGTCTCTGTGGTATTAAAGTATTTCAAAGAAAACCTTTCGATATATATTCTTATATTACGCATGTATGATAATAATTTTCTTAGAATATGAGACCATGCGGGCTGTCCGCGTGTCCACATAAAGTTAAAAAAATGAGGTTACCTAAGAGGAAAAGAACAGGAAATTTTACAAGAAAACATATATAGAGCTAGAAGTCTGGTAGTAAGGCTAAAGTAAGAATATTGGCTAATGTACGAATGGATAAGCTTGTTAGATAATACAGAGATTTTCATAGATTATTATTTCATCATAGAGAAACAAATTACATTGTTTGTTTTAAAGAGCATTTCCTTCGAAGGATCTGAGAATGGAACTCGATTAAGATTTTGTTTTGTAATTTTTATGCTTTATACAAATATTCCTTTTCTTCAATGGAAAATAAAATTTCGACAAGCACAATATACATGCAGCAGGAAACAAACGAGATGATTTTGACCTTATTATTGTCTGTTCTGTCCGGACATTTCAGTAAATCTGTGGTTTTTTTTTTCTTAAGTTGTAATAAGAGTTAGATGTATTAGGTTTTATAAATACAGCATTATTATTAAACAAATATTTGTTATTTAAGAATTTACTAAATATTAATAATGGTTAAAAATTAAAATGCGAGAGTTTATATAATAGCACTTAATTATTGATTGTACTCACGTTTACGACGCAGGATGGCTTCTTAAAATGGAGTATCTCCTCCTCATGTACGACGAGGGTTCCTAACCAACGAACTGTAATATTACAACAGTTTTAATATTATACTTCTGTTTTAATATTATAGTTCGTTTGTCCTAACCCTGTCAGTATTGAAGACCCAGCTTGGAAACCAATAGCTATCCCGAGCCTTAACTCCTCAGCTCTATTAATACTGAATATGTTATTTCAGTGAACTTGAATAGTTCTCTATGAGGATGTGAGGACAGCCAAACTTGGTGTCCTGAGGAACTCGAGGATGTAGAAGATGGAGAGATAACCTCCTTTTATTCAAAAGGTTTAATGTATAATGGAGTGATTATTTACAACTCCCTCCCTAGGAAAATAAAAGAAATTAACAAATATTCTACTTTTATATGCAGATGTAAATACATTATTTCAGAAATGAGTGTTTACAGGATTAGGGATTTTGTTCAGAATTTAGGAGACCTCAGAAATGATTTTTAATTTATAATTTTCTTGTTTCATATTTTTAATTTCTATATAGTACTATTATTCTTTATATTAGTGATATTCCCATGTTTCTAGTTTTAAATATTCTATGTTCTATGGTATTTATTAGAATTTTAAGATAATGAATTAGGATATACATGTATTAGTTACCAAAAAATGTTTTATATGTTCTGTGTAAGATACTTTAAGTGTTATTATGGTGTAAGCAGCTAGGTGAGCAACAATGAAGCTCCACCAGCAACAGCGGACAAATGCGAGATTGACTATGTGCCACCGAAAACAAATTTCTTTCGCCTCTCTCTTAATAGATAGAATTTTTTACTCTAAAGAACTTGAAAATTGAGACATGCAGCAATATTTCATAAAAACTTCAGCTCAATACTAAAGTTTGGTAAGGACTTACGGTTAAAAAATCTGAAAACTTGGCTATTAGTCACCCCATTTTACGGTACTAAATTAACTACTTGTCTATATTACTGAACAAATATTTCTCGGCTGTAATTGATTCCAAGATAGAGAAAAAATAATTAGCAATGCGATTTTATCTCATTCCTGGATTACACCAAGATAATTACTTAATTATTGCAATGTCAATACAGCAGTGCATTTCGCAGGATGCACTCAAGGCAGTAGAAAGTCTAAATGCAACAGATAATTATCTGCCTGCATAAATTTCACCAAGCTTGGTAAATTTCAACAATGACTTAGCCTACACTGCAGAATCTCCATGTACGTCTGGAAATCTAATCACATATGCAAGCAAGGGACCAGTACAAGCGCATATTGAGTTTCCTTGACGCCTTATCTACATTTCGAAACTCACAAAACTGCTTATTACACCACAAATAAATTGTCCCATGTCATTAGCCATACAAAACGAGGTTGTTAACCCTTTAACCCCAGACGCCATAAGAAACTCATTATGATGTATGACCCAGTAGTTGTACATGACCTCAGGGCTAGTCATTAAAATGTCCTTTGAGTGCCTGTATCATTGCCGAATGACTGTTGAGAAAGTGTTTAAGCAAAAAATTGGTACTATTTTTTTTTCTTTTTTTAATTGTCGCTCAGACTAAAACAGTAAAGCCACAATTAAAAAGTCTGACTCGCTCGGGCTACGGGTTTTAGAGAATTTTTGTAATGTCCCTAAGGCTGCGCCTACATTGGACCCGTATTTCTCCCGATTCGATATCGGTTGACCAACAACGGCCGATGCTAGTGCCTACATTGGTCCCAACCCGATCCAATCCGATCTAGTCACAGCTCGTCAGTAATGAACTTGCAGTAAAGTTAAAATGAGTGATTCATTTAAGAAACACACCCAACAACCATAAAAACCTTCGATTACCTTGTTGGAGGTATGAAGGAGGAGTTGAGAGGCCAAACAATGTTCCGTAAGCATATCAGTCCCGAAAAAAAAAATCTTAGTGTAACAGTTAGTTTTTAACTGTTACACTACGATAAGAGAAGCATTAGTATTCGTATTTTAAAATAAATTTTAAGAAAGGCCGCTAGAAGGTTATAAACATTGGCAAGTTATTAACATCATTCCACGTAATTTAATAAACAAGGGAAACAAAAAAACAAAAAATCTGTTTTGTTAGAAACAGCTGGACAAAGCTGTTCTAAATTTTATTAGCTTACATTTTAAAAAAAAAAGTGCATTGAAATCGGTTAAGATGTAGAGGCTGTAGACCTTTTTGAAACACAATTTGTGGTTTGGTGCCACTTTGCGTCCGTCCTTCGATATCGGTCTAGAAACAAACAAGTTTGAACAGCCGAGAATCGGTTGTAATCGGATCGGATCGGATCGGGCCCAATGTAGGCACTTCCATTGAGATGCATGTATTTGTTTTCCTTCCAACTGTCAGTGGTTATACGATCGGATCGGATCTGATCGGATTGGGATCAATGTAGATGCACTTGTAAAAATCTCAAGAATTTCATCTCATAAATGTCACTATACTTCAAACACCAAATATACATTAAATAATGTAATTAATGAGTAATAAGAGGTATGTTTAAATGTATATTTACAAAACAAAACAAGCCACTGAGGGGGACTAGCAACGTTCTTTTAACTGTGAAACATATAAATACTGAAAGACTGCATAAAAAGAGACAAATCTAATAGTACCGTGGAACCTTAGTGTGCTGTACTGACTTACGTACAGGCAACAAAAACAAAAACAACAATAGTTTAATTCAAGCCAAAATTTCACATCTCAAAATAATTGTCAACTGATTTATATTATTTACAGGAAAATTATTACGGTTAATGGTAAGTAAATTATATCGATTATAACCGATATAATTTTTAGTAATATAATTATTACTAATCATTATGATAGTAGTGCAATTCTATCCTTATTTTATTACCTATTATTTAATATATATTTCATTTTCTTCAATCATGAGCAATTAATTTCTAAATGATTACACTATTATTTTTTAGTATTTCGTTGGAGTATAAATTTAAGTCACAAAACGGTGCATACAAAAAAAATTTAAAAACATTTTTTGAACTTATGGAAGCTACTAGCTAAGAAATAAAATTTCTCTTATTTATCGAAATGTTTGGAATTCCAAAATTCTTTTCGGGAAGTGGCACTCAGAAAGGAACTTTGGAATATTTCTTGAAACCTCCATCTAGATAACGAAAATGTTCTTCGTTGATATATATATATATATATATATATATATATATATATATATATATATATATATATATAAATTTGAACCACCGTTCCACCGTTGTTTTCAAGTTCAATGGTTTCTGAAATGTAAAATTTTCTAGTCGGCAGTTCGGGATTACGTCATGAGGTCAACATCATAATCGGGATTCCTCCCTATGGAAGGAGGGAGGAACAGCCCTAAAATGTAATTTTAATAACTACCTTGACCGAACTCTTATCCAACCTTGAAAATCTCCACACTTAACAATCTCTTCAGAATGATTAATAAAGGATGTTTCTAAGATCAATTACGCATTGCCAAAGTGGATCATGAAAGGGTTAAGGTTGGACGAAATTTACTCCTAAAAAAAACGAAATTTAGCTCCTTGCTTTCTATTTACTCCTATAATTTATTATTATTGTTATTATTGCTAATCCTAAGTGCAGAGATTTTAAAAGCCTTATAAAAGGTTAAATAAGAGATCCGAAGCTGTTACATCTATTCAGCCATTAACATTTCAATAAGTAGATTCAAAACAAACTCACGGTATCTTAATATTACATAAACGATGATGAGAATAATTCAGCATGTATATTGGTGGCAATAAAAAAACGGTATATCTTGCAAGAATACATAAAAATATTCTTTACGAAAGAAAGAACCATAAACTCCAAATTCATTATATGTGTGGTACTAATTAAATTACAAAAGGCCTTATTTATTTATTTGTTTAAACCTATAATTGCTAATGTTGTGTTGGGGTAGTAATAAAAAAAAAATCTACTTTCTCCTATTAAATTTTATTTATTATTATTATTTTTTTATCTCCATTTTATTTCTATTTATTTTTCATCTAACTTGTTATTGTTTCTTATTTTATATGTTGTTATTGTATGAGAGCCTGAAGACCTATGTTTTGAAATAAGTAGAATAGAAATATAAAGGAAATATTAAAAAAAAAAAAAGAAGAAAAAAATATGTAAATAGAAATAACAATTTTATATAGGTAAATAATAATTGTTTTTTTTACTACTCCTTCGCATTTATTTACAACGATTCAAGTATATTTTTTAGTTGCACAGGTGGTGACAAAGAATAGGGGAGAGGTGGTTAATTGAAACACGAGGGAATTGAACAAGTCGACTTGAAAAAATCGAAAAAAAATCTATCATCCACTTAGAACCAGATTGTAATATATTAAATCCTGATATAGCCAAAATTTGGAATCATTGCGATGAATACATTTTGGAAAACCCACATTTTTTTTTAGGTCTGAAAACTTTTTTTTCGACGAGCGACGAATTATTTAATAATATTTGAATTTTTTAATATAATTATAAAATTAAATTTTTAATAATTTCATATAGTCATAGTTTATAATTCCCAATTTTATTAATTGCAAAATAATATTGTATTAATTTGTCACTAATAATTATAATAAAGTCACTTGGGATCAATTGAATCATCATTCCCAGGAGCATTTGAGCCAGGGAGAGCATCGGACATGCTCGCATCTTTGTTCAAGTGAAAACATACTTAGGCAAATAAAAATGTAGAGGTTGTTGTGCAATTTAGTTAATGTTGCATATAAAAATCTGACTATACAATTGAATCCTTAAACTAACATCGCATACTACTTGACAAAACTAATCACGTTCATGCGAAAATCCGTCCTCACTCACAAATACGTCTTTTACCACAAGGTACCGCAGCTAACAAAGCTAAAAAGGATCGTGTACGTAACAAAAATACCATTTATATCGATACGACTAAAAGATTATAAATATAAGCAAAAACAAACAGTCGACGTATTTACCCATTTGGTTCGGTTGCACATGTTGTCAAGTACACTAAATTGAAATAATGAACAAATTGTTGTAGCAGTCTGGTTTTTCAATAAAATAAATGAATCATCGAAATTTATTTTACAATTTAAGGATTTATTTTTTTATAAAGAAAATAAAAAATGTCCGATTCCCATGAACAACGCCATGTTCCATGTATAATGCTCATATTACGTTGAATTTGATAAGCATATAATGAAACGCGACCTTCACTAACGAAACTTCAAACGCCTTTTCCGACTGAAGTGATCCTATCGAAACCTTTCCAGTAAGACCTTTTATTGAGTGATGTTCTTCAACTTACCGTAAGCGTTTATACATAATGTCCAATAATGAAATCGACATTTCTCATCAGCACTTCATACTTTACATCGGGGCGACATCACTAGTGACTTTCCTCCCTACGGAGAACGAGAAAACTCGCTAAAACAAAAACCTTCCAATGAACGAGACTGATGTGGGCCTAATTTGCCTGACAGCCACCCTCCTTGGTGGCTGCTCTGTTGCAATCAGCTACCCGACCTACAAACCTGAAATTCTTCATGAAAGCCTGCGCTTTCCTGCTAAATGCGTCCTTCCCACAATCAAATTTACCGATAAGAAAATAAGTATCTATGCATGATTAGTACATTAAGATAATTTCTTCAAACGATTAAGTCACCGTAAACTGTTTTTTTAATGAGATATAAATAATAGGTATAAAGTAAAAGTCTAAATAGTAGACAGGTTGCGGACAATTTTGACATTGAACATGACCTGATTACATTATTTTTTAAATTTTTTGATCTACTAGTAACGCTTCTGTTGGCTCACTTTTCCTCAAAATCCAAAAACCCGTTCTAATAAATTTTTAATTTTTTTGCATGATAAAGTAATCATGCAGCTAGTAAACTGAGGTCTGAAGGGAAGATTGGTTCAATTCATAAAAGCCTTTCTGGAAAATCGGAAATTGCTAGTTGTAGTGTCCGGAAAATACTCAGACAAATATTCTTTAGAAAAAGACACTCCTCAAGGATCAGTTTTAAGTACTACGCTTTTCCAAGTTGCAATAAACGATGTCATCACGACTCTGAGACCAGGCGTCCTGTGCTCCTTGTATGCAGGCGACTTCGCCATCTATATTAGCAGTGAATTTCTGGAATACATAAAAATGAACCTACAAGGTAATATTAATAACTTGGAAAAATGGAGCAATACTTCAGGATTTACATTTTCCGACGCAAAGACTAGGTGTGTTCACTTTTGTAGGAAAATAAATTGTAAAATGAAATCTAGTTTTACAATGTTCAGCAAACCTTTAGCATTTGTTAATAATTAAAAATTTTTAGGCCTCGAAATGAACAAAAAGTTAAATTGGATCTGCCACATAAAAGGAATTCGAAAAAAAAATGCCTAAATAGGATTAACTTTTTGAAGACTCCAGCAAGCACACGATGGGTTTGTGACAGGAAGACTCTGCTGTATATATAAAGGGCTATAATCAGATCTATTCTAGACTACGCCTCTCAAGTATACAGTTCAGCATACATAACGCCGGCAATAGACTAGCTTTGGGAGCTTTTCGTACATCACCCATATCTATGCACACCCCGGGAGAGAGTATGTATATAGAAAGTGGCGAACCTCCTTTATCAGTACGAAGAACGAGTTTGTCGTTATCTTATTATGTAGCAATGAAAGGCCTCAATAATCATCTTGTCCGGCAAAACATACTTATTAATAATGAGAATCAGGTAAACAACCTCAAACCTTAAATAATACGTTTAAAAATAGGGTGGAGAAATACTTACGCCAAGAAAATATATTGCTCCCCCATATTTATAAGATTGAAACAGTAAAGCCCACACCTACCTCCTAAACGACCTCCATCACCCAACATGCAACACATGCGATACAAAACTCACAGTCAAACAAATACTTACAAACTGCCGCAAATACGACCACACAAGACAAACACTTGGAATATCCAAAACATTACAAGACGTTTTAGGAGACGATCAACAAATAATTAAAAAATTGCTCCCTTTCATCAGACAAACCAACATTTACAAACACATATAAACCAACATTTACAAACACATATAAACCAACATTTTTATTTATTTATTTATTGTGTTTCGTATTTTGAACGATAAACACACTGAGTTAAGTCTTCTAAGAGATCAGGAATTGATTATAAATTTATATATTATTATGAATCCAGGATGTATGGATTTAAATAAAATATATTAAAGGCTTAAAAATGATTAGAGCTTTAACTTTAAGTCATAAAAGTAATGTACTTTTTCATGGGATAAAAATGTGATTGCATCAACGAATCTTCTAGGTCTTCATATGAGATCGTATAATCCTGTATTTCGTAGATATGTTAAGATACTGTCTATGTACTGGCTACCTTCAGCGAGAAGTTCACACATGTTGTAAGGGATGGTTAAGTCTTGTCGTCTAATGCAGTCTGTTAGAATGTGTTTTATTGTTAAGTCTGAATTACAAATTTCACACGATGGACTCACTTGTCTTGTCATTAAGTATTTGTGAGTAAGTCTTGAATGGCCAATCCTAAGTCGAGCCAATACAACCTCCTCTCTTCTATTGGCTCGATAACTGGATGGCCAGTCTTTGACAGTAGGTTTTATAGTCCGTAATTTGTTGTCCGTAAGTATCGTCCAAGAGTGTTCCCAGTTTTCCAAAATAAATGTCTTCATAGATCTGTTCATGTCTTCATGTGGAATTGGTCCGTTATCTATGTCTGTCCGTTCTGCAGCTATTTTTGCTTGGGTGTCTGCAATCGGATTTTTCCCTAGACCTTCATGACCAGGTAGCCAGTACAATGTTACATGTTTGTGTAGAGAGTGTATTGTCTTAAGTATTTTTGAGAGTATAGGATGAGAGGTGTATTTGTCCTTTAGTGCTTGAAGTGAACTTAGTGAGTCGGTGTAAATAACAATGTCACGTCGGTCGGAAGTTGGTATGTTCTCCAAGCCAATAAGTATGCCGTGGAGCTCAGCTGCAAACGAACTGCAGTGATCATTTAATTTTTTAGTTATTATTTGTTCTTCCATAACAGCTGCTGCTCCCACACCTTTATCGGACTTCGACCCATCAGTGAAGATAGAGAGTTTCTGGCTGTTTTGGATAGTGAAAGTTTTAAACATTTCCTTATAAATTAATTTTGATGTTGGGCTTAATTTATTAAATTTAGAAAGGGTAATGTCCACATTATAACTGTTTAATAACCAAGGAGGGGAAGGGGTAGTGCCAAATGTCAGTATCTCCGTTTCTTCGAATTGTGAAATATTATCCAGTTCTCTATATCTTACACTGAAAGGTCTCTGGGCTTGGGGTTTGGATCTGTACAAGTCGTAGTAAGGATTATCGATACTCATATGAAGGCATTCGGAGTTACACATGGCTCTGGATTTATGCATTTGAGTTATAAGGAGAATTTTACGGCGGTACTCGAGAGGAGGTTCGCCGGACTCAGCATACAGGCTTACCACAGGGCTACTCCTGAAAGCTCCAAGAGACAGGCGAAGGCCGGTGTTGTGGATAGTGTTTAACATTTTGAGTGCGCTTGGTCTGGCTGATGCGTAGGCAACACTTCCATAATCGATAATGGATCTTGTGAAAGTTCGATAAAATTGGAGCATTGTTTTCCGATCTGCTCCCCACTTTGTGCAACTGATGACCCTCAACAAATTTAGGGATTTTTTACATTTCAGAATAGTATTTTTTAAATGTGGGATCCATGTCAACCGATTATCGAATACCAGACCAAGAAATTTGAGTGTAGTGGCGTGTGTTATAAGTTGTGAATTCAGCGTCACTTCTGGAACAGGTTGAAGTTTTTTCCTTGTAAATAGGATACATTGGGATTTTTCCCTTGACAGAATGAGACCGTGTTTGTCACTCCAATATTCCAGGTGATTTATGCAATTTTGTATGGACATTTCAGCCTCCCTGAGTGTTTGTGATTTTTTAAAAATAAGGAGATCATCTACATAAAGACAGTAGGATATGTCTGGAGGTATCTCATCTCGGATAGAATCAATTCCTACTTTGAAGAGTGTCGTGCTCAGCACACATCCTTGAGGAACACCATTTTTTTGGGTGAAGGTGTCTGAAACATTATTATCTATCCTAACCCGGAATCTTCGTTCAGAAAGAAACTCTGATATAACTTTAAGAATTTTCCCTTGCAATCCCCATTTCACCATTTCAGAGATTATAGACCATCGCCAAACGCAGTCGAACGCTTTCTGAATGTCAAACGAAACGGCTAGTACACATTCTCTATTTATAAATGCATTTAATATTTCACTCTCCAGTCTTAAGATGTGATCCATTGTAGAATGATTTTTTTTTTAATCCACATTGAAAACCGGATAGTAAATTATTTCTTTCGATAAACCAGACGAGACCTTTGTTTAACATTCTCTCGAATATTTTACTGACACAACTGGTCAAGGCGATGGGTCTGTAGCTCCCTGGTTCGGTCTTGTCCTTATGGGGTTTCAACACTGGAATCACTATTGACTCTCTCCAACAATCAGGGAATTGCCCTGTCTCATAGATTTTATTTAGAATTTTCAACAAATGAAATATTCCACTATTGGGTAGATTTTTCAACATCCTATAATATATTCCATCTTGACCAGGAGAAGTATTTTTTGAGCATTTTAGTGCGTCTTGTAGTTCGTCAATAGTAAAGTCTTCATTTAGTGGATGTTGATGTTTTATATTTATGGTCAGTAAAGTAGTTTCAGTATTGTTTTTGTATAGTAGAAAACGTCTAGAATAATTGGAGTCACTGGATATTGCTGAGAAGTGGCGTCCTAAAATGTTAACTTTATCAGTCTTGTCAGTGAAAATAGTGTTGTCTGATTTAATTCCTGCTATGGGTTGTCTATATTTTTTGTGTTGTATTTTACCAATAGTTTGCCATATTAGTTCTGGTGGTGTATATCTATTAAGGGAGTTTAAAAAATCTACCCAACATTGTTTTTTATTTTCATTTATGATCCTTCGGGAGATTGCCTTTGCTTTTTTATATTTAATGAGGTTCTCAGTTGATGGGAAGTGGGAAAATTTTCTGAGAGCTTTTCGACGTTCTCTCACAGCATTAGTGCAGTGTTGGTTCCACCAGGGTGCAGGTGCTCTTTTGATATTTCTAGTAGATTTAGGGATAGACATCTCAGAAGCCTCATTGATTAATTTGTTAAAGTTCTCAATCGTTGTAATGGTAGATATTTTACTACTAATAAGACTTTGAAATTTTGACCAGTCAGCTTTATCGAAATTGAACTTTTGAAGGCTTTGAAAAATTTCCTGCCTGCCTTGGTCATACACTACTACTGGAAAGTGATCACTATTGTATGAATCTGCACAAACGTCCACATTAAAGCGTGTGAAGATATCTGGCGTACACGCAGCAATGTCAATGTTTGTAAACGTACCATGACGAGGACAAAGGTGAGTTGGTCTAGGGCAATTAAATGTTATGAAGTCCCACTTTTCTAAGCATTCATAGAACCGCCTACCTCTGCTGTTGATCCTGGATGAGCCCCAGTGTATGTGCTCAGCGTTTACATCACCCGTTACCACTATAGGAGGTGGTAGCTGAGTGAATAAATCATCAAGAAGATGAGTATTAATTGCTTCACTTGGTGGAATGTATAGACTGCAAATGGTGATTCTATAAGGGATGTGTACTGATGCAGCGACTGCTTGGAGTGTTGTTCGTAGGTTGATTGATTCACTGTAAACAGATTCCTTGACAGATATAGAAACACCTCCCGAAGCTTTACCACCAAGAGTATAATCTCTTTTGTATGTAGTGAAGCCTTGAAGATAAACGTTTGAATTGGGGGATGTGTGTGTTTCTTGTAATGAAATAATGAGTGGGTCCTTCTCCTGAATCAAGTGCTTCAGATCAGTTAAGTGTTGATGAAATCCATTAATATTCCATGATATCAGACACATTGAGGTTAGTGTTAAAGCAAGTAAACCTTGGAATTTGAGCCTGAAGAAATGTCAATATAAATATATTTAATTTATTTTTTGAATTTTGAAAGCTATAAGTATTAGTTTTGGTCTGGAATTTTTCCTTTTTTACTGATAATTTCGAGTAAAATCTAACGAAAACGAAATGGTTACAGAGATGAAAGATCATTTATGTTTTACAGGAACATCACTTTTACTTTCCCGACCTTTTTTGTATCTTCCGGTCAAGACAGTTGGAGTATTAATTTCTATGAGACTGGAGGAAGTTTGTGCATCCGGACAGTGGACGTTTTGTTGTTTGGGGGATTTTCCTGATCTCTTAGAAGACTTACCTGACGTCGTGCCATCTTGTCCTTTCACCTTCCTTGGTGTTTTGAGAGTAATATCAAGGGCTGTTTGAGTGCCTTGGTCAACAAAGTCTTGTTCCTTGGGTTGTAGTGATCCTTGCTGGTTAGACGAGGTCTTCTGACGGCTTTCTAGGCTTGCTATTCTACTGATGATTTCTCTGATACTTTTCAATAGCTCTTGACTTGGAGAAACTTCTGAAGATGCTGCTTGTGAGAATGTTTTTTCATTATTGGGCTTAAGTATCCTTTTTTTTGCTTCCCAATAAGGTATTTTTTGAAGAACCATTAATCTTCTTATTTTTGATTCTTCATGATACCTTTGACATTCTAAACTGCGCGTCTTATGGGGACCCGCACACGTTGCACATTTCACTCTTTCGCAAGTTCCCTCGTGCTTATCTAGGGCACATACACCACATATTTCCTTCTTTTCACAAGAAGTAGCTAAGTGGTTGTAGCCTTGGCAACGATAGCACACTGTTGGTCGGGGTATGTAGGGGCGAAGGTGTACAATAAGGAAGCCAACTTTTAGTCTCTCGGGTAGATACTCGAATTTAAATTTGGCCACAAATACTGATCTTCTTATTTTGAACACACCTGTTTTGAACTTGGTTAGAGAAAAACTCCAAATATTTTCTCTGTAAAATAATTCAAAGACAGGCTAGTTCTAGAGGAAGAAATTATACAATTTAGAAGACAAAGTAAAGCTTTAGTTATGGAAGAAACGGATATCAATGAATTCGGCAGTAACAGGTCCCATGAAGAAAAAAGTCGTTTTTTAATAGTTAAAATAACCAATGAAATGAATAATTTTAACAAAGTAAGCCCATTTCTGATTCAAAAGTGGCTAAATTCGTTTAACACGAACATTAAACCTAAAATTATAAAAGGACAACTATTCATTGAATGCCTGGATGTCATAACAGCGAAGAAAATTATTGAAACGAAAACATTTCTTGACATGCCAATAACTGTGAAACCAGAGCAATCTTTAAGCTATTCCTGGCTATCCGTAGGCGTTGTTTTCGTACGAAGATTTCCTATGAAGAGGAATTCAAACCAACATTTACAAACACATATAAACCAACATTTACAAACACATATAAAAGACTGAACTGCCAATGACCCATTAGGGTAGAGGCAGAATAATTAAAATAAAATAAAATAAATTTTTTCAAGAAGCGATTGATTGAATGGAAACCAAAATGATATTAAAATTCATTAGTGGACAATTTGTGTATTCAGTGGACACTTCAGTTTTTTCTTTGTACTTTTATTTTTTTTTTAATTCATTTATTTATGAGCACCCGCAACTAAGGTGATGTGCTCGAAACAATTATACAGATACATTTCTAGTTGTAATTAAAAAAAAATAATATAAATAAAGAAATACATTGTGAATTCTTAATAATAACAGATAAAATACATTAGAACAATGTTCATGTGGTTACAAATAAGGTCTGTTTACAATTACTTCGTGAAAGAAGGTGTAAAATAAGAAGTTGTTTAGCACTGTTGTTGATACTGTGAATAAGGTATATACAAAATTTGATAATGAACAAAATGATTAAACAACGTAAGAATCGGGAAAACGAGAAAGGCAGTAACTCTTAGGAGGGGAAAATGTATTAGTAACAGAAAAGGGGAAAATAAGAAGAGAAGGAAAAAAGTAAAAATAAATAAAAAATAATAAAAAAAAAATAAAAAAAAAAAAAATAAATAAAAAAAATAAATAAATAAATAAATAAAAAAAGTCCGACTCGCAGGAACTGCATAATCTTAGCGCGGTTCCGTTCTTATCTCTAGACTCATTTAAAATTATTAAAATAGAAGCTGTTATTATTTTGGGTCCACATTTCTAGAAAGCATGAAGATTAGATAGTTAGCCGTCGAGGTGATAAGTAAAGATGGAATGGCTGGGATTCGGCTAAAGAAACCTCAATACGATTTTTGTTAAAAAATCTATATTTAGGACGTTTTGGCTACTCATTGGTAGCCTTCGTCAGCAATGAAAGTGCCGGGAGGCAGAGGAGGACCAACGTTGACAGTTCCATCTTTACTTTCAAGAAAGGTCTTATTTACGATCTTACCTAGATAGGCCAACCCGCCATAGGAAGGACCCCGCTAGGCAGTTAAAAAGTTATATCTCCATATAGTCCATATCTCTAAGATTAAATTGTTTTTCTTAACCTGATTTATTATCAAATACATTATCCAACTACAAGCAGTTAAAAAATAACAAGGAATAAAAACAGACAAAAAGAAAAGTTCGAATAAGCGAAATCAATTACTTTAAAGTTTTAAGCACTTATTTCTCCGATTGACATCGTCTAATCAAAACTTTTATTAGAACCTTTTTTTTTAGAGAATTTAGTAAGCTTTCTAATGGTATTCTTCCGTATACAAAGATTCTCAACCTTTTTCGAGATATTAAGGAAAGTATACAAAGTTACCAAAACTTTTTATGTCTGTTAATAAAATATTTTATTCTGACCCTTCCTTAACTCCAAACGTAACGTAAATTTCAACATATTAGTTTTAATGAAAGTAGGACATGCAGAAAATTTTCAACTGAATCCCATGATTCTAAGTACCTAAACCAAAAACGGTATTCAAAAACTATTTTTCCAATTTTCTCGAAAACGGTTAAAGCTATCGCCCTGAAAATGGGTTCATTCGTTTTCCTAGCCCAAGAAGCCTATAAAACGAGTACTTACAAGCTTATGAACTCAAAAACGTAAGCGTTACGATTTTTTCTGCGCGAATTTCGCCCCAAACGCCATCTTCCAGTGGGCGGATTTTGCTGGTTAACGAACTTGACCTTTCCAATTGGACGATGGATTTTTGTACCAAATTTCATCAAAATCGGACCATCAGGGAAGCCAGAAATGAGCGAACAGACAAATATATATATATATATATATATATATATATATATATATATATATATATATATAAATATATACATATATATACAAATTTGAACCACCGTTATTTTCGGTCTCTAGGGGTTCTGAAACGCGAAATGTTTTTGGTCGGCACTTCCGGATTGTTTCATTGTATCAACCTTATAAGCGGGGTTCCTCCCTATGGGGGAGGGAGGAACCGAAAAGGAATAAAGTAAATATAGAAATGAATATTAGTAAATTAAAAATAAATAAAAATAATAATAATAATAATAAATATATATATATATATATATATATATATATATATATATATATATATATATATATATATATATATATATAGCCGAAGTAAAAAAAAAAAAAAAAAAAAAAAAAAAAAAAAAAAAAAAAAATTGGTATTATAAACACAAGAATATTAATGTATAATGTCTAGAAATGAGGACTTTACACTTTTGGAGCCGGAGAAATGCGTAGAGACAGTTTTTTTTTTTTTAAATTAAAGCACTTCAAAGTATAAAAAGTCCGACTCGCAGGAACTGCATCATCTTAGCGCGGTTCCGTTCTTATCTCTAGACTCATTTAAAATGATTAAAATAGAAGCTGTTATTATTTTGGATCCACATTTCTAGAAAGCATGAAGATTAGCTAGTTAGCCGTCGAGGTGATAAGTAAAGCTGGAATGGTTGGGATTCGGCTAAAGAAACCTCAATACGATTTTTGTTAAAAAAACTATATTTAGGACGTTTTGGCTACTCATTGGTAGCCTTCGTCAGCAATGAAAGTGCCGGGAGGCAGAGGAGGATCTTCAAGAAAGGTCTTTCAAGAAAGGTCTTATTTACAATCTTACCTGGATGGGTTCCCGCCCTAGGAAGGACCCCGCTAAGCATTTGAAAAGCTATATCTTGAAAATCCATATCTCTAAGATTAAATTGTTTTTCTTATTTTTCTTAACCTGATTTATTATCAAATATATGTATCCAACTATAAGCAGTTAAAAAATAACAAGGGATAAAAACAGACAAAAAGAACAGTTCGAATAAGCGAAATCAATTACTTTAAGGTTTTAAGCACTTATTTCTCCGATTGACATCGTATAATCAAAACTTTCATCAAAACCTTTTTTGTAGAGCATTTAGTAAGCTTTCTAATGGTATTCTTCCGTTTACCAAGATTCTCAACATTTTTCGAGATATTAAGGAAAGTATACAAAGTTACCAAAACTTTTTATGTCTGTTAATAAAATATTTTATTCTAACCCTTCCTTAACTCCAAACGTAACAAAAATTTCAACATATTAGTTTTAATGAAGGTAGAACATGCAGAAAATGTTTCAACTGAATCCCATGATCCTAAGTACCCAAACCAAAAACGGTATTCAAAAACAATTTTTCCAATTTTCTCGAAAACGGTTAAAGCTATCGCCTTGAAAATGGTTTCATTCGTTTTCCTAGCCCAAGAAGCCTATAAAACGAGTACTTACAAGCTTATGAACTCAAAAACGTAAGCGTTACGATTTTTTTTTGCGCGAATTTCGCCCCAAACGCCATCTTCCAGTGGGCGGATTCTGCTGGTTAACGAACTTGACCTTTCAAATTGGACGTCGGATTTTTGTACCAAATTTCATCAAAATCGGACCATCAGGGAAGCCAGAAATGAGCGAAGAGACAAATATATATATATATATATATATATATATATATATATATATATATAAATAAATATATACATATATATATATACAAATTTTAACCACCGTTATTTTCGGTCTCTAGGGGTTCTGAAACGCGAAATTTTCTAGTCGGCACTTCCGGATTGTTTCATTGTATCAACCCTATAAGCGGGGTTCCTCCCTATGGGGGAGGGAGGAACCGCGCTAAAAACGGTATTCGAAAACTATTTTTCTAATTTTCTCGAAAACGGTTAAAGCTATCGCCTTGAAAATGGTTTCATTCGTTTTCCTAGCCCAAGAAGCCTATAAAACGAGTACTCACAAGCTTATGAAGTCAAAAACGTAAGCGTTACGATTTTTTTTGCGCGAATTTCGCCCCAAACGCCATCTTCCAGTGGGCGGATTCTGCTAGTTAACGAACTTGACCTTTCAAATTGGACGACGGATTTTTGTACCAAATTTCATCACAATCGGACCATTAGGGAAGCCAGAAATGAGCGAACAGACAAATATATATATATATATGTATATATATATATATATATATATATATATATATATATATATAAATAAATATATACATATATATATATATATATACAAATTTGAACCACCGTTATTTTCGGTTTCTAGGGGTTCTGAAACGCGAAATTTTCTAGTCGGCACTTTCGGATTGTTTCATTGTATCAACCTTATAAGCGGGGTTCCTCCCTATGGGGGAGGGAGGAACCGCGCTAAAACCATAATACAGTTCAAATGACAAAAAATCAAAAACATTCTGAACAAACTGCAAGGACAGGGACTTCTTGGACATTCCACATTCATACTGACTGAAGGTAGCCTACACTTGGACAAGATATTACATTTACTGAATAAAAATGTATACAAGAAATTAGTAAACTTATACAAACACATATTCTGAATACATGTATGGTATATCTTGTTCTTGAGAAAAGTAAATATTGCTATAATTTTTTTTCCATTAACTCTATCCCTAAATGTACCTCAAATATTGTATAATTAATCGTGTAACTGGATATATATATAATTTCAATGTGTAATTAGACGTATATGCAATAATTTTATTGGGGGAATAACCTTTGTTGCGGAAGCTCATAAATAAAATTATAAAAAATGAAACATATTTAGCATCGAATAACTCTCATGTCATATCGAAATGATCACAAACAAACAAAGAGATAATATAGAAACTAGCTAAATATTCAAGATTTGATATTTCTTAGGACTATTTCGTCTCTTTTTTTGAGCGACAATTTGATTGTTTCTGGCATGCTAAATTTTAAGTGGCCACTTTTGGGACAATTATCTTAAAATAATTATTAGGATTTCAGAAAGTTCAACAATACTCGTAAAGGAATATGATTACAGATTTATAGTCCAATAGACAATAATCTAGCATTTATAGATTATTTTTATTAAGAAGTCCTTAAGGTCTAAGTAGTCCATCATTGGTGAGAATAATATTTGTATTTTAAACTGCGACAGTAACATAATCTCCAGGTGACCTAGTGTATTTCTTGTAGCAACAATGACTGCCCAAGAAAGAATTTCCTTGACAGCTTTTACAAACAAAATCAACTGCTTAGAGTTTATTTATCTTGGAGAAATATCAGGAGGAGAGTGAACGGTAAGAATTCTGAATCGACTCATGGGTGTGTATGGTTACCTAAGAGTGTTGATGGCCATGTTAGAAGGCGGGGGGGCCTTGTTCGATCTCTAACAATCAAGGACATAAACTGTCATTTTGTATTTGTTTAAGCGTAAGCTTAATTTTTGGTGGCATTTCTGTCTCTTGATCAAACCCTGGTTAACGCACTGAAGCAGATTATTAAAAATGATTGCCATTTTTGCTTTTTTTAGGAAATTTTATTTATTTTATTATTATAATTACAATGCTCCGCCAACAGGGCGTACCTTCTTTATATTATTTTACTTGTTTAAATCTAATATAACATTTAGCGGGTTTCCTCCCTCCCTCTATAGGGAGTAAACCCGCTTATTAGGTTGACCACTTCGGAAGTGCCACGTTTCAGAACCCATAGATCACGAAAATAACGGTGGTTGCACATTTAGCCCTCCATTTAAGAGGCAGACTCAAAACATGACGTCCACGCAATCCAAAAAAGAAATTTCCTCCTGACTCAGACGTTGACTTGGGCGGGCGATGATCTATAAAAACAATATCTGAAGATTATGATTAAGGAATCATAATGATTAAGATTATGCACAATTATATAGATTGAAAATGTCTTATAGCAGAAACGTTTCTGTAACAAAATTTAAATAGGTAACCTAGTTTACCTAAGTAACTTGAAAATAAAATATATGAGGACTGAATAAAGCTGTTACCAACTACCTACACACACACACACACACACACACACACACACACAGACACACACACACACACGTCTATAAATATATATATATATATATATATATATATAATTTTCTCTGATAAAATTCCTCCCATCTTTTCGGTCAGTAGGAGTTCTTCATATTTTCTCTCGTGACCTCTTCCACATAGAGTTATATTTTTGTATTTGTAGCTGCCCTAAAAATAGTCTTATTTTGTTGATATTTAGTACAACAAGTTTTCGTCTAATTTTTATGTCAAGTTCGTTAATCATCGAAATCAGTCCACCGGAATATGGGGTTTTGTAGCGAAAATCGCGCGAAAAATCGGTGCACTCACGTTTTTGTGTTAATATTCTTACAGGTGCACTTTTTATAGGCTTTCTATCGTAGGATCGCGATTTTTTTTAAAATGGGAAATAATAAAACTCAACCTGCTGTAAACGTTAGCGACTGGAACACCCTGCCCTCTAATATAATAATTGTCGTTGATACTTCACCGTTTCTAAACTTAACAAAAATTTATATATCGCATTTTATATAAATGTGGAACGTTTAGAAAAATCTTTATATTCTTTTGACTTTTTTGAGCACTCTAAACCAGCCAGGAAATACATTTGTATTAAGGCTTCATACGAATTATCATTTTTTATTAATTAAATGAGTTATTAGCTGCTGTGATGCATACATTTTTAGATACACAAATATTCACCGATAATTTTCTCATTATTATCCATTAGAGTGTTTCTTACCCTTTCTCGTTTTTCGTCATTGAAATACAGACTCGCAGTTATTAGTACATAGTCAAAAGCGTATTTCCTCCCACTGAGAGGATGTGTGCTCTAAGAATAATTGTTATAATAATACTTTTAACATCCGAAGGTAGCAATTGTATACTCACATAGGCAATTATGACAACATAAATAGCCACTGACAAATTGATATGGCAGCAGTATTATTAGCCATCAACTCTATAAGGTAACAACAATGCAAATTATTTAGCTGTTGGTGACTATACCTACACCATTGATTGTTTAATAAAATAAATATAATATTACAATAATATAGAAAAATATATAAAAAAAATTGAATTATGTGTTTAAAATACATAAATCAAAGAATCATCAATAAATAAATAAAGATAGGAATAATATAAGCGTCAAATGTTATTACTAATACATTTATGTATCTATCTTTCGACATTGGATACATTAAAATGTCTCATAATTTCATTCACCCGTGCTTCGTAACGGCAGAAGTAGTTATTTTATTTCATTAAATAATGTATTATCAAAATTAATGCTACAAAATAATTTTGTGTTTATTATAGCACGGTTCCCGTCATACTATAAATTATTCATTAATTGATAAGTAATCAAAGTATAATGTTTCTCGACATTGTCAAGCCAGTGTTGTTTCTTGGCCAGTGTCAAGAAAGAGATAACGTAGAGATAACCCGTTATCTATAAGTTAGTAGTAACAGCAGTTTAACCAGTACAGGTTAAAATTCGTTGTCAGAATAAATGTAAGTTCAAATTTAAAAATTTATGTTTCCAAGATGTCATTTTTAAACACCCATTATATTTGCGAGCATTACCAAGAGGTGCTCTGACTGTGGATGCTGATGCGTGAGGAGGCTGTGCAAGGGTTCGGGATATTATTACCTCCGATGGACCATCACCAGGTATAGCGTAAACTCTATGAGGGACAGAATAATAGTTTATTTCTAGTAATTCAAGATCTGGCATCATAGTTGAAATGAACCCCAAATTAAAATAATATTATGATAGATACAGTACGGTAACAGCAGACGTGTTATCGTCCTAGCAACGCATGCTGTCTAGGCTTGCCTGCTCTAACCAAGTAAAAATTCAAACCCTCTAAAAATACTTGAAAATTTGAATATCAAACATTCTTTTCTTAGTGAGTGTTTACATCCTATAGGGAGTGTCCATGCAATATGTCAAGATTTTCTGTCAAGTGGTTTGGGCTGGGTTTATGACAATATAATGAACTTGGCCTGGCACACTACCGTGCGCCTAGATTGTAATTATTTGTTTTATTTAATAACTCGTTTTATTTAACAATAAGTGTTCTCCATTTTGTTTAAATTAATTGTTCTATTTATGAGCACGCTTATTTTTCTTGTTGGGACCTTCTGACGAATAGAAGTGTAATCACACTTTTCAAAAGAAACCCAACACCATCAATATGTTCACAGAGACTTCGTAACTACTTCACAGTTGTTTTAAGCTTTCAGGCAAGTGGTGCCACCTCTTGGCTCCCTGGCGATACTCCAAAAAGATCTTAAAATCCGGTTGGCTACTAAAGTGTTCGCAGTTTGGCCAGCCGATCAGGTGGTATTCATGCGTCAGTCGAGTGTAACTAGTAAGTAAATATGTTTTTTTTTTTTTTGTTTTTTTTTTGTGATTCAACTTTTCTTTAAATTTTTTTTAGTACGGAGTATCAACTGTTGGTCTATTAGCACCGAGCTATTTACACGTTCCTCCTGCGTGTGTATCTATAATGTCAACGGCACGTAGTTTTCCCAGACGGTCACCCATTTAGGCCTGACATTGTTTAAGTGATCACCAAGAACCGGTGTATCCAACGTGATGATGGTCGTTTACCCTTCTGTCGAATTTAAGCGTGTAAGGCTTAAAACACTTACCAATAGATGGAACAGACATTAATTTGAGTTAAATATCCAGTGAGTTTAGGTGTAAAATTATACAAATGATAATTATTTATCCCTGCATATTGAAATTTATCTCTTTCTAAATAAGAATCTAATGTCTAATTTCGCAATAAGATTTTTCAACAAATCTGACGGAGATGTACAGCATGAATGACACCTATACATTTGTCATTTGAAGGAATAATCTTGCCTTGTCAGCGAATATCGATTAATGAGAATCATTCTTAATTTAGCGAATTGACAAAGGCAATTATCGCCCGTTTTGGGAGCAAGACCGACGACTCTTGAAACATTGTTGCCTCAATTGGATGTCCCACCGGTAACAGTGAAAATGAAGGGAGGGGCGCGTAGAGAGACGATTATTACAGTGCGCATGCTCAATGATTACACGCCGGAATTACTACTGGTGAAAGGTTTGCCAACTGCCTTATGAGGGGAGGACATGTGTTGCTCAACCTGCGTAGTCGATCACTTAAATCATTGGCCTATTTCGGACTTTTTTTTTTTGTTTTGTTTTGTTTTTTGGGCGAACAATTAGCAGATAAGGTTTTTTTTATTGTAATTTTTTTTGCAAAACAATTTTGTTTCGCTTTACTTCTTCCCATATTCACAAAATATGCTTTCAGATTGACTTGGTAACATCCATAGTGCAATCATGCCAGCAATTTTGAAACATTTCTTTAAATCCTATCAACTAGACACCGAAAATGACACCCCTTAAATTCTATGTTTGTATACACACGGACACACACACACACGCACACAAACACACACACAAACACACGCACGCACGCACCCCCCCCCCCCCCCACACACATTTTGATGATTTTTATTTCCTACAAAACCCGTCCGTCTAATTTAAAAGGTGAAGTTCGTTAACCAGCAGAATTCGTCCACCGGAACACCGTTTTTTTTGTAAAAAAAAAAATCGTAGTGTAAAAACGTTTTCTTGTTGTTATTCTTAAAGGTACATTTTTATGGGGTTTATAACGTAGGAAAACGAATGAAAGCATTTATAAAACGATATCTGTAACCGTTAACGATAAACGTTGATACAACTAGTTTTACTAATGTAAGTCATTTTCGGTTTAGGTATTCAGAAACTATTGATTCAGTTGAAAAGTGTTCCGGACGTTTGACATTCATGTAAACTAAGATATTTAAATGTTGGTTGCGTTTGGAGTTTATTTTTTGGAGAAATTTAAGAAAAAAATATTGTATTTACAGACGAAAAGGTCTGGGATCTTCGTATATTTTCTTAAGTACTTCAAGAACGTTTGCGAAATAGAGGAATGTGAAAGAGGCTATTCAAAACTGAATTCTCTACAAAAAAGGTTCCGAAGTACTTTTCGAAGAGATTACAGTCCAGGCAACGAATAAAGTTTTTCGAGATATCTTTAGTTTTCGAAATATCCGCTCTTGAATGTTTGTCATTTTGGGGGAAAACACTTTTGCAGCATATTTTTCCCCCGTTTTGACCTTTTGCTCTTTTTGACCGGATATCTCTTCAACGATGAACCCAAAAAATAAATTTCGGTTATAGGGTTGTAGAGCATTACATTTCCTTCAAGAATATATATTACTTTACTATTTTATGTAGTTTCCTTCCAACGTGAAAATAGTTTTAGTGTTCATCGTGATATCTGGCGACAACTGTCGACCAATGAACCTTTCAATTTCCGACCATTTCCAGTCAATGTATTGTCCAAAATATACTCCATTATGTAAATATAGTGAGTACTGGACGTATAAATAGCACAAAATATATTATTTTGGGCCCACTGACCAGTTATTCACACTCAATTAGATAAGATCTTGTCCATTATATTGGCAATGGTTTTGCTAAGACCACGTGAATGCGTATATAACGTTTGAAAGAAAATACATAAAATAGTAAAGTAATATATATATATATATATATATATATATATATATATATATATATATATACATATTATTAAAGCGAATGGAATGCTCTACACCCCTATAACCAACATTTTTTTGGGGTTCATCTTTGAAGAGATATCCGGTCGAGAATAGAAAAAAGAGCGGATATTCTGAAAACTAAAGATATCTCGAGTTGAACTTGTAGCATATTTAATCAGCTTTCATTTGTTATAGAATGGTCATGTTGCTAGGACGGAGGGTTTCCGAGATATAAGTGAAACCCCGAAAAATGGGAACTTCTAAACCCCCCCTCCCCCCGGCACAAAGGCTACGGGCGACGGCTTTTGATTTGTTCACCTCCTAACTAGCCGAAACAAAGTTATGAAGTTCACCTCCACCAGCTCAGACAAATGTACGAAGTCAAAAATTTGGTTCCAAAAATTTCCATCTATAACTGTTCGTTGCCTGGACTGTTGTGTCAATCGGAGAAATATGTAAGTGCTTGAAACTTCGAAAGTGTTAGATTCGTTCCTTCGAACAGTTCTTTGAGTTTGATTTTCACTGTTTTTTTTTAATTGATTTCAGCACTAATATTAATTTGCTGGTAAACGAGATACGTAAAATAAGAAACAATTTTTGGTTGTTTCTAATATATCTTTCCGAAGGGAAGTCAAAGAGGCCAAGTGAGCAATTTCCTCTAATGTAAGTTAATGGCGCCTAAAATCTTCCTTGAGTTGAGAGAACTAAAACAAACACTGTCCTTAGAAGTTCTCTCCGTGGCCTAGCACTTTGGACACTCATGCGAGATACGTATTCTAGTCCCGCTTTTGGCAGGTTGACTTTTTTTCAGCGATGAGCTCGTTATCCTTAAGGTAATTCCAGATCATTCCAGAATTTCCTGCCGGATTTTGCCTCTTTCTGCTCTACATAATGTCCTGAATAAAAATTAATGCCTCTAATTTGCAAAAGGTATTTCACATTGGAAGGCTTGCAAAAGCCTAAAAGCTCTAATTTTCCAAGAAGTACAAACCCTCTCCTACATGACGAAACTCATGACTCACAATCTACCCACGGGATTCCCACCTTCGGCCCCTTTCATTACTAAATATCAAAAGTCCATCGACTCCAGTTAATGAAGTTACCTCTTATGAAAGAACTAGAGCTGGCGTTATTTTTTGATTCTAAGGAAAAGTTTAATTAAATATATAGGTTGTCTATACTTGTAATTGTTGACAAAATAAGTGTAAAGTTTTCCTGTTTATTTTTGAAGATTTGTGAGAAGAATGCACTCAGAGTCAATCGCTATTTTTGAGCACTGATATTGAATCATTAACCACAGAATCACTTGAACATGATAATAAGTGCATTTAAACGTGGAATTTGACTGCTTCGCTCTAAAATCTCACAATTTCCTCATGCACATTTAAAACAGTTCCTACGTCTTACCATAAGGTTAAAACTCTGCGTAAGCTGGGCAATTTAGTTGCTCTTATTATTCTTAATTTCCGAGGAATTTACTTTGAAAAACTATGAAAAAAAAAACAAAGAATAATAAAATACCATTACTTAAAAAATATGCATTTTGATTAAAGTGGCTTGTTTGGTTGTAAAAAAAAGTTTGGTATCGTAACTGCCCATGAAATTCAATAAAAATGAAAAATACACGACAGAAGCACTAAATTCCTGTAATGGTGATTGGATTGTGCGTAAAAGCTAATTAATAACTGTTCACTATATTTAGATATTTTGTAATCCTAAAAAATGTTTTCTTCCTTAACACGTTTCACAATAATTCTGCTTTTAGTATATATTCCCTAATAAGTTTGTTTTATGCAAGCATTTAGGTACTTCGCCGGAAAAGATATAAAATTTATTGTATTATATCATATCACACTCAAAGGATTTAATTGCAGGGTTTTAAAATTATGCTTTTTAACTATTTATGTTTACAAAATAATAAAAAAAATTAATCATATGCCTCGTTCCTTGGGTAAAGATAAGGAATTAGTTATCCATTGATTAATTACTCGATCGTCCTCTTCTTAAGGTCATAAGGCAGTTATAACTTGCCAAATACTAAACACAAATGATTAAATTCTTTTCTCCATTATTATTTACTTTACTTTACTGATAGAGTCCATGAAGGACCATGGTCTCTGCTAGCAGCTTCTTCCATTCTCCCAGGTCGGCAGCGAATCTCCTCCAACGCCTGATCCCCAGGTCCTTCAGGTCTTTATCAACATCATCCAGCCAGCGAAGTCGGGGCTTCCCTCGCCTCCGTCCTCCTCCAGGGTTGCCGGACAGGAGTTTCCGGGGGAGTCGTGTAGGTCCTATCCTTTCAACATGGCCAAGCCATCGCAGCCGCCCGGTCTTTACGTGTGCCACTATGTCCGGATCTACATAAAGATACCGCAGTTCACGGGTGTTCCTGATCCTCCACTGCTCACCCACCTTCAACGGCCCATATCCAGTATCGTGCGCCAGTAAAATTCTAGTAAATGTTTAGCCACCCAGCAACCGATTCACTAGTTTCAAAGAAGTAGTTCTTACTCTAGTATTGAGCATTGATCAATGTAAGATAATGGGGATACCAATGTATGATGTCATAGGCGCTCCTCCATTTGCTAATCTCCTTTGCTGCAAAGAAGATATATATAGCGTGACTAAAATCATATCATTATTCCCATTTTGCCGCTGGGCGGTGTCGGGTTGCCCTCAGAGGGGCTTGGAAAAAGACACCAGTATATAATCATAATTTGTTGGTATTTAATCATAATTAAAATTAATTATTGCAATGTTTCATTATTATTAAAAGCAAAGATGGAATAGTTGGGATTCGGCTAAAAAAAACCTCAATACGATTTTTGTAAAAAAATCTATATTCAGGACGTTTCGGCTACTCTTTGGTAGCCTTTGTCAGCAATGAAAGTGCCGGGAGGCAGAGGAAGACGAAAGTTAACACTTAAGTAACCATTGTGGAAGTTCATATACACTTCCACAATGGTTACTTAAGTGTTAACTTTGGTCTTCCTCTGCCTCCCGGCACTTTCATTGCTGACAAAGGCTACCAAAGAGTAGCCGAAACGTCCTGAATATAGATTTTTTTTACAAAAATCGTATTGAGGTTTTTTTTAGCCGAATCCCAACTATTCCATCTTTGCTTATCACCTCGACGGCTAACTATCTAATCTTCATTATTATTAAAATTTATTATCATTAAGTTTAATTATTGTTAAAATTACAATCAATTGTGAGAGACATTCAAATATTTTTATGTTTCGCGACACATATTATACGAATCGCGAGTATGTGATTTAGGAACCATGCGCAAGCAACTCTCGTTATGTGCGTGTATGCCAGTGGCTTTTAATGTTTTATTTTCCGCTTCCCTTGGCGTTATAAGTTGTTCTTGGCATTACTATTCCTGTAGCCTGCCCATGTTTGTTATATTGGACTTTTCTGGACGCCTACCTACCCGGCGAATGGTGAGATACTTCCATAATTCCCTGAATTATTTTCCTAAACCCTCTTCTTCTCGCCTTTCTATGCCGTATACCTGGAGGTGGATGCCTTGAAGGTAAGGCTAATTATTATTATTTTTACAATATGTTTGGAATGTACACATATCTCATCATATTTTGTCCTTTGCTTCTATCCGAGCTCACCAGAGAAATCACATTTTTTTTTCTTCCCTAATAATATCCCATATATATATATATATATATATATATATATATATATATATATATATATATATATATATGTATATAAACATAAACACTCACAATCGCATAAAGTTACTTTGAGATTACACAACCCACCAAATATGGAATATTGCAAATGTATCTTGTTATAAAACATTTCGGATAATGAGATTGCTGAATTAAGGCGAGATCAGACACCAGGCTATAAAGACAGAATTTGCATAAGAGGAGACTATATGAAATAGGTACCTGCAACAGGCTGTACACTTGCTAAGCAGGAAGTCTTGCCTGCCGTATCTATTGGTATGAGTTGCTTCATCTGCTGTACTTCGAGTCTTGTGCCACACATCACTTCATTATCTCAGCTTATCGCTTAGTTCTCTCCTGGCGTAATGATCAGGAAGTGTTGACCCTGTTCGTGAAGTATCTAGATAAATTAGTGTCTGATTATTTTATTATTATAGTTTAATATTTGTGATGTGCCTTATGATTGGGGTCTACATTGGCATAGCAAAAACACACTTATTCCATAAACATCTGGTATTGTCGTGTCCATCTCATAGGATTTATAGTAAAAAACAATACAAAAAAAAAAACACTTTTTGATGTCATTAAAAGACGAATAAAGTCCAAAACTGCTCAAGAATATTGATACAATTTTTTTGTTATTGCTTTCTCAATTGCAAAAGGAAATATTTATATATCTTAGTTTGAAAGATTTTTTTTTCTTCTTGTTTTTCACGTTGGAGTATTCTTTCAGCATCAGTATCATCAGTATTTTGATTATGTACGTACTCAAATGATTCCTTATATAATTAACATAAATGCTAAATAATAATAATAATAATAATAATAATAATAAAATAAAATAAAACAAAGTAAATAAATAAAAAATATATACATATAATATAACATACATATGCGGGCATTCACATGAGTTGATTGAAATTATTACGGTTGAATTTTTTAATAAATGTATCAAATTTCCAAAAATATGTAAGTAGTAAGTCTGATTTGTCAGTGGGCCAAGTTCCATCCTGTAAGGTAATGTCCTTAATGAGTTTTGTCCTGGATCCGTGTCGTTATGTACAGTCGTACAGGAGGTGATTATAAGCCCGTTCAGTTGAATTGTCGCATTTACATGTGTTATTTTTTTTATTATTTTTTAGGGCAAACCAACAATTGGGCCTTTAGCGCCGACATCCATGGTGCAGCCGTGAACTTTCTCAACGGGCACTGAAATGAGAAAAATCCCTGTCTCTGGTGGGACTCGAACCGCCATCTTTCGTACATGTGTTATTAGTAACTAATAACACATAAAATCCAATACTATTACTGTTATAAGATTGGATTCTGTTGATGCGAACTTATTAAAAAAATAGCCCATCGGTTAGTGTATTGTGCTGAGTATCAAACTTCTCCTTTCATTTGAAGCGAAATATTTCTGTGCCAAATTTGATCATAATCGGACCATTTTTTAGACTATCGACAGAGAAACGATTAAATATACATTTAAGTATACTTTTTTTTTTTTGTTAATTTGTAGGCATATTTTTTTAATCTCTGATATTTTCATTTATTTATTTACATCCTCTTCGATCATTTGCTCTTACACACACAAGTATTATATTTTATTGAAAATATGAGACTTCCTAGCGTATAACTCAATTCGTTAGTCCATGTCATTATTGTTGAGCAGAGCTTCTGAAATCACACATGGTTGATTAATAGTTAAAAGAATAGATAATATTAATAAATAAATCTCACCAATGATAATGGTATTAAATAAATTTCACCATGCACCATTGATTGTGAATTATGCAAACAGAATAGTTTGATTAATGTTGACTAACTCTTTATTACTCGTGTATTAACAGTAGGATGTACTTACATATGTATGTATTACTATGAAAGAATTCTCACGGTGAGTCGTTTTAGAATGTACATTTAAAATGGTTTAGACTAGAGTGTTTTACCTAAGCCATTGCAGAACCTGTTTCTTACATCATGGCAGCTCTCCTGGAATGGATCCGTCTCATCTGGAGTCTTTGGGAAAGTGTCGTTTCGTTTACAGCTTCCTTCATACTACAAAGTGATAGTATGCTTGTTAGTAAAAAATCATGTCATCACTTTTGTATTTGCTGATTATATATTTTTTTTTAGGTATAACCTCACAAAATGGGAAATTTGTGGCGAACAAATTTCCTCAAGACTTGTATCACAGACATAATACACACATAAAACACTCACAACATTGTAGTGAATCTCTTTTAATTCGTATTTTTACAGTAATTATGTATTTGTAGCCGGTGTGCCATGTTTGGTAGTCAACCTTATGCTTGTTCTTAACTCCAAAGGAATGTTTATTGTTATTTTTTAAATTACTGCTATTTTTTTTTTTTTATTATTTTCACACCAAAAATAACCCTACAATGTGGGAGTTTATTATTTTATTCTGCACATCCCATGCACTTATATTCATTTCATATACCACTGTTGCAGTCTATATATTAGGCGTCTAAAATCAATACAAGACACATCACTATTTTTACGATTTTGAGATAACAATTGATTTTACAAGTTCAAAATGTCTTCTATATACTGGTAAAGAAAAGAATTTTCGAAACTCAATAGATCATGCTGTTAGACGGCGTTAATAGCCTAATTGTTGATACGCCGTTAAACACGAAAAAAAAAAATATATCATGCTGTTAGATAATATAACAGATAAACATCGTAAAATTCCTCAAACTACTTACAAATTTTAATGGCAAAATGTTTTAAGTGGTAAATATTCTTCTGGTAGAAGGTGTTGGCTATGGATCAATTTTTAAATGTTTTTCTAATATAAACCGTATGTGTGCTTTCGGTCTACATTCGTATATTAGATGTGTGCACGTTTGTTCAGTATAATACTCGCAGGAGCATGTATTTGATTCTGTTAGTATAAATTATTAAAAGTCATTTCCGTTTCCAGTCAGGAGTTTAAATAACGTTAATATTAAATATCTTGTTTTTATCTGTTTGTTTCTACCTCTGCCTCCAATATTTGATGCTCGTTTTCCTCAGAAAATGCTCTGATAGCGTGATTCGATTTTTTGATTATTTTACCCACAATTTACTGCCCATCAACGTGAATTTTAACTGCAACAACTTATAGACTTATAGACTTATCTCTTTCGTATATTGTATGTGTAATTTTTTGAAAATATTTGACGTTTTGTTTTGAAGTCAATGATTTTTATCGAAATATTAATTTTAAATTTACTAATTTATAGACTAACTTCTTCGGTAGACCAAATATCACCATATTTGTATGGGATATTTTGAAGATATTTGTAAATTAGAGTGAGTTTTTTTAATTGAATAAATACAGACTAGTCCTTTATAAAAACTTGCATATTACGAAAGAAATGCTATAGAATAGGAAACTGATCCTAACGCATATTGATAAGGACTTGAACTTTTTGCATTGGAGATTCTTGACCTTTAAGCGAGATCAAACCATCGACTCATTATATGCAATAGACGGGCAGCTTTCTTTCACTCTTATTGCATAAGGAGGTTTAATGCATCAGTTAGGTGGGATCATGATCCACATGCAGCTATGGTTTTGTAATGACTGTTGCAATGTTGGGATTCATTCGAAATTTATTGTGGCATTTTTTAACAAAGCGGAAACTTAGAGCTCTAATGGATTCCGCAGAAGATAATTCAGTCACGTAGGAAACATCTGTATCCATATTTTCTGGTGTTCCGACTGCTGAGACAATTAGCACCATTCTCTTTTGTATTCTTTAATTCACTAACCAAACAATAAAATATAACTCACAACTTGACAGGACTGAAACTGCAAAGAACAAATTAAGGGCAGTGAAGTTTACAATTAATTACAGGACTTAATAATATAGAAGATCAGGGCCTGAAGATGTAAAATACTAGCCATGGAATCTGGAACGCTCATTAAGGAAAACCTACTTCTTAAACATATAACTCAGACCTCAAGTCTATTTGACCAACCTCATTCCCATTTGAATTGACAGAATTGCTTCGAAACGGCAACCGCCACATTGAAACATTTCATCCTACATAAGGGAAAAAATTATCGAGTTTTTTTAAAAATTTACAATTTTCTTAATTGGACACCAAGAAATTAAAGATGGTGTCTGCTTGAGATCAAAATACAGTCCACCCCTACGTCTTGTCGTCACCCACATATTGTAAACTGGTCCACCAGGTCTGCCTACACTTCTTATAATGTCCATACCTGGCTTCTCCAAGTATTGCAATCACATTGATTCAGTCCACCAACTCGTCCTACGCCTAGACAATCTTACCCAATTCTTCCACGCCATGCATGTTTGGTGCTAGTTTTAGAGCAGGACCATGCCCAGATTGGAGAGGCTAAGTTCTCCTTAATTTCTTGCAGCCACAAGCTCGTCCTATACATCAGGGTAGATCAAGCCCTCTTCCTCGCTATAAAGTCATTCCTGAGAACGGCGGCCTTGTTTCTGTAACATAACTCTCCTAACGTTACTCTATATCCATTCCTGAGAACGGCCTCCTTGTTTCTGTAACATAATTCTCCTAACATTACTCTATATCCAAAGAAAATGAACAGTGAACTATATTAGATTAAGAATATAACCAATAGATGTTATTTTACCATATAAACGTTTAGAGCGATCCAACCTCCCAGTTGAAAAAAAAATATGACGACGTCCCGATATTTTTTAATTTTCTGTAAATTACAATCGCCTAGCACTGAAATTTCCCATTTAATAATTTTCTTTTTGTTTAAATTTAAGAGACTACCGTTCTAATAACAACTTGCATTTCCTTCTTTTTCTTTATTCATTACTTTATTTATGATCCCTTCAATTTTAGGCCAATAAATCATCAAAACATAATGATATAAGTTCTTGGTCAATTATAATATAAGATAATAAAAAAATAAACAATTCCGTAAAAGAAAAAAA
Source organism: Gonocerus acuteangulatus (assembly GCA_946811695.1). NCBI lineage: Eukaryota > Metazoa > Arthropoda > Insecta > Hemiptera > Coreidae > Gonocerus > Gonocerus acuteangulatus. The sequence continues at coordinate 57,200,358 of OX328127.1, read as the reverse complement.
CAGGTAATTACAAAAAACAAACAAAGGAAACAAAAATTAATAATTTATTTATTTGTTTTTATACTCCCGCATCTTTGGCGATTGTATCTTTTACTAGTTTAATAGCATAACAAATTTCTAACTGTCAGAAAAAAAACAGATACTAATAATAATAATTAGGTAAAATAATAGAAACTAAATAAATTAAAAAAAAATATAATAGAAGAGTAATACTCCAAAATAATTAATATAAATGCGAAAATATCTTTTGTTCTAAGCAAAAGCGAATTTAAAATTTGATTGTATGATATACATATTTATTTACAACTCAATTATATTTAAAAGATTTAAATGCTGGTCTATAGTGTCGATGTAAGGGCTACCCGGTGATATTTAAAGGAAGTTTTGTGGTGTTTACGAGTTGTCTCTTAGTCTACAGTCTATCAGTATACGGTATGTCTCAATATAAGGTCCTCGTTGCAGTGCGTGTGTGGCTGTCTTTTGCATGAGATAACCATGAGTCAGTAAGAAGTGTCCAATTCTAAGTCTGGTTAATTATACTTCCTGCCTTCTTGTGGGGTTTTAATTAATAAACTAATAAGAATATAAATATTCTATTATATGAGGTATATTTATTTCAATGTTATGTTGATATCATGGCCCTACAGGTAGATCATTTGCTTAGTCTAACAAATGGAATTCTGACGAGGTGAGGATAGAGTTGAAAAAATTATGACAGAGGTCTGGAGCAGAAAGTAGCTGATTAGATTTAGAGGGCTGTGGTCGAAGATTGTGCAAGATCCACAAATCACATTAACGGGGTTAAGGAAAACCAGGATTCAAGAAAATTCTCTGGTGCAATAGGAGAATTTAATATATGACCTTCATTGATGAAAATTATTATTATTTATTTGTAATGCTGGACCGCAAAGAATGCCATTTACATATTTGGAGGTCAATACGAAAAGGCCAGCCTTTAAACTTCTACATTTTTAGGCAAAACAATGAACAGCAACGAATAAAGTATAGTAATCGTTATTATGAAAATAATCATAATTTTGGAAAAATTAGCAAGAGAAAAAAAACGAGAGAAAAAGAAAAATCGTAGCCTACCGAGCTAGAAAGTTCATTAAAGTCATTAGGCACGAAGTATTTTAGCATTAAAAAATGTAATGTAAAAATATAGACAAAATGAATATAATATACAAGTGAATTGGACACATTCAAATTAAATGTATTTCACACGTAAATAAGAAAATAAATAACTTTCAAAACATATTAGTTATATTTGGAAAGAAATAAAGACCATAGAAAAATAATTACGATGACTGATAACGCCAAGAAGAATGAATGTATACGGTATGTAAAAAAGAAATATTGGTAACCCCAAATTTGTATCTAAACCCATCCATCTCTCAAACAGTGAGTGACATTAATTAAAATCAGTTGAAAAAAAATATAAACAATTAGATGTCTGCTAAGAAAATTTTAAATTAATTTTAGCATAATTTTTGTTTTATAATTCATTATATTCTGGGAACCTGATTTTGAAAGATCGTTGGATTAACCTGTGACAGGGAATGGTCAGACTTTCACCAGGATAAACGTTTGAGAAATCAGACTTCCTATGAACTAATGGAGATTAAACTGAAGAACCCCTGGAAAACGGTATATGTACTTAAAATGTCGAAAACCTCTGAACAAATTATGGTGTTAATAAGGAACCAAAGCGTGGTCGTGAGTCAATAATAAATTATCGCACAACTTTCAAGAATGAAAACTGGAACCGTTCGCTGTCTTCCTCAATAATTTCAACGAAGGAAGGGATTTTAGGGTTTAGTCAGTAAACATTTAGTGACTAACACGTAAGAAATGGAGCGAACACTCGAGAAGAAAAGAAATCTGAGAAAAATAACTACCTACGGAATTTCACTCACCAATCAGTGATTTCTCGAGAGTAAAAAACATATTCAAAAATTCTTCCTTCTGTCACGAATTGCGTTACATCACGCTCATTGGTTGGATAACCTAAAACTTATGTTTCTCGTCCAAAACGACCATTTTCGACGCCATAAGCTATTGAAATAAAGTTCTTTTCTACATTATATGTTTTATTTATCCTGACAAGTTTCAAGCTATTCTGCTCCTTCTTAAAGGGTATGTCAATCAAGAAACTTATTATATTAAAGTTATATTATAAATTATTTATTGAATGAACGAGATGTGTTTATTGCATTGAATGGAATACTTTAGGAAGTGGTGCAGAAAAGGAAGAAACCATGTAAATAAATGGTTTGACAACCAAACTAGCTGTTACCCAGTGTGCCATGCTACACCTAATTTCTGTCTATGACTCTCCCCGTATCAAGATCTACCTAGTTGTCTATACCCAGTTACGAAAATCGGTCAAACTATGTGAATTTGTTTTATTTCATAATAATACCCGGCAGAGGCCAGCATAACAGTACTTCATCTAACAGCCGACAGAGGCCAGAAGTTGTCGATTCAAAATGGCCGTCACAATCTGAATGTTTTAGTGTAGCCAATTTTTCTTGAACACAACTTTTGACCTTCTGACCAAATTTTGAAATTTTACTATTTTGACCTAGTCTAGGAGATTTCTCGTATCAAGGCCTACCTGTGTGCCAAGTTTGGTCAAAATCGGTCAAACGGTGTAGCTTTGTATAAGGAACAAACAAATAAATAAATAAACAGAAAAACAGACACATGATTTATATATATATATATATACACACGCCTGCCACAAGGAAAAGCTGCCTTGCGGGGTTGTAGACGGAGAACATTGAAGGCGTATTGTTCCACCATATCAACAAAGACGGCTCCACTAACTCCTGTAAATGTCATGTCTCTATTATCATTTCTGGTCTGATTTATATTGCTCTAGCACCCCGATACTTGCCTTATAGAAAACTAAGAGAACAGTTTCCTACTCCCTTCATTACAAGGGAGGAAATCCTCACTTCTGATAAAATGTGATTAAAAAATTCAGACAAGAAATGTCGATGTTTTGGAATCTAAAATAAATGGATTCGGTTCAATTTGGATAGTGCTAGAGGATCAGAATGAAAAATACTTTGTTTGATTCAAAAAATGTTCGTTACCCTACAGAATCCTCATGCTAGATATATAAAAGAAAAGAAAAAGGAATAATAATAGCAAGTAACAATAATGAGTCTTGTATAATAGGTCAGTAATTTATTAAATGCATTTAAATAATGGTACAAGTTCGGAAAAGTGTTTTAGTCAACCGAGGTGGAGGAATAAAGGAAAATGAATAGAAAAACATTAAAATATAGACTACCTTATTGAATTTAAGAAAATCAAACATAACTAATATAAGCAGAATCAATAACCAATGGAAATTAAGTATTTCGGTTAAATCCTTCCAATAAAGAAATTCCATTTCTGCTAAAAATTTCAGAACAACGAACAATAATTAATAAAATAATTTTATAAAAATTGGTATTAATAAATATCTTATTTTCAAAAGAGAAAATAAAAACTCTATTTTTTCTACACGTTGTTTTGGTCTCAGTTTCCAGCCATGATGTTACTTTCATGAATTTCTATTAGAAATTCCAACAAATTTTACGAGATCGTTTTTCTCTTTTTCCTTCTCGGAGAGATTTTTTTTGGCACGGCATCCAATTGAATTCTTTTTGAACCCCAATTGAACTGGATTAATTTCTTTTTCTGTCCGTCTTAGTATTTATTTAACTATAAATAATAGGAAAGCGATGCGCCGAAAAAAAAAATAAAAATAAAAATAGGAAAGCAATTGTTCTTCTTTATATTCCTATGCATTTCTAAAATAAAGCTATAACTCACACAACTATTAATAAACTCCACCTATAGAAGAAGAATGTATTCATAAGATGGATGAAACAACTTCTACGAAACCTTATAAACTGCGGAAATTCCACTCGAATGCAGACTTTCACTACCTGACAGACTCCAGCGGCATGTTTCCCTGATCGTTATGTCTCAAGAGCTCTGCTTAATTCTAGTAATATTTTCAAAATAATCTTTCACTATTGGAAACTGAGTGGAGAGAGTTTCTCTTATTGAACATTAATATTGATCGTTATGTCTCAAGAGCTCTGCTTAATTCTAGTAATATTTTCAAAATAATCTTTCACTATTGGAAACTGAGTGGAGAGAGTTTCTCTTATTGAACATTAATATTGATCGTTATGTCTCAAGAGCTCTGCTTAATTCTAGTAATATTTTCAAAATAATCTTTCACTATTGGAAACTGAGTGGAGAGAGTTTCACTTATTGAACATTCATATTGATCGTTATGTCTCAAGAGCTCTGCTTAATTCTAGTAATATTTTCAAAATAATCTTTCACTATTGGAAACTGAGTGGAGAGAGTTTCTCTTATTGAACATTGATATCGATCGTTATGTCTCAAGAGCTCTGCTTAATTCTAGTAATATTTTCAAAATAATCTTTCACTATTGGAAACTGAGTGGAGAGAGTTTCACTTATTGAACATTCATATTGATCGTTATGTCTCAAGAGCTCTACTGAATTCTAGTAATATTTTCAAAATAATCTTTCACTATTGGAAACTGAGTGGAGAGAGTTTCACTTATTGAACATTAATATTGATCGTTATGTCTCAAGAGCTCTGCTTAATTCTAGTAATATTTTCAAAATAATCTTTCACTATTGGAAACTGAGTGGAGAGAGTTTCACTTATTGAACATTCATATTGATCGTTATGTCTCAAGAGCTCTACTGAATTCTAGTAATATTTTCAAAATAATCTTTCACTATTGGAAACTGAGTGGAGAGAGTTTCTCTTATTGAACATTAATATTGATCGTTATGTCTCAAGAGCTCTACTGAATTCTAGTAATATTTTCAAAATAATCTTTCACTATTGGAAACTGAGTGGAGAGAGTTTCTCTTATTGAACATTAATATTGATCGTTATGTCTCAAGAGCTCTACTTAATTCTAGTAATATTTTCAAAATAATCTTTCACTATTGGAAACTGAGTGGAGAGAGTTTCTCTTATTGAACATTGATATCGATCGTTATGTCTCAAGAGCTCTGCTTAATTCTAGTAATATTTTCAAAATAATCTTTCACTATTGGAAACTGAGTGGAGAGAGTTTCTCTTATTGAACATTAATATTGATCGTTATGTCTCAAGAGCTCTACTTAATTCTAGTAATATTTTCAAAATAATCTTTCACTATTGGAAACTGAGTGGAGAGAGTTTCTCTTATTGAACATTGATATTGATCGTTATGTCTCAAGAGCTCTGCTTAATTCTAGTAATATTTTCAAAATAATCTTTCACTATTGGAAACTGAGTGGAGAGAGTTTCTCTTATTGAACATTGATATCGATCGTTATGTCTCAAGAGCTCTACTGAATTCTAGTAATATTTTCAAAATAATCTTTCACTATTGGAAACTGAGTGGAGAGAGTTTCTCTTATTGAACATTAATATTGATCGTTATGTCTCAAGAGCTCTACTTAATTCTAGTAATATTTTCAAAATAATCTTTCACTATTGGAAACTGAGTGGAGAGAGTTTCTCTTATTGAACATTGATATTGATCGTTAGGTCTCAAGAGCTCTGCTTAATTCTAGTAATATTTTCAAAATAATCTTTCACTATTGGAAACTGAGTGGAGAGAGTTTCTCTTATTGAACATTGATATTGATCGTTATGTCTCAAGAGCTCTACTTAATTCTAGTAATATTTTCAAAATAATCTTTCACTATTGGAAACTGAGTGGAGAGAGTTTCTCTTATTGAACATTGATATTGATCGTTATGTCTCAAGAGCTCTGCTTAATTCTAGTAATATTTTCAAAATAATCTTTCACTATTGGAAACTGAGTGGAGAGAGTTTCTCTTATTGAAAATTAATATTGATCGTTGTGTCTCAAGAGCTCTACTTAATTCTAGTAATATTTTCAAAATAATCTTTCACTATTGGAAACTGAGTGGAGAGAGTTTCTCTTATTGAACATTAATATTTTATTGCGATATGAGATAAATGAGAGAAAAATAAAGAGTTTTTTACTTGAAGAAATTAGTAAGGAATGCTCGGTACACTTCCCACTTTCTGAGGGATCTGCATAGCGCTCCTACGTGACGAGTAAGTTTTTTGGTATATCGCCAATATAAAGGCAAAGTATCGAATTTGAAAATCAACACTTTCCAGAGTGAAAAAACTTTTATACATTACTTTGCTTTTGGACAGTCAAATACTCGGCAGATTCAACCTTTTGACAGTGGTTACATTCCCCTTTCACTGAGTGAACTTAGACTCGAGAGTATTCCATACATTAGTCCAACAGCAATCAGTGTGTGTGTATACTCGGTAGGTCTGAGAATAGGTCTTAAACTATTTTTCATGCCCCCAAGTAATAAGGGAGGTCCACCCCAACATTTTTTTTTTTACATTTTTTTAGACAAAATTTGTTTAGAATCCCTATTATTCCCACAGACGTGCCAATTGCATTTAAACCATGCATTTCCAATTAGATTGGCATTCGCAATGACAATCAATAAGTCGCCAGGCCAAACGATATCTGTTTGTGCCTTATATTTGGGCACCCCGTGTTTTTCACACTGAGAATTATACGTGGCATGTTCTCCAGTGGGTAAGCCATCCAGTATATTTGTGTTGCCCAAAGATGGAGTAACAAAAAATATCGTGCACTCCGTTGCACTGAGAAATTTATTTTATTTATTTTTTTTCTGTCTATTGTCATAATTCGTGATGGACATATAATTTTAAATATATGAATCAAAATAATAAAGTAAAATGAGATACAAAAATGTATGTTTGGTGTTTTGTTATTTTTTTATAGGCTCTCATCGTACACAGTACTCTTTTAGTCATAGACCACATCCCCACATACTTACAATAAGATAGTTAATTTTTATTTGACTACTAAAATGAGCACTAGAAATAATTCAAAGGCCAAATAACGTTTGCTGGTTAGCTAAATATATATATATATATATATATATATATATATATATATATATATATATATATATTGAGTTTGATCCGAAAGGGCGATGGAGGTTTTACTCTCGAAGAGGCGTGGACAAGGCTACCCAGACGCTATTTCGTAAGTTGACTGCCAGACTTAAAACCAGTTCAGCTAACAACGTCTAGAACTTCCACCTAAATCATGTTCCTTAATTGTTTACATTAGTTAGTATAGTATTTTTTATTATAATGACTTAATAACATAACTAATATAAGAATATAATGATTAGCTCGATTTGTATAATGAAAACCTTCAAGAAGGCAACGCATTTTTAATATAAATCTATTTCAACAAGGTTATTGTAGCAGATTATGTATATCATCTTACATAGTCAAATATATGCAGGCTACTTAATTCTGACAGATATTTGTTGTTTGCACAACTTGTTTGATGTTTTTTTATTATTATATTTTACAAGTTTCATTTTAAAATTCTAACCAATTAATGGTTTTTCTAATTAAAATATAACTTTTATTTGATCTCGTTCCGTTATTTTGAGAACAAAAGCACTTCTAGACAATTGCATAAAAACTATTAAGGAAGCCCATAAATTTAGTCAAGATAAAATTATTGACTTTTGGTTAAGAATCAACAGAACTTTGCGTATAGAGATTTAAAATTATTGAATAAAATTCATGTATGTGATATGTCTTTCACACTTACACACTTCATCATACATTTTCCTCTGGACTAATTGACAACGAAAGGCTCAAGTCAAATATTGAATAAGGAAACAGGATAAACGTTTTAATTGGAAGATAATTACATATGTGCGTACAAACTTACATATATATATATATATATATATATATATATATATATATATATATATATACATGTCAGGCTGGTTAATTCTATTTATAGTGAAAGGAATAAAAAGAAAATTTGATATTCTTATTTTTTTCATTTATAATAATAGTAAAGAAATTTTTTTTTATATTATATTTTTTCTGCTTCCACCATCGCTTACTGTAGAAGTTTAAGGTTCGATATGATTTGTCTGAGTTTTTATGCATTTGTGTGGCACGGAGAGAAGTCAACCTTGATTCCTTCTAGCAAGTGGAACAGTGAATGAAATGCAATCTATATTAAGTGCAAGGCCTTAAAAAATTAGTATACATTGGTAGCCAACTCTTAAAGACCCGAATATTTTAAACACTTGGAAAAATAAATATTGGATGATCCGGAATGTACCAACTCTGGAAAACTTTTATACGGGATGACGGATTAAGTAACGCACATGAAACATAAAATTAATTAAATAAATAAATTAAGTAAATAAATATTGTATGGTAGAGCACAATTTCAAAACTAAGAAATTTGAATATGGGATGATCCGAAAACATGAATATTGGATGATCCTACTCGTGAAAATATGAATGTGGATAGCCTGAATTATATTATCTCGCCAAAACATAAATATTCAATACGTTCGAAAATTTGAATATTGGATAAACTATACATTAGCCAATTCCTGAAGACATGAATAAAGGAATATGTAGTGTGTTGCCAATTCTAGCCAAATGTGGATATTGGATGATCCAGTATGTTACCATTTCTTGAAAACATGAATTTGGGATGCCCGATTTTGTAGCTTACTTAAGAAAACATTAATATTGGACGACGTACTGCGTTACCAAATAATAAATATTGGATGACATATCATACTGCCAGCCAAAGATTTGAATACTGGGTAATCGATTATGTAGTATATTGCCAACTCATGACAATGTAAATGTTGGAAGTTGGAGCATATTCTAAACCTACCTTCTAGCGTGTAGTGAAAATTTGAATATAAGTTGATGACTAATAGTTTCAGATTCTGATGTTTTGAATAAACGATAGTACATGATTTATCAAGCCCCTGAATCTATGTCTGCAACCGAATTCAATTATATTACGTTGAATAGACTTTTTTAGTCCCAATGAACAGTGAAAACAAATCTGTAATAAATAATTCTAATTCTTTTCAATTATTTTATTCGTCTAATTTTTATATTTTCTTTTCGAAGTTTATTGTGCTCATTACACTGGAACAGCATATTGCTTAATAAGTATATTAGGCACAACGTCCATTGCATGATAGAAAGTAATAAAAGTGCATTTGTCCTGATTTCTCCAAACATAGCTATCATGCTTTTTATAAATGCTAATGAGATAATCCTGCTCAAGATCTCTTCTTTCTTTTGTCGCAATCCTGGTGGTTGCTTAATAAAAAAAATGTACAGACCTTAATACCGAGGGATATTCTTGGTATGTTTAATGATGAAATGGAATTTAATGAAGTTTTATTTAGTTATGACGAGAATGCTGATCCTAATTTTTTAAAAGTTTCCGATCATAAGTTACAAAGTGCAGAGGATTATCATGAAATTAATATTGGAAAATTTGAAGGCAAGAGCAGAAAATCTGAACCTGAAGAAAATCACCAGGACCCTTGCTCAAAAGTATCGCGCCGAAACTGCAGCCTCCTGAACCAAACAAGCTTAGGGGATGTGTTTATTGCAAAGAAATTGTTGCTCTACATGTAATGCATATATATGCCTAAAACATGCCGGTATGATTTGCCCTGATTGTAATAAAGGTAATTGATTAATTAAATGCTTGAGTATAATATTTGTTCAGTCATCAACACACGTACATTCAGTCATCATCATACTTGGTCCTACCTCCTTGCCATGGAGATTCGGTATGCTCATGTGAAAAATGGCCGTTACTCTTCAAGTTTTAATGGACACCGGCTCCAAGCACCTTTTCTCTCCGAAAGTTAAATTGATTGATATGGAGTAGAAAACCGAGCAACCCGCGATCCAGGAGTAGTGAAGTAGCCATCCAAATCATTAACCAACCCTTCTTCTAAATATATGGATCTTCACCAATGCATCAGTGTCTCAGCAATATTGCCCATTCACAAGAGGCAGTTAATTATCATTATTATTAAAGTGATAGTTTAATGTTAATTATATCTATATTATCTACTACTGTTGAATTTATGAACCCTCATATTCTCCACACACACATCCACTCACATACTCCTGAGCTACAACCAGGAAAATGTAAAGGGATGGTATATTCCCAATTTATTCTACGGAAAAGTAGCCCTTTTGATGAAAACGTTTTTCTTTTTTTTTTCATTTTCTTTGTTTGATTTTTATCTCAGAGATAATAAAGCATGTCTAACTTAATATTATCAAAGCATTGGTCAATTATTTTTCATGGCCTAAGTGGCCAAAAAGCAGCCATTTTGTTTTTGGGTTGCTGGGGAGTGAGAATAAGAGTAAGAAAACAATATTTCTTAACAGTATATTTTTCTAACTTTCATTCTGAAGGTATAGCATGGTATATTAAACCGGGAAAATAGCAAACAAATTGACAAAAACACTTCTTGGGAAAATATAATTAAACAATATTTTTCGTACAGACAGGGAAGTGAAAACAATTTAATCCTCACTTCCCTGTTGAGAAAAACCAGCTCCAGATCAAAGGTTGTTACAGATTATCCAGATTAAAGGTTGTTATGATTCAAAATGGTTTTGTATCATCTTACTAAAAAGGAAAAATATTAATGCAAGGTAGGGAATTGTCGGGGTTCGGTCACTGCTACTTAATAAAACTACATTTTATCATAAAAATGGTTTTATTGTGCCGACGTTTCGGCTTGAACTTCAAGCCTTCATCAGGGCTGTAAAAAACAAGTAGGACGGATGTAATACTGAAATATATATATATATATATATATATATATATATATATATATATATGCCTACATACACAAATACACATACATATATACATACATATATGGAAAAAGACAAAAACATAAAATACTAGAACATAATATATAGAAGAACAATGTGCTCTAGAAGTGTTTGGATTATTAGGAGAACAGATATAATAATAACAGATTACATATTAGATTAGATATAAGAATAACAATATGGGCTTACCGATGGGAAGATAGAGAACTATTCCTCACAAATGCGGGATCATTTCTGACAGTTAATACAGGGAAATATAGGAAGAAAGGAGTTGGTGAGGGGGAGGGGGGTTCTGCACCACCCAATGGACAGAGAGCATAGAAGATGAAAGAAAGAGCGGCGGAAGCGGCGTAGTACAGTAAGGTGTCATAAAGTCATAAAAGGTAGTGATAATGGAAAGGGAGGCAGGTATAAAGGGCTATATACTGTACTACGCCGCTTCCGCCGCTCTTTCTTTCATCTTCTATGCTCTCTGTCCATTGGGTGGTCCAGAACCCCCCCCCCTCCCCACCAACTCCTTTCTTCCTATGTTTCCTTGTATTAACTGTCAGAAATGATACCGCATTTGTGAGGAATAGTTCTCTATCTTCCCATCGGTAAGCCCATATTGTTATTTTTATATCTAATCTAATATGTAATCTGTTATTCTTATATCTGTTCTCCTAATAATCCAAACACTTCTAGAGCACATTGTTCTTCTATATATTGTGTTCTAGTATTTTATGTTTTTGTCTTTTTCCATATATGTATGTATGTTTATATGTATGTGTATTTGTGTATGTAGGCATATATATATATATATATATATATATATATATATATATGTATATATATATATATATATATATGTATATATATATATATATATATATATATATATATATATATGTGTATATTTCAGTATGACATCCGTCCTACTTGTTTTTTACAGCCCTGATGAAGGCTTGAAGTTCAAGCCGAAACGTCGGCACAATAAAACCATTTTTATGATAAAATGTAGTTTTATTGTGCCGACGTTTAGTAGCAGTGACCGAACCCCGACAATCCCTACCTTGCATCTTCTACGGTCAACGATCTCCTCTCAAAGAAAAATATTAATATTTTCAATACGGACTGAATAATTGACAAAAACCAAATAGTGCTACTTTTCTGTAGAAACGCCCTTATGCACTATTTTTAAAATGAAATATCTATATGAATTTCATACCTTTTGTATATTTTAAAACGATCCTTTTGAGAATAGAACATAGAATATTATTTTCTTTTTCTTTTTATTTTTTTTTGTGATAACGCTTTATAGCGATGTACACCTTACATTTTATATATATATATATATATATATATATATATATATATATATTACAACATAGAATATTAAAATAGTTAATGAATTAAATGACATTAAGTTTTTTCGAATTAGTTACAACCATTTTCTACTTATAGAGAGATATTTTATGGCTCTTGGACGGCCTACTGGCGTGATTTTTTTTCACGTTACCCCTGAAGGGTTAAACAGAAAGCGTACTTTTAAATGTAGTAGAGAAGGCAGCTCACGATCCGGATCTATTCTTCCATCCGTCGATTATTGTTGATCCATTTTCGAACCTATTCATGGGAAGTGTTAAGCATCTCATTAGGTATAATTCCCCCTGTAGTCATAAACTGAAACTTTCCCGCCATGGAGATATTATCTCTCATCACGCACAAGGACATTATGTAAAGTAGTGTAGCAATTTAGTAGGCTTAAAATCCTTTTATCCATTGCACAACCTACATGCGTGTGCCAGTCTTACACAATAATTGCCAATGTTTCAATGGGATGCTTATCATATTTTGTGTATTTATTTCTTAGAATTAGTTAGAATGTTCTGAATAACTCGCATCGAACTTTCTGTTTAGATTTTCAAACAGCTGACTAAAAACACAGCTGACGGTTGCTAGGTAAGTGATCGTCACTAAAGACCCGACCATAGGTGTCGCTAGTTCAAATGGCCCTGAAGTTAGTGGCGTGCTTTTTCTTCCATAACTAGTGGCGTCGTGTCACCAGTGACCCGAATTCTAAAGTGATTTTTTGGGTAATGTAATTTAAAAAAAATAATTATAAACACAAATATTTATTGAAATACGGGTCATTTATTAATATAATACAATAGTTATCAAAATTTACATAAACAAATCGTTAAAAAAGTAGTGCGGAATGGAAGGTATGAAAATGACGGCGTTGTTTGTTTACAAAATTAAAATTTATGTAGTTTTCATTCAATAACGAAAAATCAAAAAACTTAAGGCTTACGTTAATTGCAAACAAGTGAGGCATAGTCCTTATATACACATTTGCCACATTTGGCACAAAATGGAGAATATTTATTGTCTTTAGTGGAAGGACAAAAACCACACATTTTCCTTTTCTGTCTGCTTAATTCTCCTGCTTCATCTTTATTTCCTGGCTGAATATCCATCAAACCTTGTTCTTCCATGCATATATTAATCTTTTGTTTGAGAGGCCTTGGTAAAAAAAGAATTTGGGACCAACAGATGCCATAATTCTTGACTACCTAAGACTTTCAATAAGCTCTTCCTAACATCTCCCTTCCATCCAAGTGACGGTTTTGTAAACAACATATGCTTTTATAGCGCTGACATTGAGCAAATGAAAAAATATAGCGAAACACCATTTCTTGATTCATAGCCCAACATTATATTTCGCACATATTTGGTTATTTGTGGCTATTCCTCCTTTAGTAGAATTAAAAAGTCATCATAGCTGGTTTATTTTTTTCACCCCAGGATTCATGGATATCTTAGACAAACTTTATTGTAGTCCTTTGATAAAACGGTGGTTTCACATTGATCGTCAATCTCCACCGATAAAGTAGAATTACTGACATGGTCACTTTGATGAACTACGTCTCCCCCTTCATCTGAACCGCTTTCTACAACATATTCCTCTTCTTACCGTTCCTGCCTCTTGAATAACGCCAATATTTCCTCAAAAGTACTAAATAATTTAAATTTAGCCATTAAGAAGAGTTAAAATACTTTCAAAATAGTAAATTACGTCTTACAAATTTTAGGACGTAAACACTGGCGTCGGGTCATAATGGCCTCAGGTGTTAGTACACAAACACTGGCGTCGGGTCAAATAGTCAAATAGACACAGAAATACTCCTTTGAGGAAGATTTCACTAGTACTGAAACTTGAAAAAAGCAGTTCTAGGAGATTACAATGGATAGGAAAGACAATTACAATGAGTTAAAAAGCAAAAATCGAATTAATAAATACCTTCAGGTCAATATGACCCGACGCCACTAATTAAGGGTTAATAAATTGACGTTTATATTAATTACACAAGAAAAAATTTCTGAATAACTGGCAAATATGTCTGACTTGACCATCTGATTAGCCTTTCATCGGCTGCTTGGAGGTACGAGAATCTAATTTTCCACAATTTCCGCTCTGCATTGCTGCTAGAACTCATACGAAAATTTCCTCAAGATAAGCTCATATAAAGGGCTAAAATAGCGCTCGAAACAGGTAGGGATCATTTGAAACAAGCAGTTAGACAGAATCTAATATTTACCTCAATTTTTTGACTTTTTAACAAAAAAAGTCTAGTTTACTACAGAGAATTCAGTTTATCCGTTTTTATAGGAATAAAATATTTACTGATCAAATAAAAAACAGTTAAGGCCTATTCACGCTAGACCGTGCCACGTCCGGGACGGGCCCCGTACGGGGCACGGACGGGACACGGTGAAACAATCACACCACTGTTTTTAATGGACTAGTTCACGCTAGACCGTGCCGGGTCCGGGCCGGGGCCGTGCCGAGCCCGTGTCCCGTCCGGGCCCCGGTGAGAAAGGCACGTCGACATTCTTTCCCGTCCGGGCCCGGCCCGGGCCGGCTCCCTCTTTTGTTTTTTTATTGATTTGTTTAACTAGCTGAATCCGCGAACTTCGTACCGCCTAAATAGCTACGAATCTTCGGAAATAACTACGTGTTTATTCGGGGAGTGTCACAGGATGGTTTAAAATCGTCTATCAGATGTCTGTCTGTCTGTTTTTTCCTTATACAAATACACACAGTTTGGCCAATTTTGACTACACTTTGCACAAAGGTAGGTTTTTTACCGGAATGTGGCTTAGACTAGGTCAAAATCTTCAATCATCTGTCTGTATGTCTGTTTGTTCATTATAGGAATGTACACCGTTTGACCAATTGTGACTAAACTAGAGACACAGATGGGTCTTTATACTTGAAGAATGTTAGGCTTGTTCAAAATCGTCTATCGGCTGTTTGCCTAACTGTTTATTCCTTAAACAAATCCACATGATTTGACAGTTTATGATCAAACTTGGCACACGGGACAGGTAGGTCTTGGCCCGGGAAATGGCATAGACTATGTCAACATCGTCTATCAGCTGTCTCTCTGCATTTTTGTGTCTTACAAAAAATTCACACCATTTGATAAATTTCGACCAACATTGGCACACAGGTAAGTATATTTCCGGGAAGTATCACAGGCTAGGTCCAAATAGCCCATCAGCTGCCTTTCTGCATTTTGTTCAAAAATTGACAATATTTAACCGTTTTTGATCAAACTTGGCACACAGGTAGGTCATAGTCGGGGAAGTGGCCTAGACTAGGTCAACATCGACTATCAGCTGTCTCTCTGCATTTTTGTGTCTTACAAAAAATTCACACCATTTGATCGATTTCCACCAACATTGGCACACAGGTAAGTATATTTCCGGGAAGTATCACAGGCTAGGTCCAAATAGCCCATCAGCTGCCTTTCTGCATTTTGTTCAAAAATTGACAATATTTGACCGTTTTTGATCAAACTTGGCACACAGGTAGGTCATAGTCGGGGAAGTGGCCTAGACTAGGTCAACATCGTCTATCAGCTGTCTCTCTGTATTTTTATTCCTTACACAAATTCATACCACTTCAACAATTATGACCAAAATTGATAGACAGGTAGATATACTCTTCCAGGAAATGGCATGGACTATGTCAACATCGTCTATCAGCTGTCTCTCTGCATTTTTATTCCTTACACAAATTCATACCACTTCAACAATTATGAACAAAATTGATAGACAGGTAGATATATTCTTCCAGGAAATGGCATGGACTAGGTCAACATCGTCTATCAGCTGTATCTCTGCATTTTGTTCTATACACAAATTGAGAACATTTGATCTATTTGGACCAAAATTGGCGCACAGGTAGGTCTTGTTCAGGGAAATGGCATAGACTAGGTAAACATTGCCTATCAGCTGTCTGTCTGCATTTCGTTCTACACAAAAAATGACCGTTTTTGATCAAACTTGGCACACAGGTAGGTCATGGTCCGGGGAATGCACTGGCTAGGTCAAAAAGGTAATAATGCAATTTAAATTAATTTATATTTGCGTTAACGAGGAAAAAAAAAGAACCCACTTTTCTATATTCCCATACAAAATCAAATACAAGTCAATTTCAAATTTAATACCATACCACAAAGTTTTAGTGTTAGTGAAGAGGTTCAGGGAAAGCAAAACAATTGAGTGACATTAGTGTACTCAATTGTAAATATGTCAATATTTGAAGGGCTCATTGCCTAAGGTGACTAACCCGAAATTAGAAAATACTTAAAAAATCGAATTTAAAGTAAATAGAATCTAAAATACATTGTGTTGGTGACAAAAATGATTTCAATTGGAGCAATTTAAGTCAATTAAGTCATCAACACTAATGTTTTTCAGATTTTTTTAGTTATTACTAGTTTTTGGCACTCAGCCCTTCATTTATACGATGGTAACATTAGCCAGAAAGAAATTGTCTATAATTAAATATAAATTGTCTGTGGTAAAATGTCACTTGAAATGTAAACATCTCTTTGCTGTGCATCTATAATATTAGTAAATCTAAAAGCCACAAGTTTCTATAAAATTACTAAAGTGTTGTGTGTTTGTGACTTACTAAATATGCCTCCTATAAGGCGTCGGACAAATTTAGGCAGATGAACCCGAAATGCAAAGAATCAAATTAAATATCAATGTTATTGTACTGCCCAGGAACGTGAAGATCGCAATAAACGTGAAAGAATTCGGTTAAGACAGACCCGTGAAGTGCGACATTCGACTAATAATGGTGCAAGTTTGAATCGAGCTGCTGTGAATTCATTACAGTGCCTGCAGCTGTGTTGCTATTGGACCTATGAACTCAGTTTGACTATAAACAAATTCCAGGGGCAGTCATTATGTGTTTGTGGTATTCATTTAGAAAACCCATGTTTCTCACATGGTCAATTGTATGTTGCCTGTTCCCGTGCTGGAAAACCAGCTGCTCTGTTTGTTTACGCGCCAGGTAATCAAAGAAAAATTATCGCGTACCATAATATACTACAATACAAATGAAACTTAATTTAGAATAGGCAATTAAAAGTAAAATGTAATATAACAAGTAGATATAATAATAAGAAAACGTAATTTTCATTGTGATTTTTTATTGACTATTAAAAGTTTTTTAAGTGTTTTACAATTTCTATTTATTTTACATAATTTAATCGTTGACTTATCAACTTTCTTTTTTTATCTTACTAGTAGACATTGTGTCCCGAATAACAGAATAAGAAATAAATAAAAGAAATTCAAACATGCAGTAAATATTTTAGTCTAGTACCATGATTCTATGTAACCAAACCAAAAACTTGATGTAACAACTATTTTTCCGATTTTCTTGGAAACGGTTAATGCTATTGCTTTATCCGGTTCCAGTCATTTACTAGCTCAAGAAGCCTATAAAACGAGTACTTACATGCATGTGATGTAAGCGTAAATTTTTTTCGCGCGAATTTCGCTTCAAAAACCATCTTCTGTTCGTTAACAAACTTGATCTTTCAAATTAGACGAACGATTTTTATACCAAATTTCATGAAAATCAGACCATTTAAGACAAGGAAACCGCGAACAGACACATATATATATATATATATATATATATATATATATATATATATATATGTATATATATATATATATATATATATATATATATATATATGTATATATATATATGTATATATATATATATATATATATATATATATATATATGTATATATATATATATATATATATGTATATATATATATATATATATATATATATATATATATATATATATATATATATATATATATATATATATATGGGAAGGTGTTGTACCTTTGACCACTTTGCACAATTGAATTTTTTTCAGCTTGAATATTAATGGTAAATTCATTTTTTTTATTTGGTTGTAATTAGTATTATATTGTTTATCATATATAATTTTTTCAAGGTTCTAACTTTACATTTAATTTTTTTTATTAATTCGTAAAAAAATAATCGTACAGTGGTCAAAGGTACAACATGTAGTTGTACCTTTGACCACGGGGTGTTGTACCACTGACCACCTAAAAACAACACAGCAGTGCAGAAAAAAAATTGTATTGAGTAATATTATAAATAATTGTAAGTTTAATAAATACAGGACATGGGTGTAAGCATAATAAAAGCTATTATTGATATTATGTTATGCTTAATATGCTGAAAAATCCAGTCTCCAATCGATAAACGTTTTAACTGTCAAGCAGATCCACTAGGAATAGTAGGGTATGGAAGTTTAGCCACAATGTCTTCAACATCAATATCAAACAAATTTTCATCTTCTCTCGTAAACTTGTCACTTAAAGTTTGTTTTTTCAAATATTGTATCTTAAACATTGGACATTTAATACCACAGATCTCTGCGACTAAATATGTAATAGTCTTTTTACTTTTATTTTTAACTCCTTTTTTTCAAATTGTTGCTGGTTCATTGACTTAGTTCACGACATGCATTAGACAGATAAACGTCACTTTCTCCTGAAGAAATTTCGGTGTCAGTATCAAAATCTGAATTGTTATTAGAATAATTTTCTTTTTATTTACCAATTTTTAAGGAAGGGGTTCATTTGTGTATGGTTTCTTACGTTTAGAGTGTGGCTTTTGTTTTGTTTTTTCACTTTCAATAGTTACCTTTTCAGGAATATCTGTCGGAATACGAGTTTTCCCTTAAGGCCGGCCCCTATTTGACATTTTCCTAGTCTGCACTTTTCGATGACGTCTTACAACTTCGAGTGGAACGATAAGGGGCGATAGGATTGAAGTGCTACACTGAGGAATAATAAAGCCAGCTTGAACTTATTTAATTTATTATTTTTTAAGTTCTTTGAAAAATTGAAGCAACCAATATTAATTTAAAAGATATTGTAGCAGAAGAACAAAAAAAATGAATTATGTAAAAATCACTCAGGTGTGTTGTACCTTTGACCTGGTCAAAGATACAACACCTAGTCGTGGTCAGAGGTACAACACACTGGTAGCGCAAATTATAAAGCATGCTAAAAATGTTAGGGTTAAGATAAATAAATTTCAGAAGCTACACCATGTTTGTAATAGCTACTTCGTCAAATGATTTCCATCTAAAAAGACGTAATGCAAAAAAAAAATTATTAGGCAAACCGTTATCAATAAATAACTTGCATTTTTATAATACAAATGGATAAGTATTTTTTGCAAGAATATTCTTTGACTTGAAATATCCAAAGTACGTTACACAAGCCCTCTATTGAAGGAGCTAAACACTAATCACACCAAAATTTATAAAATTTTGCTACGTGCCGCGACAGCCTCGGTGGTCAAAGGTACAAGACGGTCAGAGGTACAACACCTTCCCCTATTTATATATATATATATATATATATATATATATATATATATATACATATACTAGCTGTTACCCCATGCTACACCTACTTTCTTTATATAGAACAGCCTAAATAAATTAGGAACAAAATAAGTATTATTAAAATGTAATAACACGGATCAGTAACTGTTTTGAGCCCGTGACCTCTCAACTGTGATTCCTAGACGACTTTGACCTACCCTATCACACCCACGTATCAAGACATACATGTATGGCAAGTTTGGTAAAAATCGATCTAACGGTGTGGATTTGTATAAGGCACAAACGTACAGACAGACAGCTGGAATTTTTTTTGACCTAGTCTAGGAGATTTCTCGAATCAAGACCTATCATCATTCTAAGTTTGATCAAAATCGGTCAAACGGTGTGGATTTGTATAAGTAACAAAGAAACAAACAAAATGACAGACAGACAGAGATATATGGGGGCGAGGTTAGCTCAGTGGTAGAGTACTGGACTAATAAGCTAGGGGGCGAGGTTAGCTCAGTGGTAGAGTACTGGACTAATAAGCTGGAGGCCTGAGTTAAAATCTCGAGCAAGCACTAAAGATTTTTTCTTCTAATGTGTTCGTTCATGGGTTGAATTCGGCCTCCCTGGCCGTCCCTAGTCCAACACAGCATTTAATTAATTTAAAAATGGGTACCTTGGTTGGTGCTAATGACTCTAGCAGTCGAAGCAGCTAAGAAGAAAATCAGGTAGCCAGAGAATAGTACTAACCACACTATCTCCCTAGTATGCCGTATGGTCATGAATCAGATACCTCTATAGTATCTGCCCCTCAGGGCCCTCGTGGCCTGTTACGGGGCTGATTTTATATATGTATATATATATATATATATATATGCACACACAAATTTGAACCACCGTTATTTTCGGTCTCTAGGGGTTATGAAATGCAAAATTTTGTATTCGGCACTTCCGGATTGCGTCGTGATGTCAACCTTATAAGCGGATTTTTTCCCTATGGAGGGAGGGAGGACCCCCACCGTCCAGGTCATTCTGGAAGAGACATTCTCATATCATATAGTTTATATTAGCATAAATATGCTTTAACCGATCACTAAACTAAAAAAAAATTACACAAACGTGTCCGCTGGTGTTCGCGCATGCGCAGTAGCCATGTAAGAAAAATAAGACTGTAATTTATACTGTAGTATCAACTGAAGCTACAGCATATTTATTTTCCTGAATTTGAGCAGAAGCTCTAAACGATTTTTTTTTATTTTATGTAATTTATTTATTAGTTATTTCCAAAGATGCGTAGCTATTTAGGCGGTACGAAGTTCGCGGATTCAGCTAGTTAAATAAATAAATAAACCAACAAGAGAGGGAGCCGGCCCGAGCCGGGCACGGACGGGAAAGAATATCTACTTCCCTTTCTCAACGGGGCCCGGACGGGACACGGGCTCGGCACGTCCCCGGCCCGGACCCGGCACGGTCTAGCGTGAACTAGTCCATTAAAAACAGTGGTGTGATTGTTTCACCGTGTCCCGTCCGTGCCCCGTCCGGGGCCCGTCCCGGACGGGGCACGGTCTAGCGTGAATAGGTTATAGCATGCATGCTGCCTTGGCAACCGGGTCCCGTCCGTGCCCCGTCCGTGCCCCGTCCGGGGCCCGTCCCGGACGCGGCACGGTCTAGCGTGAATAATCCCTTAAGATTACAATTTAAAAAGAAATTAACGAATTTTGTTTATTTGATGCCTAAAATCATAATGCCAGGTACACACTTCTCAACGTTACCATAATGTCCTCCGTAAATACTATCTTCAGATGAAATGAATACCTAAATATTAGAAATAACGAACTGGATAAAACTAATGAAAAAGTGAAAACTCTGGACTAAAAACTTCTTTTAGACTCGCCACAAGTTTAGTTTTATTATAATAACATATAAATATAAACATTATATAGAAAAACGCTAAGTATGCTTAGTTTAGTTTTAATTTAGCTTCTTTCATCTATAAAACCACCATTAAAGCTGTAATATTATGATTAATTTGATATACAGGGTGTTCCAATAAAAAAAAAAACGGCCTAAATAAAAGTCACTCAAAGTACATGTTTTATCCCCCACCCTCTCCAGTCACCTTCTCACCCCTAGCCCCGCCTCTTTTATTCCCCCCACCCCAAACATATGTGAATGAATATGCCTCTGATTTTTTGTGGAATAATGAAATAATAGGTCTCCATTTTTGGACCCCTCCAGTTAAGGCCAAGTCTTTCCACGCATTCCTCGATAATGAACTGCCGTTGTTCTTGGAGGATATATATATATATAATAAATAAAAAAAAATAAAAAAAATAGTAATAAAATAAAAAAATAAATAAATAAATAAAAATAAAAAATAAATAAATAAATAAAAAATAAATAAAAATAATAAAAACTTAGATATATTTTGTACGGTTAGATTTAAGGTAAGGAATACTTGTAAATAAATATATTTAGGTGTAAGAGTATAAGTATATATATGCATATATGTGTGTGTGTGTGTGTGTATATGTGTATGAGTGTGCGTGTTTATAAATATGTATATGTGTATGTATGGATGTGCGTGTGTATGTATATATATATATGTATATATATGCATGTGTGTATATGTATGTATGTATATATATATATATATATACATAGAAGTAGCTATAAGTGAAACAGAAAGGAATATACCATCTATTGTTAGCTTTAAATTAATGAGAAAAAATGAATAAATAAATAAGTTGTGTACAGTTATATGTTATTCTAATACAAAAAAAAAAAGGAACAGAATGTGCTTACATATTTCATGAGATTTATTAGTTAAAAACTAGGTTTAAACAGTAAGTTGTTCGTCCTTTAATTCATTCCATTCCATTCCATTCTTGGAGGATGTCCTTTTGGCACAAAGATTGGAAAGCTGGTTAGAACTCGACTGCTGCCCAGCCCACTACGAGAAGGCTGTCCGAAACTAGTTGGAAATTGCAGCCAATTTTTTTTTTCTACCATGAAGATTTTATTTATTTGGGGGGGGGGGGGGAGGTAGAAGGGACGTGGGATGAAACATAAACACTTCATGATTTTAATATAATCCTTATACAAGACCGTCTTTTCAGAATTGTTTTTAATTTTTTGCGTGTTTCTCGGAAACGAAGCAAAAACGAGATGTATGCCAAAAGACTTTTTACCTTTGTTTTGTCATACTGCATTAATTCCTCCAGTTTGGCCGTTTTTTTGGACACCCTGTATACAGCTCGTACGTTCAGCAATTTTATTCTAAAGTCATTTTGATGTCCTGCCAAAATATCACACGTTTGAAATATACATACAATTGATAGTAGAATCCTGTTACTTGCTCTAGATTCAGCATAACTTATGCAATATTCTAAACTCATGAACTTCCCCAGTTTCTGTCTTGTATTACCAGTTACTTAATACCCGCATATGCTTTAAAACAAATTTTTCTCTAGAAAATTATCGGATTCATGTAACGTCATCTAGGACTCTCGTTCTGCAGCTTATAACACGTAATTATGATAACTTTTCTTTCCTGTATACTAAAGTTGAACTATTTTCATTCTGGTAGGAAGAGAATACCAACTTGACCTATATGCATTTGAGGACGCCCGTGGCTTTAATTGATATAATGGCTCATTAAGAATTCTCACAGAAAGTGATCATAATACAGCCGAATTACAAGAAGTGACATTCATAAGATTTATTATGTTGTTAACGCATCCTGAGAAGTCCAGAGAATAGTGGCTCTACTGATCATCTGACTCAATAGTCTAACAAATATTTTAAGGTCTTCTGTACTTGGGGACTTGGTAGTAACCAACATTCTCATCAGAGAGTGCTTCTTCAGAGAATAATGAAAGGTGTCAGCCCACATCTTATACCTAGTTGGGGTCAGAGGCGACCTTTCCAAACCTCTGGTCGACTTATCAGGCGCGGTTTGGTTACTTGCAGCCAAGCACATCTTCATTTTTTCGCGGAATGACAGGTGTGCATAATTTACTAAGTCTGTAACCATATTCTCTATTGAAATTTTGGTTAGGTGCCGTAACTAGAACTTTAGTTTCATCGAAATCTATTTGTGGTAAAACAATGTTCTGCAGATCTTTTTGTATTTGTCTACTTGATAATTGTCTTGTATTCTTTGAGTCTCATAGAAATCAGTCTTCCAGTTTGCCATATATATATATATATATATATATATATATATATATATATATATATATAGAGTATATATCAATTTGAAAAGCTCATTTTGGGTTACTGAAGGCATGAACGCTGAAAACGTAAAGAAATGTTTCAAAAATTCGGGCATGAATGCAACATCCATCCCTTTAGAATATGTTTAAAACAACAAACCCTAAGGAAATATAAAAGAATCATCACAATTTTATCTGGAGGAAGGAAAAATTGTGTCCTTCCAAAACTACTAATTTTCTGAAACTCATTTCCAGCTTCTGCAACTTCGCATATTAAACGTATTTAAAATGCTGAATTGATGTTCGCCGATTTCACCACTCTTGCGAAGGAAAATATCCTTTGAACCAACGTTTTCGCCATTCCTCTCTTTGCAGAAGTCATAAATTGCCCATTGAGAAATTCTCATATTTCAGTTTCAGCTGACATTATTTATGTTGAATGTCCCTATGTCATGTGTAATTTTACATTTATGAATGTGTGTTATCTTGGCCAGACAATTTAAAATATCAAGTGCATTATTTTTTCTAATTTTATTTGGCCTGGCATGACTGAAACGAACAAGAAAATTAGTTGTATAAAATTCCGTCCCGCATGAGTAGTCTACAATGATCGCATTCCTCATACTGACAGCAAAAAAAACTTACTTGTTTAGCTCATTTGTATTTTCTTACTACTTTAGCTGCATTTGAGAATGGATGTTTTTCACGAGTATTTTATATTATTTGGGTAGTTTTTTCGTAACAAAAAAAAAAAAGAACAGAGGCCGCAAGGGGAACATGAATAATGTTGTCTGGAGTGGGGGGTTCCAATCGTTATCTGATGGAGCAATTTTCCTAATTTTCACAATAATCTTCCATCATTAGTCTCTGACGTTCGAAAGTGAGTTTCGTTGCAAGAGAAAAGAAATTCGAACGTTTGAATCATAAAATAATTAGTTCCAGTGTAAATCCAACTCCTCAAAAACTTATTTGGCTTATTTACAAAATAATGATAATATCAGAATTCTGTTTAAACATACAACAAAAAATAATCCTCTCCTAATAGTCAATTGGTAATAAAAACTTAAAAAAATATTTTTTTGTCATTAGATTTTTGATCTGTAATGTCTACAGTTCTTGAGTAATATAAATACGTTATTTCAGGCTGTGTCGTTTGCAGGTTTACGTAATAATGTGTCCGAAGCTTAGTGTACGCACAAAAGAAGCGGACTACACGCTGCTTGCCAATGCGGTAGGAAAATGTGCTAACACAGGATGGCCTTGCGCATGTACAGAAAATGTAATACTAATCTTGTTTTATGAAAATTAAAATGTTTTTTTCTTGCTAACCTGTTCCTTCTTGTAAGGAAACTGTGACATTACAGCCAGTCTACAGAAATGTGAAAACTTGTCTTCGTTCCATAAGCGGTTTATTTAGCGCCTTGTCTAACGGTTATATAGCCAGACGAATCACTGTCCAGTAAGACTATATATATATGTGTATATATTTGTAAAGATTATAGATATTTATTTGTGTGTTTGTGTGTATTGGAGATTCCTATTCTACAGGTTAAAATTATATTTATAAATATAACATATAATTTTCTGACAAAATAGCATGAAATGTGGTAGCAAAATAGTCAGAGGTTCTCTTGAAAGCTACTCAAATCATATCAAGAGAAATGATTACACGAAAACACACTTAATCAGACTTATATTACATTACGAATGATTTTCCAGTCTCCTGTTATTACTACTTGTTATTTATTTTTATTAATAATTCCCAACTGAGGCAACGATATGAATAGTGAACAAAACTATCAACGATAAAGAATAAAGTACAATGATATTATTATTACTGACAGTAATAATCGTAAAAAGTGACTGATAAATGTGTAAATTTCAGTAGCTCACTCTATAATATTTATATTTATTTCTAAAAAGAATATATATCGTGGGTTTTATTTACTTATAATTTTTTTCTCTAATATATAAATGAATGAATGAATATAGCCTTTATTTACAGAATAGTCATAATAAATAATTTAAATAAATTCAATTGGTTAATAAATACATAATTATACTACTAACATATACATTTTCATAAATACTGATTCAGATTAATAAACCCAAAAATCCTGTTTATTATTGCGTCCCCTTTCTCCTTATATTAATATTTATAATAATTAAAAATATAATTAATTAATATTTATTAATATTTTTATGAATATAAATTTCGTTTTTCTTATAATTTTAACGAACACTTATACAAGATAATATCTTTGGGGGGGGGGGGGTTCTACCCAGGATAGGGATGATGCCTATTCCTTTTTTCGAAAGAAAAAACACCACCCCTAGTGGACATCGTACCTATGACCTTAGGTATGGAATGCTTACGCCTTAGCGAAAATTAACTTTTTAAATACGTTAGAATATATAATATCATTAAATGGTAAATCTCCTGAGTAGCGATGCACAAAAATAAATAATAAAAAAATGTTTTAAGTTCCTATCATTAATGTAAACAAATCATTACTTTTACTTCTGATTATTGTAAATGTTTATGTTCCTAATATTAATGTTTGTAAATCATCTTTTTCCTTTGCTTATTGCAATTTGTCTAAGTTCCTAATATTAATGGGAAAAATCACGAACTTCATGTAGGATTATTGCAACATTTTTAAATTATCAATATTAATGTGGAAGAATCATTATTTTTACATCTATTTATTTCTACATGTTAATGTTCCAAATATTAATTTCTACATTCGTCTAAAAAAAAAAAAATACCCTACAAACTTAGATTCATTATATATATTTATACTATTCTATCAGGAAACTTATGATAATATATTATTTTTAATTTCAATGAGAACATTATAAAACTACAAAAATTTATGTATTCTGCGTAGCCAGAATATTATCAGTTACCCGTATTTCTGTTTCTGTCTTGAACAGTTACAGAAAGTGACTTACAGGTGGATGGTTCAGGGACCTAGAAATCGGATGCTGAATTATTCAAACTAACAACAGAAAAAACAGAATGTATTTTAATCTCATATTTTTTTAACAATGACCCTAATCCATTACGGCTACCGATTATCATGACCTGATCGTCAAAAACATGTTCAAGTCCAAAATCGTCCTTGATGTTTGAATTTTGCTCGTTACCATTGACGGGACCAAGGCCTTCAGCTCTCGCAGACATGTTGGGGTATTTAATTAAAGTATGATTTATACACGTGTCATTTCGCAACGATCAAATGCCAATGACGCGCGATCAAGGCCACCGTTCTCGGAGAACAATCATTTTCATGTACGTATATAGATTTGAAGAGAAACCAAAAAGCTTTTATGAATATCAATCATCCATCATTTCTTTCTGAATGCAAGTGTTCTAATTCTGTCATTGCATCAATGTCAAGTTCATAAGTAGCCTTTCAGGCTGATAGGTCAGGATAACGGATTTGTACAAAAGAATATAATATACAACATACAGGTAGCTTTAAAATTCCTTTCTTTAAATTCTTATTTATTTATTTTTTATGTGGTGTATGGTTTCCTGGCTATTTGAGCATATAATACTAACTCTAGTATGCTTAAAGGAGGCAGCTTCTCAGGATGTACAATTTCTGCTGTAATAGTTGTAGATCTAACAAATTTAGGTCTAAAACGCAGACTAAAGGTTTTGTATTAGTGTATATGTCTAGTTGGAATTGTAAGTAATGATCTATGCATTACAGATGTGCAATTATTGCACACCCATGAAATGTACTTATCTGTCTCCCAACAGGTTGCATAATTACTAAAACTAGCGTAATGTTGGATATATGCACTTGTTCATCAGAACCATTAACTGTGGTTTGAAGCTATTTTAGACTGAGATGCGAAGCATACATACATAAATAATAATAATAACACTGCCACACAGAAAACCAAAAAAAAGTCCGGACCCAGAGAGCAGACTATGTTTACTATATGTTTTTGGGGTCACTGAATCCGATTCCAGAGTCAGAACCCCCCCCCCCCCCCGCACTTTTTGGTTAAGCCCTACACCCAAAAACTCATAATTTAGAATATTTTGCACTATAATATTTTTATTCAAGTTGTTAGCCAAAATAAACGACTATTTCCTGTGCACTGCCTTTTAGTGCTTTAAAATAGCAATTTTTTGAAACCTCAACGAACTCGATTGGTTCATTTGGAGCAAGTTACAGCCCTTCAAGTGTATGAATTTTCTAAAAAATCCGCGTTTTTTATTAAATTTTTGTATTCAATGGACAAAAACGTTAGGGGACTCTCAAAAAAGTTGCGTTATTTCATTACCGTTCAAAAGGTACAACCACATATCATATAAACATGACTGATTGCTTATCACCTCGGCTAACTATCTAATCTTCATGATGACTGATTTGGTAGTAAGTGTCAATGATCAAGAAACATTCTAAGGCGGCTTCCTTAGAAGTTTTTTATCGATTTATCGTAGTTATCTCTTCCATCGATTTATCGTGCCATTCTACCATCGAATACAATACCTTTTCAGCACATTAACATGGAATATGGTGATATGCTTTTCGTGTATGGTGTCGTCCAAGGTAACAGTCGTGACGCTGTTCCCGAATATCAGCGTCGATTTCACTCGGAGATCTCATATGACATTTAATGCAGATTTTGAAAATTTCATCAGAATTAAATATTTCTTATGGCGTGAACGACAATAACGCAAAAATGGCCAAAACCTAACGTTTAGACAAAAAACAACATGGAAACGCCTATATCTAGAGAAATAATGCAAGTAAAAATTTCTCCTTGGTGGCATTCAACTGCACTCCAGTCGGAGTACACACCCCTCAAGTATGGCAATTTCCTGCGGGACCACCCATTTATATGGAGTGATTGTATTGAATGAAAAGATATATCCAAATAAATACGACAAGGAAATCAAACCAGGGAGAAGTATACATGAAAACAAGCTGAGGAGACGCAGCTCCCTGCGGTAGGATGGTTTTTTTTTCGATTGGTGAAGACATCATTAATATTACTCCGAGTTAGTGCAATGATACGTACAATGCAACGGCACTAAGGGATTAAATTTATTCGTAAGCATGACTTTTTAAATCTTCAATAAGGTATTTCACGAAATCTAATTATTATTATTATTATTATTGTTCTGATAAGGATTGGCTCACGTAATATGAAGGAAGTGGAATGGAAGATGGAGTTGGACCTGTAGATTGCAAGTAGAATGGTGCTCTGGACTCAATTGGATTTATTGCATAAGATTCAGCTAGTAATTTAATTATGTTGAAACATTACTAATCATTATTATACAAGAATCTATTCTTAGTACATGGACAATTTATGTCACGAATAAAAAATGTCATCATTATAAAGATGAATAAGTCTTACTTGCAGGAAAGTTGATGACAATTTCTTTTCTTTGTATGCCGAGAACCCATAAAAATACTTATTCTTTCTCATAAATCTAATCTTCTTTCCTTGCCAACGTTACCAAAGGAATAATCAAAACAGAATGGAAAATTCTTTATATAAGGATTCACTGGTTTATTGCTTTACGTAGCCGAAGGAATTAACAAAATTACAATTAAATTATAGATTTGCTGTCGTTAGTTGGGATTACCTAGAAACCTATGAACTTAGCGATTTTTTTAAGGGTCTTTTTTTTTCTTAAGGTAAGAGTCTAGGATACTATGCGTGAGGAATCCTTAAATGGGCCATGTTAATCAGAAAGGAACCAAGCGACAGTATGAACATTCTGAGATAATTGCCCTTTAAGTTGCAATATCACAGGGATTCACTTAATTATTCTTTTTCAAGTACTTTGTCGTCAAACTATACAATATTCCACCAACTATTTTCATGGTTTTTCTATTTAGAATAACATTTCGGACAACTAAATAGCTGAAAGTAAATAACACTAATTTTTACAAAATAAGGCGCTTGGTTTTTTTCTGATTAACATTATCCAAATGTGGTTTTACGTTTTTCTAAATAATCTGTTAAACCATCCTTTGTTTCTTGATTAAATGGCCTTTTAATAGCCGCTAAGAATATATTTGATTTAGGCGTACACAATGGATGTTTTGGGGCGAGTTTAGCTCAGTGATAAAGCACTGGACTAATATATGGTATATAGTATTTCACTATCAAACGATTGAAAGAGTTCGTTAGCCAGCAAAATCGCTTAATCTGGGGGGAGGGGGTATTGCTGACCCAAAGTAGTTATTTGTCCATACTGCCCGTAATTTTTGTTGTATTGCGACGAAACTCGGCATTCCTTGCGGCCAACTTGATAGAAACATTTTTTTTGTACAAATAAACTAAATCGGTTCATTAGGAGGGGAGTTAATCCGAACCCAAATAGCTAATTTTCTCATACCGGTCGTAATTTCTGTTGTATTGTAACGAAATTCAGTATACTTTGTGGATGTCATTTGTGAAGAAGGGTTGTAAAAATGAATTAATTCGATTGATTAGAATTTGGGAATTACTCTGTATTATTTTCAAATTGAAATGCGGCCATACCAGCGTTGGTTGTAAGGTCTACCACTAAGAGCGCTGAACATGGACGCCGGGTTCTGCTGTACATTGAGTCTGTTTTTGTTTTTTTTTATTTATAATTTGGGTGCCTCGACTGCTTTGGTCATTGGCACCTTTGAAAATAACTTCATTTTTAACGTACAATGAAGTAGTCTTCATACTTTATTGCTGCTCTAACATTTCTACTGTTCTTATTAATTTCTATTTTGGGGGTTGTTATTAAAAATAATACTATTGTTTAACCTACTTCTTATCTCTAAAGCTAATGGTAATATGTACAAATTGTGTTAGTTCCTTAAAACATATGTCGGAACTAACTTTTGACCTAGATCTAATCCTAAAGGGACTATTTACATATATACATTACACACACACCCACACACACACACACACACACACACACACACACACGTTCAATAAATACATTCACACTAACACAAAACGCACTCAAACAATAAATACATGCACTAAACAAAATATATACATAAATAAATTTAGTTGTTTGTATATACTAAACATGAACACAGTACTATATCAGATTATAAAGTTTTAGGTCTTTTAAGTATATTGTTATTTTGTCCACAGAGGCTTCATTTTTAGATAAAAGGTCCTTTAGGACGTTCGGAAGTTGGTGTCGTGTCCTGGCACCTTGAAATGCTGGGCAGTCTACCAAAATATGACGAACGTCGAGGATGCTGCCACAATGCTCACATTCAGGCCGGCGTCGTCCCACCAGATGATGCCCATGCGTTAGACGTGTATGACCGATTCGCAATCGAGTCATTACAACGTCGTCACGCCTGTGCAAACCAGCAGTCAGACTCTCAGACGTAACAGAATCCTCGACGTTCTTTATGAATGTATCTTTAATGTTGTATTGTTCTTGCCACTTATTTTTGACCAGACTCTTCAGGAATCGTTTTTGATCGTCGATATGTAGTGGCGAGGCAGGATCTGCTACTGCAGATGATGCCTGCCTCGCCAACATATCGGCTTTTTCATTTCCTTCAATACTCGTGTGTCCTGGGACCCAGAGAAATTTTACACTCTGTCCACTGTAGGTAATATTACTTATTAAGATCGATATTTCAATCAACAGTGGGTCTCTGGTGAATTTATTTTTCATTGCGACTAGAGAACTGTGAGAGTCTGTACACAATAAGATGTGCTTTTCGAGACTCCCACACTTCTCCAGTGCTATTTTTATAGCAAGTAATTCTGCATGGAAGACCCTTGTATTCCGGTTTAAAGGGATAGATAATTGCATTTGGTTTTCAATGAATATCCCACAGCCAGTTCCCGTTTCCGTTTTAGAGCCATCTGTGAATATTACAGTATGTTCTGCATACTCCTGTAGCTTTTCTAGAAATATATTTTTATATATCGAGGGAGCAGTATATTGTTTTGCCAGCTGAGCTAGTGTAAGATCTATATGTGGATCCGGGAGCATCCATGGACTTAAGACCGGTGGTCGCAGGTCCATTAGATTTCCCCAGGCTCCACCATAAGAATCTAAGGCTTCTTGTGCCCTCACTACTAGCGGTCTTGT
Source organism: Gonocerus acuteangulatus (assembly GCA_946811695.1). Lineage (NCBI taxonomy): Eukaryota > Metazoa > Arthropoda > Insecta > Hemiptera > Coreidae > Gonocerus > Gonocerus acuteangulatus. The sequence continues at coordinate 57,168,516 of OX328127.1, read as the reverse complement.
TGCAGAACGCCTAAAACTGAAAGTATCTGATATTACATTATCTATTATAACATCATGCATAAAATGATTAATTTTAGCTCGCAGTGACGATGTGTAAAGGAGCATCATCTGATTTCTTCTATGTTCTGGAGGTAGGTGGCCTGCCTCCACGTAGATAGCCTCCAATGGACTCGTGCGAAAGGCGCCGATCGCAAATCGCAGCCCCGCATTGTAAAGCCTATCTAGCTGCTTGAGCCACGACCTGCGGGCAGAGCCGTATATAGCACAGCCATAATCGACTCTGGACCTGATTAGAGCATCGAATAATTTTAAGAGAATGGATCTCTCCGCACCCCATTGTAGTCTAGACAATGTCCTTAAGACATTAAGAGAGGACTCACACCGTTGAATGATATGATTGATGTGGTGTTTCCATCTCAGTTTCTTATCCAACATTAAGCCCAAAAATTTATGTGACTCTCTAAAGCTGACCTCGCAGTCACCCAGCGTTAAGCGAGGATGACTGTGAGGTCTCCGAAGCCTACAGAAGTGTAGAGCCACAGTTTTCTCGAAGGAAAAAGTGAATCCACGCCTTCTCGCAGCTGCATGTACGATATCAATTGCTTCCTGTAATTTTTGGGAGTCACAAACTTCAGCTGGGGTGGTCTCAAATAGGGCAAGGTCGTCTGCGTAGAGAGATCGGCCTATTTCTTGATTGATATTGTCAGCCAAGCCATTAATCGCGACAAGATACAGCGTAACACTCAGGATTGAGCCTTGTGGAACTCCAGTTTCTTGCACCCTCATGGATGAAAGAGCACCGCCAACCCTTACTCTAAAGGTTCTTCCGGTGAGGAAGCTCCTCAGGAAGAGTGGCAATCTGCCCTTAAGCCCCCATCCATGAAGCCGTCTAAGGATGTCATATCTCCAGGCTCTGTCATACGCCTGCTTCAGGTCAAAGAAAATGGTTGTAACATGCAGACGGGAGTAGAAAGCCTTCTGAATATGATGCTCCAATAATGCCAACTGGTCCTGAGTGGAAAATCCATGTCTGAATCCTGCCTGATATTTAGATAAGAGATTTCTTTTCTCTAATTCATGTACTAGCCGATAGTTTACCATGGACTCCAGAAGCTTCCCCATACAACAGAGTAGTGAAATGGGTCGGTAACTTCCTGGATTCATAGGATCTTTACCGGGTTTCAGGATTGGGACGATAATCGATTCCTTCCAATCAGCAGGAAACTCTTCATTGGTCCAGAGTCGATTATACAGTTCTAGCAATATTATTTTACCTTCATCTGGGAGATTTTGGAACATTTCATAGGGCAGGCCGTCTGGCCCAGAAGATGTTTTCTGAGAGACGGCATGAAGGGCTCGGTTTAATTCTTCCATTTTGAACACAGTGTTGTAATCTTTTGTGTTGTCGTCTCCTGGTCTGAAGTCTAGAGGAATAGCCTCTTCCGCAGCTTTAACAATCCGAAAGTCTTCAACATAATGATCCATACAGAATGCGGTGGAAAAGTGGTCAGCAAATACATCAGCGACAGCTTGAGCTTCGCTAATGTAGTTGCCTTCATTCAATAGAATAGGGGTTTGCTTGGTTGTAGTCCTTCCCCCTATTGCTCTTATTTTCCTCCAGACTTCGGATAGAGGCGCATCTTTCGTCATACTACTAACATAAAAGGCCCAGGACTCCCTTTTTTTCTTAATTTTTAGCCGACGTTCAACTGCTCTAGCTTTCTTAAATGCTATCAGGTTTACTTGGGTAGGATGCCTTTTAAAGCGATTAAAAGCTTTCTTTTTGGCTTTGTTGGCAACCCAACATTCCTCATCCCACCAAGGAACAGGCATCCTCCTTGGGCAAGACGAGGAAAGGGGGATTGCCTCCTTTGCTGCGTTAATAATCGACCTTGATAGCGCTTGTAGCATGGTTTCTGCTTCATCTGCGGGTTCGGGAGCAACAAACGATTCTTTGAACTTATCCCAGTTAGCCTTCTTAACGTTCCACTTCACTGGTCTTTGAGGTTCATTGCATCTACCGGCAAGGGTTATTAAAATAGGGAAGTGGTCTGATCGGTGCAGATCACCCAGGATATTCCAAGATAAATGTCTTGTAACAGAGGTACTCGTTACGGTCAGGTCAATGGCATCCAATGATCCAGACGATTCACAGAAATGTGTCGGAGATCCGTCATTAAGAATCAGAAGATCCAGCTCCTCAAGCGTGTCATAGAGTAGGCGACCTTGTGGGGTAGATCTTCTGGAACCCCAGGCTACGTGATGTGTGTTAAAGTCTCCAAATATTATTGCAGGTGGGGGTAGTTGCTCCATAATATTTTTAACATCTCTGACCTCGTAACCTCTGCCATCCGGGAGATACAAGGAACATACAGAAGCTTCTATTGGAGTCTTCAGGCGGACAGCGACTGCCTGTAGAGGTGTGACTAGTCTTATGGGTTGAGCTGCAAGGTTCTCCAAGGTGTACAAGGCCACACCTCCGTGGCTTCGCCCACCCGGTAAAACCGTAGGCTCTTTATGTACACAATTGTAGCCTGCCAAAGGCCTGGCAGAGCCCTCAGAAAACTTAGTTTCCTGAAGGGCCAGTACCAATGGAGAGTACGTTTTCAGCAAAAATCGCAATTCGTCACTGTGCTCTGAAAAGCCCCTTATGTTCCATTGAAGGAAACTGTTTGCCTGGGTCATATTGGAAATGTGTAAGACGTTATTGCTTGGACTCGGTAGACTGCTTCATTGGCCTTCGTTTCCTACCCTTGGGCCAGCCTTTCTTTTTATTTTTAACAGGGCTGAATGGACCTGCAGCCTCATCGCCCGTATCCTCGACGCCATCTGCATCGGAGATCGAGGGAGTAGCTGGCGATCCATTCCGTCCTTTTTCTATACATTTTAGGGAAATTTTATTTCCCACATCATTTTTTTCATCCACCGAGGCGGATGCAGTAGAAGGGAAAATGGGGAGGGATGGTGGCGGGAGGAGGGATGGTGGTGGGGGGAGGGGTGGGATGAATGGAGGAGGGGTCAGGGAAATGGGAGCAGGACGGGGTTTAGGAAGGTTTAGTGGTGATGGAGGGGAAGATGGAAAATTGTTTCTATTCCTTCTATCGCTAGTTTTAGAACTTTCTTTAATGTCTTTACCTCTTTTAACTGCACTGGAGTAGTCACCTCTCCAGGCGTACGAGGAACTGTTCACTAATGCTCTAGCTTGAGGGAAAGTTAAGTCTCTTATTTCTGTACGAATTTTCATAATTTCTTTTTCGATTTTATATTCCATACAATCTTTTGATCTGGAACTATGGGGCCCATCGCAGTTTGGACATTTGGGAGGTGATGGACAAGGATCTGGACCGTGTGATGGGTAACCACAAGTACAAATCTCTTGAGCCGATTTACACCTTGCAGCCGAATGTCCAAACTTTTGGCATTTAAAGCATCTCAGTGGTGGAGGGATGTAGGGGCGAACTTTTAACTTGTAAAAGGCCGCTTGAATACTGGAAGGGATCTCAGGTTGGTTAAACGTGAGCATCACACTCCGTGTAAACTCTAGCCTATCTTCAGGACCGTTCGTAGATTTCCTCTTTCGAAAAAATCTACGAACGGCGATTACTCCTTGATCTTTCAATCCCTCTAGAATTTCATCGTCCGTTGAGTTTTCCAAGTCAAAGCATATTACCATACCTCTGGATGAATTCAGCGTTCTGTGCAACTCTGCATTGACGCTGAACACACCCAGAGTCTTAATATTCATGATCTTGTCGGACTGTTCCTTGCTAGCAGCCTCAATGAGCAAGGATCCACTGGACATTTTACTTAGCCCGACTACTGTCCCATACGTCTGGGCAACCAACTTATTGATGAGGAAGGGACACACTTTCATAAAGGAGTTTCCTTCTGTCCTGCTTAAAACAATAAATTTTGCGAACTTCTGCGTTTTAATAAAAGAAAATTCATTTATAACTCGCTTTTTCTCTCGTTTGAACCTCTTCTTCTCGGGAGACTCTGTTGGCGTTGTGTATGGCTCCAAAGTATACCGGGAAGGAGAGGTGGTATTTGGTATAACACAATTTCCCAGTGCATCCTTAAGTGTTTCCTGGGTTATGTTTTCAGTTGGTTTTTGAGTGGGTCCGTTTCCATGCCAAGGTCTCTCAGAGGGGCCTGCTTACCCTCTGAGTTGTCCGAAAAGGGGAGTCCGGCGTTTTCCGTAATTGTACTCGTAGGAAAATGTTTTTTAAGTGACTCAGACCCCTAATCCTCGTCACCGAGTCTGCTGGTGGGGCTGCCACCTTGGCCGGCAGACCGACACAGTTCCTCCCGAAGGAGAGGATCCACTCGGCAGGGGAGGTGTCCCTGCCTCATCACGGATCCCCGCCTCTGCTTTTCGCCGTTCATGTACTCTACTAGAACGTTGCCCAGGGGGTACCACGGGGAGGAAAAGCAGTAGGCGTTGACGGGAATCAGGTATACTAGGAGATGCTAAGCAGTGGAATAGGGCACTATAGCTTAGCAGAGCTCCCAAAAGAAGTCGGACGGCTCCCATATCCGCACGTCCGCTCCAGCAACCCTTTAGCCCGCCCGTTTACCCCCCCATTGAGTCTGTTCATTGCAAATATAAAAGGGCAAAACTATTCATGTTTATATATAGGTTATTTTAAAGAAATCATTCAGGAATACAGTGTAGAATATATTCTGAGGAAAGTGCTTATGTATGCAGCTTCTGCTTGGCGGATGTTTTTATATCCTAAAGAGGCGTCACGTGGACGTGAAATATGTAGATTTAACTAAGTAAATGATGCTTGGAAAATATTGTCTTGTACTAGTCTTTTGTCCTTCTGCTGAGACGGCTTCTCTCTCCAGCGGTGTTCTTTCTCTCCTTTCTTCAATATTTCGTCGGGTTCATCTCCGACTTAATCAGGCTCCTTGTGTCGTCCTCGGTGGTTGTCAAGGGTCCCTTGACCTCCACCTCGGTGGTTCCCTTGATAACCACCGAGGACGACACAAGGAGCCTGATGAAGTCGGAGATGAACCCGACGAAATATTGCAGAAAGGAGAGAAAGAACACCGCTGGAGAGAGAAGCCGTCTCGCCAATCAATCATATATATATATATATATATATATATATATATATATATATATATATATATATATATTTATGTGAGTTCACACGTTTTGGTTATAGGTCCATCCACCTGTTTTTAAGGCTTGTAGGCCTTATGGGCCATGGGACGCAGCAGCTCGCCCAAAGTAGTTTTCTGAAATCCTGGAGATATAGGTCAGTCATTTAGGGCTCCACAGTAAAATGCTAACTTCAGCGTTCCCATTAAGTGAGAGAAGAAATATTGTGTGAAATAAATCATACTTTCGACAACTACATGATTCTACAAAACTTGTGCTGAAGGACAAACATTAAAGAATCAGATCAAGTATTTGTAAGACATTCCTTTTTGAATGAAATATATAACTGTACAAGATTTCTCAAAATTTTAAATTAATTTCTCTTAATTTGTGAGCCTGCTGATTATTAGGTCAAGGTGTCTAGCTTTCACGGACTCAGTGGGTGGTGAAAGGAAAAAATATAAATGTGTATATATATATATATATATATTTATATATATATATATTTATATATATATATATATATATATATATATATATATATATATATATACATTGCTGGGTGATAATGTAGGAATTCAACTTAAGAATACAAACGATCACGAAAATTCTATGAATATAATTGACATAATTGAGGGCTACATTGACATGTCGATAATTTGGAATATTTCGCTATATTTAGTTAGTTTTTTTGTTTTTTTTTTTATGAAACTTTAGTATCTTTTTTGGATAATACCAGGTATAATAATTATCTGGAATCACGCTAAGACGTCGGTCCTCTGAGTCAAAATTTTCCACAATGGATAAGTATGCTCTATTTTAAAAACAAATAGTCGAATTTTGGAACCATGTGTATTTTTAATTTTTAGTATAAATTCTATAATTCTAGAAGTAAGATATCATAATTATGCATTCCTCAGAAGCTGTCAGAAGCGGATACTGTGCCCCTGTTCAGCCCACCTAGTGGTAGAAGTAACAAACAATTCAGACGCTTGGCGGCTTGATTCAATTTTAATTTAATAAAGAGTAAACTCCATCATTTAATGAACCGATTTAGTGCATTATTAAAATACATATTTCTCTTAAAATACCCAAGAGCTGGACCAAATTGCGTTACAATGAAACAAAAATTACGACTGATATGAGCTTAGAATTACTTTGGGTTGAAAATCCCACTTTACATGGACCGATTTAATTTATTTTTACAAGACATCTTTCTCTTTAGTTGCTAGGTAACGTACGGTACCTAGTAGGTAATAAATTCCTTATATCATAGCATCCTGAAGGGTTATTCCTTATCTTGAATATTGTCTTTGGAAATAATACAAGCATGGAATAGAGACATTTTATGAGTCTGCATATAAGTTTGTCTTTTTCTCCATGAAGTAATTATGTGTGACCGATGAGTGTCCAAGGCGAAGTCTGGCCAGTACCACTTGGATTCTTCTTGTCAAGGTGTATTGTTCGACGCTTTTACTGTATTATTAATTTGTAATAATTTGTTGTTTGTTTGTAGCCAATAATGCAACCACTAGTTTAATATATGTGGGCGTAATGTGTGAACCAGATCATGTAATGTTATGTTTTCAATGTCTACGGTCTGTTTATTAGTTGCGTCTTTTGCATGTTGGTCTACTGATGTACTTAGTCCGAGTGCCTGGGTAGCCATAATAGTGTAAGTGTGTGATTACTGAGACTGTATGATTGCTTGTATATCGGCTTAGTTATTGGATGGTTAGTGTAAATATTATCGGGGGAGCGTAAAGAACTAACTGAGTCTGTACATAGGAGTATATTTGTGTTTTCAGTGTTATGTAGTTTTGTAAGGGCTAAGTGTATGGCGTGTAATTCGGCTGTGTAATTACTTGTGTTGCCAATGTAATTTGATTGGATGTCTTGAACAGCAATTTTGAACAGCTTTGTGCTCAGTAAACCTTCCTGAGGAACTCCATTTTCTTGTGGGACCGTGTCAGATTAATATGTACCTATCTTCACCTTGAATGTTCGCTGAATTAGATAACTGTCCAAGAACCTGATGATATGTCCCTGAACACCCCATTCATTTAACTGGGAGAATATAAGTCGTCTCCATACTGCATCATATGCCTTTTCTAGGTCAAGGGATACAGCTAAAACAGACTTTTTTCGAGAAAAGAATTAAGTATTACGGCTTCCGTTGTGGCCAAGTGGTGCACAGTGGAATTGTCTGTTCGATTAAGATATCCTGAGGCATAATAACCTTGCCTGTTTAATGCCCTCCAAAACAGGAATCTAAGATATTCTGAGACTCTTTCTTTAATGATATTGACACTGGCACTGTACATGTCGTTGAACAAGAAGAGAACAAACGGAGAATACTTCAAACCCCAACTCATCTAAGGCCACTCCTTGTTAAATGAACAAGGTTACTTTGAAGGATATCCAACCCAAAATAAGTAGACAATTAGTGAAAAATAGCCGAAAAATCCGTCCACATGCTATTAGAGAGTACAGAAGACAGGACGTGCACGCATACACCCCCACCCAATCCCCACCTCGCACCCCCTCCTCGAAGTGAGCAACTCCGTGGTCTACAAGCCATCCAGAGCTCAGTCGACAAGTGCCTCAGCCAGCTTGCACCTCTCCCCTCCCGTCTACCGGTGAGTGCTCTCTTATCAATACACTTTCTCTTATCACACAGCTCTTGGGTTCTTCCGTATTCCGTCTTCGCGCATTCGGCGAGTTTCTTTGTGTGTTTCGTTTGCTACATAGACCATTCAGGATTCAATCCTTTATTAAATCAACTGTTAAAGCACATTTAGGTATATTGTTGACGTTCATTGGTACGTTATGCTCCATCACTTTCATTGTTTGTAAAATACAGAAAAACAATAGAAATAGGGTTAGATTTTCATTAGGGGTGGTTACTGTTAAATAAAGAAAAAAAAAGGAAAGGCATCACATCTATCCTGGCTAGAAAAAGATAGAAACTTGAAAATAAACCTTCTCAAAAATCGATGTTATAAATAATTATACATTAATATGTTAACAAATTAAATAATTATAGGGATTCTTAGCCGTGGCAGCAACCCTGTTTTTCTTACTGTTCACTTCAGTAGCTTCTGGTTCTTCAGTAATTGTTTGTTTTCTTTAAACCTTAAGTTTATTATAAAGCCTTTCCATATTAAATACAGGTAGCTTTAAAAGTTCGACATAGTTTCACAAGTAAGTAAAATTATTGACTATATTTGATTCTAAATTTTTAAAAAAATGAGTTTTTATTACCAACGTTTCGGCATGAATTTCAGGAGTTTGATTCTCTAGTTTGTGCTTCAAGATTCATCTCAATGCCAACGGAATTTTTTAATGAATGATTTGAAATTTCCACTTTTTTTTAATATTTTTAAAGTTCTCTCCTGCTTAAATAGTATCATAAATTATTATGTCCCCTTTCGCTTTCTAATTATATTTTATATGGGGAAGAATACTGGTATATCTCAATTAGCACAACTTTTGAAAAATTGAAATACCTCTAATTTTGTAGTCCAGCAATTCAAAAACAGTGCCAACATAGAATATATTCCAATTTCTTGAAAGATTCTTACTTTCATTACTACTCCAGCTTGAGCCTTCCATATTTGACTAATTAGTATAAATATATTGCTAGTATAAAATACGTTTTTTTAATCTAAGAGTTAACTAATTTTAGATCATTTTTCAGTGATCAAATTGCAGTTTTTTTTTCTCATGAGATGCGCGATATCACATTCACGTCCCTCATTTGTTTTCACTTGTTCCTCAACACTTTCGATGGTTTATTTACTAAGGTATTAAAACAACATTTTACTTAAGATTTCTTGTTCTCAGTATATGAACAGCCAAGTTTTTACTTTCATTTCACAATTGACTCAATGGGTCATAGATTTATACAAGGAAGAAAACTCGAAATTAATGAATAGGCAATTAAGGAAATAATTTTTTGCAAAACAAGAACCAGTTCACGTTCTGTCAGCACGATTCCTCACTTGAAGGAAAAAACGCGTGTTTGACATAGATCCACTGACGCAATCCGGAAGTCCCGACTAAAAATGCTAGAAGAGGTCGTATATATATATATATTATTTGTTTGTTTTGACTCTCTGCTTTATCATTGGCAATTGCCAATAAGTCGTCTCAAGGTAAAATAAAATAATATATGATGATTAAGTGATAGTGAACAGATTAAAATTAATGAAAATTGAAAACAAACCTGACGCCAGAAAAATAAAAAGATCATATTAATAATTTATAATAATACTTATAAAGAATGTTTTAAAAACCATATATATATATAATTTTAATGAATATTACTTTTAAAAAAATAAAAGTTATAATTATGAATATATGTATTTTCTTCAAAAAAGTTTATTTTACGTTGTCTTATTTGTCTCCAAGAATGTGTTTAATTGAAATCCCGATTCCAAAGGTTTTTCTTATGGTAGAGGCTTCTGGAGAGTTCCTGCATGAGATTAGTTTATGTTCTATCGTGGAAAGCTCTCCTATATCGCAGCTACATGAGGGTGGATATTGGATGAGGAAGAGGTGATCCTGGCTGAAGAGGCATTGCCCGATTCTGAAGTGACACAGAACAACTTCTCTTCTTGAAGAACGTTCACTTGTGTCCCATAGTCTCGAAATTTCCTTTTTCGTTGTCCTAATGCCCTTGAATAGTCCAGAGCCTGAGATGGGATTTTTTGTTGTTGTCGGAAAACATTACTTTTTCAACAATGCCAACATTGGAGTTTTCTGATGACGCAAGTTTGACTTCCTCATTCCCTTGTATGCCTCTATGCGATGGGACCCAAATGATTGAAACTATTCGTCTTGCCTTGCTTTTCATTTTAATCGCGAGAGCGAATGAAACATTCTGTGGTTTATTTTTCTTGTAGTACACTTCAGACACTCGATGAGTCTGATATTATCAGAACTTTGGGATTCTGGTTTATAATAAAAAATGTTATAGCTTTATGCACTAAACGAGCAGCATTTCTTTCGCTGATCAGTGACCTTTTTTGTTGAACTTGACATAAAAAGAGACCTTTCTCCATTTGATGACTTTGATTCATCCATTTAGGTTCATATCCTAAACAGTTTCTTAGGTATGCTAAAGGCTCAGCAATAATAGTATCGGGCGGTTTCTCTTTTTTGTTGAAGTATTGCATTGTCTTGTCGATAAATACTTTTCTGGCTCACATGGAGGTTGTTTTATTTGTCTGGTTTGCCAAAACTTAGAAGGTTCCCATTCCAGAGTGTTTAAATTTTCCTCGTCCTAGCGCAAAAACTGTGTCCCGCCGACAGAAATTCATTTTCTATTTATTCATATATTTTGTTGAGTATTCGGAATAATTGTTCAGTGATTATGGAACGTGAAAGGTTATTATGCGAATGATAACTAAATTTACTCCCAAAGCCAATTTTCATGTTTAGCCGATGAAAATCTTGCTTATTATTTCAAAAGTGTGTCTTTAGTTCGATTAAACAAATTTATCTATTTTTTTAATCGCTTTTGCAGATAAAAGTTTCTTTTAAATCTAATCTAAGTAGAATAATAGAGGGACCATGCTGTTTGTGAATAAAAAAATAAAATAAACAATTTCAGCTCTGAAACATCACGTATCTTACACATTTCAGTCCAGCTTCCCTTTTAATTTGTAAAGAAGAGTATGTATATAATGAGCCAATATACTTGTGTTTTATAAATTACTGACCTATCATTTTGAAAGTACAAAAAATTTGTATATTAATTTAACTTTCTAGAAAAATAAAATGAAGTTAAGAGATTAAAATGCTAGTACTTTCATTTTAATCTTTCTAAATTACATCAGAATTAAGTAAGATATGGAAAAGTCCTAAAAAGGCGCCGCACCTATGAATAATATTTTTCTTAAAATGGCTTTTGGAATAAAAATAGTATTACTAAGAAGCACAGCGAATGGCCGTACAGGTTGAATACACCGTTTCCCTTCCGAAAACAGAAGTTAAGCAACGTCGGGTGCGTCCAGGATTTGGATGGGTGACCGCCTGGGACAGACATATGCTGTTGGGAATATTAATGGTTTGCAGCCTACTGATAGCTAATAATGAATAATTAGCTGGAATAATACAAAACAGTTTTAGAAGTATTGATTATTTCGTTTTGTAATAATAATTTTTAAATGTAAACTTAATTGGATCCATAAATTAAAAATTTCAATGAAATTAATGAGTTCATAACAAAATAAACTTCAAGAAGTCAAGGAATGGTTGGGATTCGGCTTAGAAAAAACGTCTGATATTGAGAAAAATCTATATTTCGAACGTTTCGGCATGCTCTTTGGCAGCCTTCTTCATTAATGGATGGCTAGGTGATGGAGGACGTCCACAATATTTTTTAGGTGACCACGGATGGGTGTTCATGATTCACTACGTCTTCTGCTAACCGAATCTCAACCTTTCCAGACTTCTTTTCACCACAACGGGTAACTATTTTCATCTCATTAAAAACCGATTCTGCAACTTGTTGAAAAATGAATAGTAGTTTACATTTTTAGTGATCTAAATTCCATTTATATATGTATATATGTGAATGTGTGTAATGCATAGAAAAGTATACTTACTTTAGTGACTACAATGACTTACATTAGTGACGAGTATACTTACATTAGTGACTACAATGACTTACATTAGTGACTACAATGACTTACATTAGCGACGAATATACTTACATTAGTGACTAGAATGACTTACATTAGTGACAAGCATACTTACATCAGTGACTACAATGACTTACATTAGTGACAAGTATACTTACATTAGTGACTACAATCAACCATTGATTTTAATTCACATACTGCAGTTAAGTCGAATCAGTCCATACTTGATACATGTTTGTGTTAAATAATCCAGAGGATTAGGTAGACCAGTAAATATACACTTGTCATAATTTGTGGAGAAGACCCTCGTTAATTGAATTTGACACAACAAACTAGACTCATTACTACCTTAACAGGTGCTAGAGAATTTAGTTATTTTGTCGAGAAGGCATCTTCTACGATCGTTTTTACGTATGCTTCTTTGTACGGTGTTCCGCCACACTGATAATCATGTCATGTACCCCCCAAAAATACGAAGAATATTTGTAATTACAATCGTACATTTATTAGATTAATGATGAATTCATTATTATGATTACATTAACCTAACAATCTATCTAAATATGCACCTTATTGTCTTTTCAGCTCATTCCTCTCATTTATATATGACCATAATATAAGAATGCATTGGGTTCGATTTGTTATGGGGTCAAAGGAGTAAAAAGCATCAGGACAAACTAATTATTCCTAGTCTTTTTTATAACATTTTTGCATAGGTAATAAATTAGTATCTCTTTATGATAATTATCTTCTTTATTTCTCAATGTTTACTGATTACTTCTACTTTTTTTCATGTGTTGTCGCATTTGCTTTTACCTTCATTTAAGTGTGTGCTATGCATTTATTACCCTTAATTAAAATTTCATTGGCAAGTATAATGTAAAAATGTTCAATTTCCTTGCATTTAAATCGAAATCTTAGAAAGTTATTTACCTCATATAACTTTTTTCTCCGCGTTGTCAAAAGCTAAGTAATAAGACAGTAAAAATAAATATTTTACTTTCACAAAGATTTTGTAAAGCGTGTGTTTCCTTTCCAACTTTTTTTATCTAAAATAAGACGCGATTTGGAAAGATTAGACTGGAAACAAAGACTTTCGAATCAAAAACTATTTCCTAAGGAAATTGACTAGACTTTCGATTGATCACCTTCCACGTACCTGGATTTCGCCCCACATGTCTCGAAAACAATCAAAGATACCACCTTAAAAGTAAAATTAATGGCGGGATGGCTTACTATATATTTAAATCTATCTTTTGAGACCCGGTGGCCGCGGGTGTTAAGGCGATAGCACTTAACACTCCGTGCCAAGGGTCGAGGGTTCGATTCCCATTAGGGTTGGTGGCATTTCTCTAGGAAAAAGAAAAGGCATCAACCCGATCATGGCTAGAAAAAGGTGGTAACATATAGATAATCCGTCCTAAAATTCTTGAGTTAATTTATAATGGACGTTAAAATTTAAATAAATAAATCTGACTTCTGTTAATTAAACAATATAAATACATAAGTTTGTTTAACTGCATTAACTTCTACTGCATCAAAAACATTCCAAAACATAACGTTCATGGAAATGGCCAAAATTAAAAACCAAGATAACTTATATCAGTGTCAAGGCTCAAAGTTCTTGAATGTCAAGCGGTGGCACCTGAACATTGATTCAAGGTGTTTTTCAGTAGGTGAGAGTCGGTGTTTTGCGACTTGACAAATATTTGAAAGTACTCCAAGAACAAGCATAGCTAACAAACAGCGGCCTCCAGCTATTTCAGTCGGCGTACGTCTTCAAAACAATCTTGTTTTCTTCAATGCAATTTCACTAGAAAGAGAAACAAGTTGACGGAATTTTTTTCTTGATCTAAAATCGACGTGACATTAGGGCAGCTTATTTAGGATTGTTTTGAATCAAATATACACTACTTTCTGCCATAAAAGTGCTGCATTAGGGTTATTCTAATTCCATTCGAGTTTAAACATGTTTTAACCACTTATGACCCGATTATGTCATCGGGATTTATTGTTGGTAAACCTCGACAAACAAGCTTTAAATCTACCATCATGGCCAACCGGAGCTTTTGCGCCCAGACGAGTGGTAAAATAAGTTGGTGATATTTGCTTATACGATATCATTCCTTCTTCCACCCCATATTAAGCTTTATTTTTTTTTATTTTTTTTTTTAGGGAAATCGCGCCACCTTCTAGTAATCACACCATTCTTTCTAAACGTCAACGTTACTGTTGATATTATTTTTCTTTTACCCATCCCGAAAGATCATCAGTCCCATAACAGGCCACGAGGGTCCTGAGGTGCAGATAATGTAGAGGAATCTGAGTCATGAACATACGGCACACTAGGGAGATAGTGTGATCCGTACTATGATCCGGCCGCCTGATTGTCCTCTTTGCTGCATCGACTGCTTGGGTCATTAGCACCAAGGTACCCATTAATAAACTAATTAAGGCTGGGTTGGGCTAGGGACGGTCAGGGAGGTCGAATTCAACCCATGAACGAAGACACTAGACGAAAAAATCTTTAATGCTTGCTCGGGATTTGAACTCAGGTCCTCCAGGCTATGAGTGCTCTTCCACTGTGCTAACCTCGCCCCCCGATAGACCACTTTTATTTAATTATTTTTTAGGGTTTTTTTTTCTTTGTTATTAAAACCGAGACATCTTCTTGGTATCAAAACATGCTTTCTTAACGTCTGCGAGCATGCGAGATGATATTTTGCTTCTATCGCCCCGTTAGACTACTTTCATTTACTTATTCCCATCGAGGAAACTTCTTTTTACCACGCCATCCAAGAGAAACTACATTTTTCGTCCTGCCCACCCAGATAGAATCCTTTTTATTTATCTGCTTGTTACCATTTACAACTTCTTATTATAACCTCTACTATCTTTAAACATCCATGGTAAACAGGGAATATTTTCAGCGAGCACTGTGCTGTAAAAATGCCTGCCTACTTCAAGCGGTATTTTAGGGAACCATGAAATCCTTGTTCGTTAATTCTAAAATGTATTAACTCAGATCAAAAGTATTCCCTCCATTCATTCAGAATCCTCTCAGTGGCTGTATTTCAATAAAATCCGCCTCTGTATGAAACTTTTATTTCCTATGTAATAAACACTTTAACGTATTTTTTCTCCAATCTTTTACGGTGTTACGGGAATGTTGCGTAGCCGAATTTTGAAGCCAAGGAAGAAACAATGTGGCCGCTATTATGTTACTATATATATATATATATATATATATATATATATATATATATATATATATATATATATGTGTGTGTGTGTAATTATAAATTTGAACAGGGGTCATTTTCGGTTCCCAGTAGGTACGAAGGTTGAAAATCCTTACTAAAGATACTTCAGAATGTGCAAAATATACTTGCTATGAAATACATAAGTGTTATAAAATTTACAATCAATTGCAACTTTATACTGTCAATTTATGTCACTTATAATTATGTGTCAGGGTCGTAAATACATCACATTACTCAAGTGCATTGGGAAATGAAAAGTGCATAATGCATTACTAAATCGCCATAACCTTAATGTAGAAATCTTCTTCAGGCCTCTAGATTTCTTTCGCTTATTCGTAATTTAACAATAATTTGAGATAATTGACATACCTTAACGCGTGATAATGATAACTGATTGGGGTAATAGCTAGATAAGATGTTCCTTCCTTTTATAGCGTTTTATAAAGGGGTGATAAGGGAGATAAAAAAAAGACAAAAATTAGTTTGTGCAATGAAAAAATAAAACCATTACCTGAACTGAAGCATGCAAATATTATACTAGACAGAACAGCAGTCTTAACGTGGGAGGTAGCTTCCAAAAAGTAAAAAACACCGCTAAAATGGAACCTATTTGTATTGAGTGTTGAAGGTACAAATTGCAAAAATTCAGGAAAATACAAAGACATTGGATTAATACTGTATGAATAGGGAGCTCTCAAGATAATTCAAATTCAAACACCTGGGAAAGAGAGCTGCTACCTTTTGATGTAACTCTATCCCTTTCCATACCCATATGGTGTACAAAAAATCTTTTTTACATAATGGACATTTAATCACCCTCCTTAGCAATAGAGCTTATATCTCCTATTTAAAAACCTCTGTAAAACTTCGTTATCCCCCAATAACTTCTGTCTCCAATCAGAATTGAAAACAGTACTGAGCCTTACGTGTGTCTGTCAATAGTACTATTGACTTTACGGCTGTTTGCGAAGACAATAAACAAGAAAAGTGTATTATTTCTATTTCTTAAAGTATAAATAAATTGATCAGAGCTTAATGCTGTTCAGTTTGCAACACTTTTCTATATACACCACCCATCAACAACGATCCTTATCAGTCAACATGCATAATAAATATTACATAAGGAATATCTCCATAAAAATATGAGAACTTGATTGTGTTGCAATAGTAGCTGCAAACATGCGCAAAGAAATCGGAAAGCATGTACTACTTCTGAATGACCAGCTTGAGAACATGAACTATGTTGTATTATAACAACCAGGTAGTTGGAATGTTGTGAATATTATGACGTTGTAGTCATGATGTAATAATAGTGAAGTTCACAGACATATTATTATGGATGTGAGCTTTGAATACATTGATACGATTTTCTAGATATTCTATATTTCTTTGTTAATTTAAAAAAAAAAAAAAAAAAAATCAGTCCCGTAACAGGCCACGAAGGCCCTGAGGGGCAGATACTATAGAGGTATCTGATTCATGACCAACGGCACACTAGGGAGATAGTATGGTCAGTACTATGCTCCGGCCGCCTGATTTTCCCCTTGGCTGCTTCGACTGCTAGAGTCATTAGCACCCAAGGTACCCATTATTAAATTAATTAAAGGCTGGGTTGGCCTAGGGACGGTCAGGGAGGCCGAATTCATCCCATGAACGAAGACACTAGAAGAAAAAATCTTTAGTGCTTGCTCGGGATTTGAACTCAGGTCCTCCAGCTTATTAGTCCAGTGCTCTACCACTGAGCTAACCTCGCCCCCTTTGTTAATTTATTTTTCCTTATATTTCTTAGGTAATTAATTTTAGTAGGTAATGTAAGCGTAGTTTCTCTTTTACCTTTAAAAATTCACTGTCATAGGGTTCACTCACTTTATTTCGGTTTTAAACAGCCTTAGTTTTGTGTTCTTGAAAAAGTTTCTAGTTCTTCTACATATATAATTGATAGAACGCCCCTTACTCTGTTTTGATATTCCAAAGTACCCCTTTTATACTTAACAATAGGGAGATCTTGTATACAGTAATAATAATAAATAAATAGAAATATTTAGTAGATATAATGCCTGTATTTTATAATAAGGAGTTAAGAATAACTCCTGCTGTATGTGGCACACATACCACAACTATGTTAGTGACTTAACATCATGTAGCTTAAAATGAGTAAAAGCGGTATTTCATGACATAATCATAAAAAAGAAAAAAAAAAAAAAAAAAAGAAAAAAAAAAGGACGTCGCTTTATGGTAATGAAAATATGCATTTTTAACTTAGAACGTTTATCTCTAATACTTGCAGAAAATATATTAATAACTAATAAGAGACAAAAATGGAAAACCCACTCATTTTAAAAGGTTTCTCTAGACATCAGAAGTTGTTTCATTTCAATGACTACAGGAAAAATTAAATTAAAAATTATTGAGCATTTTTTTAACAACTTAAATGAAAAAATTATTCTGGAGGCCCGGTGGCCGTGAATGTTAAGGCGTGAGAATTTAACACTCCTTGCCAAAGGTCGTGGGTTCGATTCCCACTATGGGGTGGTGGCTTTTCTTTAGAAAAATGAAAAGGCATCAGCCCTGTCCTGGGAAGAAAAGGGTAGTAACCTATAGATAACCCGTCCCAAAATTCGTAGTTAATAATAATGTACGTTAAAATTTAGCTAAAAAAACTGTTATTCTTTAAAATGTAAAAATATATATTCTTTAGTAAGAAAACGTCACCCGAATATAAGAAGCACTAGCACAGCACAGGGCTAAGAAAGGAAAAAGTAACTTAAAGAGGTTGATACACTTTAAAATGCCTCTCTATAGCTTCGTCGGGAAATAATTGGTTTGTAAAAAATTTTCAACACTTGACATTTTATAAGATATCCAGTCCAAGGCCTTCTGCTGTCCTGGATATAAAACAGGTGCCATTAAACTGATTCTAATTAAATTTGTCGATTCATTGCACTTCATCTTCGATTTAGTTATGTTTCATTTTTGTATGCATAATGTTGAATAATATATCTACAGTGTCGTAAAAAAAATACTGCAAGTGCCAAGTGAAACGGTACGCATGCTTCTATACTTCATTATGAATGACAGTCCAACCATTTTTCGATTTAAAGATTCCTCTCTATAAGGTTTCGCCGGGACGGTAGAACCATTAAATTTTTACCTTTAAAAATATATTTCGTTGTGATTATTTCCTACTTCCCTATCAGCATTAATTTGCTTCAACGGCCCCACTTAAGTATTTCGGGGTTTCAATATAAAACTATCTATTTATCTTGATTACATAGTAAAAACAACTTACAAACCTAAGTTTCCAACTCAAATCCTCCCCATCTTTACGCTCGATCGTCTCTTCGTTAATTAAACTACAGACGTAGCACAGTTTGTACTTCATCAACCATATTTGAGAAATATGATAACCAGTTGATGGTTTGGAGGTAATGCTCAAGGAATTCGATAGTATCGATATATATAGTAGGTAGTTGGTAACAGCTTTATTCAGTCCTCATATATTTTATTTTCAAGTTACATATTGTACGGCATGTCACACACCAGGTAATTTAACATTTGTTAGAGAAACGTTTCCGCTATAAGCCATTTTCAATCTGTCAATCTGTATACTGTTATCAACAACCTATAACACCTTAGTCTTCAACTTAAGATGTAAACAATATTTCATATATATATATATATATATATACACATATATATATATATATATATATATATATATATATACACACACACACATTCATATATATACGCACATTGGATAAATATATTAGTTTCCGCATTTCATCTGGCCTTTTGATGAATGATCTAGTGGTAATTTGTAACGAAAATAAAACCGGTCAAGGCACGTGTGATGCCAAAGAATTAGGTCATGTGTTGTTTCATGTCTTATGACATAAGAACAGCATCCTGTAAATTCGTATGTTAATATGAAGTTTTTTTTTTTACATGCAACAAAAAATAACTGTTATTTAATGAAATATTTTACAGCTTATGAATAACTGTCAAAAATAAACCGTCAATGGAAATTATGCTATTTCTGAGAATCATCAACATTTTCTGATTTTATAAAGTATACTTCCTCATCCCTACTTAACCTTTACGATTCTCATATTGTATATTGTGCTTCTAAGGCAAAAAAATAAAATGGATTTCTCCACAAAACATTCCATTATTTGATTCTACTGCGACCAGTTTCGTAGCTGGTAGTCCTTTTTCGTAAGGGCTGAAATTTCCTAATGTTATTTTACTAATGTACCTATATGTCAATTATGAGATTTTTTTTTTTTTTTTTTGTTCTTTTGTTTAACAGCGTATCAAAAATTTGGCTATTAACGCCATGCGATAATGAAGCCATTTTCCAGAAAATTACCTTGTGTGTCATAGGACTTTTTTATTATTTTCCCTATACGTTCTACAACCTATTAACTGTAAATTTTGTTTTTTCTATTATGTTTTTTGATTGAAGATTGAGTGTTCTAGAAACTTTTGCCAGCTGAGAGGACTTTTAATCGTATTTTATTTTTCTTTGATGCGTTTCTATTTAGGCCTTTGTCAATCTATATAAAAACAACTAAGTTATAATTGCAAGAATTCAAGATTAATGTTCTTCTTTTTTTTTCATACTTAACAATCATCCACTATTCTCTGCTTTAAGATAGCTCTATTGACTATTTTCAAAAATGTATTCTCGTTTAAATCATAGGTCCAAATGTCATCTATATTGCAGATGGCTAGATAGCATTTGAGACTATTTTAAATAAAAAGTAATTTTTGGAAATAGTGAAGCAGAGGTAAGTTGATAATATAATATATATATATATATTCGTCTTAATAGCACGATTTATTTATGACGTAAAAATTAATTGTCTCAATTATTATTTCAATGATTGCAGCGATTTATAACATATCAACACTTTATTTCTATTAATTAATACTAATTAATTGTAACTTTATTATAACCTGTCTATGGTTTGCTCTTATATTTGGAAAATTGAAGTCGTTGAAGAATAGATCCTTCAGAAATTGTACGACTCTCCGACTGAGGACAGCTACGTCTTGCAGTATAACTGTATATCATCTGATAAATAGATTGATAAAAATGTGGCTGGTCAGGGCCGAGCAGACGTTAGCACCCTCAGCATTGGTTGACTGTCAATGAGTTACATAAATACACTAGTCTATAGTCAGCTGGTGTCCAGGGCTGTCCTCGTCCTCTATAGAAATTCTTTAACGCATAGATCTAATCAAAAGGAGTATATTAAAGCTGGCATGTTTGTCAGGTGCCATATTGGTATTAATTGAGAATAAATTGTTGGCCGTTGAGATTGCGAAGGTAGTTATTGTCTGTGTTCGGTCGTGAGGTTAATAAAACTATAATTTTATACAAAAAATGTAGTTCTCGGTATAAACAAATAACGTCAATTCCTTCACAAAAGAATTTGAAGGGGTCATTACAAAAACCAGACTACTTGGGGGCTGGAGAATTGGGGGGGGGGCTGAGAGCATTTGGGGGTATGGTATTCTAACAATCTAGAACTTGGAATGGCAAGCCAATTAAAACGCTATTACACCCAAACAAAATTATTTTTTCTGAACTTAGTAATTTATTCTTAAGGTTCTTATGACACATTTATGCCGATTTCGGGGGGGGGGCTGCAGCTCCCTCCGCTCTTACTAATATACGCCCATACAAGTAGAAAAAGTGATATTTCTTTATACAGAAAAGGATAGTTACCTGTACATAAACAATGCAAAAAAGTGTGCAAAAGTATACGTTAAAATGTTAATCCTAACGTCCATTTATAATTTACTCGGAATTTTAAAAGGGTTATTTATAGTTTTTTTTTTTTTTTTTTTTAATTATTATTACATTATCCAATGCTCGTCGGTGGCGATCGAGCCATTGACGCCGAGCCTCCCAGTATCACGTCGTGAGACCAGGGAGATGGTTGAGTTCGGTACAGATGAGGAGGTGACTTCCCACCATCCTTCCGGTTGAACATAGAGGGCAGTTATCTGATTCTGCTTAGCCAAGGCGGTGGAGGTGCGAGTCATTCCTAAAATCCGTAGATGTTTTCAAAAATTCCTTCATGAGTGCACCGTCAATAGCTACATTCTTTTGGAAAGAACTGAAATAAAAAACAAAACGGTCAATAAGCAATACGATTACATATATTCATCTAGCGTAACAGTGGCCTAATAATAACAGAAATTGTTTTCATTAACTCCTTACGATATGCAAGTCGTTATTACCTAATTTTACGGTAGGTGGTGTTAGTGCGCCCAATCAGATGGCGGATATCTGAACGAAGGTCCTTTAGGACTGTTTTGAGTAATTCTCGTGCCCGTTGCTTACTTCACCTTGCTTCCTCCAACCGGGCCGTAGCATTCTTTAGATATTAGAGTATTAATTAAAACATTAATAAACGGAATACCTCTTAATAAGACATGCATACTAATGCGGTATATTTGTCGACACGTCCTGGATGTCTTATTGGAGATTTCTTTTTAAAAAAATGCACACGAGTTTATTAAACTGTTTAATACGGAGGGGGGAGTTACGAGTTTGGCTTAGTGGTACAGCCCAAGACTCTTGTTCTGTAGCGGTCACTAGCTCTCCTACCCACACCCAGCCATTACCCCTGACAACGCTCGGTATCCAGTAGACACGAAGTGGCAACGCCTGAGGGAAATCAACTATGATAGGAAAGAGTGCGGCAGCTCTTCTATATTTTAGCTGTTTTTTTTTTCATTGTGCACGTCGCCTTAATTTTAAATTGCTGCTTGTCGGATGAGTTTAAGCCTGTTTGAGCTCATTTTTTTGCTTCGTGGATACATCGCGTGTCTGCAGGTAATTATTGTTACTTACGGATTTTTAATATTTGATGTGCTTAGTATGATCTGTTTGGTTCTTTATACGTTATTTAATGCATGGAAATGTCTGAAATATCCATTAGAGTATTCAACTTACATTATTATCTCTCATATATCGCACGTCCACATGTTCCTTGGGGCTCATGCAACCAATTTGAGCTGGAATAATTGTTGGTCTGGGTTTTAATATTGGGCTTCCGCCAAATTTAAGCACTTAAATTGTTTGTTTGTGTATTTACTTTATGAGGAAGTTGAATGTCCTTGGAAACGGAAATGTGTCAGTCGTTTTCTTTATTTGTTTTCAAGCTGTTTTTTAGCTCACATCCGTTTGGCTTTGAAACAACCTTCTATTATATATGGTAATAATGATGTGTCCGTGAAGAAATGATTTAAGCAATATTGTTACTCTCTGTATGTTTCCGTTTTATCTGCAGCAAACCTTATTATCCTATGGGATCTAAAGTATGCCCTGAGGTTTTTGAATATTATTCATAAAGTGACTTGAGCAAGAGAAGCAAAAGTTGGATTGTTACTCAATGGGTTGAGAAATCCTCTAGCCTCGGATGAAGGAGGAACGGA
Source organism: Gonocerus acuteangulatus (assembly GCA_946811695.1). Classification (NCBI taxonomy): domain Eukaryota; kingdom Metazoa; phylum Arthropoda; class Insecta; order Hemiptera; family Coreidae; genus Gonocerus; species Gonocerus acuteangulatus. The sequence goes on along the minus strand of OX328127.1, from coordinate 57,146,038 downwards.
AGACCCACGGGCTTGCGAGATCTTATTCAGATGAAACGGGAAGGAAGCCCGTCCACCCGTGAACTGAAAAAATAATAATAATGCACATTATTGCTGTACAATATGTAAATATGCCACTTCGAACTGTAGTATCCACACCATTGGTCCAATTTTGATGAAATTTGACACTAAAATACTTTGTCTAAAATAAAGGTCAACTTCCTTTAGGAGAATTCTTATGAATGGAACACTGTTTTATCATGACGCATTTTCGCGAACAATTTCACAAAATATTGGGAGTTGCTGTCTTCTGGGCTGCTTATTTACATTTATTTTGATGAGGGATATTCCATTTACAACCTGCCTGAACGTCTGAAATACCTTAAATCGCAATTCGAGGAGGGAGATGGATGAGGTCTAAGGACAGAAAACTGCTATTTCATCAAACTAAAAGTAAAATAAAAAAATTCCATTACTAAAGGAATAAAAGCAGTTATTGGTAGGGTTGGATCTTTCATTAAAAATATAAAATAATATCTCAAAGAGAAGGAAGTTTAAGACGCCACAACGCCTTCTCAACGTTCGCTCCAGGAAAACACTATTACCAATAAATCTCATTATCTTCCATTCTTATGCTAAAATAATAATTTTAATGATAAATGCAATTGAAAAGAAAAAAACAACCAATTAAAAAGTTAGTTAAACAAAATTAGTTACACAAATTCCCGTTAAAAGAATAAAATTAACTTTCGAAGTTGTAAGCACTTATTTCTCCGATTGACACCATCACATCAATAATTGCTTTAGAATCTTTTTTCTAGAGAATTTAGTAAGCTTCCAAATGGTAATGCTCCATGATTTTCTAACCATTTTCGAGATATTTAAGAAAATATACGAATATCCCAAAACTTTTCATGTCTATTAATAATTTTTTCTTCGAATACTTCCTAAACTCCAAATGTAACCAAAATTAAAACGTCGTAGTTTAGAATAATTTTAAACAATATTCCATAAATATATCCATTAATTTATACCCTTAATCTATGTCAAAATGTGTTGTTTTTTTTTTTTACTTAAATTAGAGATGCGGACATTGAACGAAAAATATCCTTATTTTCTTAAATTATTTAACTCACTTTAATAAACTCTTAATTTATTGTTAATTAAACGTTAGCTTTACATAATTTAGAAGTAAGATACTCATGGATACGAAAGGAAAAGTGTAACAATGCAATGAGCACAAAACTACCAAAGTTAGACCCAATCATTCCATTTGGAAAGTAAGCCTACTTACTGGAGATTCATCATCAGAATTGAAGTTGGAATCACTTTCTAAAACAGCTCTTATCCTAAGACTTATAATTCTCGTCACCTTTCCCTTTCACCGGCCAATTTCTCCGCTTTAACAGACCAAGGACTTCAATAGAACTGCGGTACAATTTGTAATTTTGATACACTTTTGTTGTTGTTTGGTCGCCTCTAATACACATAATAGATCTGTTACTTGGTGACTTCCCAATGTTTGTTTTTTAATGTTGTTATTTATCTGTTATGGTTTGATTAAATATCCCTTATATAATCACCACACATTCCTCTGTATGTATGTAGAAGAAATTGGTTCAGGAAATAACCCTTAGAAAAATCTCAATTATTGCTTACCACAATGGCTAAATTGTACGGATTTCTTAGAGACGCATACCATTACAGGCAACTACATGCATCTGATTTTAATTTTTAAACAGACTCTCGAACAGGTGCCCATTGAAGAAGTTTTTATTTTTTTTATAATCACTTATTTTGTAAATATTTTAATATTATTAATACATAAAACCATTCATTCATTGATACACTTTTGTTCTTCTTTAGTCGACTCTCCAACACATGATTGTTCTATTATGTGGTGTGCTCCCAACGACTCAATTTTTTTTAATATTGTTATTCATCTATCATGGTTTAATTAAATATGTATTACAACATTTCTTTACGCATGCCTCTGTACCTTTAGCAGAGCTAAAGAAATTTGATGTTTTAAAATATCAGTATTTTTAGTGATCCAAACTATCAACAATTTTTCCAATGTAGATGGAATTTTTCTACACGTTTCACATTTTATGATGCGTCTTCAGGTGCTTAACAATAAATACTGTGCAATATATATATATAAGTCAATGCTCGTGCCTGGCCCTCATGATAACTGAATATCATCAACTTAACCTCTATCACTTGTAAGGAGTCAAGTATTCAACAAACTTAATTGTCGAGAGGAAAACATCATTTTTTATTCAACGACATAGTTTTTAGTCTATAGATTTTGTAAATAGTTGACTACTGACAGATCATTTACGCCATGTTCAAAAAGGGCCACGTTATAACCGAAGACGACCTTATATCATAATATTCAACGACATTGTATCACGTATTATCTATAAAGATTTAAAGAAATGTTTAAACATTTTTTTCATGAATGTGGCCTTGATCGCTCAATTCCTTGACAAAGTGACTAAAATTAATGCATATACTATGAAAAGCTTTAGTGTTTTCAAAACGTTGAGTAAGCTTCATGAAAGTAGTTAAATAGACAGACCTCGCGTGTTGAACATATTTTGTTTCGCATGGTGCCTATGACATTCGCCATGAAATCTCCTGCCTTTTAATAATACTCTGTCCTTAATGTGTTAAGAATTTTCGAAAGAATACCAGATAATTACCGACAATTTCTAAAAATATAGTCAATTGTAAGATAATATTCGTATGTTTCCTCCCTCCTTATAGGGCGTGAAATACGCTTATGTCGTTGATCCAACGACGCTGAAATGTCCCTATTTCATAAACCATAGGATACGAGAAACCGGTACATAAAATTTTTGTGTATATACACACACATACAAAGTATATTTATCCATTGAAATAATTGAAAATCACTTAGACAGTAAAAGGCATATGTTGTTATTTTAATTAAATTTTTAGTCTAATAATAAAATATTCGCTTACTTCCTACTGGAGCATTTTTTGTAAAAAAGTAATTGGTCATGGCCATATTATGTGTTTTTCCTGGTAGGCATTAACCGTTCCGCATCCTCGCTCAAGTGTATACAGGCTCATCAGAGGTGACTTATAAGGCATTAGATTATTTCCTATTTCCGTAGTGGCCTCAGTCCAATTTAAGGTCATTCCCTTACTTTTTCAGAGCTGCAATATTTTAGTGTTGTATGTAACGTGTCCATTTCAAAACAAATCATAAACCACCAGTTAGCTTGCATTTTAGTTTAATGATTCTTTTTTGTATCCAAATCTTATACTTGTTTATGATATTGTGCATCTTCATATTTCATGATATCTAGCTAAATTAATCAGGAAAGTGCGAAAACTATGAACAGCTTTAGTGTTAAAAATATTCAGTAAGCTAAAAGATTTAGTGGTTTCCTAATATTGAGGGAACTTTGTAAGGTATGTTAATCCATCTAAAAGTGGATTTGGAAATTCTCTCTCCTAAAACACGATTTTAGAGGCTATTGCACTAGTCACTTGTACCAAGTAGGGCTTTCTTACTTAATTGGATGGCAAGGCCATTTCATTTCATCTTGAATCTTGAAGGTGGAATTGCAATGGGATTTTTTGATAACTGCCCATTAACTGCAGATGTTATAACGGAGGACTTTGGTCCTTTACCCAAATCAAGTATATCTTATCAAGGAATTCATACATTTTTCTCCCAATATCCAAAATATGGGCGTTGTCTCTTTTCGTTCCAAGGCACAAAAATATAATTGCAATTCGTATTTGTTAAAAAATTACCATATGAATTACATTGATTAATACTTTCTTCATATTTTTTTTAATTTTAAAATCTTTCATGAAACCTTATATTTTTTAAAACATTTTTTTATGATTTCCAGAAAGAGAGAGAAGTAGAGGACAGAAAAATAGATAGATAGATAGATAGATAGAGAGAGAGAGAGAGAGAGAGAGAGAGAGAGAGAGAGAGAGAGAGAGAGAGAGAGAGAGAGAGAGAGAGAGAGAGAGAGAGAGAGAGAGTTATTATTTGAGGTACCAAGATTTATATAAGTGGCAATTATTAAAAAAAATACTTATAGTTATATATTAAAAACAGGCAAATATTGACATTTTAGGAATTAGAAAAGTCCTTTGACATAAAACATTATTGAAAGAATGATGCCTTATTATGCATTATTATTTATCTCGAATCCGCAAGAGGATCGAATGGCGTACTACGTGGAGTTCGTTATGATGTGTGCCGCTCTTGGGTGAAGAAGAGATCTTGTTTGACCAGAATAAAGTGAAAAATTGAACAATATAAGTTTCATTAATACAATGCTAAAAATAAAAGTAGTGCTGGAATTAAAACTGATTGTATGAGAAGTTATAATATCGGAATGGACAATTCACCAGAACTAACCTGTTGACAAGTAAAAACAAATAGCTGGTACATATATGGTTTTGTTGAGAAGTTTTGGTCTAAAAATCGTATGGATTAATGTTACGACAAAATTTATTAGCTACGGGCTTAAGTTTTAAATATATCAACTCACAAGTACCTGCGCCATTCAGTACAATATTCTTGATAGAAAGATATTTTTGAAGGAAGTTTTTTTTAGGACTTGGAACATGTATGTTTCTCTGCGTCTGGAATAATTCATAAACGCCATTTTTTTATCTAGACAAGGATGGAACTCAGAAAATTGCAATTCATTTAGTAATTGTTATTTGAGAATGAAGAATCGATATATCGCACTAGTATTTCTAAAGTGACAAAACTCAAAAATCGGTGTTTTTCAGTTATGACTATGAAAAGCATGGTACATATGTCTTTATCAACCATCAAAACTGTATGTACCTAGCTTCAGAGCATGTACACCCAGAAGGCACTTGTGTCACCCTTCCTGTCTTAATCCTATGTCAGGACTCTTACGTAGGTAAGAGTGACACATTTTTTGTTGAGTTTTATTTTGAGTTGTGTCACTTTAGATTTACTCGAGCGATATGTTTTTATTAAATTTAAGCGCTGAGAAGAGGCAAGAGGAGATATATAAGAAGCAAGGAGCGTGGATACGGTAGTGGCCGAAGTGAAACCAACTGTTACGTGAGTCCTTGTGACCGGGCCGAAGAAAGTCACGCCCGTCCCCTTCCGTTTCTCCCCGGCCGTCTGCCGCACTGCTCAGTTCTAGGTACAGTACGGTCGTTTCTTTACGGTTCAATTCCGGAGCAAGGGCCGACCAGCAACACTAATTTCTAAAGACGTTCTTGAATATGGATAGGGTTTGGGATGTTTGCTGTCTCACTAAGGACTAAGTTCACTGAAGTAACCGTTTTTGACTTACAAGAGATACTTCATTTTAAAAATCCATCCTGCGTCCTAATCGTGGGTAAAATCAACAATTAGTAAGTGCTATAAAATGCACTCTATTTTTTTAAAATTAAATCTCTAAAATACATACTCCGGTGTTTCCGGAGAGAACAGACAATAATCAGAGGGTACTTTTTTTTTCTGCTAAATTTATATGTTATGTCAGTTCACGAAGATCAACATTCTGTAAAAATGGTCCTAATTTATTGAAATTTTGTCACATTTTTGTAAAACGTCTGCAACATAGTTTTTAGTAGGTTGAATAGATTTTTAGCGTATCAATAATGCCACATTGATCAGCAAAAGTACGTTTAAGTAATATCTCTTTGAGTTCTTTTACGAGCACTAAATATGCAATATTTTTATGACCCCTGTTTTGACCACAAGACGACAAACACATCAAGACTATGTAGACTATTTTGCTAATACTATGATGGATTTATCTATAGAGAATAAGAGTTGTTTAATTTAATCTAATGTTTCTTTAATTTAATTTTTGTCAATAATTATTGTGGTCTAGTTCGTATATCATCTGATATTTTTTCGAAGAAATATGGGGTTTCTTTTCCCTTATTTTGAAGCACAGTGTAATGTATCTTTCGAACATTTATTTAATGATTGTTTATCTTTGCTTTCGGTGTTATAATATATATATATATATATATATATATATATATATATACTAGCTGTTACACCTACTTTCTACATCTATAAAAGTAAAAATAAATTAGAAACCAAATAAGTAATATTAAAATCTAATAACGCAAATCTGTAACTGTTTGCTTCACAGTTTCGAACCAGCGTCCTCCGAAGTGTGCGTCCTAGACGATTTTAACCTTGCGTATGACACTCACCTGATCAAGACCTGCACGTGTGCCAAGTTTGCTCAATAAATGGTGTGGATTTGTATGAGGAACAAACAGACAGACACGTGATTTTTGTATATATAGATTAGGTGTTACCCGGCGTGCTATGCTACAACTACTTTCTGCATCTATAAAAGCAAAAATAAATTAGAAACCAAATAATTGATATTAAAATCTAATAACGCAAATCTGTAACTATTTGGTTTCATTGTTTTGAACTAGTGATCTCCGAAGGTGATTCATAGACGATTTTAACCTAGCCTATGACTCTCCCCGTGTCAAGACCTACCTGTGTGCCACGTTTGGTCAAAATCGGTCAAACGGTGTGGATTTGTATAAGGAACAAACAGACAGATACGTGATTTATATATATATATATATATATATATATATATATATATATATATATATATATAAATATATACCTATTGTTTATCCTTCGCTCGAATTAAAATACATTACTTTGTTTTGGTTTTAGACTTTTTTTTTCTTGGCTTCTACAACAGTGTATATAATTACTTCTGTATTTGAATTCTACAATTAAAACCTCTTTAATAATATCATTAATGATAATTATGTGTAGCGAAACACAAGAATAGGATATAATTATTCCATCCTTAATCGTGCATAATTTTAGCACTTTCCTCCGAAGGAAAGTAGCTATTGAGGTTGGACTCATGACGGAATTTTTGAAAAATTTCTTCAAATCTTTATCGATCCTACCTAGTAGACACCGAAAATGACCCCCGTTAAAATTTATATATATCTATATATATATATATATATATGCATATATATATATGTGTCTGTTAACACGATAGCGGCCAGAGTTTTTGTTTTTTCGTCACGAAACTTGGTATATAGCATTCAATTAGCAAACGATTGAACGAGTTCGTTAACCACCAAAATCGGTCCACCGAAAGGGGGGGTTTACCCCGAACCCAAAACACTAATTTGACCATTTCAGCCGTAATATTTGTTATATTTCAACGAAACTTGGTATTCGTACTGGTAATATAGAGAGAAAAGTGAGCTATAAAAATAAACTAAATCGGTTCATAAGGAGGGGGGGTTTACTCCGGACCGACAATACCAATTCGCCACTACCAGCCGTGATTTTAGGTATATTTCGACGAAACTCGGTATTCATAGTGGTAATCTACAGGTAAATATGTGTTGTAAAAATAAACTAAATCGGTTCATTAGGAGGGGGGGTTTACTCCAGACCCACAATACCAATTCGCCACTACCAACCGTGATTTTTGGTATATTTCGACGAAACTCGGTATTCGTAGTGGTAATCTACAGGTAAATATGTGTTGTAAAAATAAACTAAATCGGTTCATTAGGAGGGGGGGGGGGGGGGGTTTACTCCGGACCTAAATTACTAATATACTCATACTGGTCGTAATTTCTGCTGTATTGTATCGAAACGCGGTATACGTCGTGGGTAACTCACGAGAAAGAAGTGTTATAAAAATGAGCTGAATCGGTCAATCGGAAAGGGGGGTTTACTTTGTAATATATTTCAATAGAAAAGCCAGCCAGATATAGGTTCACAAAGGCGCCGCAAGGAGCGCTAGAGGGACTGTATCCGGTTCCTGCGTTAGATCAAAATACAATAATATGAGGATTTTGTATTTATTACGTAGTGTAGTAGGTACCATGTGTAAACATAACTCTGGAAGCAAATTAATAATTTATCAGTTACTCATTACAAAATTAAAAGAGAACTATTCATGTTTTTATTTTATTTATGTAGGATATTTTAAGCAAATTGTTCTGGAAAGCAGTCTACACTACGCAAATTCTGAGGAAAGTGCTTAGTTATGCAGCTCCTGCGTGACGGACTTTACTCATACCGGTGGTAATTTCTGCTGTATTGTAACGAAACGCGGTATACGTCGTGGGTAACTCATGAGAAAGAAGTGTTGTAGAAATGAGCTGAATCGGTCAATCGGAAAGCGGGGGTTTAATTTGTAATATATTTCAATAGAAAAGCCCGTCAGACGTAGGTTCACAAAGCCGCCGCAAGGAGCGCTTTCTACCACTAGAGTGACTGTATCCTGTTCCTGCGTTAGACCAAAATACGATAATATGAGGTTTTTTGTATTTATTACGAAGTGTAATAGGTACCATGTGTAAACATAACTCTGGAAGCAAATTATTAATTGATCAGTTACTCATTACAAATTTAAAAGAGAACTATTCATGTTTTTATTTTATTTATGTAGGATATTTTAAGCAAATTGTTCTGCAAAGCAATCTACACTACCCAAATTCTGGGGAAAGTGCTTAGTTATGCAGCTCCTGCGTGACGGACTTTTTTTTTCATAAATACGATTGTTTTACACCCTGAATGTATTTTTATAAAAATACATTCAGGGTGTAATATTGAATGTTACATTATTCCTATTGAATATATTCAATTTTATAAAAGTTCTAAGGTGGACGTGGAATTGTAACCATTTCATGATCCATAACTTCCTTTACAATTATCTTGAGAATTACTAGTTTAATATCAAGAAAAAATATAGCTATACGAGGAGAAAGTACTCCCAGAATAAACTAGATCTCAGGAGAATCTAATGGCGTATTACGTGGGGTTTGTTATGATGTCTGCCGCTCTCGCATGGCTTACATGCAAGGAAGTGTGAAGAATAGAACTTGTTTGACCAGAATAAAGTAATATAATTACATAATTTAACTTGTATTAAAATAATGCAAAACATTTTAAGTGTATAAGTAATGGTGGAGTTAAAATTTATTATACCAGAAGGAATAATATTGGAATGGACAATTCATCGGAACTAACCTATTGACAATTTTATTGCAACGCATCTCGGTATTAGTTGTGGTCATCTAAATAGAAAAATTGTGTTGGAAAAATAAACTACATCGGTTGATTAGGAAGGGACCGAAATTACCAATTTCTCGGCTCTATTTTTATGAATTTACATATGTTGTATTCTTCTAACTTCTACCGCTAGGGGCGCAGACCAGGGACGCTGTATCCTGATCCTCCGTTATTATTGTAGGATACTCTCTTTCCTTTTCGATTTTATTATTCATCAATAGACGAAAATGTGAAGTTTTTGTGTATTTAGTAAGTACACAACAATTTATATCACACGCGTATACAAAACTCTGGACGAAAATTAATAATTGAAATAGTTGCTCATTACAAATCTAAAAGAGTATTCATGTTTTTATTATATATATATATATATATATATATATATATATATATATATATATGTATATATATATATATATATAGAGAGAGAGAGAGAGAGGGAGAGAGAGAATTGATGAAGATTTGAAGAAATTCATACATTTGATCCAACCCAATCGCTACATTCCTTGGGATATATATCAATTTTAACGACCAGTAATGTCTTATAGGTACCTCCAAATTGCGGAGTAAGCAAATTTCCTCCCCGTAAGGAGGATGGAATCGCGCTAAATGTAACGTGAGGGATAAGAATGACAACAGAAGCATGTACGTTGTTGCTGCTAATAAGCATTTCCATAGCAACCCATTGCAGAATAATTTCCTTCCCAGTAAACGTACATATAATGCAGAAGTACAATAGCCAACCACCAGCTGATTGTCCTGAACGGAGCGGAGCGTGGCTAATCCTGGGTCGCCCTCTAATACGCCGATAACGAGGGATATTACACGCTCATTGGCTCTCCTTCATCACAGGCCAACCAGATCAGCGTGTAAGTATCTTATTACTGTTCTCCGATGGAAAAGAAAATATACAAATCTAAACTTTATAAAACCTTAAGGTTGAAATAAAAAATAGTCATCCTAAAATATAAAACACAACAAATAAAAACATGAATACACCTGCCCTTTTTAATATTATTGCAACCAACGTACGACCTATATGTGAAAAATCAGTAGCACTTCTAACGAAGGGAGTGCACGACGTGCCCCTCACCGATTCAAACGAGAATTTTTGTATGTGTAGTAATTAACTAGAAAAAGGTTCCTGTTAAAGCGAGAAAACGCACTTCTCAAGCATTCAGCAGAAAAAAATGTTCGAAATTTACCTGGAATTCTAAACATTATTTAGGTGAAAACTGTAGGTTACGTTTTGAAATTCAATATCTCGTCTTGAAATAACCCTACATTTACTTTCTTGGGCTTTCCGAAAAGAAGAAAGACTCATTTTCGAACCATATAATGACTATTGTATTATCTCGGCGTAACGAACAATACACCTTGACGAGACGAGACCAAGTAGTACTGACCAGACTTCGCATTGGACACTCATTGCTCACACATAATTACCTCATGGAGAAAAAAGACAAACCGATATGCAGATTTTGTAACATAACATTGACAATTAAATACATACTCACTGTATGTAAAAGACGTGACAAACTGAACATTCCACACGACCTACAAGAGCTTCTTACAGAGGGTAGTCCATTCATAAACTCTATACTCCAATATTTAACACATTTCTCCTTTTTTGTTTTTACGTAATATGTATTATGTAATTATTACTCAATTTTACTTGGTCATTAATGGATAACCACAACATGTAGCATCCTCCATGACCTAATAAATAATTAAATAATGGTAGTTAGTTTTAGTGATATGTTATGTAAAAATATGAAATATAGTGTAAATAGCAATGCTGTAAATAATGCTCAGCACTTAATTCTTAGCATAAACCTACTAACTTTTGTCGTATGCTCTCCTCAAACTTTTGTTGTATTTAGTACTATAAGTTACTGATAATTGTGAACATATAAATTTTTACTGTATTTTAAAAAAGAGCAAGTAGCCGTCGTTTCAAAGCTCGTAAAATAAATAAATAAAAAATAATTATCTCGGGAATTATTAGTGAGAAGTGGTTCTCAAAATAAAAGTCAAAGTTTAAACATTTTTGCATATAATGTAAATTCCAGAACACGTAAGTAACTGGCAGGAGTGGCTTTTTAATTTTTTAAAACATGTATTTTATATTTGCGACGTTTCGAACCATAGGTATGTCATCAGGCATTTTAAATTATGTAGTGTTAAGATATATTATAATTATTAAATTTCTTCGTCATTTTAGGATTTTGAGAGAAACATTTAATCCGGGTAAGAATCATATTCTGTTGAGTGGACAAATCAAATTCACACTATTCACAGCGTGAATTTGATCACATTTTTTCTATTCTAATTTTTCTAAACGATAAAAGGGCGGCAACCTATAGATAGTCCGGCATTAATAGCCTAATCGTTGATACGCCGTTAAACCTTAAAAAAAATAAATAAATAAAAAATAATAAAATATAAAAAAAATGGAAACGCGCTAGGATGACGCAATTCATGCGAGTCAACCTTTTTCATTCCTGGGAAATATGCTATGATTACGCGATTTCTGTGAGACTGGAAGTTTTACTTTGTGATCACATGTTATCACGATTTGAAGTTGACTATCACTTTTACTTGTTTGTTATAATTCTCTTTTCAAGCAGAAATTTCTTTTCTGAAATTATTATCGTTAGAATGAAGGAACTCGAAATGACCACCATTAAATGGAACAGGAAGCACCCTAATTCTCCGGACTCCCGGGACATTAGTCTGGAGTAATTCTAGACATATTTAGCTCAGTTACGTCAGTCGTAATATTATTCTAGCTTTCTGATGTCATTGCAGTCTTCATCATCCTGATGGGATAGTTGTTGAAGCAAGATGTTTGCCGAAAAAATCAATTTAAACATACTTTTTCACGGTCGCTGGGCTCAAATTGTTATTTGGTTCCTAAGGAACTTAATACGTTCCCCGAAAAAGTTCTTAATACGGATTTCCCGAAAAATCTTCGGCAGCTTTCTTCAGCTAAAAAATAAAAATACGAAGTCATTTCAGTAAACAAAAATTTAGATCCAGTCCAGTCAACGAACAGTTATAGATGGAAATGTTTTGCACAAAATTTTTGACTTCGTAACTTTCTTTGGGCTAGTTAGGAACATACAAAAGTCCCCGCCCGTAGCCTATGAGCCGAGGGGAGGAGGGTTTAGAAGGTCCTATTTTTCGGGTTATAACTTATATCTCTATTGTATAACAAATTTTTAGAGAGTTCTACTTTATCAAGTTTTTCGAGATATCTTTAGTTTTTCGAAATAACCGCTCTTAAATTCTGTCATTTTGGAAAAAAAAAACACTTTTGCCGCACATTTTTTGCCCTTTTTGACCGGATAACTCTTCAACAATGCACCTCAAAAATAATAAATGCCGGTTATAAGGTTGTAGAACATTACATTCCCTTCAATAATCTATATATTACTTTACTATTTTATGTATCTTCCTTCAAGCGTTAAAACAATTTGAGTGTTCATCGTAAAATATGTAGAAATCATAAAATTTGTGAAACTTTTTAGTGAAGCTCTTACGTTTTGATCTTCCGCCTATACAAAATTCTAATATTGACGTAAAAGGTCAGCTTTTTAATAATTATAATTTATTTATTTCTAGATAAATCTGTAAACGGTTTTTCTTTACAATCATGTCTTCCTTATAAATTTATTTTAAAAACAGATTATTTTTTTTTATTCTTTTAATTCATTATATTATACGTTACTTTATCATGTTGGACTTCCTGTAAAAATTTTTAACTTTAATACAATACTTTATCTATCTATTACCTTAATTGAAAAAAATTGTATTTCATGAGCTTTCGTCGTTTCCTAGGATTTATAAATTTTATCCACATAAAAAAAATACTTCCCGAAAATTGATTCAGGTTTAACTCATTCCCCTGTATTACATAAATATTCGTTGGGCGATTTGGTACGTCGTAACTTGTCACAACAAGAAAAGCTCTTGTCAATCATTTTTCTAAGAAAAAAAAATTGAATAGAAAAATCAAGGAGAGGTGGCCACCCTGCCCTCGTCACTCGTAGCGGCGCGTCAAGATTTAAGTGAAAGTGTAACCAGACTTCTCCCACAGCTTGGCATTTTGTACCGAGAATTCCTTCAGTATGCTTGGAAGTGGTGATAATTATTCAACAGTTAGTTTCTAGACTTTTGTCTTGTAAATAACAGTAACACTGTTATTCAGGTTATTAGATTTGGGAAAGAGTTTATTTGCATGTTATTTTCCTACAAGTGAACCTGGAAGATATGTTTTTAGTTTAGCTTTGAAACTCCTGTTTTATTTCCATATTATTGGTTATATTATAATGACCTTTTGTACAGCAGAAGCAGACTAGAATTAAAACACACCCAACGCTATGCGCGGTGTGGATACACACTTACTCTGCGGCACTAAAACATTCTAATGGGGACCATCCAAATACCTCATCCAATATCTTCCAAAGCCGAAGAACTTCTTGCATTTTGAGTCCGTGAGGTCTCCATATTCTGGTACCATTCCATTAGCCTTTTATCTTCAGGATGACCATGTAAGTTATCCATTGCGAGAGTACCTCAAATGCCTCCTTCATAGTAGCCAGAAAGTGAACAGAAAAATGAAACTATTTTGGAAATATGAAGTTTTTAGGATAAATCTCTGAGTGAGTTGTTACAAAAATGATTTGAAATAGATGATAACATAATGATGTATCCCCGGAGGTTTTTATTTAATACTGTGAATTTTATTAACAACAACATGATGATCAGGTGTCTAGATTCGTATGTTCTCATAAAGGCCAAAGAAAAAAAATCGCAAATAAATTAATGTTTAATGCATAGGAATACTTGGAGAGAAAACTATTTATTTCGTGCTTTACCGTCAAGTGGTTTGACATTTTTATCAGAATATTTTGAATAAGAAAGTTAAGTTTTAATTTCTAATCAGAGAGTTATATTATTTAAATGTTAAGCTTTCAAACAACTTAGATAAAACCATTATCATTTGTATTATCTTTGATTTAAATTAAATTGTATGACTTTCTCTGCATCTTAAAAGCGTGTGAAGTGAATTGTGCATACAAAAATCTGTTGAATATAAAAACTCTGCATGAAGCGACATACGGACAGCACTAGTCGAACTAAGCAAAAATATTACAAATCTATAATTTTACTATAAATTAACGGGGTTTCATACACTCATGAAATCAAAATTTTGGTCTAAGGTAATTTATTTCTGAATTCTTTAAATATTAGGGTATTTTATTCATTCTATAGAAATAACATTATACCTAAAAATGAAAAAAAAAAAAAAAACGAATCAGTTTACAGGAAAACGAAAGATGATTTGATCGCTGAATAGACGCTTTGAACATTGAATAGTTTATTTTAGAATTTCATGACTAAAAAACTACATAAATATTTCACAAGTTGGATCGTGCACCAACATTTCCATTTGTTACGGAACCCAGACAAAGTGGAACAAAAAGAAAGAAGAAATTCTTCGATCGATAATCAGTAAAAATGCAATACATAAGCTCGAATGAAGATTTCACTTTTAGAAGTTTTATTAGATGTTTTTAACTTCAAAGAAGTTTCAATATTAATTACTAAGAGAAGTCGTTCGAAGAAGTAAAAGAAACTAGCACAATTCTAGAATACAATAAGAGACTTTAACGCACGTTGAACAACTCGTTGGTGACTTTAACAGTAGACAAAAGTAAGTGAATCACATCGGGAAAAACTTTACATACCTAATAAAAAAGCTTTACATACCTAATAGTTAATTATTCTATAATAACTGAGAATTGGGCCTGAATGAACTTGTTTAAGCGTATACTAAACGACACTAAGAAATGTGGCTAAGTTTTAAGTTTCAAATTCGTGAATTATTTACTTGAACGCTAAAAATACCAAAACATGGAAGCAAACGAAAATGATTGACATTAATAATATTTAGAATTAATAGTTAGCTGATTCTATACTCAAATTTTGGAATTCACGTTATAGGCGGAAGGTCAAAAAAAAAAAACTTCACTAAATTGTTTTACTAAATTTATTTCTTTCCTACATGTTTCGCACACTTTTGATACCTTTTCAGAGGACCATGTTTAAAATAAAACATACAGCCTCACCTTCCACTAGTAGAGCCACGTCGAACATATAGGGAAGATATAAATTTAGGGAAATTATGTAGTGAAGTTTTTTTTATTTGTTGACCTTCCGCCTGGGATAACGAAAAAATAATATTTAGTAAAACAGCCAAATTTCGTCTTTACTTCGTACTTTACTGTTAGTCACGATCACTTCGCTGCTTTAAAAAGGCAAACAGCACTCGAACCCGGACCTTTGAGCAAATACTGGCCTGAGGAAAAGAGAAAGTATTTTATTCTATCGGCTAGTTTGCCTTTTTATTTGCCGTGGTTCCTTGGATTCTGATTGGTATTGTAAGCATTTATCTACTAGTTCCTAAGGATGCCTGAAACTTCCATATATTTAGTAATAAATATTTAGTGTTGCAGATAAATGGATAATAGTTATGACAGGAAATCTAATGTTATAAATATATAATTTATTACATTTTTACTAAAAATGTAACTTATATAGAATAAAAATACTCATCCATCTTAAAAACATATATCTTAATGGTTATGGCAGAAAGGTGCACGTCGGGTGCGGATGGGCTTAAAATTTTGATTTTTTTTCTGGGATCATAGCATATCGACTTTAATATATAACCTAGAACAATTTGTTTTCTTTTTAGCTTTATCATATAAAAAGTAAAATTAAGAAATTATGAATATTCGTCGTTACAGTAGCCTCACGTATGGACCAGGAGATTAAATAGGATTGTTGTCCCAGAAGGCAAAAGATTTTGTGATTTCATTATAGTCATTCATAGTTTTGTTTCGAAAAATTAGCTTCCGATTTATTACTTTGTAATTTTATCGATATACTTCATTAACGATTTTTTCAATATCAGCAATAAGAGATGCTATGAAATATGTTTAAAACCCGAGTATAATAAAATCTACTAGAACTCGATTGTAAATATTATTTTTGAAAATAAACCCTTCTTCCTCTACAACACGTATTCATTCAGAGCAAACGCCGAAAATTAAGTATCCCTTGAAAACAACGTATTCTACTCCATGAAAAAATTGCTCCGCTAGAGTTTCTGTGCCTCCAAGAAGATTATTTCACGACTGGTTATCTGAAATGTAACGGGGATTACTGGAGGAGCGCGGAAAATCAAAAAGCTAAACGCTTCCAGAAAAATGATGGAAAAAGATTTCAGGAACCCTTCTGATTAATTAACTAGAAAGTTCTCACACCCCGACCACCACCAAGAGTGTTATGATGAGCTTCAAAATCTAGGAAAATCATTACACCTGTAGCAAAAACGCATAATGTCTAAATAATTACCGATTAAGTCATTTTTTTTCACTACTACATCACTGTAAGAAAATATGTATTCGATATAGTGCCATCAATACTAACCGAATTAACTCAAATAGAATTTTTGGATAAGGATCTATTTACTTATGTTTTCCATATTCCATAAATTATAAATAATTTTGAATTTGTTAACATATAATAAAACCATTTGATTTTTTTAATAAGTAAATGAAAAAGGTTTATTTTCTAATTACAATTATAAAATATCTAATATTTTATTTCCAAGTAATTAACCTTGAAGGGATGTGATTTGTAATATTCACCTTGACTTATTCAAAATACTTTCGTCCCAAATTAATTTAATAATATATAATGGTTCGCTGAGACGTTTGCCCCACATACATTTTTTTTCATTTGCTCATTGAGCAACCACAAGATGCCCTTGGCACCTAAACAGTCAAAAATGACTAAATATTCTGACCTTTCCGAGTCGAATCTGTTGCTACAAATAATTCACATGAATATATGTATGTATATATGTATATATATATATATATATACATATATATATATATACATATATATATATATATATATATATATATATATATATATATATATATATATATATATATAGTGAGCTGAGCATGTAATGATGTTGGCTCCGTTAAAAAACTATATTAATTTAATAATTAAGTTTGTTTCACTATTTCCACACATTCCAAAATGTTTTTCCTGAATTTAAAGATAACTTTTAAACATTTAGTTTGGACTACGACGTTATTTTCTATTTTAAAAAATCTTTAAAGAAAGGAATTTTAAAATGGAACAACTTTGCATTATTTATGGATTGTCATACAGAATATGATTCTCCCCTTAACTAACAGCTCGATTGAAGATGTGTATCACATATAATTGTCCCAAAAATATTGTTGGCAATTAAAAATTGCTCGTAGAACTTGAAGGAAAATATATACATCGAAAAAAAAAATCCTTTTAATGGAGATGCGACTCGGGCACGCGAGAGACTTTAACGCACCTTAACACCTCCGGTGACTTTAACGTTACTTTTGCATGTAAATGTAACTTCCAGTGGAACGTTGGACATAACAGGTAAATATTCTCCATTTTATCCCATGCGCGATCAAAATATAGCAGCATGGCGGTAGCGTATTTTCTCAGAAAATAAAGCCGGCAGTTGATTATTATTTTTTGGTATATACTGCCTCTACCCATGTGAGTCATTGGCAGGTCTATAGTGTTATATTTTTATGGTTTTTAATTTTGTTTCTATGCTTAACCATTCGTTTTGCCACAATTTCATTACTTGTTTCTTTATACGTTTTTTAAAATCCGAAAATACTTTTTGGCGAAATACTTTTTCTATTTTTATATTATTAATTTGTGATGTTTTAGCATCGTTTGATTCTTCATTCGCCTTCGTTAATAATAATGGACGTTAAAAGTTATTTTTATATTGCTGTTCCTCAAAAATGTTTCCAACTTCAAAAAGTAATTAATATTTTGATTTATCGAAATTTGCTTACTTTTTCCTTCAAGATTTCATAATCCGTTCTTCTCCAACTGTTCTAAATCGGGTCAAGAAGAACGCGTTTTTGTTAATAGATCTACTCTCAGAACATGATTTCACAATCTCACCAAAAAAACCTGAGAAACAAGAAGGAAATTTTGATACATATTTTAAAAAATCAAAGGCCAAGTTGGAATTTATATATATATATATCAAGAAGTAGGGTTCGGTTGATAATGCTACTCTTTTGAAACTTTTGAAATAAGAAAATGTGTTAATCTTACCGACGTTTTTGACTTGAGATAAAGGCGATGAGAAGAATGAGGCTTTTTCCGTAGTTTTTTTTTTTTTGTTGTTTTTTTGTGCGTGTTTAACACAAAAAGGTAAGTATCAACTATTGGGCTATTAACGCCGGGCAATTTCCAGGTTGCCGCCCTTTTATAAAGCCAACAGAATGGGTGGACGGTCACCCATTCAGGTACGTGGCTAACTTCGGTAGTGATCAGTTTTCCTTATTCTTATTGGCCTGATGAAGGCTTGAAGCTCAAGCCGAAACGTCGGCAGATACAACTCATTATTTTAATAAAAAAAAATTAAGTATTATATACCTCCCGAATGAATTCCTAAAATATCCATTTTTCCAATCTCAACGGTCAACGATCTCCTCATACTAAAATAAATATAACTTGATATAAATTGATTTTAAAAACTAAACTCTATTTATTTTTTAATATACATAGTTTTATCTGTCATACCAGTTAAGGGCTTAGGGGACAGTCCGGCTTTCAGTCTTATAGATAGGTCATAAGTTCCTAGGAAATAAAGACACGTTATAATCTCTAGTAATGGGAGAATATAAAATGGGCTCATGAAAACACGGTTAGTATGAAATGAAATGTTTTGTTTCGTTAACTTCAAAATGGGTAATATAAGAAAAGCTAGAAGGATGAAGAGATAGAAGCCTAGAATGTAATGTGATATATCATTTTGACTTGGAGAAAGAAGAACTAAACTTGGAGAAGGAAATAATGACGAGGGAAATAGTTTGAATTCCTATCTCGGACACAATGAAGAAAAATGTAAAAGGACTTGTTTAATATTGCAATAGGTTTAGATAGATGAAACAGTTAGTACAGTATTACTATATCTTCGAAGTATTATTATTTTTGATCTTTCCTTGCATCTTTGAAATGTAATTGCTTGTTTATATTTAAAAAAATCAATTGTTTTATTATTACTATATAACTAATTTTTACGCATTATGTTTTATTAAAATATCTCTGTAAAAAAGAAAATTCTTCACTTATTATTAGTTAGTTTTATTTTTCAAATCAGCTTCTTTGTAGGCCATAACTTTATTTTAAAGAATTATTAAAATATTGAATTCATAGTTTTGTGAGGCCGTCATAGCAAATGTTTATATAAATAAACGAATATTATGATTTTTATAATGTTTAACGTTAACCAACCTTTAACGTTTAATCATTTTTAGAACGTCATATTCTGCACACAACCATTTAATTCGTGGACTAATCATGTTTATATATTACCGATAAGAATCCTTTGGTAATATACTTTAATTTTAATTATTATAATTACAAAATTATCTTTATTTACAAAAATTATTTTTAATATTTTTACATTAGTTTTTATACAAATATTTTTTAAATGTTTTTATTTCACTTGCCCAATAGTGTAATTATAGTGTTTTCATAATAAAATAACAGGCAATATAAGAGGCCTCCTGCCTTGTCATCAAATAAGAAAGTACAAAACGAATACTAAAACCTATACGTTGGAGTACATAATCTTTGTTGTGCAAACTACATAATGCAATAAATAAATATCATAAAATAAACGTTTCTTTAGTATATTTAGTGGTGATCCGAGTTCACCACATTGTTACGAGTTATACCCTTTACAGCACTATAAAACACATATAAACATAATGTGAATAAGTATGTTGTATAAGAACAATCTTCACGCTCATAAATACTAACAAAATGCAGGGATAAATTGTTTTCATGGTTAATTATGACCTTCTTAAGGTCGTGGGATTGATTTAATGTCCCTAGTAATATAGGAGCATATCGTGGGATTCTAAGAGAGAAATCCATTTCACATGCGTGGCCGCACCTTACGCCCAAACAACTCCCTTTCATAACCTCATTATTCCAAGACCAAAAAATGAAAGTACTCTCCTTGTATCTATTATCAATTAGATAGAGATAAAACTGATAATCTATGATTGTCAGGACTAATCCTTCCAGTGGATATAGATATATAATCATTATTCGATCCGTTATCAATCAAATAATACTAGTTAATGTCGAGGTACCATCAATTTGGAGCGGTTCAAAAGAAAGATCCTGTTGAGAAGACTGACAAGACTTCGCATTGGGCACTCAGTACTCACACCTCATCTAGAGAAAAGACAAACCAATATGCAGACATAATAGCATATATTTGACGATTAAACATAACCGTACTTAATTCCTTAAGACATAAAAAATCTAATTATTCCAGACGACCTACGAGAAATGCTTGTAAAAGACAGCCTATAATCCAATAGTTGAACCACACCAACAAGTATTAAACATTATTCATATAATATATACAAAACAAAAAATATAAAAACTATTAAACGAATTTATTTAGTTCAAAGTTATTCTAATTTTATAAACTATTATGTTAAGTGTTAATTTAACCTTTTATTATATAGCCTTCAATTTTTATTTTACAACACTTTCTTTATTAATTTAATCTTTCTTTTATTTTACTTTCCTATATGTTTTATCTTTTCTGTATGCATTCCAAACACGTTTTTCTAACTTTTTTGTCACTTCGTTTTTTTGCGCATTTTATTTTTAAGTGTTAATTACTTTTCAATGGGCATTCCTTGAGAAATAGAAGAGCTGATTGACCTCATTGCGTTACTTCACTTAATAAATAAATCACTGTTAAACTGTTAATTAAAAAATTAATAGTTATGAGCTAAACATTCAAAAAACTAGGAAGGAAAGGCTCAAGCAAAATTATGCTAGCTAGCATATATAGTCTGTATATACTTGTATATATAGGCTATATGTACAAGTAGAAGTTCGCTTGAGTCATTCCTAACCAGTTTATTTAATAGCCTGCTTACCGTTCGATTTAAATTACACAGTCCACACACACGCCCCTTGAAAGAGAAATTTCAAAAACAACATTACAGGACAAATCCATATTCATTGAATACTTATGCAACGGTTAGGGAATGATCCAAAGTATATTCTGCAATTGGATAATAAGGTTGTCAGTTTTAGATTACTGGTGCTCATCAAAAAGTCTGGAGCTGCGTAAATGGAGCACATTCTTCAGAAAAGCAGCGACTACAATAAACGAAAACTTTTCTTCTTTTCTCTTGTTTTAAACCTTTTTTTTTCTCTTGTTTCAAAACCTGCCTTTATTATTGAACTAATGATACTAATATTATCGTTATAAGTATTTATTACTAAATATGACTTGGCTCCTGTTCTGATAGACCTAATTTTGAAACTCGGACATCCACAAAACAATTTTATGTTGTACTGTAGTCGGTTGGGTGTCGGAATCGGGATCCCATACTGTCCCTATGCCCACCCAGCCTTTAATGGGTACCTATAATGGGGAAAATAAGGCGGCAAGAGCATATTATTGAAATGTTCCGTAAGATCCATGAATCAGATGCCTGTACTAAATTGATTTTTTCATTATTATATTTTATTTATTTTTTGTTTATAAACAAATACTTTTTTACGATATCAATTGCTGGGCTATTATCATCGGGTAATCTACAGGTTGACACCCTTTTATAATAGTACTGGCAACGGCTGACGTTGCAGAACTACCGTACGTTATATTTAACGTTGGCATTATAAATAAAAACTTACTTTAAATTCAGTCCGAGAATACATGTTTCTTACTAGTTTCAAACACTGTATATATATATATATATATATATATATATATATATATATATATATAGGTATATATATATATATATATATACCTATATACGTTTTAATCTCCTCCTATTTATCTTCAATCTATATCGATCTTCTCAATGTATCTTCAAGTAGCTCTGGCAAGAGATTTCAATAGTCATATCATATGTATATATTGGAAGAATAAGCCGATTGGAAATATATAAGATCACAGGAATCTTCTAACTGAGAAATCCATTACCCATGTGGTTGACATATGTCTAAAAACATAAACTAAATAAAAAAAAAAAAAAAAAAAAAAAAAAAAAAAAAAAAAAAAAAAAAAAAAAAAAAAAAAAAATTATTGTGGATAAATGCTAACATAATGTAAATGAATCATCTATTTTATAATCTATATTAGGGCTTGTCACCATGGATGCGAACCCCTTAAAATAAATAAAAAACATAAATTCCGCCCAACAGGGCCCCATGAAAAAATTGTTCCGGGTTAGAGGGTTTTAGGGAAACCTCTACTCTTACTGTAGGTACGAATTTGGCTTATTTTTACAATATACATCTATCATTATTTTCGGGTACTATTTAGCAAGGTCCTTTGTAAAATAACCTTCGGAGTGAGCTAAAACAAGTGGGTTTTTTTATGAATTACTCGCTCGCACAACAGGTCACGAAAGACTGTCAACACGATACCTGCTGGGGGATATAGAGATACTTCTGTTCATTAGATGGAGGTTTAGCAGTTGAAGCACGGATCCAGTTCGAAGGACAATAGACCTAAGCGCCTTACCTCATTCTTATCGAGACGATTGCAACAGCTGACTGTGTTTCTGCATAGGAATGCTTCTAAATAACGAGAAAGCTCAGGAAGTCAACATCCTTCCGACAAATCACTTTCTAGTCCTTCAGACATTAATCGAAAGTAGATATGGCGGTGAATGTTCGATAAAATATTAGTTATTACGAAGAGATCGGGAAAAGTTGGATTCCCCAACATCACGCTAAAAATGCAATAAAACATATTGCATGAGACATGTAACTTATAATGACTCGGCAAAAACTACAAAATTTTCAATTAATCAATAGTAACACAATTAACACGACAGTGAGAACGTTGGGTCAACCTGACCCAGCGACATCTATAAATAATTATATTAAACCTAAACTAAATTATTTTTAAGGTAAATGAAAAACGTCCTGTTCCTTCACAAAAGTTGTTCCTTCCGACTTTTGTGAAGGAACAGGACGTTTTTCATTTACCTCAAGATCTTCCTTCTCTGCCAGCAACCCCAACGTTTTTGTAAATTATTTTTCAACTTGTCCACCAGTCTATTATCTAACTAAACCCTGCTAAAAAGCTGAAACTCATTAAGTCATGTCTATCGTAGTAACGGTGTTTGCTATTCCTCATCAAAGTTGTTTATGAGTCAATTAGCAGTTGATGTATCATCTTTCAATCGGATTAGTTCTTCAAATCATCATAGTCCTGACGAAGGCTTGAAAATCAAGCCGAAACGTTGACAACAACATATTTTTTTATGAAAATATATAGTTTTATTCAAAGATTCTAAATTAATTCTATATAAGACTATTTCTATCTTAGTGAAGATAATATTTTGTTTTTGAATATGAAAATTCAGATTTTCCCAAGATTAGTGGGAGATGAATATTTCCGCCCACTTGGCGAATGTAATGCCGCAATTAATTTTATCAGCAAGTGGATCGCAGACCTTGCAATTTTCAACTTCCTTAGATGAAAAAAATATAAAAATATGATCTTGCCATGATATTCTTGTCATCGCTAGCATCTTATGACGTAGTATCAGCACCGCTACAACACAGGTATTTACATAACTTTAACGGATACATCGAGACACCATCCACGAAGTTCAAAGGTAGCACATCTATTCTTAATAAAACTTCTGTTTATATGTATTTTCAGCGACATTTTTTCAACTTTTTTTTTAAATTTATTTATTAAAAATAATATAACAATCCGTTCCGGGGTCTCCCGTGGTCTAGTGGCTAGCGCGCTAGATTCCAAGATTTGTTGATGCGCCGTAAAACAAAAAAAGAAAAAAAAAAAAAAAAAAAAAAAAAAACAATCTGTTCCTGATACCAGATACACTTATTTTGTCAACTATTATTTCAGCCGTGGCTGAAAGAATATACCTTTGCACATAGGACATAGAGCTTGAGATAAACCTTAAGCCTTAAGTTTCCAGTCGGCTCAGTTTATCACAAAAATTGATTACAATTTACCTGGCCTGTCTTCGAATACTATAGAATTTATGAATGTTCGCGGGAGACAAGTTACAGCGAACGGGTGTTATTTATGTTTCTTGAATACATTTATTGCTGCAATACCTTGAATATCTTTTAAAATATGATGATTATCCAATAAATCTTCCTCAAGATCTGAAAAGAGAAATCAGAACAAGACAATCAGGAATAGATATTTTTTAACTGGTTACTATGAAGTGATTATAAATTTCAAACACCCAAACGTTCTACTTCACTCTTTAAAATTATTTAGAGGTATCCTAAATATATTGTAGAAATAATAATTATGAATAAGTAACTTTTCCTATACTGACTGATGACAAGATGGCCTGGAAAAAGCGATGATTAAGAGACAAACAGAACGAAGGCTCCATTCGAGGTTAGGTAACCATGGCTTTCTCCAATTAGCGAACAGAACGTCAGATTATGATGATTAACAATAGGCCTCTTATTGGCTATTATCTTTCCTCATCGGCCAATCATAACTTATAGAAGCCGTTCCATTGGCAAGCAATAGTCTGGACTTTGGCTGAATTGGGTCTCTTCCAAGATTTGAGCTGATCTGAAGGAATGTTGAATTCTACCTAATACCGCAAATGAGGCTCGTTAACTTTTATGTTTATATATAAATAGTTTTCATTTCTTTAGAACAAGCGAAATTGGCTACCGAGGACCTTACGAGAGAGGCTGAACATCAAATCGCGAACAAATGGGAAAATGTTGACAAACTAGACAACTGATAATAAACTGCGAAACACGAAACGGAGCATCTCCTTCTACTCACAGACAAAATAGAAGAGAAGAAATAGTACTGACTAGATCAGAATTTTCTCAAACACGAATAACCCGCGAGTAGTAAATGACTAATAAAGGAAAGCATAAAGGCAAAATATGTAACAGTCAATGAAAGAAGTACCCTTTTTAGCGAGGGTGGAAGGCGATCACTATAGGAAATTTGAATATATTGTCAATGTGACCATCCTTTGAAATTTTGAATTTTGGGAGTGGTACAAACTTCTTCCACAATAGGATGTGATTTAGCAAAATTTGGGTTAATATTTTAATTGGCCATGGAAACGCGTTACATATTTATGCCTTACTGAAGAATGACTTATTATTAGATACTTGTAATTTAATTTTTATTAGTTATTTTGAATTTAGAATTCTTAAAATTATTTGCCAAATCATTATTAGACTAAGACTTTTAATGTTATGTACGATTTGATGAATCATGTGTTGAGTGTATTAAGCAAATGGTGAATCTAAGCCTCACATTCACCACTATTATAAGATAGTCTCTATGACGTAATGTCTGGCAACGCCCACTCAATCCTGAAGGAATTAGAGCATGCAGTCCTACCTCTATGCTATCCTACAACGCACGTGGAATCTCAGTACTGGGTACTCCCTAACCTTATCTCTGAATGGCACGAACTAACCAAAAATAATTGCCTGTTAACGTTTTGAAGGCAAAAATCACCGTGTTTTTACACATTATTTCATTTAAATAGCTGATTCAGCTGCATAACATTCGCAAGTAATGAGGAAGATCCATCGAAATGGAAGGTGACCTTTTTGGATAATATTGTATAATTATTCTCCCTTTTCCAATTAGAGCCAACATTTATAAAGCACTAGCTGTTTCTCCGCGTGCCATGCTACACCTACTTTCTGTATCTAGAAAAGCGAAAATAAATTAGAAACCAAAGCCTATGACCCTCCCCATATCCAGGTCTACCTGCGTGCCTACTTTAGTCAAAATCGGTCGTACGGTGTGGATTTGTATAAGGAATAAACATGCAGACAGACACCTGGTAGACGTTTTTGAGTTAGCCTATGACACTCCCCGGATCATGATCTACCTGTGTGCCAAGTTTGGTCAAAATCGGTCGAGCGGTGTGGATTTGTAGAAGGAACAAACATGCAGACAGACAGCTGGTAGCCGTTTTTGAGTTAGCCTATGACACTCCCCGGATCATGATCTACCTGTGTGCCAAGTTTGGTCAAAATCGGTCGAGCGGTGTGGATTTGTAGAAGGAACAAACATACAGACAGAGAGGTGGTAGACATTTTTAACCTAGCCTACGAGACTTCCCGGATCAAGACCTACTTGAATGCCAAGTTTGGTCAAAATCAGTCAAACGGTGTGGATTTGTATAAGGAACAAACAGATAAACAGACAGACACGTGATTTTTATATATATAGATTGTGCTGACAATGGTTAATAGAAATTCGTTAATCGAGGTGCCACCCTTTTGTAATGCCAACAGCACGAGGACGGTCACCCATTCTGGTATTGGGCACCCCCGACGCTGATTAACTTTGGTCATCTACGGGAACCGGTGTACTCAACGTTGGCATCATTTGTTAATTGTCGACTAATCATTTTAGTCGACTATCGGTTAGGAAGATTGTATCCCCCGATGTCATAGAGGATAGTATATTTTCATGATACTTGAAAATTAAAAAAGAATGATGATAACCCACTACCATCCATGATGTTTAAACCACCGGATTTAACGACTTTCGGCCGATGGCTTATAAATCATATTTCGTTTCACGAGAGGCTACTATTAACTCGGTCAGAACCCGGTTTGTATGATGACCATAGCTGGTTGACGTATGTGGCTTAACGTTTAGGAATTAACATACGTCCGATGTTCCATTTCACAACGGAGATGGTCCGGGAGGATCTTGAAGGACGAAACCATCACCCAGGGGATAGCATCTACTAATTTACGTAATGGAGATTCTCAGCAAGAGATAAAGTAGAACATACGTCATTTCGTGTTGGCTAATTAATCCCTGAAAGGAACTTGGGTTCACCTTTCATCAGGCTTAATGTTGTAGAATTTCAAGGCAAAAATCATTTGTACTAACTGGATTATGAGGTTGTACATACTTACTTAAGGTTTAGGTTGTTTGATTAAGGTATATGTGTTAACTACTGCTCAAAATATTTATACGCACACGACATGCCAAAAATGGCAATGGGTTGTGCACAAAAGTAAACTCCCTCATCAAGGGGTACTATGGGAGGAAATAATGGGTTACCTGCTGAGCAGTCAAAAATTAATCCGAATATATTCCACAATACTTCAGCGCAGTACATGTACAGCTTATTGTGTTTTGGCTAATAAATCAAATGAAAGACTTTGGAAGATCTTTTGTTTAGGGTTCCCCGTAGACACTCAGTTCCCTCCTGAGGATACCGAAATCTAAACATTTGCAATGCACGGTCTCCACGAGGCAGGATGGCAAGCATCTTGGATTCCCACGTAGGACAAGCAGTTTCGAATTCCGCTTGTGGCAGAATGACTTACAGCCATACGGCTAGCTGAAAAAAATCGTATAAATATGCCATCTGAAAGCTATTTGCCATAGTACGTTTCAGTGAAAAAATGGAATAAAGTCTGTCACGAAGGATCAGCCTAACTTAGAACATTCCTAATGGTTTTATTTAACACTAATATTAAAACATTTACAAAATAAATGAATACAAGAAATCATCTCCATAATGGACATATGCGCGAGGCAGCTTAAAATCTAATCTCTGATATAAGTAGTTGCCTTTAACGGTATTTCTCTAAGAAATCCATACAATCGTGCCCAATCTTCGCCATTCAGGTAAGCAGGATTCTTCTAGGATTGATTTCTTGAAACACTTTCTTCTAAATTCATTTAAAATTAGGTATTTCCCTAAGAAATAAAAAACGGTTTAATTTTCATTTGTATTGCACTTATATATTTCAGTAGGATCCGAGAGCTTACATTTTAGATTCAGGAGTTCCCCATGTGTCTTAGCACATTCCTAAGCTAGGTGGTTAATATAATCTGCTTTACAGAAAAGTTTGCTTAAAATGACCAATATAAATACACAATAAGCGTAAATAGTTTACCCATATTGTATGCTTTATGAATAACTAACTCAATTATTATTATTTTAATAATAATTGAATAATTGGGATGTTCTGCAGTACTAGTAAAAGTGGGGATGTTCTGCAGTAAAAGTTTCCATTCCTAATCGGGTAATTTAGGTCACCTTAATCCTGCTATGTACTTGATTAAAGGATTTCGGTCAATGTGAGATATTGATAAGGCTTATCTAGTTCTGGAATATCCAGAGGAAGAAGAGAGAAATACCGATTGAAAAGAAACTTAGTGCGAAAGGAATTTTCTCTCATGATGAAAGGCAGGACGACGTATAGCCCGAATTAGAAGGTAGTGGCGTGTCTAAAGCAACTCATTATAGCAACGTGTGTCTATTTTTTAGACGGCAGCACCTGGAAGCAATATGAATGGACGACAGCAATTGAATCAGACACGCATAAACTACCACGGAAAATCAAGCACCGTACAAGGACTTCGTCGTATAAAACTGCATTTTCTTCAGATTTAACATATCTAATATATAATGTATAAATCCAATGAACCTTGAAAAGTAATTTAGACCTATAATTGGCCTTTGCCAAGTAGCATAAGTGTTAATATTGTACTTTATTCGGGTAGCATAGTCAGTATTATTCTGAAATATAAAGATGGCCATACACGTTCAGTTCAAATAGAAGTAAATTTCGGTATGCCCAAACTAACTCAGAAAAAACAGTGCTTGAAGTTTTGGAATTGTTGGTTTCGTTATGAAGAAGAAATTAATTAATAGCTTATTTTCTAACCATTTAATTTTTATGAAATTAAAAGAATAGTTATTACAGCAATCCAAATCGCACCAAAGATAAGCATTATTACAAACAAACGTTTCAGGATGATGGAGTTCCTGAGACTCGGGCTAAATTAAATTATTTTAATTTAAATTATTTTTTGTTTGTTTACAAAACCAAATCTATGCTAATTATTGTATAAACGTAGATAATGAGCGACGACAATTAACAATGCCCTCAAAGCGTACTTTACCGCAGAGAGGTTGATTCTTGTGGTCCCGAAACCCGTAGAAATGGAGAGTGTACGAGATGGTGTGCTGTAACTTTCCTCCGGCCACTCACTCCTGCTTTCACCGCGGTACTTATCTCCTCAACATCCTACTCGTATTCGGTGGGACTTAAGTCTTATTAAACTTGTAAAAGGAACTTACAAAATTATTTGACCATTCAAAAGCTGCTTAAAACGTTTTGAACTGCATCTTAAACACAGTCTTCACAACCGAATTACAAGGGATATTAATAGCACTGACAAACATCAATACTGTACAAAAAGATACGGATTCCTCAAGGGCTTTGCTTTCCTTGGAAAACATTTACAGCACAAACCCAATCATTACAAGTATATTCTAACACTTTTACACTCTTCCAGACAATAACAAACTCATCACAATGCTATGGCTACCAGGACAAGTAGACATACCACAAAGCAACAAAAAGACATTCGATAGACATAAATATACTGACGACATCAGACGTATGCACAGCATTACATGCTCAGGGATTTCAAGATTGAGAATTAGACTGGCGGAGATCAGACTCGAAATTAAGAGAAACTAAAAACACTACGAAAGCCTGGTCAAATGCCTTCGTTTTGGGCACTGCCATCTAAACCATTCTTACTTAATAGAAACCAAGCCGAGACCAACCTGTGCAAGTTTTAATGAGATTTTGACAATTAGAAACATACTGACAGCGTGTAGACTTCGTAGTGACCTAATCTTTCTTGACGACCTTCACGATTTATTGACTAAAGGTAGTCCATACATCAACACAATACTCAAACATTTTAAGACACTTAACACATTTAACAAAATATAAACATAAAAAAACGAATTTACTCTTTTTCCCCTTTTATTTTTTATTTTATATTATTTTTTATTTTTATTTTTGTATACAGTTAATCACAGACGATGCAGACATGTTTATTATTTATTTATTCTTTATTTATTAATTTATCCACTTTTTTTTCTTTCTCATTTTTACTTTTATGTATGAATATACATGTATGCTTATGTAGACATGAGTGATACAAATTTATATAGAAGCACTTATAACCCTTAACCAATATGTATTCGATCATATTTCATAACACAAAAATCACTCAAATTTGTTTATTTAAATCATTTGTTCTTGTCTCTGTTTTTTTGTTGTTTTTTTTTGTATAGACAGAGAACATTTTTGTTTTTATCATGAGCTAATGGCTAAAGTTGCGAAGCTCAAAAGAAAATAAATAAATAATTCAGGTTCATTTAGGCCGATTTCGAAAAAAAAAAATGTTTGCGTAAAGTGACGTGATAAATCTTGTCTACTTGGAAGCTGTATTCCGGATTAATATTCTGTATTTGCCCGGATAATATATTAAAAGCCCCAATCACAAGAAGTACTGCGTCATCTTAGCTTCGTTGTGTATAAGTTTTAGATCCGGGGAGAATGAAAGAAACCAGCGCTTTCGAAAATACAAGCGCATCAACTACAAGGTCTTGTAGACATTTTCGCATATAGCTTTCTTGTAGGAAATTTGATGAACATTCGAATGAACACCTTTCACTTACCATGATTCCTTAAACTTCCTCGGGATATTAGAAAAAGAAAAAATATGAAGAGTACAAAACTTGTGATACTTCGTCTTCTCCAAACGTAAGGAAAATTGATATATTTTAGTTTTCATAAATGTGGGGAATGAGACAAAAATTTAAGAACGGCATTATTGAGTACCCAAATAAATAATTTACAGTTTTGCACTTCCAAAGGGTTGAAGATGGACAGAAGACCTCCTGTAAAGTGGTCTCATTCGATTCCTTACGACAGTGTTAGGAAACAAGTCTGAATTTCACCGCCTTTTTGTTCTTGAAAAAACAACAGGATTTTCTAGTTAATTAAAATTTAAAAAAAAAAAAAAATCATACGAAGTATTTTTGTGAAATATAAACATTAGAGACTGGTAGGAATGGAAAGACATGTATATAATTGAACAAAAATACTACTGTACTGAATATGTGAGGAAAATTGAGGAAAACTGAACGTATGAAGAAGTTTGCTTTGCAATTATCTGGCAATTCAAGTCAATCTAGTTTTATTATTTCTCAGAAACGACGTACGTTTGTAATGACCTTGAAGCTCATTTTAAAAGAATGTAAAAGTAAGATTATATTATAAGAGAAGAATATTATCAAGCTTGGTGATCTTGGTATCTAGAGCATTCAAACTCATCAATACATTTTATAGGTATTTGGTCGTGTGAAAATTACTAAACCAACATGCAGGGCGATATCACAAACCATTTGGTTAGAATTTTGCTTTCAAATGATCAAAAATAAAGTATGAGTGGAATATATTTTCCTTTACCTGAAATATATCCAAACTAATAAATATGTACACATCTTGTAGTTTCTTTTTGTTTTGTTTTTTTATAAAACTTACATAAATCAAATTTGGTATTACAACAATTTATAGTAGGGTTTATAATATGATTATTGTTTTTTCACTGATTCTGAGTCACTGAGCTCACGTTAAGCACTACAAGATAAAATACTCTTCTCATCTTTTACTCTTATGAAAATACTAAAGACAATAAACTCCTTACCCAAATATATATATATATATATATATATATATATATATATATATATATATATATATATACATATAAATACATATCTGTTCATAAAGGACTAGGATAAAATTATATTTCAAATACTAGCGAAAATGTAAAGAAATCACACAAATCGCTGCAGACAGCCAGAAGTAGATGTACAATCCTACAAGGAGAAATAACGAGATAGAAATTGATTGATGAGTACTGATAACAGACATGGATAATACTCATAGAGAAGAAACTATAGACTACTAGCTGTTACCCGGTGTGCAATGCTACACCTACTTTATATTAAATATCTGTAGCCGGGCGTACCATGCTACACATGCTTAATATTAAATAGTTGTAACCCAGCTTCCATGGTACGCCTACTTTATATTATATATTTTAAAAAATGAATGATTATATTATATTGGTCCAAATTATGAGAATATAAGATAATAAATTGAGAGCTCGGCTGAAAAAGTTATTTTCCATTTTTTTTTTAGAGAAAGTGGGATGGAAATTAAATTGATCCTTATTTTTTAAAAAGTACCCTTACTTTTAAAATGGTATTACAATTAAGTGATTCCAAATAATTTAATTGCAATACCGTTTTAAAGAAAATCCAAACCAAACTCCCTGTGTTTAATTTTTTTAAAGAAAAAAAAAATATGTGGTCCATAAATAAATATTCATAAAAAATAGCAATACAAATGAGGCATTTAATTAAGGTTATGATTAGTTATAAGTTGTCAAAACCTACAACTGAAACGATATTCTTTATTTTCATTGATTTTTTTTTTAAATATAATATTTATTTATTTTAAGGTCTTCGCATCTAAAGCTAAAACCTCAACCTTGCGCAAATATAATATTAATATGTTATATTGTTTATTTGTTCATGTAATAATCCGTAACTGAGTTTTTTTTATGAATGAAAAAGTAGGTAAGTCGTGCAGGGTTTATGTTATGTATGCCAAAAGGAAAGTTTTAAAAACATAGTTTGTTGTTTCACATACACTTTCACATATTTTTGTTCACTTTTTTTTTCCTTTCTATTAAAGCTTCTGTTTCAAATTTTATGGTTCATGCACTCTTCTATAAGGATAGTCCTTCTATCAGAGGAAATAGGGGCCTCTAAGAATAAAAACAAATTTAAGATATTTTTCTTGCAGTTATGGACAACAATGAATTAAAGGTATTTGGGAATTTCAATAACGACATTGACTTGGCGAGCAACAATATTTTTACCAGAATTGCAACCGTATTTAAACATTTAGTCCAAGAGCTGGTAACACACTTTTCAAGTGTTTTATGTGCCTTGAAATTGTCGTATAGTGGGTCTCTAGTGTAGATAAAAAGTTAAGTATATGGTTGCTGGACATACCTTGAAACACCAGGTTCTGCGCATGGTAATCAGTAACAAACTATGGGCCAAAAATAGTGTTTTATTCAGAAGCCATAAGTGTTCAATGTAAAATTAAGGCAATTCTATAATGAATAATATATAAGGCAGACACTTTTAAGTGGGATACATATAAAAAAAAAAACAAAAAACCGAAGTGGGTTTTTGTAATATTAAATGAAGTCTCTTCTTCACACTGCTATTTAAACACCATAATTGAAAATAATTACAAAAGGGCAGACACTTTTTGTGAGGTTTAGTAATCAGCAAACATAAAAATAAATTCAGCCGATGATAGACTGCAATACACTGCGTGTAACCGTAAGAGTGAGTGAGAGCACCAATCATCTGGACAGGACAGTTGTGGTAGTTCTAGAAATAAAGCAACTTGCCTTAATTATACATTAAAGATTGTTGGCTTCTGAATAAAATACCATTTTAGTGACATATTTTTTTAACACCTTTCCCCTATGTGCAGTACCTGGTGTTCCAAGGTATGTCCAGGCTACACATACATGCCTTACCTATCCACGACATGCAATACACCAAAATTCCAAGGTGCATAAAACACTTCATGAAATGTGCGTTACCAGCTCTCCGACTAAATGTTGACAGTCAGAGGATGTAACTATCTCAGACAAAAGAAAGCATATGTCAGAATATAATGATTAAATTATTATGGATATTAAATTAATAAAAAATTGCATGGAAAATTTAATTACTTATTCATTTATTAGAACACCACAATTCACGTGACTTCCTCTTCTTATAAAAATAATATTTTAATACATTAATTTATCTGCAAAAAAAAATAGCATGAATTAAGAATAACTTTATTAAAAAAAAATTAAAGTGAGGCTGCCCAAATTAATAGGGTTGCTAAACCATACAGCTCTTGTAATAATAAAATAATGTTTCAAAACGTGGTGAAAATTAATTCATTTATATACATTCATTTGTATGATTATAAACATTTATGTAATTTATTATGTACATCTATCTATATGCGAATAAAAAAATAAGTTAAATATAACAACATTTAATATAATATTTTAATAATATTTGCATATGTATGTGAGAGAATTAATTTAAAGTTCATAAATTTAAGTCCTTTACAAAATGACATTGTTCACAAAGGAGTTTTTAATGTTTAAAAAAATCTTTATGTTTTAAACAAAACGTTCTATCTTTTTGGAAAATCTTGGAACCTTAAACTTAAAGGTACATATTCTGCATATGTAGACTCTTCTGTAAGATCTTTTTTCTTTCTCGATTTCCAGTATAATACATTACCAATGTATAAGAAATTATTAATAAGAAAACCAGTGGTGGATTTTCCTTCTAAATGATCATTTAAGAATATAGTCCCTACATCCATCTGTTTGAACAACATTTAGACCCATTTGATATCTTCAACTTTCTTATTTCAACAAAATCTCAAGCATTATTTTATTTCAAACTATCTTTTTCTCTATCCCAAAAATCACAATCGCTTGAACTTTATCAGATTCACCCTCAGCCAATCCAATACAGCTTATGTTTTCTTGGGTAACATCAACATGCCTAGCGACAATGATTTTATTATTCAAAAGTACTTTATATCCCACTTCACTATAACCGATTAAAATGCACATATTCACCTTTTTATCCCATTTAGAAGTTATTATTTGTTCTGGTTTCCTAACAAAATTTTTACTACCATATAAATTAAAGTTAGAAACATCTGGTTTCTTTCCAAAACAGTTTTCATAGGGTATTTTATTGTCAATGGTGTTAGCTAAAGAGAGATTTTTCAAATAAGTTGCTTCACAGACCATTTCTGGCCAACATTTTTTTCTACAATAGCTTCTGCCAGTAAACAATGAGATATATTCATAATTGTTCTAGTAAATCACACCATTTAATTCATGAACATATGAGGGACAGGGATTAATTATGATACCCTTTTTTTTTTTTTGGTAGTCATAATTCTTACAATTTAAATATTCCTTACCAATGTCATATCTCACAATACCAATTCTCTTATTTCCTAAGTTTTCGACCTCATTTACTTATTGAACAAAGGAATGAAAAACTTCTGTTTTAGGTTTAATAGTTTAAATCCTAGCAATCTTACTATTTATTAGAGTGAGACCGCGACAAAGGGAATTCATCACTAAACACTTAAATAACAATAAACAATACTGAACAATTATGAAGAAATTAACATGAGAGCAATCTTACTATAATCATCTATAAATGAAACAAAATATTTTTCACCTTTGAGACTCATAGTTAAAAAAAGGTCCACATCAGTGTAAACAATTCCAAAATACTTTTAGCCTTGTTCTTATTGTTATTTACACACTTCATCAGTTTCAATAAAAAAGTTAAGTGTTTTTCCACATACTAAAACCCTCTCCATCAAATACCAGTAAATATTCATTTATTCATTAAACAGAAAAGCGAGTGAGAGACACCGAATACTATAACCGACATTGCAACCTTCCTTTACTAAAGAGATAAAAAAACTCTCTCAACAAAAGTATTGAAATTATTAAAGTTCTGAATAGAAACATGAACACTTAATTATAATATATTAGTCCAAATTATGATTAGATAAACACAGAACATTTTTATGATATACTTATTTATACGATATTAGTCTATATTCTGGTTAGAGCAGTGTTGCCCTAGGCAATCAAATCAAAATTGATTTAATATGAAGAAAACTGATCTGATATTAAGAAAATTAATCTTAAAAAATATGATATTTTATTATATGATATCTTATATGATATTTGTCCAAACTCTGAGAATATAAACCTACTATTTAGATAAACAAACAAAGGTTTTCTATTGCACTTCTTCTTAGAAGGAGGGGCAACACTGGAAAGAAAATGCCGATTTCTGACTATAAACTCTTCTGTATATGACAGTTTCGAACTCGTTACTTCCAAACTATGAATCCTAGAAGATTTTGAGCTAGACTACGAGATTTCCCGGATCAAGACGTATCTATGTGCGAAGTTTGGTCAATATCAGTCAAACGGTGTGGATTTGTATAAGGAACAAACAAACAGAAAAACAGACAAACAGACAAACAGACAAACAGACAGACACGTGATTTTTATATATATAGATAAAACTCCCTGTCAAAAAATGTCTATCAAGTTATCGAGCAAATAGAAGGAATATATGTGAGTTCTCAAGAGAAACGTTTGCACATCCGTGAGGCAGAGTTCTC
This sequence comes from Gonocerus acuteangulatus, assembly GCA_946811695.1. NCBI lineage: Eukaryota > Metazoa > Arthropoda > Insecta > Hemiptera > Coreidae > Gonocerus > Gonocerus acuteangulatus. The sequence goes on along the minus strand of OX328127.1, from coordinate 57,109,650 downwards.
GCTCTACTCATCGCCCTCATGAAGGCTTGAATTTCAAGCCGAAACGTCGGCAAAAAATAAAACACATTTTCATATACAAAGTGTAGTTTTATTAAGTTACCGCGACCGAACCGTGGCCGAATCTACCTTCGCATTCCAAACGGCCAACGATCTCCTCTCTAGAAGAAGAAAACTTTATTTAATGAAATAATAAAGTGGGCTGCCCAACTTTATTGGGTTGCTGGATACACAGCATGCTCATCATTCCTGGATGCATTCATTTATTTCTTGATCTTGTTATTTGTTCTGTTTTTTTTTTCCAAAAGTTCGTGGGCATTAGACGCGCCAAAAAATACAAAATGTTCTTCTAATAAAAAAAAACGATAAAATATCCGTTCTTGAAAGACTTATCTCATTGCGTTTATCGTCCAAAGTTACATAACACATATAAATCAATGTTGGTTTATTGCAATGGTTTCCTCCATATTTAACTGTGCTAAGATGGCATTGACCTGTGATTGCTTAAGAGATGTTCCAATGAAAATCGTTGAAACTTATTGTCCAATGGATATCTTTGTTGTTTGATGAATTCTGTCATCTCAATAAGGAAAACTACCATTATGAAATTTCTAATAAATCCATCGCAACTGACGTTCGTATATTCGCTCACGATCCACGAGGAAAAGAACGTGTCCCGTTAAAAATTACAGCTTGCACGAGCTTTAGAAAGAACCTTTCAAATCCCCGACTAGTGGCCTCAACTTGCTTCACGCTTGTAGCCTTTTGCAACCCTCCGCGCAAAGTGGCTGTAAGTAGTCCGATACTACCTTAATGGCATTAGGATGCGCAGAACCAGTCGAAAAAGTGGAAAGTAAGCTTAAGCCAAGGTCGTACGAATACTTTTCTTTTTTTTTTTAATGCACTAAACCCCGATTGAAAGCAAGTCCATATGTGTAACCCCAAGGACGGAGAAGTCAAATGGCATTGAATTTATGAGCGGAACATTCGGATGTGGAAAGTGTTGGAAGTCTATAAAAGAGTTATTTATAGTTGGGACTCTTCAAGAAGTTTCTCTTCTTTGGAATTCTATGGAATCTTATTTCTAAAGAGACTTCGGGATTTCCACCATAAAGAGAATTGGGCCTTTGCAACTTGGCCAAGACATTACTTACCACCTCGATATGTTCCTATACTTTGTAACCAAAACCGTGTATCCCAACTATAAGACGATTAATACTTCATAACCATTGGCCGTCACATTATAAGGCAATAGTCATATGTTTCAACATTACATTAAAATTTATTGTATGCACACAACAATTTATAAAACCATAACATAATAATAATGATTTTTATAATCTATAAAATCAACTAACTACTAGTGATTTCAACTTGGATCTCAAGAAACCAAGAAATCTGCGATTTTTCTTTTCATTTAATGGAGGAGCTCTTCTATTCGTAAGCCAAATAGAAAAAATGAATTCAAAGAATTATGTTGACTACTTTAGCTGCTACAGACCTGTAATATGCGTTACTTAAAATATTGTATTTTAATTAAATGAATTAATCAAATAAAACATTTAATAATCACAAATTTGCCTTGTCAGTTACTTCCACATGTTACTAGAATAAAAATACGAATTAAAAGCGTGTTCTACGTTTTACAATTTTAGCCGGTAGGCTCAGAGTAATGGAAATATTTTTTATTGACTATAGTAGGAAAAGGAGTATATTTGTATTAATGTATGTACATACATTTTTTTGTTTCATTTTGTTAGTTTGTGGTCTTTATTATAGTATTTAATATTTGACATTATTTGATAAATTCATAACAAGGCAAATTAAATTGAATTATCTTAATGAATGTAATATAAAAATGTGATATGATATAAAAATGTATAGTAAAATGGGGTGACATTAGTACAGTGAGGTAAAATTGGTATAAACCTATTCTGCTAGGATATTTTCATTTAACTCATACCAAAGGGTCGAAGCTTGCCCAAAGAATGTGAACAGACAAATTTCATTTAGTTTACTCATAACCTCATTTGGGTTTGTAAGTTAGAACCAATAAACGATTTAAAAAAAAAAAAAAAAAAAAAAAAAAAAAAAAAAAAAAAAAAAAAAACCCATGCCATGGCTTCTTTTTCGTACATGGCCACCGGGCATGCGCGAACGCCAGCGAACGTTTTTTTGTGACCGTTTTTTTTTCAGTTTTGTCACCGCTAAAGCATATTTATGCTAATTTATAGGTATATATTTGTCTGTTCGCTCCCAGAGAAATATATAAGCATAAATGAGCAGAATAAGTTTGGACCAATTTCACCACACTTCACTAATGGGGCCCTATTATACGATAATGTTTTGTCAAAAATTAATTTCAGAGATAATTCTTTTGAAAAGAGGTCATAATCGAAACTAAGAAAAAATTAAGAATGATATAAAAAAAAATGTAAATATATTTTACTTTTAAAGCCTTCATAAAGAGAATATATATATATATATATATATATATATATATATATATATATATATATATATATATATATATATATATATATATATATATATATATAATTAGAGTCCGATCCATCACTGCCTCTTGAAGAAGCAAACGGTACAACCTCCATCTGCATGCAATTTCACGAAGAAATTAGACTGTTAAGAGACCGAACTAGAAAATCGTTCCTGAATTGACGAGCCACAATGAAGTGACAACATATGGGAAGTAGTTAGCGTTACATCACAACATAAAATCGGCACATCAGTTTCTTTGTCGCTAATCAGTAAATTACGAAATAAATACACTTGCTCAATTCGTACCAATCGGTCCTTATAGAGCAGCAGCGGGAAAAGTGACGAGCACCTTTTGCCTATGCAAATTGCAAAACGATTTAAGTGGCATTTACTTTCTAAATAGGCAATTAATCATTGGAACATTAGTTTTATGCTAGTTCAAATGATCGCGATGATTTGAACAAAATCATAGGAGAAGATTCTATATTACATGACCAATAACTATTTATCAATTAAATGTTAAATGGGTCAGGAAACGCAATCAAAGATTCTGTAGTTCAGTCATCAAACTTTTATAGACATTCTGACTCTTGCATACAATTCATAGGAATTATTATATTTCTTTGACCCTCCGTTAGGGTGGGTTTACACTTGATAGTTATTGCAGGATATTTCTATCAGAGAGAAATTGCTAACCACGTAAAATGTATGTCTGCAATAAATTCTACATGGTAGAATTTATTGCAGACATGCATTTTACATGGTTTTCATTAGTCGCAATTTCTCTCTGATAGAAATATCCTGCAATAACTACCAAGTGTAAACCCACCCTTAGTGGCGCGCACCTGAGAGGTGCATACTTTTTTTATTTTTTGGATCACGGTTGGCTGCCATGTTTTGGCGGGCTCTCCGCTTTAGTATCTTCCGGATTTCCGTTTTTCCACCGGACAGTCGCATTGACGCCTTTTTGTAATCTCATCATTGTCAGTGGCTGCCCCCGTCACCTCTCAGGTGCCGGGCCACAACTCACGTAAGTTTTACAGATATGAGATATTTCCACTTTTCGTTCTCTATCTTACTATGCTATCACGTATGAGTATGTGAGTGAGTTTATTCGATCGTAGAATAAATGAGAGCCACTATTCGTGTGATTTCGTACCCTTTTTGACATGAATATCATGTAGGATAAGATTTAAGATGGCCTCGTATACACATTTTAGCAACACAGAATCACAGGACGTTGTTATTAGCATAAATATGCTTTAGCTATGACTAAACTGAAAAAAAGCGTTACAAAAAAGTGTCACAAAAAACGTGCAGTGCCCATGTACGAAAAAGAAGACTGTATTTTATACAGTACATTACGTAGGTTTGTCGGGTGGACGTTAAGCATATTTATGTTCCTGAATTTGAGCAGAAGGCTCTAAACTAAATTAATCATTATTTCATATTCATGTGTTTTTTATTCATATTTTATATACATATATTATATTTTATTGACATATTTCGTATTTTATGTATTTAGACATGATTCATGTCTATAGGATAACCTGGTATATAACGAATGTTATATATTTGACATAAAGTGGATTATAACTCCACAAACAGTACCTAGTAACAGTGTAGTCATGAAACATGATACTTTTTTTCTTTTTTTTTTAAATCAGAAATTTGGCACTTATACCAATAACAGCAGAGTGTTTTTAAGTATGGCCGGGTTTAGACGTAACAACTCCTATACATAGATTGATTATTCAATTTCATATTTTATATCAATGTTTTATTTCATATCGAACATAACATGATTTTATTCCATCAAAAACTATGGTTTCTTAGGTCCCCCGCAAAAACAAAAGAGTTGTTTTATTATCAAGTCTGCAGTTTTCTACTATGTCTCTCAAATAGCAATGTAATCACGTTGCTGAGGCATATTTTTCCGCGCGAAATAGGGTTTGCACCTGTGAGGTGTAGCGCCACTATGGATGTGCCAAAAAGGGGCGCAACTACTGGAAGGTTAATATTTGTTTTATTACTTCTTTAAATTTTATTAATATGGAGTTATTAAAGGATTGCAATATAAATCGTACACAGCTTATAAGATGCGTAAACTACGCAAGTTCCTCCAGGATGAACTGCTTATATTAAACCATTATTCTGTGATAGTTTTTATTAACTATCGTATTTCTTTAGTAAAGGAAAATATCAATAACATATGCTAAAATGTTATTTGTCAATTTTTTTTAAAAAAAATAGAATGTTTTACATAAAGAATTAAACTTTATTAATGCTTAGAATATGGCAAAATGTTGTAAGCAACAGGCTTAAGATCGTTTTATTTTCTAGACTTCAACGAATGAGGCTCCGGAGTTTTATTACTTTTTTTAGGAAAAATAATGTACAAAATCTTAGAACAAAAACATAAGCCATTTTTGACTTTTGGATAATATGAGGCATATTTCATTATTTTTTCAACGCCCGTTGCAATCTTGAAAACCAAATCTTAACAAGGACCAAATTGTTGAGAGACCATAATGGTCACCTAGTGCATGTGTACTAAAAACAAAATAAAATGTACAAAAGCAGAATATCATAAAAATTGGATTACATTCCAGGTAAATCAATAAAAAAAAAACTGCATTCTTTTCTTAAATCTGTTAACATTAACAGCTCCAATATTTGCCTTTCTTTTTCTATAATCTTGTGTGCTGAAAAACAATTTTTTTTTTTTATCTTATAGTCAAATGTAATATACAAAGTTTCCGACTCTATCCATATACATAAATGTTTCTTCTGGTGGTAACATTCGTAGTAGGTGGATAAATCCATCAGAATATAGTCTGGGATTTCCTAAAAGCCAGACAATACCACACCTCAACGCACCCTGATTAAAATGTTTTCTATAATCTACTATATATTTGTCAAATACCACTCACTGACTCACTCATCTACTGATGAAATACGCCCACGCTGGTAACCTGTAGATAACGGGTTATCTCTACGTTATCTGTTTTTTGATACTGATGCGGAGCATCCCAATGTCAAGAAACATTATACTTTGATTACATATAAACTGATGACTAACTTATTGTATGACGGGAACCGTGCTATAATAAACTGCACAAAATTATGTAGGAGCGTTAATTTTGATGATACATCATTTAACGTAATAAAATAACTACTTATCTGCCGTGACGAAGCACGGGCATTCGGCTAGTCTACTATATATTTGTCAAATACCACTCACTCACTCATCTATCTACGCCCAGCCCAAACCGCTCGACAGTAAATTTTGAAATTTTGCATGGACACTCCCTATATAACGTAGGCGCTCGCTAAGAAAGGATTTTTTGATATTCGTATTTTTAAGCATTTTTAGGGGGGTTTAAAGTTTGAGTTGGTTAGAGAAGGCAAGCCTAGGCAGCCTGCGTTGCTAGAAAGATAAAGAACAGCTGTTACCGTGAATTATCTATTTCATAGTATTATTTTTAATTGAGGTTAATTTCAACTATGATGGCAGTCCTTGCATTACTAGAAATAACTGTCCCTCATAGAGTTTACGTTATGAGGGGAATGATCACCATTTTAATTGCGGTTCATTTCGCTAGAGAGTTTTCGCTATACCTGGTGATGGTCCATCCGAAAGCACGGGTATTCGGCTAGTCATAAATAATTTTCTCTTTGAATTCAATAAAATAATTATTTTGTTTTTTTCTATTTCAGGACTTTACCGATAGCGAGAAACTTGCCAACAAAGCGTTCTCGACAAATAAATTAGCGTAAGTAAAGGATATTAAAAATATTGGAAAATGCATTATATTTTAGTGATATATTTTAATACTATACATTATAAAATTATATTTTAGCTGTAGAGTCTCTTTAATGTACTAAAGGAATTTCCTTCTTTAGCAATTCATTATTTCATTTTTAATTATTTTTACAATTAATAAAATATAAATGATTTTAAGTTTATTTAAATGTCTTCTATTTTTAGAAGGAAAATGTATGCAACGTAACGAAATATGTCCTGAGTTTAAATTAGAACAATTTTATGGCTTTTTTTATTATTTCATTTGATTCATTAAGGAAATATTTAAGTTAAATTTCTGAAGAATATTTTATGTTTTTGCTTTTATATTTATTCAGTAACATCATAACTTAAAGTGTACTTCAAATATGAGTTTAATCCACTACTAATTTAAAAAATTTATATGTTTTGTTCGTTTTTCAATAAATTACTGGAGGCCCGGTGGTCGTGGGTTCGATTCCCACTAGGGGTGGGAAAAAAGAAAAAGCATCCGTCCTATCCTGGCGAGAAAATGCTGGTAACCAATAGATAACCCGTACTAAAATTCGTTGTCAATAATAAATGGACGTTAAAATTTAAATAAATATATTAAAAATAAATTTGAATATAATAATAACTAAAATTTAAATTAGTGCTTATTTATAAATATACAATAAAATCCTTCGAAAGTAATACTCTGCACCGTGGACCAGACATTCATGTACTGAATGTTTAATTTTCAATATTAAATTCAAAGAAATACTTTCTAGAATAATTCTAAAATTTAATAAATTCTGCACTTGTAAGTTACCTTTAGAGTATAGTTTCAATGAAGAATATGGATAAAAAGATATCTTTGTATTTCTGTCATAACCAGAAAATAATTTTAATCCTATGAGCCACAACATTCACAATACCTTTTCAACAGTTGTCCAAATTTAAATAAGCTAATAAAATAATCGGATTTCACTTAAGACTACATTCCTAGCTTAATGGCGAATCTATTGCACAATTATTAAATAATATTCGCCTTTGTGTAACAAAATTATTAGTATTTCTCTAAGTATTAGTTATAACATTACTTAATAGTATATAATTTACAATTTATCAGCAACACCACACCGATATTATTGTCTTATGTAAGGTAACTGTTTCTGTTACCTTTAATAGTGATGTTTATCACTTAGATTTTGACAGCGTGTTCTGTCACGCTCGAAATATCTCTAAGTGATGCTTGCCACTTCACGAGTTCCAATAACGACGAAACCTTCCGTACTGCCCTCTATGACGTAATAGCTTTATTTATATTGAAAAATGTGTGTACTTTAGACAAAACCTCTTAAATTTCAAACAATGTATAAATATTAAGAATGCATGCAAAAATGAGATATCGTGATGTGTGTTATTACTCCGACAGGAGACCGAAAACTAGAACCATATATATATATATATATATATATATATATATATATATATATATATATATATAAAATTTGAACCACCGTTATTTTGTGATCTATAAGATCTAAAACGTAAAAGGTTTTAGTCGGCACTTCCGGATTGCGTCATGATACCAACCTCATAAGCGGGTTTCCCCCTATGGAGGGAGGCAGGAAACGCGATAAAAGTTATTCTTCAAATGACTAAACATAAATAAATACAATGGTCAAGCAAAATGATGAAGCAGAAAAAAAAAAAAAAAACTAATGTGAGTCAGCTCACATGAGAAATGTAATGCATAAAAAACATTTTAAACGTCTAAAGTTATGAGATCTTGCATTTTTTATATATAAATCATGCAAAACTGTCGCCCACATTACATACGTGAGACGCAATCAAAAATCAATTACAAGACCTGAGATATTTTCTGCTTTCATTCATGGGATGCGTGAAAGCAATCAAATTTGCATACAAAAGCCCGTTTCGTAATAATGACAAAGCCTTACAGATTGCTTGGAGCCACCGGAGCGAAACGCCAACGATAAATTACTGTCCAATTACTGGTACTTTCTGAAATTCAATATTTATAGGCAATACATCAAAAGGTCCGTAGAGTATTTATAGTCATACATGAAGGATACTAATGCTAAACACTGTATTCATATAATACCATTCAGTAGGGATGGTTTGAAATTCTTGTATCCATTTAAGGAGAGTCTGAGTAGAACCATCAAAGACCATAAAAAATCTGTACCTATTGGTAAGATGTCGCAATATCTAAAAATAGCAAACTATTTAAATTTATGGCTCAAAACGAGTAAGCAGACTTCTGTTTACACTTAAAGCTCCTTCAAATAGCATTACTAATTTTATTGTCCAGTGTAGAAATACTCGGAGCTCGAACAAGACAGTTATAAATGTGAGTCGGACATAAATGTCCGACTCACAGGAACTCCGTCAACTTAGCGCATCTTTCTTCTTATCCGTAATAACATTTAAAAAGCTTTGAATAGAAACAGTTCATGATTTGATATTTCGTGAAAAATGTAAATACTTGTATTTCGAGAAGCAAGGTGTCCCAATAGGAAAATGACAAATTCTCAAATCCCAAGCCGAAGTCCCAATTTCTTAAGCGGCAATTGCCTTCGCCCTTCTCAGCTTCGCTCTAGGAAAACACCTATGTTTCTAATTTACTTACCTTGTTTTGCTAAAATACTCATTTTACTCTTAAATGCAATGAAAAAAAATCAACCAATTAAAAATTGAGGCAAACACAAAAAGAAACTGACACTTTTCCGAATAAAATCGCTCTAAGGAAAATTGCAAAAACTCCGTTAACATTTACTACGATTTTTTTATAAGTTTCGAGATACATATGAATATATCCACATACTCCATGAAAAGTTTATTTTTTCTGCTTTTCTCGAAATGCCCATGAAAATGAATGCCTTAAATCAATTACGTTGAATTACTTGAAAAATATGTACCTGGAAGCCTAAAAATTGAATTTTGCCCAAACAACTATACTCGGGTGGTAAGATTCTGCTATACGATCTTGACCTTTCATGGGCGTATATAAGGGGGGGGGCTGAGAGGGCTGCAGCCCCCCCCCCCGACATTTTTATTTAATCGGTAAAAATTTCATAAAACCCTTAAAAATAAATTAAATAAGATCATTTAGTTCGTAAAACATATTCTATTTTGGGTGTAATAGCGTTTAAGTTGGCTAAAACTCTTCCAAGATCTCAATTGTTAGTATTCCATACCCCGGAAATCTTCTCTGCCCCCCTCCTGAAATTTTTCCAGCCCCCTCAGAAATTATTTTCTATATACTCCCATGTGATCTTTCAAATTAGACAAATTAATTTTGTAACAAATTTTATCAAAATCGAACTATACATATTTGAAGCACCAGTATTTCCTTGACCTATAGGATCTGAGAGGTGGACATTGTTCGTCGGCATCTCCGGATTGCGTCTTAAGGTTGACCCCATAAGCGAGTTTCCCCACTTTGTAAGGAGTGAGGAACCGTGCGGATTTAAATTATTACAGAAAAAAAAATATTTTAAGGATAACTTCTGAATTAACGCAACTTAAGACCAGCTGCTTACTGGAAAAAACTTGTGTACCAAATGGGTCATAAGGATCCTGCATGTGCATATGAACCATTCGGAAACATAGTACCGCATTACAAGGGCTGTATTTTCTGTTTTTAGTTGGCAGATTTAAATTTAATTCTGAAATATATTTTCTTTAATTCTTTATTACATTGCTTGTGTAGGAGCAAAAGCAGGGCTCTGGTTGAGCACAGCAAGTCTTGTGCAACAAACTCGTTCCACCGGCCGTGCTTTCCCTTCCTAAGGGTTTTTCGGCCAACTCCTAGTAATGTCAACTCTGTAGGCACCGGTTACATATACAACACTCAAGGACTAACAGCATCCTGGCCAATAGACTCATGCGACATTTTATGAATTCTTCATTTTGGAGTTAATGTCTCCTTTGAAACTACTTTTTTCTTTTTTTTCTTTTTTTCTTTTTTTTTTTTTTTTTTTTTTTGCAACATTCAAAATAAATCATCTGAAATTGAACTAAGTTCCTCTGTTTTTGATACTGATGTTTTAACCAAAAACTAATCTAACGGACTTCATATTGCAAGTTAAGTCAACTTATGTTCTGATATCAGATAAATTTAAGACAATTGGAATCCATCGTCCTCCAACGAAAGTCTTGGCCTTATTATTAGAACTTAACAAACTTTACTGTTATATGTAACCTGGCAGTCTATTGTAGTTAAGGCGGCAGCATAAAGAGCAGAGAAATGGAGTTAAAATCCCTGCCAGGTGAGTAATTGAGGTGGTGGCGTACAAAAAGCATTTAGTAAAAAAAAAAAAAAAAAAAAAAAAAAAAAAAAAAAAAAAAAAAAAAAAAAAAGTATAGTGTTTGTTAATTAATAGCGTAATGAAAAGGTTAAATCATCCAACGTCGAATTTGTCTCTTATATTGAGCTTCGCGAATATTGATGGTTTGTTAAAAAACAACTTACTCCAATACAGGGTTTCATTCAAAGGGAATCTTGTCCCAAGCACAAATCACAGAGCAGTAACTATAGCAACCCTGACCCAGGGTGCATTTCTGCCATTGGATGCTTTCATACTTATTCATTGCTTCTAACAATACCATCTGATATCTGAAACCGAGGTTGCTTACTCCCTAAAACATTCTGTTGCCGTTAAATAATGAATAAATTTGTAAATGAAACTTTTGCTATCATCGGTGAAGCAAATAAAGGTGAAGGAAAAGAAATAACCCAAGAAATACGAAATTTGTCCATTAAGACCATTCAAAAAGGATCTGGTCCAACTACTAAACTTCTCTAGAAAAAGAAGTAAGCCTATTTTTAACTGCTAAAGTGTAAAACTTAGTAACCATGAACCTTATAAAAGCCGATATAACATCAACAAGAGTGCCAACGGTCATAGCCACGTTGAATACACCGGTTCCCATAGAATACCGAAGTTAAGCAACGTCGGGCGTGTTCAGAACCTGAGCGTGTTCAGAATGGGTGACCGACCAAGTGCTGTTGGTATTAGAAAAGGGTGGCAACCTGTAGATAGCCCGGTGCTAATGACCAAGTTGTAGATGCGCCGTAAAAAAAAAAAAAAAAAAAAAAAAAAAAAAAAAAAAAAAAAAAAAAAAAAAAAAAAAAAAAAATCAACAAGAGTATATTATTTCTTATACGATTAGAAATACGTTTTTTGCTTGTACTGAAAATTATTATCAGTGTGACAAAATTCTTCCTGATCGCGACCTCCTCAATTTTCTCTAAAGTTAAAAATTTGACATCACGATTTTTGTTTTCCGCCACGAATCTTGGTATATATAAAACTCTTATAGTTAACGATTGGACGATGTTGTTAAAACAAACCGGTCCTGGAGGTCATAAATTATTATTATAGTTTCGACATTTTTGTTATATTGTAAAGAAACATTGGTATACATCGTTGTCATCTAATGATAAAGTTGTAGAAGAAGAAGAAAACTTTATTTAAATGAAATTATAAAGTGGGATGCCCATCGTTATTAGGTTCCTGACTACACAAGATCATTTATGTTTTTTTTTTTTTTTTTTTTTTTTTTTTTTTTTTTTTTTACATTCAGAGTTTAGTGTTGCTTTTTGGCATCTGGAAGTTCTAAAAAATAGTTCTTTTAAAAAAACGAAATAATTTAGGGAACTACGATCGTTGCAATTTAAAATAGCAGATTTTATGTTAATTCCTTATTGGATGTCCTTTAACGAGCGTTGAAATATTGCCTCCTCTCCATTAGAAAATGAGATTTACTTCATAGCTAAATTATTAATTTATTCGCACCTCCGGTTTTTTAATACCTCGAGCGAAAATTGGTAGATGTCATGGACATCATGACAAAAATACATAGTAAAAAAAAGGCAAAATACGTGGTTATGTTGTTCCAAAAGTCCATACATGGGCCTAATTTTGGAAGATAATCTTGTTGGAAGGGGATCAAAAATAATTTAATGTTTAGCTCCTCAAGAGGCACATAAGGTGCGATATTAGTTGATTTTAGATAAATTAGTCATCTTTATTAATTCAGGTATTTTATTTGTTCGTTGTTGTTGTTTATTTTCGTGATCTAGGAGATTTTAGGAGTAACTTTTTCTATTTATTCTTCCGGATTGTGGCATAGGATCGACGTCACGGCCGGTTTCCTCCTTACTGAGGAAGAAAGGAACCACGTTATAAAGCTGGCTCTTAAATGCACTAAGAACATCACAATCGATTACAAAATTTCCTAAACATTTTGTCAAATAGAGAAAAAATTATTTTCCAATAAAACTACTGCAGGAGGACAATTTATAATTTTCATTCTTGAAAGCATTACACAATCTGTCCCAAATACTTTTCTAATAATTCTCTATTCATACGGAACTCGAGCCTTTTACATTGTTGCTTAAGTGCACTAAAAACAACTAAAATTCCTTGATAAAGGATATGGTAATCAATCGTATTAGAAGGTGATTATATAACTAAATAACATAACTTCCGTCTGACACACTGAGCCACTTAGCCAACCCATTACTGTCACTGAAAGAAATATCATTGATTTCCTGGTTATTTAACAACGAAATCAATTTTTTCAGACGATTTATATATATTTGTATAAATACATTTATGTCATATATATATATATATATATATATATATATATATTTATATATATATATATATATATATACATATATATATATATATATATATATATATATATATATGTGTGTGTATTTTATTAGTTGCCTATTGGCAGAAATCCTGCAAGGAAGCCATTTATTTTGTGCTTCCATTTCCCAAACAACACCCAAAATGTATTTCATGCAATTTCATACAATTTTTTAATGTACCTTTTTTTATATGTGCATGTATGATTTCACATTACGTAGAAAAAATAATAAAAAAAATAATACATAAAATAATTGTTTTATTTTTACTTCATATTTCAATCGTACTTTTTTTTTCTTCTTTTTTAATATCAAATGTTTTTTGGAGTATCAATTGTCTTAAAGGTAAGGTATGCTCTCTTACGAAAATCTGTGAAACTGGCAAAATGTTTATCAAGTAGCCCTTTTTCTGTAATGGGCCAACATGGGCGTCTATAGGAAATAATTTCGGAGGAGGCTGGGAAAGTTTCGGGAGGGTGCTGAGACCATTTCCGGTGTATGGAATACTAACTATTTAGATCTTAGAAGACTTTTAGCCAACTAAAACGTTATTACTTCCAAAATAGAATATTTTTTATGAACTAAATGACCTTATTTAATTTATTTTTAAGGGTTTTATAAAATTTTTACCGATCAAGTCAAAATTTCGGGGGGGGGGGGCTACAGCTCCCTCAGCCCCCCCCCCTTATATTCGCCCATGTGGGCCAATATTTTACATTCTTTTCAATTGTTTTTATTTCTTCTGGAAGTAAATCATATTGCTGAATGCAAATGTATGTATTTTTACTACGTTTTTGCACTTTATGGTAATATCATGAAGGAGGGATTATGTTCTACGGATTTGTGCAATAGAAGACCCTTTTGGTAAGAGCTAGCCCCTCAGAAGGCCTAGTACTTCAGTTTCCAGATATAACTTAATTTCGAAGTTTGAAAATGCTAAAGTTTGGAGTGTATAACCCTTATAACCCGTCTTACAGGGTCTTGATAATACTAACGTGACCCCTCAAACTGGGGTCCATCATTATTTGTTCCGCTTATATTATAACACATATATAATTAATATTATATATCCTGTTGGCAGAAAGATTTCAATGATCCCTTTCGCCGCCTTTTCATTACCTGAAATTCCCCAATGCTCTGGCACCCACACAAGTGTAACTCTGTTATGTCTAACCATATTTGAGCAAAGTACTCTGTCAACGAAAGATTTTTTCTAAAACACTAGCTGTGAAAACATAATGACCAGAGAGATGTTACGAAAGAGAGTTGCTGAGCTCATTTCCATATTCCAGCCCGACAAGAAATATTCCACAAACCTTAACAAGAATTTATCATAATCTGGAGGAAAGTATACAAAATTTGCCCCTTCAAAAGTTATATTATCAGTCATAAAGTGATAAAGATTTTATAATCTCCTTCTATATTTTATTTCTGTGGGCCAATAAAAGATAGTGTAAATATATATTCTAGACACCATATTAACCTTCGGGACTAGCAATCAAATTAAAATGCGGGATAGGATGGCCCTTATGTGTCCAGTTATTTTTTTTCGGACAATTTACCTTAAACACACTATCATTTTCAGACACTAGTTTTGCCCAAATATCAATGAATCGTTTTATTCATTTTAGAATGGGAGAAGGGACATTCAAAAACATTTTTCGACACTCTATAAGTATTAACAATCAAGATATAATTGAGGCGGTCAGAGTTAAAGTGAATTAAGTACATATAATATCGTTTAAATATAAGCAGTTGCGAATGCAAGTTGGTTGTGCTGACTAATATTAAATGATAGAAAATTGAGCCTTTCAACCTATCTCCGAAAACTGTAATAATTGACGTATAAGCAATTGAACTTTATAATGATTCATTTTCTTTTTTTTTTGTAAATGTGTGCTTCGCTCCAATAATTACATTTATCGGTTATTTACACACAACTAGCCTTCCTCAGTTAGTACAATAATTCTAAGTTATTATTTGTTGTCAATTACAAATCAAAGATTTTTTACTTAACCTTTTTCTTTTTTGATTCTTCGAATAATGGAGATTTATATTTATTCACAGTAGTTAAGTTCTAAAGTAATTTAGCGGTTCATTTTTCTTTTATTTGAACATTGTCAAGATTAAGTGAAGGGGTCGGGGCAAAATAGTACCAAGCAACATTTTTAACAAATCTTAACTGTAGCTGCTATATGTTGAATATTATGTGTGACTATCACTTGAAATGGTAAGGGGCAACAAGATAAGTAGCATACAGAGCACTAGTCATATCTTAGTAGCATGATCATAGACTGATAGTCCCACATAATATCCAACATATAACTCTTACAGTTAAGTTTTGTTAAAAATATTGCTTGGCACTATTTTGCCCAGCCTCTTCTGTAATCAGAATTTAGAATTTAGTAGCATTGATCCATTTTGACCCTGAAGTGATTTTTCACGATTTTAATCCGTAGATATAAGCTACTTTATATCATTCCTTCCACTCTTTACAAAACATTGCTTTTAATCCGGAAGTGGGTCCTCCAAGGCCTCGCATTTTGTGATATTCATACATAAAGCGGAAGAAGAAAATATCAGTCACCTTAAAGGAAATGTTTCCTGCTTTGAGGATCCTGTTTGGTCCAATCCCCAGCTAGGGACAAGATAAAGGTCTTGGGGGAAATACCAGAGAGAGTTGCTGGAACTGGTATCCAGATGTGGTACTCTGCTCGGCCGACAAGTCTATGGGGAACATTCACTCGCATTAGAATGCCGTGAGGACGGTGTGGCGAAATCATAGAGAAACAGGCTCTCCATAGGTCATAATGTACATATCAAATCAGTTTCTATAATTTAATCCATGATAGAAAAAAATATTGTGTAAAATTACAGGATCTATCAATCAGAGGATAGCTAACGTGAAGTACGACGCCAGCTCCTGGTAAGTTAAGCTTTTTCTGCAATAGGCTCGTTGAAAAAAATATCTCTTTTAAAAATGGTGGAAAATGTCGATAGCCTGGCGCTAATTATCATAGAACCATTAGAAAAAATATTTTTTTATGATTTTTACAACAGCAAAATAATTGAATGGATATTTTGTCAGGTTCATTTTCTCAATTACTAATAACAAGAGAATTCGTGTGTCGGTCAAAACAAAATGTCACGGTATCATAAACATTTGTTCACATTTTTTAATAAAATGCTTAAAACAACCAATATAAATATAAAATAACCTTAAAAATGTTGTCTCATATTTTTAATGAACAACTGTCACAATTAATCAATTTTTATTTACTAAATGCACTGATCTAACAAATTCGTTCAACCATCTATTAAAAGAATGGGTGAGTTCTTTAGAAAGCTATTTATCAATTCTCGTGGCGAAAAAACAAAGATTTCTGCTGCATTTGTGTTAACAGACACATACATATAAATTTTAATGGGTGTTGTTTTCGATATCTAGGAGGTAGGATTGATGAAAAATGAAAAAATATTAAATAATTTTTAATGAATGTGACCTCAATTGCTAATCTCTAATGATAAAGTTGTAGAAGAAGAAGAAAACTTTATTTAAATGAAATTATAAAGTGGGATGCCCATCGTTATTAGGTTCCTAACTACACAGCTGATCGCTCCTGCGGTATTCCTTAACATCATGATCATTTATGTTTTTTTTTATATATATATATATATATATATATATATATATATATATATTCACAGTTTAGTGTTGCTTTTTGGCATCTGGAAGTGCTAAAAAATATTTCTTTTAAAAAACGAAATAATTTAGGGAACTACGATCGTTGCAATTTAAAATATCAGATTTTATGTTAATTCCTTATTGGATGTCCTTTAACGAGCGTTGAAATATTGGCTCCTCTCCATTAGAAAATGAGATTTACTTCATAGCTAAATTATTAATTTATTCGCACCTCCGGTTTTTTAATACCTCGAGGGAAAATTGGTAGATGTCATGCACGTCATGACAAAAATATATAGTAAAAAAAAGGCAAAATACGTGGTTATGTTGTTCCAAAAGTCCATACATGGGCCTAATTTTGGAAGATAATCTTGTTGGAAGGGGATCAAAAATAATTTAATGTTTAGCTCCTCAAGAGGCACATAAGGTGCGATATTAGTTGATTTTAGATAAATTAGTCATCTTTATTAATCCAGGTATTTTATTTGTTCGTTGTTGTTGAATCTATTAAAAGATTGGGTGAGTTCTTTAGAAAGCTATTTATCAATGCTCGTGGCGAAAAAACAAAGATTTCTGCTGCATTTTTGTTAACAGACGGGTGTTGTTTTCGATATCTAGGAGGTGGGATGGATGAAAAATGAAAAAATATTAAATAATTTTTAATGAGTGCGACCTCAATTGCTAAATTCCTTCTAAAAGTGCTAAATATAAATTATCAAGAATCAAGCAGCTTTTTCTTAATTTAATATGATTATCTCTTAAAACATTCAACGTAATACAAAACTGATTGTATTACGTTGAATGTGACTATTCAAAGATTTAATGAAGGTCTTAGAAAAAGTTAAGCTTAGGAAGTTTTCAGCGGGCGGGGGGGAGGGGGGTTCTGATTAAATCTTAAATATGTTTTTAATGGTGGTAACAAAATTAAAATTACCCTGGTATTTCTTCGTTTGTAATCTCCCGTACCTTAAGAACTAGCGGAAATTGTGGAAAAGTGAGAGCGAATGGATTATGTCCGCTATAAATCGGCACATTTCCTTTCTATCAACGGTCATAAAAGAACCATTACAACGCCAACAATTTCGTTTTACTTCGAGATTTCGTTCCAGCTGGTGTTCATTCAAAACTCATAAATACATTATAAAATGTCAAGCAAAATTAGCTCAAAACAAATTTCGAATCAAGAGAGGTTTTTTACGAGGTCTCCAAGTATATCTCTGAGAGGACAATGAATGTCCATTGGGTTACTAATGGCTTCGTACGCACTCCATTCTGTGAAAATACATGTAATAGAAAGATTTTTGCCACAGACTATAAATTTAGGTCCAGAAACGAGTTTCTTTTCAATGCATACGAAGCATAAGAATCACACGAGTGTGAAAATGAATTTGTAATAATTGTACTATTTTTAAGTATTAGATACTGCATTATTGATATTCAATATACTATTAGAAATTAGGTGGTCTCTTTGAGAAGGCATAGAGTTAAAGCCGAGATCCGGTTGTGGGTTTGACCTCGGCCGTATTTAGCGAAAGCAGTACTCTCGTCATCCGTTTAATAAGGTCTGGAAACCCCGGTCATTATGCAATTCCACAGACCAAAAATGACTGTCCAACGCTAATAACGATACCGCATAACGTTATATAGGTATACGCAAAACTTAATCATTATAAAATATACGTATGTTATATTTACATATATGTATGTATATATCTAGAGGAAATCCAAAATATTGCAATATTGCTAAATAGTATCCATTTCATTGAAGGCATGCGCCTTTTTTCGCGCATCTTTAGGGTCACTTCTTGTGAGGAAGTCATCCCGAAACCGCTCGCTAAGGCACGAAATGTACTTGAAGTGATACGAAGAAAGTCACGAAACATGTCGGGCGTAAATAGTAAATAAAGTGGTTAAAACTCAGTAATTTGACGATTTTTAAAATCTTAAATGATAAAAAAAAAAAAAACAATGTCAATTTCGTCGTACAAAAATGAACTACTTTTGATTCTCCTGACTATTTTGTCGTTATTTCATTCACTAAAGCTCCACAGAATTTTCTGAATTCAGAGTTGTATCTATGGAATTTGTACAATGCCCAACACTGTTAATCAACTTGTTTTCTCATTAATTTGATGAGTATGTAATGTACCCCTACTTGACGATTTGACAGTCAAGTTGGGGTTTTCGATAGCTTAACTTATGTAAATGGGCGATTCTACAGAAAAGTAGCTCTTTTTGGTTTTTGTCAATTCACTCCCCTGCCAATTATATTACAACACTGAGGCACACGACGAAATTTATATTCAAGAGAAGACTTTGTTTGGTAATTTATACTAAAAAGTTTGGCCTAGAAGTATTACCTTCTGTTCTGTTAATTTAATAAATACAAATAATTGACACAATTGTGCTTTTTTTTCACTTTTTCTCAGCAGGGAAGCGAGGATTAAATTTTAATCACTACCCTGTCAGCAAATATTGTTTAATTATATTATATTTTCCCAAGAAGTGTTTTTGTCAATGCGTTTGCCATTTCCCCGGTTTAATATACCATGCTATATCTTCAGAATGGCAGTTAGAAACATATACTGCTAAGAAATATTGTTTTTTTCCTCTTATTCTCACTCCCCTGCAACCAAAAACAAAATGGCTGCTTTTTAGCCACTTAGGCTATGAAAACTAATTGACCAATGCTTTGGTAATATTAAGTTAGACATGCTTTATTATCTCTGAGGTAAACATCAAACAAAGAAAATGAAAAAAAAAGTCCGTCACGCAGGAGCTGCATAACGCAGAATTTGGGTAGTGTAGACTGCTTTCCAGAACAATTTGCTTAAAATATCCTACATAAATAAAATAAAAACATGAATAGTTCTCTTTTAAATTTGTAATGAGTAACAGATCAATTATTAATTTGCTTCCAGAGCAAGCAAATTAATAATTGATCAGTTATGTTTACACATGGTGCCTACTACACTACGTAATAAATACAAAAAACCTCATATTATCGTATTTTGATCTAACGCAGGAACAGGATACAGTCCCTCTAGTTGTAGAAAGCGCTCCTTGCGGCGGCTTTGTGAACCTACGTATGGCGGGCTTTTCTATTGAAATATATTACAAAGTAAACCCCCGCTTTCCGATTGACCGATTCAACTCTTTTTACAACCCTTCTTTCTCATGAGTTACCCACGACGTATACCGCGTTTCGTTACAATACAGCAGAAATTACGACCGGCATGAGTATATTAGGAATTTGGGTCCGGAGTAACCCCCCCCCCCTTCTAATGAACCGATTTAGTTTATTTTTACAACACATATTTACCTGTAGATTACCACTACGAATACCGAGTTTCGTCGAAATATACCAATAATCACGGCTGGTAGTGGCGAATTGGTATTGTGGGTCCGGAGTAAACCCCCCCCCCCCTCCTAATAAACCGATTTAGTTAATTTTTATATCTCACTTTTCTCTCTATATTACCACTAGGAATACCAAGTTTCGTTGAAATATAACAAATATTACGGCTGACATAATCAAATTAGTGTTTTGGGTTCGGGGTAAACCCCCCTTCCGGTGGACCGACTTTGGTGGTTAACGAATTCGTTCAATCGTTTGCTAATTGAATGCTATATACCAATTTTCGTGACGAAAAAACAAAAACTCTGGCCGCTATCGTGTTAACAGACACACATATATATATATATATATATATATATATATATATATATATATATATATATATATAAATTTTAACGGGGGTCATCTTCGGTGTCTACTTGGTAGGATCGATAAATATTTGAAGAAATTTTTCAAAAATTCCGTCATAAGTCCAACCTCAATAGCTACTTTCCTTCGGAGGAAAGTGCTAAAAGGAACATTTTTTCACCAAAAGTGCTACTTTTCTGTAGAATCACCCACCTATATATATATATATATATATATATATATATATATATATATATATATATATATATATATATAAAGAGAGAGAGATTGTAGGGAGATCAATTCGGAAGATGCTAATAAATAAATTGAAAACATTTATAAACAAGCCACTTTTTAGAAGTTATTAAAAAAATCTTTGATAAATATATTTCATCACTTCTAAAACGAATCACCCCTAATCGGAGTGGGTTGCGAAAAAGTAGTTGCGGTTCTCCTTTGAGTAACTCTAGATGAATCTGAGATCCACTAGTGATAGAGACCTTCCTCTTTCAAAACAAACCTATCCGTTCCATTCAAGACGGAGAAAATGAGCTTATTGTCTTCACGTACGTTGGAGTGAAAGGTGGAGAATACAGATCAACACAGAAAAATGTAAACAGGTGACATTCACTCTTAACCGGAGATCATGCCCTCCGGTCTACATTAAAGGCACTCCACTACCAGAATCAAACGAGGTTCGATATCTAGGATTATACCTTGACAGCCGACTGACATGGAACCCTCACACGAGACTGAAAAGACAAGAACTGAACAAAAGATACGGACTACTTAAACGACTCCTTGGACCTTCATCAAAATTATCGATACAGAACAAACTAACGATATACAAAACAATCATTCGACCAATATGGACATACGGACTTGAACTCTGGGGATCCGCAAAACCATCCAACATCAACAGAATACAGGCATTCCAGTCCAAAGTTCTCCGAAAAATTGTTAACGCCCCTTTTTATGTATCCAACAAAACCCTCCACAATGACCTTAACATCCCATTTGTCCTTGACCTTGCTAAAACCCGTTTCCAAATGTTCTACTCAAAACTGTCCCACCATCCCAATCCCGAAGGTCTATCCTTATCGTCCCAATCCCACCCAGACAATCCTCCCAGGCGGCTTAAGAGACAGTGGCCCCGAGACATTTTACTCACCTGACCTTGTCATAATAATTTTAATACTTATTTAGACTGTCCCGGAAGTGCCAACAATGGTTGACTTCTTCCAAATTTGTTTTTTTTTTTCTTTATTATTTTTTATTTTACCGTTTTGATCAATTTATAAATAGCATATATCTGTATCAACTAACTTGATTATTGTACTTACATGACTTGTACAGATTTCAAATAAACAAATTAAATAAAAAAAAAAAAAAAAAAAATTGTCTTCACGTGCAGGAGAGTGGAGTCCATTGACAACATGACTTCACGTCAACCAAAATACCTATTACACGTTAATAAGTTATTTTTATGTTTTTCGTCATTTAAAATATACTTTAATAAACTATATATGTTCCAGTAAGTACTCCATTGAAGATTGGAAAAGCTTAAAATTATTATCGATGATACATAATAGGCACACCATCCGATTTTTGATTAATATGCAAAAGAATTGGAGGATCCGCACATATAACCCATAATTTCCTTCTGGACTTACAAAAGTGGATATTATCGTGACAATACTCAAGAGAAAACAAGCTAGGGGACATCAACTGTTAAGAAAATCACTTGGATGTCTTTACCACCCACAAGATTACGGTGTTCACAACCCATTCCTCTATCTAACTAATTTTTTTCAGAAATGTCACATAGACCCCTTGACTTCTAAGGCCCTAATATATAATATACTAGCTGAATACCCGAGCTTCGTCACGGCATATAAGTAGTTATTTTATTAGGTTAAATTAATTGTGTGCAGTTTATTGTAGCACGGTTCCCGTCATGCTATATGTTATTCATCAATTGATAAGTAATCATAGTATAATGTTTCTGGACATTGGGGCGCACCAGACCAGTGTCAAGAAACAGATAACCTAGAGATAACCCGATATCAATAGGTCAGCAGTAACAGGAGTTTAACCAGTATAGGTTAAAATTCGTTGTCAATAATAAATTGACGTTAAAATTTAAAAGTTTATGTTTCCAAGATGTAATTTGGAAACACCCATCATATTTGTGAGCAATACCAAGAAGCGTTCTGACTGGGGATGCTGAAGGGTTAGGAGGCTGTGCAAGAGCTCATGATATATTTATCTCGGATAGACCATCAGAACGCTTCTTGGTATTGCTCGCAAATATGATGGGTGTTTCCAAATTACACCTTGTAAACACCCATCATATTTGCGAGCAATACCAAGAAGCGTTCTGACTGGGGTGCTGATGGGTTAGGAGGATGTGCAAGAGTTCATGATATTATTATCTCGGATAGACCATCACCAGGTACAGGGTAAACTCTATGAGGGAAACAGTTAATTTCTAGTAATTCAAGGTCTGCCGTCATAGTTGAAATGAAACTCAAATAGAAATAATATCGTCGTTACAAATGCAAAGTATCGAATGTGAAAATCACCACTTTTCAGAGTGGAAACGCATTTATTCATAACTTTTTTTTGGACTGTCAAATATTCGGCAGATTTGACCATTTGATAGTGGAATACTTTACCTTTAATAGAGTGATCTAAGATTCAAGAATTTGCCGCTCATAATTCCAGCAGAAATTAGTAAAGATTGAAAATGAAAGATGCATTTTTCCACATTCGTTAGTTTGCATTTGTATCGACGATATTATGAAATAAATACAGTAGGCTAACAACTGACCTGTTGTCCTAGCAACGCTTGCTCCCTTGGCTTGCCTGCTCTCTAACCAAATAAAAATTCAAACCACTCTAAAAATACTTAAAAATTCAAATATCAAAAAATCCTTCCTTAGCGAGAGTTTACGTTGTAAGGGGAGTGTCCATGCAAAATTTCATATTTTTCTGTCAAGTTGTTTGGGCTGGGCGATGAGTCAGCGAGTGAGTGAGTGAGTGGTATTTGACAAATATATGGTAGATTTAGTTCCAATAAGGATAATTGGAGTCTTAATTAAATATATAATTTAAATTTGCTTTCCAAGGCTCAATCTCCTCTGAACTGTCAATACATCAATTTTATGCAACAATCAGTTAAGCATTTGATTTGTTAACAGGTGACTGTTATCCGCCAGAGGCCTTGAGTTTAAAATAGACTGGCTGACTGCCCAGTGAATTTGTAATCATTTTTTACATTATTAATTCATAAAAAGGCATCTATACAATATACAATCAGAATCTGAGATATATATCAGAAATATTCAGAGGTTATTGACCAATTATTTAAGGAATTCACAATGCAAATGTCAGTTTGAACTAAAGTGTCAGGACAAACGGTTTTGACAATGCCAATTGTTCTGTTGTCAAT
Organism: Gonocerus acuteangulatus; assembly: GCA_946811695.1. Lineage (NCBI taxonomy): Eukaryota > Metazoa > Arthropoda > Insecta > Hemiptera > Coreidae > Gonocerus > Gonocerus acuteangulatus. The sequence goes on along the minus strand of OX328127.1, from coordinate 57,085,849 downwards.
AAAATTATATTTTACTGACCCCTACGCTTTAAGAATAGTTCAAAATTACTGTTGCTTAAGTATTAACTTTATATTTAACTATTAGAATAAATTACCATGGTCTTGAATTACATACGCTACTTTAAATGTTAAATAAAACTCTGTTTTTGTTATTTTTATCATCACCTAATCTATAGTGATTCATTTGTTTTGTTTTATACCAGGAATTCGAAGTTAAAACTTGTAGCTAAAATAAAGACATACAAAACCTTGATAATTCCATTAGATCATCAACTTCTCATTTCATTAAAAATAAAAAAAATAGAAAAAGCATCGTAATATAAATGTGAGCGAAAGTTCCAAATCAATTTATTTTTATTTAACAATATCAAAGCGGATTAATGGTCTTCTCTTAGTCCTAGTAATAGTAACCACTACATTACCACATAAGCTAGATTGCGTGGGGTAACTGTACTATTTCTTCATGTGACTATATCAGCTTTCTTCTAAATGTCAGTGCATACAATGTTTCAAGTAATTTTCATATTTTGTAATACTGAGCTATTTTTTTTTTTTTTTTTTTTAATAAATCGCTTACATATAAACGATTTATTAAAACGTTTTGAACAATCTAAAAAGTACCTTGACTAGCCAAGCAACTACCAACAATTGTAACTTTAAAATAGGTTGAACACTTAAAGGGTTATAAAAATAATTTTTTTAGTGTTCTCTTCTAATGAAGCCCACTCCTTAAGAGGCATAGTTCATTCAACAACACCACATTGTTAGTTAGTCTGAAATTCTAAACACGGGTTTAATTGTGTGGATAATTTTTATTAAAGAAATATAATATTCTTTCCAAGAAATGAAGTAGCTTTTCTAAGACATTCCTGACCATGTTCATTCGTATCTTAGCTTTGTGACATTTTATTGATATCTTAAACATTCTAGTTTCCTATATAAACATATCTGTGGGGAAAACTTTTTAAGTTTTAAATTATGAAAAGTAACTTGCCAGGCTGGCATTTGAATCCACTTCGTCTGCTCTGCTTGGAGGTGCCTTAACTATGTAGGCTACCTAAATTTAAAAAACATTGACCTAATTTTAATCTGTAATTTTTTTTTTTTTTTTTTTTTTTAACGGTGCATCAACAAATCTTGGCTATTAGCGCCGACATCCAGGGTGCAGCCAGGAATTTTCTCAGCGAGCCGTGAGATGAGAAAATTTCTGGCGCCGGTGAGGATCGAACCCACCATCTCCCGCTTATGAATCTAGCGCGCTAGCCACTAGACCACGGGAAACCTCTTGAATGCCTTAGTTTTATATTTTTTTCTAAATATTGTAAATATTTAATGCATGTCTTTTGTATATTGCAAAATTTAATATACAAAAACTTCAAACCGATTAAAACGAAATTTGTTGGGTTGTTTTACTACATAAAAAAAACCATCATATTGATACCATATTCTCTTGCTGGAATATGAAATTCCTAAATGCATTTTAATGAATCGAATAAAATTATATATAAAAGTGTCAATTTTTTACCCTATTTCATACTGTTTATTGTTTTGCAAAGCAGCGATTAAATATTATTATTTAAAAATAATAACACGACATTATAGGAAATTGAATTGCAAATCTATTGAATCTGTGGGAAAATCTCTAGCCTGAATACTTTTAGAGTTATACGCGAAAAGAAAATCGATTTACGAATACATCACTTATTGTTATTTGAGTTGTTTTAAAGATATTCCAACAAAAAATTGGTTGCCCTCTCTCAACATCTAACTAAAAACAGATGCGCCCGTTAGTCCGGGTATAATTTATTGGCAGTTAGTCGAGACCAGTTTCCTTGAAAATAAATTGTAGAATTAGTTGAAATTTTGTGTTAAACTTTTGAAAATCCTCTCAAATGGATAGTATATTGTGGTTTGATGAATTATTTCGATAACCTTTCTCACACGTTACTTTTACTTTCACAATACTTACTCGTGATCAAGAATGGAGCTCAAAATCAGAGATAAGAAGTTCAGGAAGAAGTAATCTACTACCGCGATTATAAAATGAATGATCTATATAAGCCTTCAGAATACGGTCAATGAATTCTTATTAGATGAAATGGTATCATCAATTGTTTCCTCGTCGGATTCTTATGGCGTGAAGCAATTATTATAGCAATTAGGAATCCTGGAGGCCTGGAAGGACTATAGAAGCTACTGGAGACAAAGAAGGCCTCCAAGACCACATCCTGAAGATAGGATGACAGGATTATTAGCATGCTGAAACGGAGTCACGAAGGACCTTAAAGGGAGAGAGGCATTGCTCACATCTACATGGCTAGCATACTTATCAACCAACTATCTTAACTCCATGGCACAATAGTGTAAGGAGTTCTTGGTTTTAAACCTACAAATGTACATTGACATTTCAGGTCCTCGCACAGTGAAACGTCCAATGGACAAAAACCTGAATTTTTATTTTCTTATATTTAATATTAAATCCTTATGTGACGTTGAAAAACTATTCAAGGAATTATAACCGTATAAAACCAATAATTATTATTTTTATTTTGACCAACAAACGCATTAGCAGTATTTTATCAAGGCAAAGTATTCAAAACCTCTTTCATACAAACAATCAGTTTGAACCTCTGCCGTTGAAGATAGAACAGTGTTTTTATTAAGTGATCCGAAGGGAATTACGTCAAAACTATTCATTATTTATCTGATATAATTGATTATGGGTAATTACTCCCTTATTATTTATTCTGTATTGATTTTTGGCATTTTTTTAAGTACACAATTTTGATAGACCATAGCACAAAAACGCCACCAGACAACATTCCAAGTTTTTTAGAGCTTAAACTTTACCTCAAGTAAAATGTACTGAGGACAATTTAATTTGCCAAAATTTGCCGATTCCAAAGATTCTTATTATTTTATTTTCAGATCCATCAAATAATGCAATTTATTTTTTCTTCAAAATTTAAAAAAATATGGATAAATCCATGAAAATGGAATCAATCTTTGGGCAAATACTGAGTCAATTTGATCTGCAGGATGCTCCTACAGAAATATTGAGTAGTACTAAAAACGCTGCTAGTTTAGTCTTATATTATATGTCAAAAATGTGGGATCGTGTTCACCGCACAGAAAAAAACTCTACTATAAATACTGGTTGGAACAAGATATCCGGCTTCCTTAGTGGCAAACCTCCATTATTATTAACTAAGAAAACAACCAATTAAAAAGTGAGTTAAACAGACACATGAATCCTTCATAGGGCCAAAACCAATACTTTCGAAGATCTATGCTCTTATTTCTTCTACTGAGACCATCCTATCGTAAATTATATGGAACCTTTTTTTAGAAACCGGTTGACATCATATGGGGGTTTCCTCCCTATGACGGAAGGGAGGAAGTACGCACGCTAAAACGTTCGCTCTTCAAACGAAAGTGTAATAGAAGATCAAGAAGGACCATTTGGACGGTTCACAGCACAACTAGACCAAGCCCATTTTTGACATTTTATGTTGTAATGGGATTGAAGAGTTTAACTAAAATGGCTCTTTTCAGTGCTACGGGAGACTAAGTTTTAACTTCATTATTTTGCCACTTGTAGCAGTTCTTGCAAAACATCCGGAAGTCATTCTTATTTGTTTTGAGAGTACAAGTAAGCCAAGTCTTATTTGTAACTATTTTTTGAACAAGGCTATACATAAATAATGCCAGTGTTTAAGTTCAATATTTTTAAGACTTTTACTGGTCAATAGGGTTTATGCTACTAGAATGCAATTAAAACGCATAATAGTCATTTTCTGTAAACTGCATAACATGGACTTGGTCTAGTTGTTCTCTGAGCCCTCCATTTAATGATGATATCCTCTCCTTGAAAATTAGCTAGTAGTACATGGTGATCTTTTCCTCTTGGGCATTACTTTATACTTGATCTCTTAACAAAATGTTAGCGAGAGTAACGCAGCAGGTTCAAGTCGTACTGAGATCGGTTGGTTAGCCTGTTCTGAAAGAATTGGCGATTGGTTTCAAGTACTACGATTCCGTCATCAGAACCCCACTAAAAGCCTCTTAATGTGAGAACATACTCTGAGCACCAAATTGAAAGCTTGGCTGTTTCCTCAGAGCATCAGCAACACCCCGATCCCCTATTCATCAGCAACATGGCACCATTGTTGCACTGTCAGAGGCTCGTTAGTCCATCGCAACAATAGCACTTTGCAACACAACCCTCACTCATTCATTACCGAATACTCCGGCTCACTCTCACTCGCCTTGAATAGTTTAACCCACAGGTTTATAACTCTTTTAAGCTCCTTGTGAACATTAGCTTTAGGGTTTCTTTTAACGATTTATCTTCAAGTTAAACCAATAAAGACCCATATTTCTTAACAATTTAGGTCCCAAAGAGTGGATGATTAGGAACCATACCTATGATGATTTGACACGATCGCGCTCCTTGAAGTATTAAGATAGAAAGAAGGACTTTTAATCAACTGAAAGCCAAAATTTAGTTTTTACGCCTATGCCAAATTTGACATAACAAAGGAAATCAAAAAGGCGTCAACTGAAATGGAGACTATCGCAGTTTAACAGACGATTTTATTGGGAAAAGGCAAATAAAAAAATATATATTATGGATAAAAAGACAGAATTTAATGGGAGTCCCCTTCGTGGCGGGTTTAGGTGTTAGCACTTTCCGAAGATTTCAATTTGCACTCATGAAAGGATTTTTTTTTTTTTTTTTAGTCTTCGTCGATCCTACCTAGGTGGAAGGTGAATGAATAAAATGACAAATTAACATAATCGTCAATGTATTAAAATTGGCTCTACATGTTTCGCATCATCAGATGGGTCTTCAGGAGCCTGAAAACTCGATACAGCCAAATGGAACGAAGGTGAACCTTCCGCTAGAATGGCTTCATCATAAGTAAAAATCATGTACATAGCAAAAGTCAGCTGTGTTTCAAGTCTGCTGAAACACTTGCTGAAAAATGGTAGCTCTACCGTGGATGTTTATAATATAAACATCCATATTATAAACATCTTAACATTATAAACATCTTATATTATAAGATAGCAACCAGTATTTACCCCGTCGCTAATTGTTCAGCAGCAGGTGTGCCGTAGAAGTACAAAAAAATATAGCATGAACCATAATGATCTATTTTCTACTAACAAAAATTAATAGACATGCTTTGTGCCGTTATCACAAAAAATCATATTTTGTTTGTTCTTTGATAGCCCAAAGATTACTAAAAACTTACCCAACTATAAACAGCAACGGATGTGAGTTATTTTAATTAGTTTGTTTGGTTGGTATGGCGTTACATTGTTATATTCCAATAACTTTGAATAAACATTATGTAATTATTCCGTCCTTAGAGATGCCCAATGAACACGAGCTATGCAACATTGTGAAATTGCCTATTTGGAACCTATTTCCATACATTTGTAATTGACCCAAAGATTCAGGAAAAGCTATCTGTAAAGCATATCGAAGCTCTAATCAAGAATCCTTAATTATTACAATGTTTTTCCTGCTTAGATTCCACAAATATCTTGATTGTATCTTTCGAGGCCAAGATTCTATTTCATGGTTTCCTCCTTGGATTGTAGATACAATTCTTGGAGGTTCAGATCCTCCTTGAATTTTTAACTTATTGATGTACCACAATTATTATGTGGAACTCGCATTTATTTTTTTCTTTGCTGGAGAAACTAACAAATTCAATTTCTTCAAATTACGTGTCTTTTAATTTATTGAATCACTGTTGTACATGAATTTTATAAACAGCATTTAAATAAGAAAGTAAAATAGAAACTCGATTATATTTCTCTGAAGGTATCTCGCAATAAACCCTTCAATAATAGAAGTCCGTCGCGCCGGAGCTGCATAATTAAGCTCTTTCCTTTGCAGGGTGTGTCGTGTACGGCGTATTCGTTTTTGTATACGTATATTTTAAAATAATTATGTAGCCAGTATATAAAAATCATGTATGACAGAAACCCGCGTAAAATTCGTTGTATTGACATAAAGTGTGTATACTTAACCCAATCAGAGCAAAGGCAACATACGAAATAATAGTTACTGCTCTCTCTTGTATAATAGAGTCCATGGTGAGGTCAATCCAGGGGTGTTTTTTGTTCACGCGGTGAAAGGAATTGAGTAACAGCCGTAATCGAAACTTCCTAGGATCTCATAAGTAGAAAGGAGTCAGAGCATTCAAATGTCTCTTCGTAATAAAATATTTATAATAATATTTTATGTAGTAATAAGTATATTTAAGTCTTAAATGTTTGGTAGACCCCCTTGCGCGAAGAATCCCGTTCAAAATCTCATGGGTCTTTTTGTAACAATTCAAAGCATAAATACGTCCTACTTTAAAGAAGATACAAATTTGTAAGAATTCAATATCAACATAAATACGTCCTACTTTGAAGAAGATACAAATTTGTACTTGAGGCATTCAGAGATTCAAATCTACTTTCACCAACCATATCTAACAATAAAGCTCATGCGAAATAGATTAACATAGAGAAGAAAGGTACCGAATTTTTGTGGATGAAGTCACTTGTTGACGTATATACAACTGTAGTTTGCCAACAAATTCCGCTTAGAGTAGCCAGTATTCTGTGGATTGTGGCAACTAAAATCTGTCGTTTTTTTTTTTTTTGAGATATCTTTGGTGTGGGTTTTTACAAAATATCATAACATATATAAAAATATTAACTGTTTCTAATGCAATATCTCCAAGTGGCCCTAGGTATAAGAATGCCATGGAAGCGTTATAACATGACGCAGTTCCTGCGAGTCAGACTTTAGTTTTGGATTTTCAATCAAATTTGACACCACTCTTTAAAAAACAACAATCAAATTAAAATAAAGCCTCACCATGAGGAGCCTACTAATCAAGACACACACAAAAAAAAAGATGTAAAGGAAATATTTGGCACACCTACTTACGAAATTAGTTTTAGGGGATAAATTTGTTAGTGGAAAGCTACAATAGGTTTTTCTGTAGGCAAGTAATCTTGTAATTCTCTCGACCTAAGTGCACGTCAAGGTAAGCCATTACTTCGGTACTTGTCGGAATTTCAAGGAGATTCCAGTTGATCAATCGCACCTTTCAGGTTGTCTTTTGACTTTAGGAAACACACACTCCTAAACAAGTATACGCTCTTGCAATGTCCCTTATCAATTTAAAGCCAAGGAAGCTACAGCTGTATCATTGCTGGAACCATCAGGAATAGAAAACGCTGTGGGATTACATTTGTATTATAGGGTTAAATCCCTGTAGCTGTACCAATACATACATTTTTTTAACGGTATTTCGACAACTAGGCCATTAGTGCCGACATCCAGGGTGCAGCGAGGATGAGAAAATTCCTTCCACCGGTGGGGATCGAACCCACCATCGCCCGCTAATCTAAGGCGCTAGCCACTGGACCACGGGAGACCCCACCATGTCATACTTTAGCTACTTTGCTCCAGCTGCATTCAAAGCATATCCAAACTGAAGTATAGAAGCTTTAAGAAACAACTCGTTTTTTATCCAGGAGCTCAGGGCTTGTCTCCATTATGTTTTCGATGGTTTCAGACGAATATATGTCGTTTGATGTGTTTTTGTACCAAAATACATACTCGCACATACACACATCCACACACTAATAAGAATATTTCGTGTCTACAGTACGTAATATTATTACGTCTTGCAGAGGGCGTTTACTTTTCTACATGTCCTGTATTTAAAATGTTATTTTAATCATTATAATTACATTCATTTTTAGTAAATAAACGATTTTCAGAATCCTAGATGCATCGAATTTTACTTTGTATATACTGTTATCAATTTTATGTTTTATTTATTTATTATTTATTTATTTTTTCAGAGAATGCAGTTGTCCGTAGCGCTTTTCTTGGCGATCTCCGTCGCTGTTCTAGTTTCGTCTCATCCTATTGGCGAAGATCAGGTAATTTCACAATATGCACAAAATTTAAAGAAATAATATTTAGGACTATCATATGTATTTAATGTGGCAGAAAGTCAATTTTCATTAACTACACATTATTTTTTAACAATCCTTTATTTCGCTCTACATGATTCATGTCCCTTTGACTCCTCTTCAGGAGCACTTAAACTTCAAATCACAGCCTCAACCTTAGAGAACCTTCCGCTGGTAGGGAAGCGTTTGAGGAAGGCTCTCTGAAGTTTTATTATTATTATTATTGTTTTTAGTTTAATGATGAAATTTTGTAATGTGCTTATATTGGCAAAATAAAAAGAGCGAGCGTCAACACCACCTGCCCCCTGTCTCTTCGGGTAAGCGAGATGACTAGGGACAGCCGTACCCCATTCCTCAACCAACAGCAGTGCGAAGTACTGGAGCTGGAAAAGGGACGAGAGACTTACAGACACTCTAGGGGCTTGTTAGAAAATAACCTCCGTTATCACTCCCTTGTATTGCTTAAAGCCGATCCCGGGGCCACATCCTGGTCAACCGTCTTGGTGGGAATACGAATGGTTGGGAGTAGGCAGTGACTGGACAGCAGGTTTGCGGTTTAGGGATAATTTGTTATCTGAGGTTGAGGCTGTGATTTATATTCTAAGTGCTCCTGAAGTGGTATCAAAGGGACGTGAAACATATAGAGCGAAAAAAAGGATTATTAAAGAATAATATGTAGTTAATGAAAATTGACATTCTGTCACATTAAATACATAGTGAAATATAGAATCAAAAGCTTATAATAACTATCAGTTGAAAAAAGTCAACCTCCTAGTTTTTATCGGTTGAAAAGAAGTCAAAACCTATCAGATTTTGTTGAGTATAAAATGATCAGGCCAGTCAATTTTTGCAGGCTTCGGTGGACATAGAGTCACCCAAGGTTAACAATGCGTGATTTATTGGTAGCCTTCAAGGGAAGAACGTAAAATATAGCACATAAATTCCTTGTTACTATTTCCTGCGGAGGTGACCATCAATTCCAGAAGGAACATAATAACAATCACCACTATTTGTTTCTAAAAGCTTGAGTGTGTTAGTTTATATAAAAAGAACATTTAAAATATGCAAACAATTTGAAAACTCATTTACAATAATACCAAACAGGTGAAGAATAACCCTTCAAAAATTTTTCAAACTTTACATTTTATAATGATAATAAAATAACAAATGCATTAAGTAATATGAAAGATAGAATAAATAGTATAAATAAACAAAATGTGATTTATCAAATTAATTGCAAGCAATGCATGGACAAATGTTACATAGGGGAAACTTCCCAAAATTTAAAAAATAGGTTAAAACAACACATTTCTAATTGCAATAATAGTAAAAATATCAATACCACAGCATTGGCAAATCATGCTATCACCAAACAGCATAAGTTTGATTATAATAATGTTAAGATTTTAAAAACTGTTAATGATAATAAAGCTAGGAAATTAACTGAATCAATTTACATAACTAAAAATATCAATAGAACCATTAATTTCAAAACAGATGTTAAAGGTATAGGACAACATTATGTTGACATATTAAATAAAATTAATTTTTGATGACAGTGTAACAGATTACTTACACAGTTTAAATATCTGGGTTACATACCTCAGTGTATTGTATATTAAATATGGTAATAAAACTAATTTTAAGTAGAGATTACACAATTTGTCTGTGATATGTCATACATAATTTATTATATATTTTGACTAATTGAATTTTAATGTTTTAATTTAATTTTTAGTTATACCAAATATAATAGGCCTAGGCAGCTTGATAAAGTCTAATATGGCTGTGATAATGAGTGTTTAATTGATGTAGGTGTAATTTGACTTGGTTCCTTACAGGAATCATGTTTATTTATTGCATGACTGTTTTAGTGTAACTATAGTAATGAACAGGACATGGTGAGTTTAAAATTATGACAATAAAATTTAGTAAATGGTTTTGGAGGAGGTAATATCTGAAATTAATATACTATTGTAGATTGCCTGAGGATGGACCTGTGTGTCCGAAACGTTGTGATGGAGGAATAAATGTAAAGTTTGAAAAATTTTTGAAGGGTTATTCTTCACCTGTTGGTATTATTAATTAATACCCTTCATTTAGTAATCGTAACTCATTTACAATTTTCAATAACTTGTTCGCTGATACCTCCATTGCGAAATTATTATTCAAACAATATTTTAGCAATTTAAATGATATTTGGTGGGTTGTTTTATATAATGAATATATTCGTCCTAGAATATAAGCTGGAAAAAAAAAAAATATATGTATATATATAAAGACAGTCTAGTTTTTATCCTTTTTCATCTTTACTACTCGTCAACAAAGCAGCAAATCCATTTTTACTACTACCATTTCTTAATAATACACCAGTAAAGACATTTTTATTACAAATCTTTTGGGATCTTGGAAACATCTCTTGTGCGAATACTTAATGAACGAAAGAATTACGAAAAAAAACGTACGTTTGTCGATGTTTTTTTTATATTAAAAAAATAAGTTCCGGGAATTTTTCGATTAAAGGATACCGCAATTATTGTTATTTGGGTTGTTCAGAACCTATTCCCTCAAAAAACAACATGCCCCGTTTATAGCTACGTTTTTACAGATGCGCTCTGGACTAACAGCGTTAGTTACCTAAGAAGGCACCAAATATAATGAATCGAGACATCTAAAAACTTTTTGATTCTATAACGTAGTGACAAGCAAAGGATGAAGGAGTAGCAGCCCACTAATATACTCGGATACAAGCGGAAATAGTGCTAGCATTATTCTGAATATGATCAACTAAAATGATTAACCTCTATGTCAGAAAGGGATGTGACACACATCGTGAAGGAAGTAACCACAAGTTGTAGAGCTGGTGCTCCCGGTGAGCGTTATTTAAGATCTCTATGCTTCCTTCCGGTAGAGAAAGTTATTTTGGCAAACCTGATAGTGGAGAAAGCTGCAGAAGTAAGTGTGTCTTCCTTAACATCCCGCGCTCCATTAGGCACTTCCTACGTACGATGCACTTCATGCTGCAGGCATTTAGCTTTTAGCGCGTTTCCTCCCTCCTTCCGTAGGGAGGAAATCCGCTTATGACGACGAACCGATGACGCAATCCGTAAGTGCCGACTACAAAACCCCATGATTCATAACGGAAAGGCAGTTCAAACTTATATGTATGTATCTGCGTATATTATTACGTATTACTTGTTGTTCCTAAGTCAAGGAGGTGGAGCTAGTCATTCCGCTAAGATTAAGGTACTCGAGTTTCCTGTGCATTTTGGCGCGTGCTTTTTGGTTAAATTGTTAAAAAATATCAAACAATGTATTAGCTGTTTCAGTAGCATGCTTCCGAAATGACACTGGGTTGACTTACGCTGCAGCCTGTTCAGATAGACGAAAAAGTTCTATTCCGCATGCGTGAAATATCGAACGTAATATTCCCGATGGTTCCACCATTTCAAAGAACAACATGATACGTGAAACATTATAAAAACTGATTATGTCTCGTTTAAGAGTAAGAAAGGCTTAGAGAGGTCAGACAAAAGAAAATGTTTATCAATACTTAGTCAAAGCTAAGGCTAAAACTTAGTGAAAGGTTATATCAGAGAGAATTTTGACCGCCAATTTTTTTGCACGGAGAATATAAGCCACGCCCTTTTCTCTGTATTTAAACCATCTATTTGAACAGGCTATAGCTTACATAATTTTTAGCCATAGCTTTGGCCAAGTATTGATGTATATTAAACACTACCTCTCTTGCCTGACCTCTCAAAGCCTTCCCTCGTCCTAAACGAGACATAGCCAGTTTTTATAATGTTGTTCATTGTAATGGAAATGTAATGGCGGAACCGTCGGGAATATATCCCTTAAAATTTCAACCATACGGGATTAGAACTATTCCATCTAACTGTACGGGCTACAGATTTTAGACTTCGAATATTTACACAGTGAGTCATTGAAACGAAAAACTCAAACACAAATATTCACAGGACATCTTTTACTTAAAAGTTATCCTACGCCCTCGAAATCGTACTAATTACAGGCTAAGTATGACTAACAAAGGGGCAGACGAATATTATTGTTAATTAATTTTCTTTTTTAATTATAGATGTGTAAAGCAATCGAAACTTGCATCTTTACGTAAGGAACTTGCTTTTTTTTCGACCAAAGTGATTAAAAAGCTTCTTGCATACTCCAACATTATATAATTCTTATTGAGACTGCTGGCATTCGATTCTATGAAGACACTTAAAATAAAATAACCTTTCACTTTTAAAATTACTCTTTCATAAAAGAAGCAATGAGGATAGTAAAAACGATAGCGTAATCCTTGAGGAACACCTCCTCGAGTGAAGATTATTTATATCTTCCGATTTTGAAGTCAAAAAAGGGTTAAAGGCTCTTAAACTCGCTTTATAACTGTATTTAGGCCTACTATTTTTGAAGGTTATACGATTACTGCAGGATAATAAAGGATGATTATTTAGCAAACTATGTGCTCCAGTAAATCGTTAATACCTTAGGCGGAAAAAAGCTTCAGGTCCGTAAAATGAACCTGGAAACATTATAACTTCAAGAAATATCAACGACAAAAATAGAAAATTGTTAATTTTTAACATTTAAGTAGATAAGTATCAACAGGTAGTCGGTCTGTAGTAATTTTGTTTAGCACTTGGAATATTTTCACAGTGACTGTCTTAGGAACCGACGACACGCACATATTTAAAAATAATATAAGAGTAAGGGGGCGAGATTACTGGAGGACCTTAGTTCAAAAACCCGGGTGCGCAAGGAAGATTTTTATCTTCCAGTGTCTTCGTTCGAGGGTTGGATTCGGGGTCCCAGCCTTAATTTATTAAGGGACTAATTAAAAGGGGAAATCAGGCGGCCGGAGCATAGTACCCACCACACTATCTCCCTAGTGTTCCGTACGGTCAAGAATAAGATTCCTCAACAGCATCTGCCCTTCTGGGACCTTGTGGCCTGTTACGGGACTGATTTTATATTTGATTTCAAAGTATTGACTTACTATAAGGGGACTTTTAGGAAAGGACGATTTTATCCTGTCAGTCCTCAGCCTTTTAGTGTGGTTTCGACACGGAGTTACAGCACCTTTCGTAAGGCTGTTGTGATACGTGGTTTCCCTCGTTTCAGAATCTTCCGGGAATGTAAACTAATAAAATGTAATGCCTGTCTTTAAATACACAATCTAGTGCGTAATTGTATATATGTGTGTTACAAAGAAATTGAATAAAGTACTATAAAAATACGTTTCTCATTTTATGGGAAGTAAAAGTGCTCATATTTTTAGTATTAAAAACACCTTTTTAACCACCTGAAATGCACATCGAAAGATTTATGACCATACTGTGTGTAACAAAATATATATTGCTGCAGTAAACTTTGTAAGAACTAGGAATAAATTATTTTCAGTTCTTTGAATTTTCAGGATATGTTATTATTGTCTCAAAACGTATTATTTATTAACGAAATTGTGTGAGCAATTTATTATCGATGAATGAACATAGGTTTTTGGTAGTGTGATATTGGATATTTCAGCTTTTGAATCACAGATGCACTTTTTACGTTTTTAAAGAAAGTATTCAGATATTAACTAGCAACGAATTTTCTTAGGAATCGCGATTGAACATTCAATTAAATGAGAAATAGAAATATTTATCTGCTATTGTTTTTATTTTATTATATTTCAGTTTTGAACCTCTTGATTACAAAACCGTTTTTTCGACCTGTGGTAGGAGATCCAATTAAAAATAAGTTAAGTTCCAGAGTCCAGTATTTTAAGTGATAGAAAAAATACAAAAGGAAAGGTAGTGGAGTATTAAATGAGAAAAATTAGGTATATTAGTAAACAAAATCCTTAATAGAAAAAAAATTGAAAGATTATTTATAAAAAATCTGAGTACACCACAATACACAACATACATTACAACATATATATATATATATATATTGTCATAATTCTTGCTAGACTAAGGATAGGTCATACTCGACTAACTCACGAACACCTAAGGAAAAGCCGACATAAACCTATGCAGTATATGTAGCACAGAACATATGATTAAACATTTACTGATAGCTGCCAGAGACGATACAATTTTAGCATCCTGAATGATTTTAGGCAGTTTTAGGCAATTATAGCCAGGATATGAACACTATACTGAGAGCACAGGTCTATATAATCTTATTTGTTGACTATAAGCACTGTTGACTTAAAAAATATTATTCTTTCCTTGATACTAAGTACAATTTGTCGTTGAACTCTTCACATAAAGTATTCCACAGTTATAGTTTATTTTATAGCGAACTATTTTAGCTCTGCTGATTTCGTAGAATAAGTGGTTCTGAGGATATTGTTCTTTGTGTTAATTGCCTAAGAAGCAGAACACACCAAACAATAATAATAATAAAATTAAGCAGTCATTCATCCGTAGTTCTCTTTAGGGTACTTAAAGAGGGCTGCCGTTTTTTTGCGAAGACCACATCCAGTTACTTTGAAGTAACTGCCGTGATTTTAAACAGTGAATTTGGTACTTACGGATTAGCTCACAAGTTCATCATTTACAGTTTATCTATTTTCTTCTTTACAGGTTATCTAAGGTTAGAAACCATATCTATTATATAAAAATTGTAATCAAAAGTTAATATAGTAATGAAAAGTATTTAAAATCACTGCAATCAATACTAAAAGTAACTTTTTTACTACTATATTTATATAATATGGTTTCTAACTAACCGTTAGATAACCTTCATTTGTAGGTAATACTTTTATGCTTGTAAAGCATAAATGAAAATAAGCAGAATATATTTCAGCAAGCAATATTTATTAATAAAAAGGTTAATATTATAAAAATCAATGGTAATTGTGAAGTTTAGGGGCATCCTCAAAGATTATTTTGTCCGGTGGTTCTATAACATATTTATATTTTACATTTATTTAGCATTATGGGCATAAGAGCTTTGCGTTTCCGCTCGCTTCGCTCGCTCAAGAAGATATCAAAAACTATAGTCAATCCAACTCGCTAAAATTAATAGCATTCTATTAATTTTTGCGAGCAAGAAACGAATCGCTTTTTCTTTGTCAGGAAAATCGCGAACTCATTTTAGAAGACCCATTTTTCTCACTAACATAAATTAAGGCTTTTTCACAAAGAAACGCTAATTCACTGTTGAAGGTTACTTTACTCCCAGCAAGAACCAATAGAATTGCTCATAGGAATCCGCCAATCGTTATTGTTTTCGAATATTTCTGTGAATTACGAATTCTACACTATTAAAAGGCTGTAGAAATATCAATTTCTTCAGTAACCTCTAGAAGTTTGATATGACATTTCGTCTGTTACAAGTTAAACTATCAGGTAGGAGGCCTTTATCGAAATACCCAATCCCGTAGGAAGAACTGGTTACGGAGTGAAAGGTGATAGTGAAGTCGCAGTAACAGGTATGATGGAAGAGTAGCGATCAGGCAGTGATGGCGACTGGGTGGGTCAAGGGAACCTCCTACTTTCTATTAGTTGGTTCACTTTCACTGTCTCTCCAGATCGGCTATCTTCGGGCGCGTTCGGCTGGGTTCGGCGACCGTCCTTAGTCAAGGTCGTGTCTACTACGTCACTGCTCCAGATTCATCCTCATTATCATTCCTTCTTCTTTGGGCATTGAGGTAATATTTTTTGTCAGATTGAGACAGAATCTCTAAGTAACCTAAAAACCAACCTGATTCTCTTATAATTTCATGGAATATTCTAACAAAAGAATCAGATCAACTAAATTAATTTATAAATTTCATTATAGACTGGAACAACCTGCAAATCGATAAATATTGATTAAAAAAAATGAGAATAAAATAAAGTAAAATTTTATATTTCTCGAAATTCTTTTTACGTTTAAAAGATGGAAATGCGTCATCTTTGCGTGTTTCTGTTCTTATCCCTGCTTTATTTGGAAACCTTAGAATAGAAACAGATAATGTTTTGTTTTGATATTTCATGAAAAATATCAACATTTGTAAAAATGTAAAATTAAATCTCAGAAGGAAGATTTTAGGAGCCACAACAAGAAACTGACAGTATCCTAAGTGGAAATGATGCCCTTCAACCTTCTCAACTTCGCTCTAGGAAAACACTATTACCAACACGTTTCTCATACGTTTTTAGTTTATAGGATAAGGTTAACAGGTTTCGAAGTGTTAATAAGTTTCCAAGTGCCTTTTTTTGGAATTTCAGATGAGGAATACATGCAAATGAAAACGTCTTTTTACAGAGAACTACATGACGCATCGAAACCTCGTTTTAACGGTTCTTCCTTGATTTGTTAGTACATTTTAAAAATATAATGCAAAATATGTGTAAAGAGGAAACCCTTCCCTTTAAAGGCCTATTTCAGCCTTTAGAAGTGTTATTTTCTCATTTCCAAGGGCACCATTTTATAGATCTCGACGAGAACAACAACTTTGCCCATTTGAAAAATTTTATATATCCCAAACCGTTTAGTAGTTATTTCTCTTGTGGCCTGCCGACTATTTTGTCCAGACCCCTTCAATTATAAAAATGAAAGCATTTCAATTGTTGATAAACGCCCTTTAATATATTGAGGTGTCGCTAATATAATTTTTCATTTTCGCATGGGTGGGGGTGTTGTAATATTCTGTAATATATCATGATTTTCAAGAAGTTCATACTTATTACGACAGTTTTTAGATCGAAAAGGTGTGGGAGAGGTGCAAGTAAGTACTCTGCAAGGCTTTCTCGCTATGTAATTTTTGGAGTTGCAAAATGTCCAAAAATTGGGCAAACTGAAAATTTCAAATCTATTGACCAACATCGGTTAAAGTAGTTGTTATAAAAACTATCGATACTGGAGTCCAGTTATTTCCGTAGGTATCGATTGCTAAAACTACTTTGATACCCTCAACCAAGAGTCCATATAGGTTTCCAAGGTTCATAGATAAATTCAGAAAATTGGAGCAGTTGCTTCACTCCAGTATTTCATTGCTCGTAATTATAGAAGCGATATTGAGATTAAGACAGTCACTGACCGCAAGCAAAACCACGAGACATTGAGAAATAAAAACCACGGAAAGCTCTTGCATTTCCATCGTTCGAACGTGACTTGAGTGTAATTAGAAAATGATATCGAATTCTTCATTTGAGGGCGTACATTGTACTGAAATTAAAAATATTTGTACGATCGATACCAGTATTGTAACAAAGATTTCATCATGAAGTTCTGATAAAAATTATGTGTTTTTTATGTGACGACTCTTCATGTTTTAAGTTATGGGAAAAAGTTGATTCAGCACACCTACAAACATAAAATTCAGCTAAAAGATTCCATACAAGATCAAATAACGTTTTTGGCAGACATATGAAATTAAATATATTGTATACACTTGTTTATTGTTGTTTATTTATTTTAAAATGACATCATAACTAAGATTGTAGCATAAATATGCTTTAATAATGACTAAACTGAAAAAAAGGTTACAAAAGTCCGTCACACAGGAGCTGCATAACTAAGCACTTTCCTCAGAATTTGGGTAGTGTAGACTGCTTTCCGGAACAATTTGCTTAAAATATCCTACATAAATAAAATAAAAACATGAATAGTTCTCTTTTAATTTTGTAATGCGTAACTGATCAGTTTATTAATTTGCTTCCAGAGTTATGTTTACACATGGTACCTATTACACTACGTAATAAATACAAAAAACCTCATATTATCGTATTTTGATCCAACGCAGGAACAGGATACAGTCCCTCTAGTGGTAGAAAGCGCTCCTTGCGGCGGCCTTGCAAACCTACGTCTGGCGGGCTATTCTTTTGAAATATATTACAAAGTAAACCCCCCTTTCCGATTGACCGATTGAGCTCATTTTCACAACACTTCTTTCTCATGAGTTACCTACGACGTATACCGCGTTTCGTTACAATACAGCAGAAATTACGACCGGTATGACTATATTAGTAATTTGGGTCCGGAGTAAACCCCCCCCCCCTACTAATGAACCGATTTAGTTAAATTTTACAACACATATTTACCTGTAGATCACCACTACGAATTCCGAGTTTCGTCGAAATATACCAAAAATCACGGCTGGTAGTGGCGAATTGGTATTGTGGGTCCGGAGTAAACCCCCCCCCCTCCTTATGAACCGATTTAGTTCATTTTTATATCTCACTTTTCTCTCTATATTACCACTACGAATACCAAGTTTCGTTGAAATGTAACAAATATTACGGCTGACATGGTCAAATTAGTGTTTTGGGTTCGGGCTAAACCCCCCTTCCTGTGATTTTGGTGGTTAACGAACTCATTCAATCGTTTGCTAATTGAATGCTATATAGTTTCGTGACGAAAAAACAAAAACTCTGGCCGCTATCGTGTTAACAGACACACACACACACACACACACACATATATATATATATATATATATATATATATATATATATATATATATATATATATATATATATAAATTTTAACGGGGGTCATTTTCGGTGTCTACTAGGTAGGATCGATAAAGATTTGAAGAAATTTGTCAAAAATTCCGTCATGAGTGCAACCTCAATAGCTACTTTCCTTCGGAGGAATGTGCTAAAAAAAGCGTCAAAAAATTTTTGACAAAACATTATCGTATAATAGGGTCCCATTAGTGAAGTGTGGTGAAATTGGTCCAAACTTATTCTGCTCATTTGTGCTTATATACTTGTCTGGGAGCGAACAGCTGTATATACCTATATATTATATACTTGTCTGGGAGCGAACAGCTGTATATACCTATATATTAGCACACATATGCTTTAGCGGTGACTAAACTGGAAAATAAAACCGTCACAAAAAAAGTGTTCGCTGGCGTTCGCACATGCCCGGTGGCCATGTACGAAAATGGCGATTATATGTTATACAGTACATTACATAGGTTTGTCAAATGTTCCTGAATTTGATCAGAAGGCTTAATTTTTCATGATGCCTTATTTTTTTATTTTTTTAAAAAAAGGAAAGACACTCTTGTGGTAGTCGATATCAGAATCACGGAGGGTCCACGCGTTAACACTCAAGCCACTTGGTGCAGCTGGGAATTTTCTTAACGAGACCTGAAATGAGAAAAATCCCTACGGACTCTAACCCACATGCCCGCATGAGAATCGAAATCGTTAGCCACTAGACCACGGGGAGACCCATGTTTATTATTAAGAACACCAAAGAACAAAAGTCTTTTGGTAAAAATGCAGTTTCCAGCCCTCCAAACCGATTTCTTTCAAATTTTGCACAATAACGTATTTTGATGCACTAAAAAAAAAAAAAACGTCGGATTTAACTAGGAAATAAGTTATTAAGCACTTAAGTTCACTGTTATGCAGGTATATAACCTGCATAACAGTGAACTTAAGTGCTTAATAACTTCTTTCCTAATTAAATCCGACGTTTTTTCCATCGTATTCGTGTTTAGAGCATCAAAATACGTTATTGTGCAAAATTTGAAAGAAATCGGTTTGGAGGGCTGGAAACTGCATTTTTACCAGTCTTTTTAATAAAAGAAATATAGGTAGTAGGTATTTTCTTAGCAACAACTAGATGCATGAATTTTGATTGAGTAAAGTTCATGGCTGTTTTTATCAGTCTTGACAAGATAAAAAGAAGAAGCATTAAATCACTAACCGTGAAATCAGTTCATTGATGGGAAATTGGCCCATTCATGAAGACTAGGGGTAAATGAAAACACAATGAAGACGTATTTCCATTCATAAAATCCCCTCTGTCCCATACCTAATATAATAGCCACTTAACATGCTCATGTCTTGACGTTTATTATCGCTTTATGGCGTCGTACAATATTCTTCATAAAGATTCTCTTATTCATTCTGACAGGAGGTTATAGACGAATATATGAATGCATTGTAAATCACCGTATGAGTTTTGTATATTGAAGTTCTTATTATTAATATGCTTTATTTCAAAACATAACAGTATATGAAATAAACATAACAGTTTATTTCATATACTGTTGCTCTTTTATATTTGTAATGAACAGCTGTCTTAATTTTTATTGTATTATTTAATTATGTTCTGTTGTAAACCCGAACTACTGGTGGACTTTTATTTCTTAGAAGACATAATCCTCGTTAGTTAGACAAAGTATCTACCAAGTCATTTGCATGGACTTAAAACTTACGGCTGTTAGGGCAAATTAATAAATTGATTCTGGAGTAAACCCGATTCCTAGAAGATTGTTAACCCACCTTAAGAAGTAAACCAAAATTTTCCTAGAAGATTGCCCCCCCCCCTCCTACATAGGGAGGAAACCCGCTTATAAAGTCGGGTTTATGATTCAATTCGGAGTTGCCCATAAGAAATGTTCAAGTTTCAGACCCCATAGGTCCCAAAAATACGTATGGTTCAAATTGGACCATATATATATATATATATATATATATATATATATATATATATATATATATATATAATGTATGTGTGTGTAAGGTTAAGACTAAGGTGTTAATTTTGTTCTTTTCGACGGGTTTTTGTCTCTGTTTATCTAACTTTTTAAGTGGTTGTTGTTTTGATACTTGCATTTAACGGTAAAATGAGTATTTTAGTAAATCAAGAAAATAAAATGAAAAACATTGTTATAGTGTTTCGATGAGCGAACGTTGAGAAAGATGATGGAGTAATTTCCGCTTAGGATACAATCAGTTTCCTGTTGTGGCGCTTAAAATCTTATATTATTTCTCTTTGAGATTTTTTTTTTTTTTTTTCACGAAAGATCAAAACCTACCAATAACTGTTTCTATTCCTTTACTAATGGCACTCGGGATATGAACGGAACCGCGCTAAGATGACGCAGTTCCTGCGAGTCGGACTTTTAAACGTTTATTGCAGAGAATCCAACTCACTCAGCGAGAATTGAATTCACATTTTCTTGACTCGTAAAATCATTAAAGAAGCAGCTATAGACTCAGAAGGAAGATTCTAAAATTCTTGAATATTTACAACGAAGACCCAAATGCTATAAGGAAATGTTCATTTCATTCGGATTTGGTTGAGCTAATCAACACGAAGTTGAGTAATCTGAAAAATTAAAAAATATTGTCTAATTACGTTACATAACCCTAATAAGTTCCGTTTTAAAAACGACTGGTTTTGTTACGTAAAACTGCCAAATTACGACAAGAGTCATGCTATAATTATTCTACAATTTTGGTTTACTTACTTTTTATTAGCATTTTCTCCCAGAAGAGGATGTCTCTCATTATGTACAGAATACGTTTACCGGGTCTTAAGTATTATAATTCAATTACAGTCGAATTTTTATTTTAAACAAATATTATAAATGCGAGTTTATTTAGTTCAGTTTGAATTTTTTTCGTTGTTTATATTCTCTGAGATTCTAAGGTTATTTCTTTTTACTAAGCTCATAATGAACTGATTAGTTACTTTATACCATTAAATAGAAGCCATTCACATGAAAGGTTTTATTTGTTTATTGGAGGGGTCTGGGTTTTAAGATGGATGTTTTTAATAAATTGAAAATGTTGGAATGAGATGACTTCTTTATCAACTTTGCTATTAACCGAATTATTTTCTAGATGGATAAATATTCCTGTTAAAATAATGTTAATTTTTATTTTACAAAAATACAAATTTGCACATATGATAACAAATAATGGTTTTCACTACACATGAATGAAATGCTACAGCCGACAGGTGGAAACATTGAACTCCACTTAAACAAAACGAAGAAATCGTTTTATATATATACCTATATATATACACGCATATATATATATATATATATATATATATATATATATATGTATGTATAAACCTATATATATATATATATATATATATTTATATATAGTGAATTCATTGTTGTTTATTTACTGAAATATATTTGTTGATACAAAGCAAAAAATAAACATTAGTAGCTTTAATTTATTCCTTCAAACTTTTTCCTATTAAGTATTTTAATAACAATTACTTTAAAACTTTTATTCTTTAAGTTTAAAAATAACAGTTAAAAAAAATACATTTTAAAAAAGGTTTAAACCCAAAAAGTTATTTTGTAACTTTTACTTTTTCAAAATGAAAATAGAAGTAAAAGTTTAATAAATACTTGTTTAAAACAAAAGTTAACAATTATTATCGACCCCTACGAAAAAAACTTTCCCCTGAAATATTACTTACACCATTTGCATTCTAAACACTTACATCACCCTTTATATCAGCTATGTCCTTTGACATGTTGTGGGCCAAACTTAAGTGTGCAAATACGTTTGCGGGCCGCGTAGATGGCTCAAAATAAACTAACATCGGATTTTGAAGTAGTTTTCATAATTATTAGCGATAGATATCAGAAATGAAATAATACGACAATGTTATTGTAATACAATTTATTAAAATAACAAAATAAAATGAAAAAAAATAGGTACAACATTATAATTAAATCGTGAAATTATTACAAACTACGAAAGTTATATAGCGAGACAAAATCAATGAGACACTCGGCTTGCTCGCTCACTTGATTCCGCAGGAGGTAAGCGACGAACCCCATCTCATTCGATCTTCCTCATTTGGAGTGTCCGCGAGTAAGCAGTTTTTTTTTTTTATTAGTGAGAGCCGTCTAACATTGGGTAACCCATTATAGACCGATGTGGTGAATAGTTTGTATTACTGATCAGCACATTAGGATGAAAGAGGGAGGCCCGTTGCGAGATCTGCCCCGCCCAGACCTTGGTACAACTAGACCAAGGCATCTTATGACGCGAATTATATCTACGAATTACACTTGTCATTAAGTTTAAACAATTTATCACCGATTTATAATCTAAACTTTTCATATTTGCCGTTAAAAAAAGTCCGAATCTCAGGAACTGCGTCATCTAAGCGCATTCCAGTAACTTCTTATCCCTGGTGTCGTTTGGAAAGCTTGAAATAAGTGTACTTAATATCTTGTGTATGAAATCTTGAAGATAAGTGAGATTTAGGCGCCATTATGTACTGAAAACTTACATCAACGAAAATTAATCACTCGGCCTCTTCGACTTCTGCTCGGAATGCTCTATTAACCCTTACGAGCCGGCAACCCGTACAGCCTTAGGAGCGGAGCCCGTTACACCCTCCTGGTTCCACAGGACGACATTAAAATAGCTGAGTCTTCACCGCTCGTCTCTTCGCATGTCTCCTAATACTCTTTCGTTATTTCTTTCTTTATAAAGGTGCCCTTTACCATTTTCTCATTATGGTCTAAGGGCCAGACAAGGGTAGGCTTAAAGACTTTTATCATAAATATGATTCAGCGATGACTAAACTGAAAAAAAAAACGTTACAAAAAAGTGTCACAGTTAAGTGTACGAAAAAGAAGACTGTATTTTATACAGTACATTACATAGGTTTGTCGGGTGGACCTAAAGCATATTTATGTTCCTGAATTTGAAGGCTCTAAACGATTTTTCCCCCGAAAAATTGTTTTTACTTTTTTTTTTTTTAATTTTTGAAATTATTTTTTCTAAAAATAATACCGAGTCAGATATTTCGGCGTTGGTATAATATCTACGGTACATGATCTCTATATACACATCAATTGGTAAAACAGAAAAAGGTTCTTCCGACGAGTTCAGAACTACACAAAAGGACTGGGTAGCAGAGGGAAACCTCTATTTAATAGGCTCAAATTGGATTTTTATGAAATATAGCAGATACTTAAGTAAACAAGAGCTTAAAAAACTTATCGTGAGATATCGCAAAAAGCTGTCACACATAGCCCCGAATCTAAGAATCTGGCCTTGTCAAGAAAGTGGCTATCAGGTCATGGGGCATGGCTGACCGTTGTTATGAATGGGTTAAAAACTAAAATACGTTCTCATTTTATGTTTCTTGTTTATTAGTAATTTCACTGCTAAAATCTATTATAAAACAACAAGCAATAAAACACTGAGGAATACAAATGTATAATAAACGTTCAAAGCAAAAAACCAACACTTTCGGGGGTTTAAGCATTTATTTCTCTGTCTGATACCGAAAATTTCTTTAGAACCGTTTTTGTAGAAAATATAGTAAGATTTCGAATGGTTGCTGTCCACTTACCACGATTTCCCAACCGTCTTCAAGATATTTAAGACAATATACGAAAAACTTCAAAAATGCTTGTGTTTTTTAATAAAATATTTCTTTTTCCTAAAACTTCATTAATTCCTAACGTAACCAAATTGTAAATTTTAGTTTGTATGACTCAAACGTCTAGAAAAAGTTTCAAATGAATCCATCGTACCCGAACTGATAACTAGTTAGGAAAACTAGGATTTTATACAAATATCGCAATAAAATATTGCTCCATTCGTTTTCCTACGTTAAAGAATCTATAAAAAGTTGACCTAATAGCGTATGAAAGCTAAACCGTAAGCGTTAAGATTTTTTTGAGTGAATATTCCCCATAAACCAATGTTCCGATAGGCAGATTCTGCTAGTTACCGAACTTGACCTTTGAAATCACGCAAAGTATTTATGTACCAAATTTCATTATAATCGGTCCATTTTTGACCGATTGTTACTAGAAATGGGTGGTAACCTATGAATAAACATTCCCCAAAATATGTGTTGTGTATAATTCAATTTTACTAAATGGAAACCTTTTTTTTTCCTAATTGGAATGTTAGTATTTCAGAGCAGTGGCGTGCCCTAGCTACCAAAAGCAACGAAACAGGCTTACTGGTTAGTAGGTTACATAAGCCGGGTTTCTCTCCTATTATAACACATAGTGAGTTAATATATCTCGATGGATTTCTCAACACTTCCTGACCTCTTATTAGAATCGAATGATTTTCTTCGATTAACTAGGCGTTTCTTCGTGGGTTCGCTATAAAATTATTACTGATTGCCGCGAAAAAAAAATTAAAAATAAATTAATTTTCTTATGAATCAACGAATAAAAAACAGTAGATCAATTTTCTAGAGGTACAGACAGCATAAACCCGTATTTGAACACACTCATAGGTATATGATTATTTATTTGTGTGCACTGTACACACATTTAACATTTTTGGTTCTAATTACCGGATTTTTGCCTTTGGGGCATTTATGAAGGAAGGGAAGAGTCAGTTTGTAAGTATATTTTTCAAACATGTTTATTTTCGTAGACGGGAAATAGTTTGAGAACGTGGCAGTTTTTACTCATCCATGACAAATTTGAAGTCTTTTTTTTTTTTTATTTGGGCATGAAACTGTATACTGGATATGCACAAGCCAGAATGGGCTTTGTTAAAATTTTAGCGCGTTTCCTCCCTCCCTATAGGGATGAAACCACACTAATGACGTTTACTTGCAATCCGGGAAAACGGGCCAAAAATAGTAACGTTTCATAGTCCATAGGATCTTAAAAAAAAGGTCTTTTTTTGCCTCATCCGAGATTGATAAAATTTGGTACTATGTGAGCAGACTAAATCGGAAAGATTAGTTATTCAAGAAGAAGACGGAAACACTGTTTTATTGGTGAAATTCGCGCGGAAAATCTCTCAGCGCGTACGGTTCTCAGATACAAAAACTTCCTGGTACATTTTGTGTAGGTATTTAGAAGCGGGCAATGATTTCAAGGCGATAATATCAATCTTTTTCGAAAACGGTTAAAAAAAAAAAAAAAATAGCAATTGGGCTTTGGGTTTTCAAAAACGTGGGAAAGACTTATTTTAATTATATTTTACATGCATATAAATATTTGTTTTCTAGTCATTTATTTGAATTTTTATGCCAGGAATTTTTAGTTCTTTCGCATCTTTTAATGCATGTGAACCACTTGAGTTATTAAAGTCTAGAATGGAGAGATGGGCGATGAACCCGACACCGGCAAAAGCCCAAGAGGTGAACATATGCCAGAAGGCCGTGTGTGTGTATACAAATTCTGTTTGCGTTTGTAATAGAAGAATTGCCGCAAATATAATTATCTCGAAAACAGTTGAGAAAACATCACTGATACCCTTTATTTCTAGCGTTTATTTTTATATTTCATTCTTCTGCATTAGAGGATTACTCAACAAATTCACATAAATTCAAACTAAAAATATTATTATATAAACATTTTTGATATAAAATAACCAAGTGCTCAATGTATCTTCTTGCAGGACTCCTCGAAGACGGTGTCTGAAACGACCCTGGTGAGAGACAAGAGAACTATCGGAATTCTTCGAGACCTTTTCCCCAACTTCTCGCAGGTCAGCCAACATAATCATCTAAATGCTTTCCACAGGCAACATTAATTGCACTATTCAACAAATACAACAACACTAATTCATTTTTTTTAATTGTTGAGAATAAAAACTAATCAACATACTTAAAATGATGTATATAATTATTATCAAAATTATAAAACAATTATCTAATATCCTTCTTTTTTTTATTTATTTCTTACTAGTTTTACTAAACCAATATAACATATTACAATAATTATATAGCAACAGGTTTAACGTTAATGATTTATTTGCAGTAAGGTTACATTTGTTTTTACAGATTTTATTTAAACTATTTTTTTTTTAAGATGGCAGAGTTTGTAAGATGTAACAATCAACGAAAATAAGTTATCTGCAAAAACTTTAGAGATCCTGGGATTACTAATTTCTAAATTAGAACATTCGTCGCCAGACTTGCGCGGTAGCTCCCTCATGCATAAGTGTGTGTATGGCGTTCTTCGTCGTCACATTAACACAAATGGATTTTTTATAAGTTACTTGTACAATTCTAAAATTGTATGGGGAAGAGGATCGTCTCCCTTGGACAGATATATTTAAATAATAAATCCTATTACATTTGGAACTTCGACAAGTCAAATTTAAATATATTACAACACATCTACAAATAAAGTTACAATTACAGAAAATTATATATAATACTAGCTGAATACCCGTGCTTTTTTGCGTTAAATAATGTATCACCAAAATTTACGTGACTACATAATTTTGTGCAGTTTATTATAGTACGGTTCCTGTCATACTATAAGTTATTCATCAATTGATAAGTAATCAAAGTATAATGTTTCTTGGCATTGGGGCGCTCCCGACCAGTGTCAAGAAACAGATAACCCGTTATCTATAGGTTAGCAGTATCTGCAGTTTAACCAGTACATGTTCAAATTCGCTGCCAATAATAAATGTACGTTAAAATTTAAATATTTATGTTTCCAAGATGTCATTTGGAAACACCCATTAGATTTTCGATTTTGTTTATCATCAAACCTTCCTTTTTTTCTTTTTCTTCAACAGCGATTTTCTTTTTCTTTCTATTTGAATGGGTTTACCATTGTATTTATTTGTATTAGACCGAAATGACTTTCAAACTCTGCCATTGCTCTAGTAAGTAAGAGAACTACAAGAAATATTGGAAAGGTAAGAGAAAAAGGTGTGTAGATGATCGATAGAAAGATCCAAATGCTGACCCGATTCATCTTCCGAATCGTCGGCCGACTGGTGCTCCAAGGAGGCGGTGGTGGTGGTGGCGGTGGCGGAGGTGGCGACGACGAACGACGAGTCCAGATCACCCTGCCCACCTATCCTCCTGACGAGCTGGAGGATGAAGACGAAGACGACTCGACGGGAGCTTCGACCACATCGGAAGCCGAACCAACAACCAACGCGGTAATCCCAAAAAGCATCCACTCAAACACTATTTCTTCGCCTGCCTTTCACTGTATTCTAATCCGCCATATCTATCTCATGTCCTTGATAAACCATCTTTCATCCCAAATCTACACCCAATCCATTGAAGCAGGCTATATGCGGTCAGGCAAGCCTGAAAGCCGGTCGCCTGAACGTGTATATATTCCGGCCGGTCTGTCAGTTAAGACTGTTCAGGCGGCCGGAATATATACACGTTTAGGTGACGGGCTTTCAGACGGACTGTTCAGGTCTAACTGACAGGCCTGCCTGAATCGTGTGTAGCCTGCTTAAACACAAAGCAACATAAAAACCTTGCTAAAGCCTGCTTTGCTTTTATAAATATCTTATTGTGATTTCTTGTACTTCGTTTATTAAATGCTTTATTTCCTTCATACCCTAGGAAGTTCCAAGACGGTTCCTCTGTAATACAGAAGGCCTATAAGAGAATGATTCAGACAAATTTTAATACTGACTTCAGATGAACACTAAACTGATTTGAAGACTTCTTGTTTTGTGTTTTTACTTTGAATATCGACATTATATACTGTAACTTGATTCATACCATTTATTATTAGTGAATAATAATGATAAATATTAATGACTGCACAGTTCTATGAACCTACGTCAAGTACTGTTGATACTAACCTGAAGTGTTAAGTCTGAACATCCTATGTAGGTTCTTGGTGCACTGATTTTGGTTTCCTAAGATTAACACTAAATTCGTGTATTAAAACTAAATTATCTGTGTTTCTTCTTGCCATTTTTTTCTCTCCATTAAGAATGGGAAGAAGAGAGAAAAAAACAAATATGAAAAATGGTACATAACCAGACATTGTTGGTTTTATCAGATTGAGAATATTGAAATGGTTGGCACAAGGGGAAGGAATAAATAAAGAGGGACTTCAAAGAAAGCTCATGTACAGTAAGCCTGTGGGCAAAAAAGATGAGTTGCAAGCCTCCTCTCAGATGGCTGGATGACGTAGAGGGAGACTTGTGTGCTAAGGGTGTCCGTTGTTGGAGAAGACTCGTAGCGGACAGAGATGAGTGGAAGACTGGTTGCTTAGGCCTTGGTCCAAGTAATGTAATGTCCCTTCTTGCAAAACTCCTAGAATGAACCTTCCTAAATAGGGTAAAACATTTGTATTATGAAAAGACTTCATCAACTATTTTGTACAAATACAAATGGAAAGACACTATACCTAGGTATAACTTATTACTGGGAGTCAATATGATACAATATTTGGAATGCTGTACTCATTTTTAAATACATTTGTACAATATAACACAAAACTAACGGGAAAAGCTCATAATGATTGAGTCCAGAATATGAGACTATTTATCGCTTAACCTGAAACAACTATTCCTGACAAACAAGCAGTGATTCTCATTCGTCAGAACGACTCTTCCAACATTTTCAGCAGGAGTTAAGTGGGAAACAGGGAAAATGCGTTAAGTGCCATTATCTCATGCATAGTGTAAAGAAGTTGCTAACTCAGAACCTTGATCGTTCCCGACATTGTGGGTTTCCTGGCATATCGTAAAATAGCGTGTTTTCTCTGTTAATTATCTGTAAAGAACTGCCCTGAAAAATTGAGATCTTCCACCAAGTTATTCCCTGTTGATATTAGGTTATCAATTGACAAATGTACTTTGAGAACAGCAATAGGCCAATATCTGTACTTTCCACTCCCCGTGTACAAGGGAGATTTTGTTTTGTTTTTATTCTTTTTATGGACAAACATATATTTTCTCTACAGTGTTGCCCTCTTATCGATACTTTTCTAAAACACTTATCAAATAAACGTTTACAATAAATTGTATCCAAACACTATTGGAAAAGAAATGCCGTTCCAAAATCACTTTCTTTTAAAATCTAAATAATCTTCTATTTTTATTATTTTTTTTTTTTTTTCATTTTAATCGCACGCTTTAATTTCCGATATCACAGGACTGTTCTACCCCAAGTGGTCCAATCCCACTCCGACCAATAGGAGCAGTACGGGAAATTTAATTGTATTACTTTCGGAACTTACCCAGTATATTACAAGTTCTTTAATCCATTTTGTAAGTATTTTTACGTGAGTTTATTAACATTCAGGTTCGAGAGAAGGATTAGCATTGAACGAATTTGCCGATACTGTGATGTTGAATCAAGAAAATAATTTCTGCTTAACACACTTTTCTTTAAATTAAGCAAAAGTATTTAAGTCACGACCCAACTACCATGATCACGGAACTTTCTAGAAGAAAGTATTTTATAGTGACCCGAAAATATAAATAATAATTATTCTTTGGCACTCCTTTTAGTAACAGCGAATTTTGGAAACTGACATATAAATTCAATTAATTAATTTATAAAACTATTAAACACAACATTTTAGAAAACTTCGTTGTTTTTTGGTCCTTTATTGAACAACCAATTGAAAAAAAAAATATCTATTATTAACTGAAACTTAACAATTATCTCCAAGAGTGCCTCGCGTTGAATGCATTTTCTACTCCGCTAAGCAGCCAGGCTTTTGATTTGCTCAGAGCCCCACATCTGCTAGAACCAACCATGCTCCCATTTGCATATTCTTTGTAGTCCATTGCCTTTTGTTTCTATATTACATTTACCTTGTTCTCAGAAATGTAATACTTTGTTAATTTTTTTTTTTCTTCTCCAAAACAATATTTGCAAGACACCGCAAGTTGACAATGAGGTTCCAATAAGACATCCTCCTTCTGAGGAGAGTGTTTTAGCCGAAGTGCATCAAATA
The DNA here is from genome assembly GCA_946811695.1 of Gonocerus acuteangulatus. Lineage (NCBI taxonomy): Eukaryota > Metazoa > Arthropoda > Insecta > Hemiptera > Coreidae > Gonocerus > Gonocerus acuteangulatus. The sequence continues at coordinate 57,055,437 of OX328127.1, read as the reverse complement.
GTGGACAACATTGAATTCAAACGTCATTATCAACCTGAGGAAGATTTGGTCCCAAAAGAATCTTCTACAATTCGAGAAGACACAAATGCGGTTAATTCACTTTTTTGTGGTTAATACTCGTAAAAGTGATTACGAAAATAGGGGAAAACAGTGTTCAAAGAAAGATTGAAGATTGTTTCACGGTTACTGAACAGAGAGGAGCACATATGTATGTAATTACTCCATAACAGTTCAATTAGCCGTTTCTTGCCAATTGGCTTTATATGTACATACAAACAACCTATATTTGAATAAACCTCACGTGGAAGATTTTAACTCCAACAATTTTTTTTTCGTTTACATGTAGGTAATCGATGTTTGGAAAGTCGAACAATTTTCACGGTCCCTTGAAGATCTACCGAGAATTGAGTGTATTACAAAATATTATTTTATCAAGAGACTTTTTGTAAATGTTCTTAAATATCGCGAAAACGGTCCATAATTGTCGTAAATAGAAGTGACCACTCCAAAGCCTAATACTATTTCTACAAAATAGGGTCTAGCGTAAATTTCGATTGGACCACCTTAATCGGAGAAAACGATACTTGAAGTCTTAAGGAAGTAAACATATCTTTAAATGCCTTGGCATGCGATTAATTAACATATGTGCACTTTCACCTTTAGATTTCCCAACTCTCTTTAAGTGACACTTGAAGAATTATGGTGGATGTAACATTAATTGCAATAGAATAATGGATGACGTATATACACATGTTGATTTAATCGGAAACATCAATGCATATTAGAAAGCTGTTTCGTAGACATCTATACGAAACCTCGCGTACAACCCACATAAATTAAGTATCGAAATTGCAAGAAAGTAATTTGTCATTGGATTAGATATTTGTGGTTACCGAAAACAATTTTAATGATTGTTATATGGTCTTATTATAATATTTCCTATTTGTGATATAAGTAACTTCACCTTACTTCCGAAAGGCATAACTATCATTAATTGGTTTTTAATTAATTTAATAGATTTTACTCCCCTCCACAAAAAAAAAAAAAAAATCAAGAATATATTGTAGCTACATACTTTCGAAGGAATTCACGTAGCCTCCTTCAGTGAATTTATCAAAAGTTATTGCAACGAAATTAACTCTTTTTTAAATTTACACCTGTCATGCTTGATGGCTTTCGAATGATCTCTCCCCCCCCCCCTTTCTAATTGCCACGATTTTGCAACCATTTTTGAGATATTTAAGAAAGTATACGAAAAGTCCAAAACTTGTGTGTTGATAATTTTTTTAATTGATAATTTTTTTTAATTGAATGAAAATTAGGAAAAAATAGTATTACTAAAAAAAATTGTTTTGAGATCAGTCGCAAACAATTGTAACAACATTGTCTTTTATTAAAACACTATCTTATCATCAGTAGGTATCTATTTAAAGGTTTTGATTCTGTGTCAACCCCTCTGCTTAATATATTTTTTTCTCAATTCATAACAAAAATTTTAAGGTAAATAATCTAAGGAGATAGTTCCTTACTGTTAATCTGAGGGGTTAGTAAATGTAATCTTGTTATATCTTTGGATGAAAACGTTGTCAATGTATTGTTTGACAGCATCCAACAAAAGGTTTGAGGCTTCTGCAGATAGCCCATTTGTTTGATAGCTCTCCTTTTCTGTACTTATTTCTTTTCACCAGATTAACTTCAATGAGATTAGTATCAGTGGCCCAATTAATCATATTGATGTTTTCACAAATGATGGAATGTCTCCTTATTATCCCAGTTGTTCTTAAGGTGGGAAGACCTTCTACTTTCATTAGAAATTCCTTCTGAGAAAAACTAAGACAATCTATAATAGGCAATTTCCCAAACCAGCAAAACTTAATTGCCTTGAGGTGCGTGAAAGTCACACATTTCTATCCATGGCCTCTTTAATATAGGATCAATCCTACGCTTCTACAAAATTCATAAATGTAACATAAATGAATCACTGCCATAAGCCTCCATAAAGTCCCTATATTTTTACTGGCATATGTTAAACCTTGCATGAAACAGTCGATGAAAGCCTATTTTATTTCCGTTCCTAACTGTAAATCATTTTCTTTGCTCTGGAAGAATTTTTGCCATAAGAAGACCAAAATTTGAAACTGTCCCAAATCAAAATATATTTCATATCATCGCTACTACTGCAAAGTACCGAATGTGAAAAGTGGTTTGGTACCTTATAGATGACTCTATATACATTTTATCTAATGATATATTTTAATTCGAATTAATGCACATTCATTAGTTAGATTTTCTGTAATTGATAATTATTTTTCTTTCATTTTCGATAGTTTGCCACAAGGTACATCAGTCAAACAGCTATCAGTATAGAATGAAAATGAAAAATGTGTTTTTTTCACATTCGGTACTTTGCATTTGTCGACGATAGATGGAATGAATAGCACTGTGTAGTCAGAAATCAAAAAAAAGTTTTTATTTTTCTTCCTTTATAATCAATTGTATTCAAATTTGCAATACAGTCGGAACAAAAGAAATCACAAAAATTCATTATCAAATAATGTAGATTTACATGAACAATATTTCTCACTTTCTCCCTTCATCCTTTCCTTTTCCTGCTTCAATTTTTCTTTTTAAATTCCTTCTGATTTTCATAAAACTATCCCTTACACAACTAAGGTGTTTTATGAAGAAAATGTTTGATTTATTTTAACAAACTACAACTAACCAGGGCATGTGTGCCAGTATGCCCAATCTCATACACTTATGACGCTATGGGACCTCAACTGTGTACGTAAAGCCTCAACAACCAAACTGAAGCATTTAAAAAAAAAAATAATAATAATGTAATTTAATATAAATTACAATAAAACTAATTTAATTAAAAGTAACGTATACTGAAAATTAAATGATTCAGTAAATATAAAATTTCATTTTTTATTAACATGGTTATCACATCAAAAAATATTCTTTTCTTTTCTTCAAGAATCTTTTCATCCCTTTTTTGTTCTTTGGAATTTCTATTTTAGAAAATTTGTTAAAATAATCACTCAATTTTACAGTAATTAAACCATTGCGTAGAATTATTGTGGGTAAATTGAAACGTACACTGTGAGGGCATACTTTATTTTTAATGATATGATTTTTATATAAAATCACACATTAATCAGAAGGCTGAAGAATATTGTATAGCCAAGTGTTGTTGACAAATAAATAATAAATTTATTTTATGATTTATTTATAATACTTATTATAAATTTATTCTGCACGCTTCAGCCAGCTGAATACAAAAGCGAAATAGCTAATGCACATTTTTATTAACAAGGTGGATAATTTTATAGTAGACTCCTATTTTTAATATTCTTTGATAATTTTTAAATATTATTTATTTTTTAACAGTCTACTTTTCGAAGTACCTGTTTAATGTTTAAAGAAAAATTATTCAATTATATATTCTGTGAATTGATGATAATACATACAATTTATTATAAATATCAAATATTTGAGAAAATGAATTATCCATCTTACTGCATGTTCATATTAAAATTTTGACTTCTGGATTGTACTACTGAATGCAGCATGTCTTTTGTAAACTCCCACTAGCCTGGTACCAGCAAATGGTAAAAACTGGTCTTAGGGCTCATTTCACACGTTAAATATGCACAATGATTTTAGTCAATATTTATTGTCAATATAAGCAAATAAATAAAGCACTGTATCAAATATTAATGACCCAATCAATTAATCTCTCAGACATTTAATTTTGATTATATGTTTATACTCCAAATCCCACAATTAAAAATAAAAGAAAAAGATAACCCAGATTGTTTAGAAAGAAAATGTTTGGTGATATTTTATTCTAATTACAAATATTTATTGGGACATGAAATTAAATTATTCAAGTTTCCGAGATTACAAATGAAAGCTACAAATCAAAATATTATGTCAAGATGAAAATATTCAGGGTTTTTTGTAAAAATGAGTTTATATTTTTCCTGACGTTTCGAATTGATTGAGAAACCTTTATCAGGACTATAAGATAAAAGTAGATAGAATAAGTACAATAATATATGTAAGACAACTAATAAATATAAAATAGCCGCAAGTATAATGAATAAAATAACAAACAGAGCATGAGATTGAGTTATGTACGTAGTAAGGTCCATAAGTTTCCGGCCTGGAATAGAAGGAAAGGTGAAAGAAAAAAACTGGTTTTACTGTTTTTTAATATATTCTCCTCTAAGTTCAACACACTTATTACAACGCTTTGGCAACATTTCTATACCATGAAAAAAATAATTTTCTTCTTTGTTAAAAAAATGTTCTTCCACTGCTGCTTGGAGCTCTTTGTCGGTGTTAAATCGCCTTCCACGAAGGTCAGATTTTAACTTTGAGAAAAGGTAGAAATCGCTAGGGGCCAAGTCTGGGCTGTAGGGTGGATGAGAGATTTCTTGGAATCCACAGTCCTTCACAGCGGCCTTGGAAATCAATGCTGTGTGGACAGAGGCATTGTCGTGAAGGAGGCGGACACCTCTGCTTAACTTCCCTCGCCTCTTCTCTTTAATGGCGTCTCGTAACCGGTGAAGTAGGGCTGCATAATACTCACCATTCATTGCGGTGTTCCTTTCTTTAAAATCTATCAGTAGTATTCCTTTAAAAAATTGTGGCCATTACCTTTTTTGTTGACTGCGTGACTTTTGCCTTTAAAGGAGGCGCTTCTCCTGGTCTTCTCCATTCCATGGACTCTCTTTTGCTGAGTGGGTCATAATATAGAACCATTGTCTCATCCCCAGTTACAATTGAGTCCAAAAAATTCCTTGGGTCGGCATTATACTCGCGTAAAAATTCATTGCAGCAGTGAACTCGTTCCTGTTTTTGAGCAGCTGAAAGAATTTTTGGAACCCATCTTGCACTAACCTTGTTCATATGCAAATGTTCTTTGATGATCCTCAAAACACTTGGTTTTGAAACCCCTAACCTCGCTGCTATTTCCTTGGTTTTTAGTCGCCGGTCAGACAGCAATTCAGATTCCACAAGTTGGATTGTTTCAGAAGTGACAGCTTCCAATGGGCGACCGGGACGTGGGTCATCTTCTAGACTTTCTCTCCCTAACTTAAATAATTTTGCCCATTCTTTCACTGTGGAATACGAGGGGGAGGACTGCCCGTATACACAATCCAAGCGCTCTTTAATTTGCGCAGGAGTAAGACCCTCTTTAAAAAAGAATTTAATTACCGCACGGTACTCAAGTTTGAACATTGTAAAAATGGGGAGTTTCCTTCAAGGCTGGACACTGACTGACAAGACTGAGGAAGTGCGGGCGATGGGTATGGAGTGAGCAGGCATGGACCTGCATAGGCGTGCAGGTCCCGGCACGTTTGAAGGAGGGGAAGCAGGACAGGCCGGAAACTTAAACCCCTTACCTCGTACTAGATGATCAATACTATATATTCAATTAGCTAATTTACAATCAACATGTTCCGTTGCTGTTATTTCATATTTATTATTTACATATTATTGCACATATTCTGTCCATATTTGTTTTATTGCACTGACGAAAGCTTAAAAATCAAGCCGAAATGTTAGACAAAAAATTAACTCATTTTGACTGAAAAAATGTTGTTTTATTTGATTATTAGGGCCAAACTCCCAACTAATTCCTTTATGGTAATCTCCTCAATAAATTGTTGCTTCTGAGAAAAATAATATATGAACTATGTGATATTAAATATTACATATGTAAATATTGTTAAATACTATATAGCAATATTAAACAATACCATAAAATAATTATTAATTCAGATATTTAAATGAATAGAAGTTCAAAAAAAAGTTTTTTTATTTTAATCTAATAATTATACTTAATTCAAAATTTGTATTATAAATTGTGAGTTATGCTCAAGAGGTAGATTCCGCATTTGTTTAACTTGAGCCAATATATCGATTACTGAAGTTCTTCCTCTTTAAAACCAGCCTATACTAAAAAAAATAAAATAATCATCAGGATTTATTTTATAAATGTGGTTAAATTTGTTTAGATAACACGTGATAGTTCAAATTCATTAGCACCAGGGATCAAATCATTTATTTAAATTTTAATGTCCATTATAATTAACTCAGCATTTTAGGATGGGTTATCACTTTGAAATAAAAATAAAATAATTTCCTCGTGGTTCAATCTGATCTGAAAACCAATTAAAAATGGCTCTTCCTAATGGAAAGCATTATTTTCAAATTTGATATAGCTTTATTAAAATATTAAATGTTATAGTGAATGTACATATTTTGTTTATTCAAGAAGCTTGCACTTTATTATGACCAAGACAAACGATAAAATAATAAATACAGAAACTTACTCTCTGAAAAAGCAGATACGTTTGAGCTTCACTTTGATATTGTAATATAATTAATTTTTTAAAATCATATAAACAATCAAATTGCATGAATTCTAATTTGCCTGAAGTAAGACCAGTATCAGGTTCGTGGAAGTATGAGTTAATTAAAGAGTGCACGAGGTAAATGCCTTACATAAAAGGTACCACCATGTTAAAGAATACCAATATTTTGTTGTTGGTTATGCTCAGCAATGTTTATAACATTTTGCCACAAACCCTGCTTGAAGGCATATCTTGGCTACCATTTTGGTTTTGTTTTATATTTTAATGAATTAGAATATATGATTTATTAATCATCACTCTGTTTTCATTACATTTAGTGGAAGCATCTCAGCATTCTTCAGGAGCATTCCATAAAGCTATTTACAGCCTAAGTACGCATGTTTGACCTTCATTATAAGGGTCAAGTAATGACTAAAGCTAAGAACAGCGGCACCAGTGAGTGAGCTGATTTTAATTGTAAAATTCTATTCACCAAATATTGAAAGAAGTTTAGTCAAGTGAATAAAACCTTTGAAATCATACGCCAGTTATTAATGATAGTCAATAAGTTTAAAATTATTTTATTTACCTGATTTATAACTATTGTTTTTTATTTATTTATTTATTGTGATGTCAACAATTTTATTCATTTGACTATACTTCTTCCGGGTATCAAAGATTGGTGAATGGGCTTTATCGATTGATTCAGCTGACTGGTTGGCACCTAGTTCTTAGCTTCAGTCTTGACTTGGCTCTGATCGTGGAAGGTTTCCTTGCCTACTTAGGCTGTAAGCAGCTTTAAGAAGTCCCCCAGATGAGGCACTAAAGATGTGAAACTATTTCCTGTTCAGATAGATGGAAAAGTTCCGCATGCATGAACTTTTGAGGCAAATATTCCCAATGGTTCCGCCATTTGCAAACTCCCATTTCAAGGAACAAGACGATATGTGAAACATTATAAAAACTGATTATGTCTCGTTTTAAGACTAGGGAAGGCTTTGAGTGGTCAGACAAAGGGAAGTATTGTCTAATATTTACCAATACAAAGCCAAAGTTAAGAATAAAAACGTTTTAAACCCCCTAGTGAAAAGCTTATAACAGAGAGAACTTATACCGCCAATTTCTTGAACGGGGGATATAGGCCGCTCCCTTTCCCCTCCTACTAAACCATCTATATGAACAGGCTATAACTTAAATTGTTTTTAGCCTTAGCTTTTGTTAAGTATTGATAAAAATTAAACACTATTTCCCTCGCCTGACCTCTCAAAGCCTTCGCTGGTCCTAAACGAGATATAATCAGTTTTTATTGAGTTTAAAGTAGCGTGTTGTTAATTGTAATATTTCCCTCAGAATTTCGCGCATGCGGGATTAGAACTATTCCATCTAAATGGGCTATAGTAGAGCAGTGATTAAGAAATCATATTTATTAATTCACGTATACTATTTTTTTAACTGCCTGCTATATAATGGATTTAATAAGAAACCATTTCAATAATTATTTATAATTTATACCAATGCTTGAAAATAACCTAAAAATGTTAAGATATGCCTTCAATGAATGCTAGCCCCCTGCTTAGTAAAATATCTGCCTAGTAGTCCACTCACTGCATAAGAGCTGTTAATAAAAATACTTATCGTTTAGCATGGGGCTGGCATGAGGTGGCTTCTGTAATAACACTTGTTACTGTTCTTTCTATTGAGTGCTCTTGTTTTTAATGCCATGTTCTTTTAACATATGTAATCCTACTATAATGTATGGGTAAAGGAAGTTTTTTTAAAGCCATTTCAGAAGAATTTTTCTCAGTTGTTTTTGCATTTCACTTTCTTAGTTCAATAATAATTACTCCTGTATGCTTGTATTACGCACCCTGAGGATCAATGAAACCCACTCATTCACACTCCTTTATTCAAAGCTTAAGTGTGCAGTGGACAATATCATGGTTGCCAACAGGACACCAAGCGCAAAGAAAATATTCACTATAATAATACATGTATACAAAAATTCTTCAAAAAATAAATAAAAGAAAACGCTAACCACAAGATAAAATTTAAACAAAAAAATATTAATGATATTTTACTTTATGATATTATGGAGTCAAAAATATAAAATTTCTTATTACTGTATTATTTTAAATAAATTATTAGTTAAACAACAATTTTTATTAACATTCATTTTCAACTGGTTAGTGTGGCTTTTTAGAGTTAGTATGTATAGACACACATACACATGCACACACACACACATGTATGTATATATATATATATATATATATATATATATATATATATATATATATATATATATATATATATATATATAGTTATAGTGTTTCAGTCATCCTAAATTGCACTTGTAGCTATTTGAAGCACGTTATAGAGTATCCACATTGTACAATAAAAGACATGATCCAATACATTTAAACACTTTGTGAACAATCTTCTTGCCACTAATGCTTCTCATGATATTAAATTTTGAAATTTACTTATACAATCTTCAATTGCCTCTTTCAGGGAAAAAACAGTCTCGAAACGTCAAAGAAAGATTGGTAAAAATACTCAGTTTGTAAACATCAATCCTAAAATCTATTTTTCATTTTAATAAAATTTTGCTTTATATTCTGTAAACATTTAGGTTGAACTTTCATGAACATAATTTAAAATGTTCTGATTCTGAAATGGCTTAATTTTAAGCAATTCATTTAAGTGCAAATGAATATTTTATATTGCCTATTTGTTACTAAGGTATTTTCATTCAATTATTACTTAAGCAACTTTTTAAAATAATCACATTAATAATAAGTGTAATGTCTGTTTTAAAATGTACCTTGTTTTATGTTTATAACATTCATAATTCTTCTAAGGTATGAGAAACATCTTAACATTTTGAGTGTATACTAAGCTTTCAAATTAGTTTTACAAGTTACTTCAAAATAATATTTCTTTCTTACGATGTGTTGAATTAATACTACGCTCTTTTTTGTATTTATTTACATTTCTTCAAAATAGTAACACATTTTGGAAAAATAATATCCTAACATATATTTTGTTTTCTGCTTTTGGTGAGGTTTTTAAATAACTAATGAGTAAATTCATATCTCCTAAGCTTAAAACTATTAACTGTTTTTACAATACATTTTCAGAACAAGCACATAGCTTCTGACCAGATACATCTGCACATAGGAGAGTAATCTTAGGATGTAGGTCAAATTGAAAGCTTTTTTACCACAAATGTTTAGAATTTGTGGTGAAAAAAAGGCCTCTGATTTGACCTACATCCTTGTCATGGTTCCACTACCTCATGCATCCTAAAATTTAATCTTTGAAAAACACTATTTATGACCTCGGAAAGGCCTTTGTATAAAATACTAAATACTCATAACCCAAAATTTTGTATCTCTTTAATTTTATATTCCAAATAAAATTGACTCCTCTTATCAGTTAGGTAGTTGATATTTGAAAAAATGTACTCAATTAACGCAATATGCTTTTCATTGAAATTCCCATAGTGTACAGAAGTAGAAATGTCTGACCTCTATAAATTCATAGATTTTTAAAAGGGGATTTTAAATTAAATTTAATGTCTGAAAACTAATTGAACCATTAGTTTATTCACTTTCTATTTGATTTTAAGCTATGTTTTGATTATGAAATACACTGTCAGTATATTTGCCATCTAATTTTGGCCTTAATTATTGGTGTGTGAGGGAATGAGCGTATATAAGAGGGGGCTATAACCCCCTCCAAATTTTTGATTTAATCGGTAAAAATGTGTCAAAAAACCTTAAAAATTAATTAAATAAGATCACTTAGTTCAGAAAAAATAATATTTTTTTGGGTGTAATAGCGTATTAGTTGACTAACAATTCCAAGTTCTAGATCGTTAAGTCTTCCATACCCCCAAATTCTCCCAGCCCCCCCCTCAGAAATTATTTCCTATATACGTCCATGTTTGAGGGCAAAGAAACAATAATAAGATGAACATCGTGACTTAATCCTACTATGAGATGTACATATGTATTTATTTTCATTAGGTTTTTACTTAATTAAATATTTTTAAAGAGTAGACATTTTGAAGCTTTAGAATTGTGAATGGTAAAATCTCCACCCACAACACATGTGTGGAATATTATTCTTCATATTTAATGGAGATTTACCAACCAATATTCGGTACTTGTCTGTTATAATTACCAACATATATGAATTGGTAATTTTTTTTTCTTAAAGAAACAGTAATTTTTACTTTTTTTTAAATGTATTCATTAAAAAAGATTATAGGGATCTTCCAAATGGGGAAATAAGTGAAGAAATGGTACAAATCGGAATTTCCTTCAGTCCTGTCTTGCAGGGTTTATATGAATGTAACTCACAGGAAAGGCACATCCCCCAAATTTTATTAGATATTTCTGGTTATACATTAACAATAATTATAATAAGTTTTATAAATTTAAGTATATTATGAAGGAATGTAGCAATGGAGGTTGCACTTGTGAAAGAAGTTTTGAAAAAATTCTTCGCATCTCCTTCAATCCTACCGAAAAGGTACAGAAAATGACCCCCTGATAAAATGTATACATATGTATGTGTTAACACAATACCAGCCACAATTTTTTTTTTTTTTTTTTGTCACAAATCTTAGCTCATAGCATTCACATTACAAACAATTGGATGATATTGTGGACCAGACACAATATATGGAAAATTGTTCCATCTGAAGGACCTTTATTCCCCTAATAGTAAAATCCTTTGTTATATTGTAACGAAAGGTGGCATACATCATGTTTGTCTAAAGTGAAGAATGAGTTATAAAAATAAACTAAATTGGACCAATCATAATGGGGGGGGGTATATATAACTGGTAAATATCCCAACTAATGAAGAACGTGTCTTGTAAAAATAAACAAAATTGGTGCAACACAAAATTTAAAAAAAAAAATAATAATAATAATTGTCAGCCTTTCATTGCAAATATGAAAGAGCAAAACTCCTCATGTTTATTTTGTATTTATATTGGTTATTTTAGTAAATTATGTGCCTTGCACAGGAATTATGCAACTCCTGTGTGACAGACTTTTTATTATATAAAGTTAAATTAGAATGTGGTAATACCATAACAGACAAGTACCATGCTGTCAACCCCAATATTCATAGTCAATTGGTTCTTGAAAAATAATAAGAAAGAAGTGGTGTTGAGTATAATTACCAAACATTCGTTCATGTTATGGTAATTGATACTTATATGCATTTCATAAATGGAATGAATTTATGATTTTTTTGCTAGGATGAAGACAATTCAGTAGGAGGAGATTCTCGTAAAAGAGAAGTAAGAGCGAAGAGAGAGGCCGAAGAAGAAGAAGAGGAAGAGGATTTGGAACCAGAAGCTACTGGTGGTAGGATTTTTTACCTATCTAAGCAAATGAATGTTTATGGTGAGATTCCTGGAGGATTGATGTAAGGAATGGGGCAATTCTGACACAATCGATAATTATTACAGCGCAAAGCACTTATCATTAATCTTTTAATTCAATTTATCAACACTTAATAACAATAATATTAAAATCTATTTAACTACCATTAATAATATTTTTTTAAATACATTTTAATATTATTATCATTAACGCCTCATGAACTATTTCATTTGTTTTATCCTCGGTATCCCCAGAGACTCCCACATATCACATTTCTATGAGTTGAATTGGCTATTTCGTGATTATCTTTGCCAGTACTTCCTCGGCTCAGTGCTTTCCAAGTCATTCAATCCCAAAGACCTTATATCTTTCAACTCCTTAAGTTCAAATCCTCTGTTCACTGTTGTAACACACCTGCTCTCACCCTTCCGATCTTTATATTTCTCCCCACTGTATAGCTTTATTTGAAAAATCATTTTTTACCCGTACCACCTCGCTATGGAATTCCTTACCACTGTCTGTCCGCCATTCTACCAACCTTGGAACCCCTAGTCATGTTTCTATTCAAGCTGTTGTAATTTAAGTTTATTTCAAATGGTAGTTTATATTTCATGTGGTTTTAACCTGATGCTGTCAACCCCAAAATTATTCCTAAGGGACATGTGCCCTGGAATAAGAATACAATTTTTCATTTAAATTTTCTGGCTCGTGAGTTGAAATATAGAGCACTGAAGCAGAGCACTGGCTCTGGAAGTGCTCTGCACTGTAATAACTATATCATTTGTAGGAATTTGTTCCATTTTTTACATCTATCCTAATTAATGTTTATGTGAGGAAATGAAGGCTTCAAATGTTAATGTTTTATTGTATACAGTAAAGTTAAACAACTTAGAATTTCTTTTTGGGGAAGGGGAATTAATATAATTCAATTAAAAGTCCTATGAGCTTTGTCTTGGAACAATTTCAAACTGATTGATATGGAAGAAGGCAAATCAAATAAAAAAATATTTCACGGAGCCTGAGTAAAGTTAGTGTAATTTAGAACATTTTTATTCGAGGTGAGTAAAGCACAGTTTTCTTATCTGATAGGTTACACACTGGATTGTACAAGTTGAGCGAGAGAATTAATAGAGATTGTAACAGCTCACTAATGGGTTGTAACACTCATTGTTTACCATAAAGCCACATCTCTAAGTTTAAATTATAAGGAATTGGAAGAATTGCAAATTTGGAACTGCCCTACAGTACAGTGGAGGGAAGGACAAGGATGAACGGAATTATATGTTTGTCCTCCTAGGTCAATTTTACTTTTACGACTTGGGGTGAATATTTGCTTTACAGAGGGAGGGAGGTTACCAAGAAAATGTGTGTAAATTTGGGGGGAGAAGGAAAATTTACTCAGACAAAAAATATCCTTGAGAGGATCGTTTGAGAATAAATACTATTCAAAAAAATAAAGAAATGTATTTTTTTAGCACAAAATCCTCTCAGACATTCATGATATTTAAAGGGTCTCACCGTGTTTCCATATGAAATCTGCACTGGCGTCTTTCTTGACGTTGATGTCATTATTTTATTTCTAGTTCCTAGAAATAATTTTTCGTCAATTATCAAACCTCTAACTACTCGTTTTGAGGGAATAAGGGTTGAAACCCCTAATTTCAAAGTTGTTTTTTCTATGAAACTATACTAGATATTTAAATGAAACTAATGTGAAGTAAAGCTATTGATTAGGTGTACCTTGCGTATTTTTTAAATAATTTTCGGACCACTTATAAGATAAGAAATAAAATTGTGAAGATTTGAAGGGCGGTTTTCCCTAACTACCCCTCAAAGCACACCTACCAAAAAAATCACGTAAAATCAGTGTCTTCTCAACTATTATCCGTAAAAGTTTCATAGATGTGTGAAAGGTGCATCATACATGAAATTACAAAAATCCTATATCCATAGCTAAACACTAAAAACCAGATGTATCGCAAATATACCAAGTTACTCTTAGGACGATTTTGTTATTTAAATATGAACCCTCAGATTGCTCAGTGCATAATCCGTATTATACAGATCGAAAAACTATTGTCATATTGCAAGCCACTAAAATAATAAATACTAAAAATCTTCATTTTCTACAAAAGATAATTAATCTTAATCACTATTTTTCTCAATAGTTTTGGTATCACTTGTAACTTCGAATAAATGTGTTAATATTTCCGCGGGTTTAATTTTTTTTTATTAGTAACGACCAAGTGATAAGAAATAAATTATCGAGGCTACCTTTGAACAGCAACTATGGTCCTATTTCCATTAGCGAAATCACATGTGTATCTTTTTATGTCCTTGTAATTGTATTTAAAAAAAAAAAAAAAATTGTTTTTTTTTTTCACAAAAGAAACATCCCATATCTCTATTATATTCAAACAAGTACAATAAAAAACAAAACAAAGATATTGTGTCACTTGGTAAACTGTAAAGAACGAATAATATGTAACGTTATGTAATCCAATTTATAAATAATTGATCAACCAGATGTATATGAATAATACCACTTGTTTATAGATGTATATATGTAATATTGTAACTGATGTATATATACAATAACTGTTTGGAGCGAAACGCCTTAGATGCGCATACATGCTCATAAATAAATATAAAAAAAATTAGAAAAAAAAAATTGTATTCAATGAAACATTTGATATTTCTTGCTATTGAAGTGCCGATAACGAACTTCAATCATTAATATGTTGCCATTTTCTTATAAGTACTCAACATGAATATCGTTTTTATTGTCGTCTAATAGAACAGCGAGGTAACATTTGTTCGTTTCATCTCATGTTACATATCTTACCAAAACTATTGAGGAAAATAGTGATTAAGATTATCTTTTGTAGGAAATGAAGATTTTTAGTATTTATTATTTTAGTGGGTTGCCATATGACAATAGTTTTTCGATCTGTATAATACAGATTATGCACTGAGCAATGTGAGGGTTCATATTTAAATAACAAAAACGTCCTAAGAGTAACTTGATATTTTCGATACATCTGGTTTTTAGTGTTTAGCTATCGATATAGGATTTTTGTAATTTCATGTATGATGCACCTATGAAACTTTTACAAGTTAATAGTTGAGAAGATACTGATTTTACGTGATTTTTTTGGTAGGTGTGCTTTGAGGGGTAGTTAGGGAAAACCGCCCTTCAAATCTTCACAATTTTTTTTCTTATCTTATAAGTGGTCCAAAAATTATGAAAAAAAATACGCAAGGTACATCTAATCAATAGCTTCACTTCATATTATTTTCATTTAAATATCTAGTTTAGTTTCTTAGAAAAATGACTTCGAAGTTAGGGGTTTCAACCCTTATTCCCTCAAAATGAGTACAGTTAGAGGTAATAATCTGCCAGATTATGATTTAATATATTTTGCATGATAACAATAAATAAATAAACAAGCAATGCTTGTTTTATATCAATATTCTTATTATAAAAAAAAAAAAAAAAAAAAAAGTACAAATTCATTTTTAAATAGGTATAGTATTTTTAAAGTTCTTTTTCTTCGCCTTCCTACTGTAAATTAAATTAGCGAGCATTCCCATAATTAATTAAATACATTTTCAAAAGAATGATTAGCAGGCTGTGTACCCAATAGACTTGGGCAGCAATCTTTATTTATTTGTTTATTGAATAAAGCTTTCTCTGTAGCAGCTGTTATAGAATATTATTAAATAACAAATGATTGCTCACATATGCTCACAGTTTCTATATAGCTTGGTAGCTAGAAAAGTTTTTAAGAAATTCTTAGACAATTTTCAGTGCTAGTGTGTGTCAATGAAACTTTATCCAGTGACAGGGAGTCGAGACCATCCCTGATGTCTGTGATGGCTAACTTAGGCATAGATGTTATCGAACAGGCTGCTGATCCGATAGATAATCCATCAATCGATGATCCCTACAATCGACTTAAGGCACGCCTCATACAAATATATGGAGAATCAGAGACCCGCCGCATTCAAAGATTGCTCCAGGACACACAGCTTGGGAATCAACGGCCATATTGGTCCTACAACGTCTGAATGTATTATATCCAGTTTATTTAAATTTTTTGGTTCACTTCTTTTTGGATAAGGTAGCTTGGTTAATTTTCCAGATAGACAAATTTCACAATCGCCTAAAATGTCTTTGGCGTTAAATTCTAGTCCCTTTAATATTTTGTTTTTATAGGCTAACTTTAGCTCAGCTTCATTTATGTGGCCTAGTTTTTTGTGCCAAGTAATTAATTTTGAATTGGATTTAAATTGTTTATTTAATGCTGAAGAATCTTGGTTAGGTTTCTCATTTATCAAATAGAGATTGTTAATGCTTAATTGCCTTAGCAACAACTATTCATTTTTTTATTCTTAACCTCAGCATAATTCTTTTTGAAAATTATATCAAAACCTTTGTCGGTAATTTTGCTAACTGATAATAAATTAGTATTTAAATTAGGAATATATAAGGTATTCGTCAAGTTTACAACACTGTCCTTTCCTACACTGATTTTGACAGATCCTTTTCCTTCAATGTCTACTGTATGCTTATTTGATGCTAACTTTAATTTACCTTAAATTTATATTGGTCAGAGCAGAGATGTGAAGTGCTGCCACTGTCAATGCATACCAGTAAGAACCATTGTTTTGAATAAGAGGGTTTGTAGTTAGACTTTCTTCTGTCAGTAGCCGGGTTGAGTCAGAAGAATTGTTTTTATTTTCCTTCTTTTTCTTGAACCAGCATTGGGCAGAGTTGTGGTTAGATTTTCCGCACGTTCCACAGGATTTTTTGTTCTGCTTGTATTGCTGTTGATTTTTAACTTTAAATCTGTGGCTTTTATTCATGTAGAAAGCGTCCTCACTTGAATTTGGAAATTCATCTTTTTTCCTTGCTTCATATTCTTCAATTGGAGACCCGATGGCCGTGAGGGTTAAGGCGTGAGCACTTAACACTCCGTGCCAAAGGTCGTGGGTTCGATTCCCACTAGGGGTGGTGGCTTTTCTTTCGAAAAAAAGAAAAGGCATCACCCCTATCCTGGCTAGAAAAGGGTGGTAACCTATAGATAACCCGTCCTAAAATTCGTAGTTAATAATAAATGGACGTTAAAATTTAAATAAATATTCTTCAATTATTTTTACTTTTAATTCTTCAAGAGAGGGGAGTTGGTCTCTTGTTTCAATAGCAACTCTGAAGTTATCAAATTTAGAGGATAAACTATATAGCATCATAATACTTAGTAAATCCTTATTGATTTCTATTTCCATTTCTCGCAACTTGTCTACAGCATCCATGAAACTGTTCAAATGTTCACGCACATTGGTGTTGTCTTGCATTTTGTGGAGAACTAATCTTTTAAGCAATGTAGCTTTACGTGCAGGTCCTTGGCTTTGGTAAATATTCTTGAGTATCCCAAACACTTTTAGATGTTGTACAGTTTTTGATCTGTTTCAATTCATGAGGTGAAATTATTAATGTAAGATCTGATATAAGGTGGGACAAGCGGTCGGCGCACTGCAATATTTTCTCAAGTACTAGTACAATATCCCGAGTACAAGCTAAATCGATATTTAAATAGCTGATAATTGGGCTTTATGTTCCATTTGCTCATGAACAAAGCTTTATACCATGTTATTAGTAGTAGTTGACAACTCGTTTCAAAATGAAGTAATTGGACGAGGTGTAAACAGAGTCATATAAATTATTCCTAGTGGAGGAATATTCTAAAAAATATAACAATAATATAAATTTAATTTTCAGATAATGAAGTCAATGACAACGCGGCTGAAGGTACCAATGGTGATGGTGAAGCAGCAGACGAAGATGATCCTCGTAATAAACGATTCTTGAACTTCAATTTAGGAGCTTCTGCTTCTACGGGGGGCGCTGGTTCAGGTGGAGGTTCTGGAAACTTCCTCTTTGACATAATCAGGGTGAGTAACAATCCATAGTATTTGTCCATATAGTGAATGGTGAGTTACATGAAATAATTTAATGTAGAAAAATTGTTGTTAATTTCGTTGATTGATTAAAAGATTTTGTTTCTTGAAATACATAACACTTTAGGAAAATTTAAAGAAGTTCCATAGGTGCAACTTCTCTTTGCAATAAGTTTTATATTTCTCTTAAAATTTGCATTGCATTTTAGGGTCTGAAACTATCTAGTTTTTTTTTTTTTTTTTTTTTTAATTATTTGTGAGCACCTGAAACAAAGGCGATTCGCCCAGCTGTCTAGTTCAGCATATAAAGAAACCTGAAGTGTATTTTCTCCTAAAGCAACGAAAAATAGAAAATCCTCAGAACATCTTGGCAGTATGTTTTTTTCACTTGAAATGAATTTTACTTGTAAGAAAGAATGTTATGAATATTCTTTGCGAATATTATGAATAGGTTTGCAAATTGAGGATTTCAATAGTAGGTAATTTTAATAAGAAAATGGTTTTTTTTTTTTTTTTTTTTTTTTTTTTTTTTTTTTTTTTTTTTTTTTTTTTTTTTTTTGTTTTTGTTTTTTTTACTACTTATTGAATATTTGATACCCCTTGAAGGGAGAGTTTCACTTTTGTTTGTTTTCTTCTGGTTTGTCAAGAAAGTGCTTGGACGTCTCTTGGTTTGAAATTTTTTCTAAATTTTCAGATGTTTCAACTGGAGTCGAGTCAATTGGCCATGGCCAGCAATATTCCCCATGCAGGGCCAGATAAAGTTACTGATAGTTTGAAATAAATGTTTATCCAATAAAGTACCATCTTTACTTTTCGAAGTCAAGGGATGATTGGAATTCGGCTAGGAGAAAAAAAAAACAAAAAACGTCAGTTCTTCAGGCAGAAATCTATATTGAATATCCTTGACTTCGTATCACCTTAACGGCTAACTATCTCCATCTCCAGTTTTACTTTTGGTGAAAGTAGATATTGTCGAAACTATCATTAGTAGAAATTGTATATTATCAAAACAATCGAAAGTATAACCTAGGTATGATTAAAACTATCAATTCTCAGAAATCTATGGTTTTCCAGAACCTAGAGTCCACTCAAGATTCAAAGTTTCAGAGGTGAATTCAGGACATGAGCACTTGCATCATTACAGTGTTTCATTGCTTGTAATTATAAAACCGATATTAATAATTTGACCGGGCACTAACGGCCCAGATGTTGGTGCGCCGTAAAAAAAAAAAAATATATATATATATTAAGATAGTCACTGACTACAAGCAAAAACATGAGTCATTGAGCGATAAAGACCAGAAAAAGTTCTTCAAGTGCTATAAGATTCCTCCACAAGTCCACATTTCCTGCAAAGTGAGGTGGCGATCTGACTCAAGATGAACATGCTTATTCCTCCTAGCAAGGACTGTGTGTATGGCAATCACTTCTTTTGTCGCCTTCTTATAAACGAAATGTGTTGCATATTTGTTGGGAAACCTTTTGAATGTCTCAGTTTGGAATTTTCACCAGCTTTCCAGATCTTTAAACTAGGCCCTGTCAATTATGGCCCTTGAAGCATTTCAGAAAAACTTAAATAAATAACTTTTAAGAAAGAGGGTAACTCCAGTCTAACCAGAATTTTCTTTTTGATAACATTATTCTTTCAGAGATCTTAAGATATTAAATAAAATATTCAAAATTATGAAAGTAGTTTGATGATTTCATTGCCCTTTATAAATGTTCATTTCAAAAATGTGACTATAAAATTAATAACATAGGCTTTCCTTAAAATTTTAGTTATCCTTCATAAACCAAAAGACATTGAAATTCAACCCGATATCATTTTAGGGAATCATGATATTTTCCACAAAGTATTATAAAAAAAAAATACATGTTTTTCAATTTTTCTCAAAATGAGATTGATGAATTCTTTAAATAAATCTAATGTTAATCTCTTCACGTAAGAAATGACTAATTGCCAAATTGTAAATTAATGACTGCCTTCAAATAAATTGTATACTTTGCTGTCAAACTTGAAGTTATGGTTTCACTAGAAGATTAACTACTTACTTTACTTTTTCCTCTGCTTGCACAATGAAGTTCATCCTTCAAGTGTATCATCGTGGAGAAGAAAGGGAGAAAAGCGCAATACTTTAAGATTAACTTGCCACAACGTTGAATGAGCCCTACAGGCTAATGATACAATGTCCCAGAATAAGCCAGAAAAAATGGCAAATTTGCTTTTTGAAAGCAGAGGAATTAAAATTAACTTCTTTAATTGTGTATTCCGTCCCTTGTAATCCCATAGTGATTTGATGAATTTTAAATATTTATTCTAATTAAAACAAAAATTTAGCATCAGAATATTGGTCCCAAATAATTCATTCTTTATTATATGGAATGAAATACTTTAAAAAGTGAAAATTAATTTATAGTCACAGAATTCCTAAATAACTATAAAAATGTCAAAAATAATTGATTTACAAGGACTGACATAGAAGGCCAAGAGGGGGAAAAATAAAACTCTTGAAAAATACCAACAAAGATAGGTTACTATTTTTTTTGATATTCAGAAACAGATATTTTCTTGACCAAAAAGAAATATTACTTTTGAACAATTGAAACATTTTAGTATAAATGTCTGATGTATAGAATAAGTTTCAGTTTGCATAGAGATCGGCTGATCGAGCAGCTCGGATGGCCGGGACTGTCTATAGAGTCCTGGCAGGGACAGATGATGCTGGCTTACCATCGTATGACCAACAGAGATCGGTATTAATTTTCATTCATATCGTTGTCTCTATTTATGGGAAACCAATAAAACCTATACCTTCAATCACACTTTTTTTCCAGTCTGATCAGATTTCTTTTGATATTTAGAAAATCAAAACATACAGAAATATGTAGGATATTCAGCAACAAAAAGTGGGAGATATTTTTCAGAAGGCTACATTCAAAATGTTACCTGAAATTTCGAATTCAAAGTACGAGGCCCCATTGCTGTGAGTGCTACGGCGTGAGCACTCCGTGCCTAAGGTCATGGGTTCGATTCCCACTAGGAGTGGTGGCTTCTCTTTGGAAAGAAGAAAAGGGATCAGCCCTGCCTAACCTCTAGATAACCCGTCCTAAAAATCTCCTTTACATGTAAATGAACCTTAAAATTTGAATACATAAATAAATAATTTAAAATATATATAGATTCTACATAATCCGAGTGTAATCTCAGAATAAGTAGTTCTTCAAGGTTAGTAGATTTTGGGAGTACATGATTAGGGTATCTTAGATAATGACTACTTCTACATTTTTAAAGCATTTTCTTAAAAGTATGGAAGAGTATAGGCCAAATTTCTCTTTGACCAAATAATGTCAGGCAAAATTTCAGTTGATTCCTATAATCTAGTCAAATTCAGACCTTAAAATAATGAATGTCATGTGGAAGTCTTTGATTTCTACCAAAAATTGACTTTTTTTAAGGAGTGCACCAAAGCTTTTATGCATGGGACTTTCGCTCAGAAACAAGTGCAATGCTATAGGTTTTACAGCACAAAATAAGATGTTAAACCAAACAAATTCTTAGATTTTATTAATAAACAAATAAAACCAATAGAATATATTGGTTAAAATATTTGATTTTTAACCATGTATCTATTAGGATGCATTTTATAATTTATATTCTTAATAATTCCAAAAATAATGTTTACCTGGATAACAGCCATTTAAGATGGCACAAATTTCGCTTAGTAATTATATTTTCTATTCATTTTCTTATGTGGGCAAAAGACCAATAAAATTAAAAATCTCCTTGTTTATTAAAAAAGTTTGGCATCTTGAGTAAAAAATGTCAAACCGAATAAAATGTAGGCTCGCCTACATGTATAATTAAAACATTGAATTTTTTTTCAATCAAGTTTATGAATCACTATTCCAAAGATTAAACATTCACCTTGGTATTCTGAAGCACTTCTAGAACTTTGACTTCGATTTTCCAACATCTGGAATTCGGGATTCGCCCTTCCTCCTCCAAGGCCCTGATATGCTGACGAGTTATACAGTCATGAGCCTGTCATTCGGTTTAGCCATTTTGGTATGTCTAGGTTTAACTTTCCTGAGGAAGAATGTTTTGTCTAGAAGGGAATTTTACATTTTAAGAGAATACTACATTAACTAAATAACGTATTCTAGAATGAGTAGGTTAGTGAATACATTTAAAATAATGAGAAATAAGAATATAGTACTGCAATTAATGATCCATACTGTAATTATTCCTACCATAAATGTCTGTTAATATTGGTTATAGTAAAACAACAGAAATGGAAATGTTGATGACTGTGTAAACAAAGAAAAGGTATAGGTTTTTTCAGTTTCCTTACTTTAAAGCTACAAGTGATGTTCCCTCCTCCTTGGTCTTGTAAACCCAAGACTGACTGGACACTGTATATAAAAACACTTATTCTTTTTGTACAACCTTTACTGTTATTTGGGAACAAAAAATAATTTAACTGTGTAAAATTATAAGATAAATTCCAATCCAAAATGAATTGGGAATACATTCAAAATAATTAATGGAAACTTTTTCCAATTGTATTAATTCGTAAATGTTGTACAATTGGAAAAAAATGAAAAAAAGAGACTAACCTCACCAAACTGCGTTTGTAAATAACGCTTGCTCATTAACATCCACTGCCATTTCTTGGTCATTTGTTCCTTAATTTTCTCACTCAGATAAGGAATTGCAAGGAAAATTCAGGTTACTTGCAGCCGCATATTTAATTTTTTTTAAATAAATTCCAAAATGTACCAGAAGCTTGTTGTTCTGAAAAAATGAATATTTTTTAGATCTGAGAGAAGGATTTCTAGGAATACAGTTTATAAACACCTGATACCAAAAAGAACTTAAAGTTTATCAATAAATGTTTGAAAATATTGGTAGTCCATTAGATACTTAGCAAAATCAGTCACTTCAATACTAAGCAGTACAACAACATCAATAAATTTAAAAGCAGCTTATATGTACATTAGTATAAAGAGTTTATTTTTACATAAAAAATAAATAAATTAAGTGAATGTGATAAGGTTAAGCAAATGTAAGAACATTTGTTTTTTACTTTCTCTTAAAAGCATGCGGAGAAAATAATATAATGCTTTATTATTACGAGAGAAGAGTATTTTCTCGAAACATTAATTGAGGCGTTGCAGATACGAAGGGCGAACTCAACATCCGGTCAATTCCCCCCCCCCCCATCCGAATCTATACGCTTCAGAGAATCTACAGGTATATTTTTCATGTTGAGCCAGCCCTTCTTTCTCTCAGAAAACAAAAACAAGCTGGCTGGAAACTGCCATAGGAAGGCGGTTACGAAAGGCAAACTCAACACTCCCCTTCCGGTCCGCTGGATTATGATATAAATAAAATGCTCTTTTTGTTGAAAGTGAAGGTCACACTAATTCCTGGTCAATTATTATATAATTCATTTATTAATATAAATTAATTAACAAACAATTAGAGATCCCACAACCAAAAAGTGATTTTTATATTTAGCGGAGTTCGCCCTTATGGAAAAAATATTCAAACGCATTTTCCTGAAAACTACCTTTTGTTTAATTCGCCCTTCGTATACGCAACACCTCAATTGTAGAAGTTACCTATTCTATTTGAATCTGTCTCAAATGATGGGGCTCCTTTCATGTAAGTTATACGAGTATATACTGAGCATACTCCAGCTTCTTCTGACTCTGGGAATCTAAGCCAATGTCGAGTGAATGGCATTTCTCCATCTTAGAAATAAGAAAATACCAATGAAATAAGTAATTAAAAAGGAAAAAAAAAACATGATATAGAACATTCTTTTCCAGATCGCTGAGGTGTTTAAGCCCTTCTCATTAACTAGAAAATGCCAACTACGAATAGAAAGCTATAAAAAAAACTAATATAAGTTTATTATTCCTAAGGTTTAAAAAAATTTGAATGTATATCACATACAAATTCTCATCAACATGCAATGTATATTTCCTTTTTTTAAAAAAAAAAAAAAAAAAAAAAAAAAAAAAAAAAAAAAAAAAAAAAAAACTGTATTCCTCCTTTTTCTCAGGTAAAAACATATTCTATATCATGCATTTCTAATTTAAACATTTGTCATGCATGACCCGCCCTATGTATTTCTTCTTATTTCATTTAATTTGGCTTACTTCTAGTGAACTGCTTTGCGCTGATTTTCTTATAACCAACAAGAAATCTTTAAAATGATAAAACTTTTTTTATTTCCAAAACTTTTTTTTTCAGTGAAAAAAGTGAGAACCCTAAATCAAATCTCTCACAAAAAAGTATACCGGATCTTAATAATGTTCGAAAAAATAATTTCATGATAACATTTAGGACAAACAAATGACTAAGAAACTATGACAAATGCACTTGCTAATCAAAGTAATTTAGACAGACTCTCTCTACCCCTTGGCACAAACAATACGATGACCAAGGAGTTGGGCCATCCCTGCAGCTGTTGAGGCAATGAAATGAAGTGTTACAAACTATAATTATTTATTCTTGATTAAAATTAAATACTGTATTATTACATTTCTGACAGTTATGCCCGTAGTTTGTTAACAGGAACCTTTTAACGGAAAAAATGAGGTGAGAAATTACAAATTCTTTATTTTTGTTGGAATTTTTCAACAATATTCTTATTAACAATTCTCTTAATTTAATTAATTCTATATATTTGCCATAAGGGGGTAGTGAGAGGGTATTTTTTATTATTTAATGAATCATACACAAATTATTGATCCAAGTCAATAAAAACTAATTTTAAAATATTCAATAATTATAAATTTTGTTCTGTAATAAACATACGTTGAAACTACACGTAATGAAGCTATTGGTCCTAACTTTAAATTTATAAATAGTAATCCTACAATATTATACAAAGCCATTAATTTTTCAAAACCTGTCCTGTAAATAAAATTCGAGCTTATTATCTTATATTATTTATTTGCCAATTCAAACTACTAAAGCAACTTGTAAACTATCAAACACTATTTAATCCCATTGGGCTAACACACATTTTAAGCCCAATTTGGGGGATAGGATTTTTAATAATTGTGTAAATAAATATATTTGTTGCATATAACAGTGTTAAATAAATATATAAATAGATGTAGCATAAAATTGTATTTAAAAGCCATTTCTTCCTAAGGTTTTCTCCTTGTAATATTGTTATGTTATTTATATTATGTATGTGAATATTTAAATGTTAGTAGAAATAATTTTGAGTTTTTATTTATTTTTTTTTTTTTCAATGTCAGATGATAAATTTTGTTTTGTTTTTTTTTCATACTTTGTGGGGAATATTTCTCTCTTTGCAGCTTTATATTTTTACTATTAGTGCTTTAAAACTGTTAATTTTTCTCTTGAATTGCTTGTAGCTTTTTTTGTTTGCTTCTGCTTCACTATTTATGATTATTTATAGCTGTATAACTGTTGTTATATCTCAAAATAAATTGAAATTTATGTATATTACATGAAAATTTAGCAATGAATGTTTTAAATAAGAATTATATTTTACTGGATAATTTGTCCTCTTGACATCCAGAGAAAATCTATTCAAGCAAGTCCATATATTGACATAAAAGAGAAAAGTTTACTTTGATTGACTCAAATAAATTTCGTAATTAGTCATTTATTATCTACTGATAACCTCCCAAGTTGCAGAACATCATTTTATTAGTAAATATACAATTGATGTTTACAGATTATTTTTTGTAAAATACAAATAAGTAAAACTCCTATCTTAGCTGTAGTATTTGTGCACAAATAATCACTCTCTCCATTACAGTTGGTAGCAGGGAGCGGAAACACCCAAAGCGGAGACGCCCAGAATGCAGCACTTGAAGAAGGCAAGGACGATGCTGCGTATGGTGTTGGAGTACCAGGACCCTTGACTAGGTTGTTTGTAGTAGCCAACAAGGGTGTTGCAGCTCTCATTCAAGACCTCATTCTGGTAAACAAATTATATATGTATTTATGCTAAAGTGTTTTATTTATTCAATAAATGTAATACAAAACATATTTACAAATATGTTTATAAATGTCTTTGTCTGGCAAAGAAGCTGCATTTTGTTTGCCTTCTGACCAGATTATTTCACAATTTTTATTCTACATGCTTTGTATCCTCTATTCTTGTTTCGTGGTGTTCTAGAACCAAGCGTGTTCCATCCAAAACCCATAAGGATGGTTTTATTCGTCAAGCCACTGATGGTTTTATTTGCCTTTAAATGGGTGATTGTGATACCACAAAGCGTCTAGGAAAAAAAAAATTGTATACAAAATGGTACAAAAGTAAAAGAAAGTTATACATTTTTTCTGACCAATGGCTTATACAAAGAACAAAATAGAAGAGATAAGATCATAAAATATAATTATATTGTAAAATCATAAGTAAGTTGAAAGGCAAAAGGTCAATAAATTAGGGAAAATATTTTACTGGACAGCCATTTAATGCTGTACTAGTTTCACATCATTCATGATGCCTCTTCAGGAGCATACACTTTACTACCACATTAACTAAAACTTCTACAGCCACCTTCCCGAATCATAAAGCCTATTGTGGTTATGATACTAATTTGTTCAATGAAGATGGTAACTGACCAAAGGAATTTTGACAAGAATATCAAGAATTGTGTCCCTTGTGTTAGATTATTTTCTCATAATTTATGAAATTTTATAACTACCCCTATCTGATTGAATTTTCTCAAGAGGCGAGCATGTCAGAAGTTCTCAATGGGAAATAATTCACTTAGATGTTGAATTAATTAGCATAGGCTCTTGAAAAGATCAAAGCGATGAAATCTTGAATAATAATACTCAAATAATTTGATTTTTATATGGATTAACGGAATAGCACCTAACTTTCTAGCAACTTTCTGTACATAATTTAATTATTTGTGGTGTAGTAATAACACTTGTTTTTTTTCTTTCAGCGTTTGGCCCAAACAAGCGAGAGGATAGTCAACTTCAAGGCTAGGCTCATCACATCAATCATTTAAGAAATGATGAAATTGCTCAAAATCCAAGCTCATTCAATGATCGTACCCATCTTGCTTCTTGGTACTGTATGAATTGTCCTGCTGTTAATAATTTTGTAAATCTATAGATAATTTAATTATTTTTTATGAAAATTTATATAAAATGTATCTTGAATAAAAAAAATTTATAAAATTATCAAAACAAAAAAAATATTTATTGAACGTGTTTTTATAATATCTTGCACTGTATTTAAACCAAGAATTGTTACCTTAATAAAACAATTTGTAATTTATTTTTGTTTTGTACCAACAACGAATGAATCAAAGGCAGAGTGTCAAGTTTTTTTATTGTTCTAGTTCAATGCCATCTTCAATTTTCTTTCATTAGTATAATTTTTTTTAAATGAGTGTATCCTTTTTTTATTTCTTTGTATGTTTGTAAAAAATATGCAATTATGTGCAAAAAATAGTTACACAAGTGATAATAATTTTACAGTCAATTTAATATATAATATATAAGTACTTAGTATATTTCATTTAAGGAGTTAAAATAAGCTCTCTCGGCCGTGCTGCTGGAATGGCTAAATTCTTAGCTAGTTTAATTTATTTTAAAGTAAAATTTAATATTAAACAGGACCATGATTTTTTCATTATTAAATAAGACTTGAACATAGCTCATATTTAAATTATATATATGTTTTTTTTTAAATATCTGTGGTTGTATAATAAATGGTTGTATATATGTAAGTAGTCATGTTCCTTTAGATTTGTAAAAGAACACAAATGTACATCAAATAAATAAAATTTCATTTTCCATCCAACAATTTTGAATTACTTCTTTTAAACTTACCCAATAAAATCAAGAGTAAAAATATTAAATAGGTTAAGTAGAAACACATACTGAGTTTTATTGTCTCTTTTCTTGATTAGTGGCACTACTTTAGAAAATCTACTGTATATTTGTCAAATACCACTCACTGACCTATCATCGCCCAGTCTCAGTCACCCCTTCTCAGACTTCAATAAAATGAAGTTGTAACTATAACTTCATATCAGTTACTTGCATAACTGATTACATAGTTAATCAGGCAGGGAATAGTTGGTATTCAGCTAGGAAAACATCAGTACAATGTTTAGTAAAAAATGTATATTAAGGATGTTTTAGCAAATCTTTGGTAGCATTCGTCAGCAATGAATGTTGGGTGTGGAGAAAGACCAAAGTTAGGAGTTAAGTGACTATACTTAAAATATAGAAAGCAGTACATATATTTCTATATTTTCACTTAACTCTGTGTTAGACGTGTTATTTTTTTTTTTTTTTGGGGTCAACAGGGGATTGCTATGGTCATTGGCACCACTCCTTATTGTTTCTTTTTTAACCAATAATTCTCATTTAAGTGAGCTTAAACTAAACTAAACTATTCGAACTTTGGTTGTTTTTTTAAAATACATTTGGTTGTTTGGAACAACCCTTAATTCTAAACCTAAATCATTGGCTATTTACGTATTTAAAAAACTCATTCTCTCAATAAATACTTACACACATCACACATAGTCCAGTCAACAGATATAGAAAAACGGGCTGGGCTTACTTTGCACAAAAGGTGGGGTAGAAGATTTTTTTTTTTTTTTTTCAATCGTACATATTAGTATGAATATTAAAAAACAACCTGGGAAGAACTTTTGGAAGATAAAAAACCATAAAAATGTATTACTTTTTGTGTTTTTCTCAAAATATCTCGAATTAATAGTAGTATATAAAGTACTACTTGCCGCATCAAAAAGAGTTGTCTGTATATGAAATAATGTCTTGTCAAGGTATCTATATTTAGGCCTTTAGAGTCCTTAATAAAATAAAATAGCAAAATATGTAGCTTTTTGAATATTTGAAATAATATAGTGTTTAGGGTCTTTCCGTGATCCTGTGACTTAACACCTTGGATTCTCACGCGAGAGCTGCGGGTTTGAGTACTGCATGCAGGAGGATGAGTTTTTTCATTTCAGGGCCCGTTGAAAAAATTTCCTGCTGCACCATCGATGTTTAGTAAGGATGACAACATGCATATAGCCCAGCGCTAATGGCCTAAATGTAGAAGCACAGAAAAACAGTGTTTAATTAGAAGTACCTATATTAATTAAATCATTTTAAACTGTAGGGGGAAAATAATTGACTTGTAAGGATTGGTGGTCCTTAATAATACTTTTCCTACATTAAAATACATTTTATTCATAGAAAAAAACAAAAGATAAAACAATATAAACTTTTCCTCCCTTCTGTTGGGCCATTTGCAAAGCCATTCAAGGAACTACACATAACATGAAACTCTAAAAAAAAAAACGGATTAAGCCTTGTTTAGAAGCATGAAAGGCTTTGAGAGGTCAAGCAAGGTAGATAGTGCTTAATGTTTATCGGTATTTAACCAAAGCTGAGGCTATAGCCTGTTAAAATAGATCGTATAGTTGTAGAAGAAAGGGCATGGCCTATATATGCCGGAAAAATTCTGTCTGTTATAACCTTATCTTTAGGAGGTTTCCAACTCTAGAAACTTAGTTTTAATTATTTTTTAATGTGAAGTTTCATTCATAATTTAGTATGTGTATAAATGGATTTTAAATTCGCCGGAATAAGTGGTTAAACTTAAATATTTTAGATAGACTGAGGTAGTTTGAGTATTGTTTACAGTTCATTCAGCTTTGCAAATGAGCAAACATAAAGGGAAATTTTCCTCTGATGTTCACTCATGCGCTCTCATGAGCGTATATAAGGGGGGGGGCTGCAGCTCCCCCCGAAATTTTCATTTGATCGGAAAAATGTGTCATAAAACCTTTAATAATAAATTAAATAAGATTACTTAGTTAATAAAAAATATTTTATTTTAGGTGTAATAGCGTTTCACTTGGCTAAAACTATTCCAAGTTCTAAATTGTTAGTACTCCATACCGCGGAGATGGTATTATTTTTTTTAAATTATTTCCTATATACACCCGTGTGCGCAATTGTTCTTTTCCGCCTATCTGTGCGGGCTATAAGACAAAGATTTTGGTACCCAAACGTGTATGCATATGTACAATATTAACAAGCCAGAGCTCTGTTATCATTACCACATTAAATAGAACACTGAACATTTATACATAACTTTGGTAAAACGGTTGAATACAGCGCCTGGAGACTTCAGTTGCAGAGATCAGGCTGACTATTACAGCTCCGGCAGGACTACAGAGATCACAATAACCTCTAGATCCACTAAAAACAATTCTTAGATCAACACACCAATCAGATCCGGCAGGTGCAGGAAACTTACTAGTAGGTCTAATAAGCCCTCTGGCAAAAAGGTAGGGCCAAGAGAGAAGAGGGATAGGTGATAAACCCGCTAGAAACTTGATTTTTGTGATACATCAACATCTTGTGCAATAATAGGGTCATTTTAAATAATTAAACATTATCTGTAGAAAAATAAAATAAAATTTAAAAAAATGAACAACATATCCATATCATTAAAAATAAAAATGTAAATAAACACAAAAAAAATGAAATAAAGCACCTAAAAATTAGAAAATTAATTAATAATTAAAGAGCTTTTTTTAATTATTGAAGAATATACTTCTTCTGGAAATTAATTTTTTACATATGATACATCGATTATCAATCAGCTGACTTAACTCCACCACAGTCGATTAATTTTGTCCATGACCAATCTTGAAATAAATTAATCCAAATCCTTCTATCTCCAGAAAGTTAGATTTATTCTCTTTCACTATATTTAGCCCCTTTTAGTATTTCGGTAGAATAAGGCGTAGGCTTAGCAGGGGGCATATATAGAAAATAAGTTTGGGGGGGATGGAATAATAACAATCTATAACTTGGAATGGTTAGCCAACTAAAACGCAATTAGAAGCGAAAAACTTATTTTTTCTGAACTAAGTGATCTTATTTAATTTATTTTTAAGGTTTTTATGACACATTTTTTATCGATTAAATAAAAATTGCGGGGGGCTGCAGGAATGATTAAGATGATTAGATAGTTAGCCGTCGAGGTGATAAGTAAAGATGGAATGGTTGGGATTCGGCTAAAGAAACTTTAATACGATTTTTGTTTAAAAAAATCTATATTTAGGACGTTTCGGCTACTCATTGGTAGTCTTCGTTAGCTAAAATGACAAGAAAAAACAGAAATTAATATTTTTTTTTAATTAAGTATTTTTTTCTGTATTAATTTCTGTTTTTTTCTTGTCATTTTAGCTGACGAAGGCTACCAATGAGTAGCCGAAACGTCCTAAATATAGATTTTTTTAACAAAAATCGTATTAAGGTTTCTTTAGCCGAATCCCAACCATTCCATCTTTACTTAGGAATGATTAATTTCTTATGGGTTGCACAGTTAACTAGGCCGGAAATAACGATGCCGCTTTTTGCAATATTCCGCATATAATGCGTAAGAAATAAATGTCACCTGTAATTTTTGATCGCTTATAATGATGAAGGTCACGTGCTCCTTGTAGAGGGAGATGAAGGCAGCCAAAATTGTCTTGAATTCTTTGGTGCTTGGGGCCAGTAAAGAAATAATCTTTCGTTTTCAACTATTTAATTTATTATTTTTGAATGTTTTGCACTCCTTCAGGATGTGAAACGGCCACCCGGCCTCCAAAAAATATATATATATATATATATATATATATTAAATTAAATAAATATTAATTTTCTTCTTGTCATTAGCACGGAATAAATCTAATTTTCAACATTTGAGCTAGGCAGCATCTCTTCTTTCAGTAATCTTATTATATACTCCAGATTGATGGAAGTAAACGGTAGAACATGTAGTACTTACATAATGCAGTGTGTTCCGCGACATATCATGTTTACAATTCGAATGGAAGACTTAAGGAATGTGACTTCTGAGACAGTTAAGAGAAAAAGAAAAAAATCGATCGTGAAAATAGGCTCTAGGTGTATAAGTTCTTTAACATACCTTAATTTCATATATAACCAAAATGAAGCTCCGGCAATCCATTACACCTTTCACCCACAACACATCAGATCTTATGAGGAAAACCAGCAGGTTCTGCACCAATAGCTATTAGGCCGGGCGCAAATTGAGCCCAGCGCAGACGCAGCACAGGGGCTTCAGAAATAGCGAAAAAGCAGACAGAGGAGGTCCGTAGGGCCCAGTTCAGAAACGGTACCGCAAATTGAACCCAGCTCGGTAACTTGCCTAGTTCCGATAGAAGCCACGCGCTGCGCTGCTGAGCCTCGAGTCCAAATCTGACGATACGAAAACAGTACGCTTTTTTTGTCGTCTGTATTTTAAAAAAAATGAAAGAGAGGGAAATCTAGGAACTTTTTGAGAAAAAGAGAAACTCATGGCGGGTTTAATATTTTAAAAACGATTTCGGATATATTACTTGAAATATTAACTAGACTTAAAAATATAGTGAAACATAAAAATATTATCCTATAATATCCTTCTCCTAAAGAAAATTCTGAGGTCAAGCTAAATTAAAAACGCCCTAGTATGATCATCACCTATTCCATAAATATTTCATTTATTTATTTCCTCTCCTTACACACTCGTTTTGGCCTTTAAGCCACTTTCAAAACACTAGAAAAAAAAAAATGAAGTGTTAACATCTCATTCAACCCTCTAAGCCATTTATAATAATATAACTTTAGAATTTTCTTTTTTAAACCTAATTGTAATTTTTAAATCCTCCCAAATTTTAATTAATTTACCCAGTTAAAAACATTTTTTTCTTTCTTCTCTACAAAATTTCCAATTTTCCTACTTATATTATTTCTAAGGCTATTAAAATGGTTTTTACAAGTATCTAATGATTTTAAAATACACTCTACATCTACTATTACATTTATTATATCTATCTGGGCATTCGTCAGAAACAAATCTACATTTTCATTTAATTAATTACTTCCTAAGGGATTTTTATATCAGTTAAATTCACAACCAGTTCTTTCTTATAAATACTCATTATAATTCTTTATTAGTTCACTATCCGCATCATTATTTCTAAATAATAAATTTTCTCTTATATTCTTACAATCTACAAAGGTTTTATGTTTACCATTTTTATTATTATGGTGCATCGATTGCTCGGATAATTAGCGCCATTTTATATATATTATCACATTTTAGTTTTATTATTTTTATTCTCTGGTATGTTTGTAATTTATTCCTTAATTTACCTAGATTTAAGTTATTTCCTGATTATTACATATTCTATGAAAACATTGAACTCTTCTTAACATTTTACCTTAGCATAAACATTTAGTTTATTAATAATAGAATTTAAATCTTTCTTAGTACTCCCAACAAGCCTTGGAGTATCCTTGATTAATATCAAAATCAATTAGTTCTTCAGTAGATTTATTAAAAATATCAGTATTTTTTAGTTTCTTTAAAACGTTAGGCTGACAACAATTTTCGAACCATACAGAAAAGGTGGTGGAATTTAAAAATTATTTTTACATTCTTTTAAATAATAAATTTCCCCCAGTGCCTTAAGGTGCTTTTATCTTCCTAAAAACAAATCCTTTACTCAACTTTAATCCACTAAAAATTGTTTACACTCCTCCTTTTTTCTTCTTAAATACTCATTCATCGAAGCTCCTTTTTGATCTGCTTCTATTCTAATTATATTATAACCGATGGACCCTCCAAGGGAAGACTTGCATAAAAAAAATGTACTCCACCTTCAAACACTAACAAATGCACGTGGAGTAGAACATGAACTGGCACAAGCCAGTAATTTTGATTTGTAAATTTTCTTTGGGGGTAGGAATAAACAAAAAAAATATCTCATATCCTTATTTACTCCAGAAGAAAATTCCGAGGTCCAAGCTTAATTAAAAATGTGATGTTAACACTTACTTTATTTTTCTTCTAGTGATTTGAAAATGGCCTAAAGGCCAAAATGTTACGTGTAAGGAGAGGAAATAAATAAATAAAATATTTATGGTTTGAGGTGATCATAATAAATTTGAGGTGTTTTTAATTAAAAATACCATTAACATAACAATTGAATTCATACATTTTGAAGGGAGACTAGACTTCAAATTTATTCTCAATGAAATTTGAAATTAAAACAATTGAATTAACCCTAAAAAATGAAATGAAGTGAATGAAACTTAGGCCATATTAAAAACCTACCAAATGTATGCCTATTTAATGTGTTTACTATATTTTTAAATGAGTATTTACTTTGAATTTCTAATATACACCTCGACAACAATTTTATAAAATACATGAGATTATTAAAGTGAAATTAAAGGAAAGGAATGTAGTGCTCAGAGGCCAATTGGAAATGAAGTGAAGGTAGCAATATGTCTTAGGCAAGCATAGTTTTATTTTATGTACATATCATATTTAACAATTTTATTTAAAATAACAGGAAAAATGAGACAAGAAAAATAATTAACGAACTGGAGAATGAACTATTACAATAAGTAAAATGAGTAAATAGACAAAATAATTCAATCTCAATGAAGGTTTTTGTTGTTTCTTCCTCATCATGTTAATTGATAATCGTGGGAGTTAGTAAATATGATGGATTATCAGCTAATTCTCAACCATCATTCCGAGATTGAGGATAAATTTTGCCTTCAGCTTCCGTAACTGCAACAAATAGTTTTCTTCTTCTTAACTGTTGAGATTGCAAGGGCATAACTTTTGTTAGATTGTATATCGAATTCCCTTGGTAGTTTATCAATTTTGTCCATTGGACTTCAGCCTTCTTTCCTATAACAACATTTATTAGATATTAGAACACAAATAACATAATGCAATAGCACTTCCTTTCAAATACTTGGCTTCTGGGGATATGTTTAGAATAATAGCTATAGGTTGGGAGAAAGGACTGTTCCCACCATTATGTCTGAAGTATGCCGGGCAATATGGACACACTCGCAACCTGTTTAAATGCCTGAACCTAATGTCAAAATGTGGGAAACAATTACAATAGAGTATGAGAGAAAGTAGCAATTTTATACAAATTTTTTTGAGCTATTCACAGTAAACATGTAACCATAAGGAAACCAGCTTTGAGTGGTTCTTCATTCTTTAACTACAAACAATTTTCTCACTTATTTTTGTTCACTTAATACAATATGCTTTAATTCAATTGTAATCTCAATAATGTTTTTAAGAGTTACTTTATTTTTAAATCTACTTAATTAAATAAATATATTAAAAATATGTAAAATAACCTGAAATTACATAATTCATTCTTATAATACTCACTATGTTTGTTCACTTAATTTTTTTTTTTCAATTCAATTGATATGTTAATAATATTTTTGAGTGTTACTACATCTTTAAATGTAAATCTACTTTGTATTTCTATTAAAATAACGAAATCAGGCAAAATAACCTGTACTTATATTATTCATTTTGATAATAATACTATTTTTCTTCACTTGATTTATTTGTTTCAGTTCAATTGTTATATTAATAACACTTTTGAGTGTTACTACATCTTCAAATGTAAATCTAATTTGTATTTCTATTAAAATAATGAAAACAGGTAAAATAACCTGTACTTACATAATTCATTTTTATAATAATACTCACTAATTTTGTTCACTTGATTTATTTGTTTTAACTCAATTGTAATCTCAATAATATTTTAAAGAGTTGCAACGCTTTTAAATGTAAATCTACTTTGCATTTCAATTAATATATTAAAAACAGACAAAATAACCTGTACTTACCGTTGTCCGTGTTTAATTCTTTGGCGATTTAATCCAATGTCTGGTCTTTACTTGTCGTCCTCATATAATTCAGAAGACTTGTATCGCACAACACAGTAAACATTTTCACTTCACATATTAAACTTTCCATGATTAAATGGAATGGCGAGCGAGCCAGTACCGACAGAGGACGTAGGAATCTGTGTGAAAACACAAAAACGCCGAGGGACGACAGAGGCCCTTGCCGCGCCTGCGCCTGCGCTGGCTTCAATATGCGGCACTCCATTGAAACCAATGTGTTGCAGAAACGCCGAGGCCTGTGCTTCGTCTCTGCTGCGTCTGCGCTGGGCTCAATTTGCGCCCGGCCTTAGGCATAGGCAAATCATCAGTGAAATGCATGACATTTCAAAGTAGAAATGGCAGACAACGCACTGGATAAACCTCCGTGGAAAAATCGGCCATCAAATATTGATCTAAGTTTAAAAACATTAAGGACAAGTCAAAACTATAAGGTAATCAACATTCCAAAGAAATATTTGAATTTGGAAATAATTTATACCGACGGTTCCAAGAATAATGACAACGTCGGATACGCAGTTTGTAAGAACGACATACCTGAAAAATACAAATTACCTCCATATACTTCAATTTTTACTGCCGAACTTCATGGTATAGCTGCAGCATTACATCTTGCAATTTACACCAACAAAACAAATATAGTTATATGCTCGGTAAATATAAAATTACCACAACAAACTATCCGATATAAATAAAACAATTAACTTCCTTCGGGTAAGTGGCATTCCAGGAAACGAAGCAGCAGACAAGGCAGCAAAAGAAGGTTATGGAAAGACCAGCACAACACATTTACGAGATATATGACGTTAGTTCATGGTTGAAACGAAGAATTCCTAACAGCTGGGAATCAGGTGCCATTAACCAATAAGCTTACGAAAATAATGCCAACCACAAAAAAATAGAGCAGCGCGTTTAGGGGCAACCGAAGGGAGGAGGTTGTAATAACAAGGGCTAGAATAGGACATACTAAACTGACCCACGCACACCTGATAGCAAAAGAAGCTCCAATGAATGAATGTGTGAGACTTGGCAAGTTCTTCTAACCGTTCAACATTTTATAGAGGAATTCCATCCACTCAATGAAATATTTGAAAAATATGGGATTTCTCGCATTGCTTCAGCAGCACTACAGGATTCAGCAAAAGGAACGGGTGGTATTCTGAAGTTATTTAAAGATATTAGCATTTACAAAGATTATGAATAAAAAACTTAAAAAAAAAAATAAATAAACAAAAAAAAATAAAAGTAGAGGATTATTTTTAAAAAAATTAAGAGTCTATGTGCATATAAAAACAAAAACAGAGATTATATTACTCACAGCATATAAAAATAAAACTAAAACCATGGGCGTATATAGACACTTATTTCGGGAGGGCTGGGAAAATTTCGGGAGGGGGGGGGGGCTGAGACCATTTCCGGGGTATGGAATACTAAAAATTTAGAGCTTGGAATAGTTTTAGGCAACTAAAACGCTATTAGACGTAAAATAAAATATTTTTATGAACTAAGTGATCTTATTTAATTTATTTTTAAGGGTTTTACGACAAGTTTTTACCATCAAATCAAAATTTCGGGGGGGGGGGGGCTGATGGGGCTGCAGCTATATATACGCCCATGGCTAAAACTAATATTATAAATATAATAATTTGTCCAGAAGGGCGTTATAACCTTGTTGTTTATCGCCCGCCAAACAGGAATCTTCAACATGCCTTAAATAATTAATGTGCGCAGTAACATTATTACATAATAGTGGAATGTTAAGTATCATTAAAAGATAAAGTTCAATATATGTACAAAAAAAGAATATTTAATTACATATGGAAATTGAGCAAGTTTAGCAATAAAGAGAAATGATTTTAGATACAATTAATTCATTCGTAGTTGTACTAGCATCTCATGTGAGAATGGGGTACGTGTGTAAGCATTTTTAAAAACAGCTAATACAAACTTTCAAGGAAAATAAGGTCGATATTATTCCACAGTGGGACAAAGAGTCAAGTAGAAACTCTATTTTCTTAATTACGAAAGCTCATTATTCTGACTTCCTTGTATTTCTCCAGAGTGATGTAAGAGAATTTTATTAATT
The DNA here is from genome assembly GCA_946811695.1 of Gonocerus acuteangulatus. Taxonomy (NCBI): domain Eukaryota; kingdom Metazoa; phylum Arthropoda; class Insecta; order Hemiptera; family Coreidae; genus Gonocerus; species Gonocerus acuteangulatus. The sequence continues at coordinate 57,017,838 of OX328127.1, read as the reverse complement.
AGGGCAGAAAAGGATTTCTTCTATTTTATTCAGTGTTACTATTATTGAAATTGTAAATAAAAATAATTTTATTCGGGATTGATATTTTATGTACTCTTAAACTTTTATTCTAACTAATTGCCTCAAAAAACATGAATTTAGCTCTGTAGATGTTTCATTGTGAGGGCAGTGGACTCATGGAGGTTACAAAAATGGCTTCGGAAGGTTAAGTCGGGACCTTTGTTATGTTGCAAGTTTTACTTTGTTTTTAATTTTGCGTCACATTTTGTGTTACATTTCTTTGCTACTCGTAAATGGGAAGTCTCTATGTGGAATGCCTCTTAGGCAATTTTGTTAATAAGTGTTTTTTTATGCTTCCATTCTAAATGTATGGTTTGATGTTATTAGTTTCTTGAGTGGTTCAGTGATTCTTCAAGAAATTTGTTTTTGATTTTATTGTTTGTTTTAACTCAACTTTAGTATGCAAAATATCATCACAATGGATAAGAAGAATATGGATTACCCACTGATCAAACAGGAAGATGGTTGAATGCTGATGTTTAGTATTTCATATTTCTATTATAGAATGTATTGAAATAAGTGGTTCATCCAAAAATAATTTAAGAGGAGTGTTAAAGCTGGCGTCATTAACAGATCGAGTGCTGGAGGGGAGTGGTTGTCCTGGACAACCTTCAGAACCGCTGCCACCAAAGAGACAAGCTGTGGTAGAGAGGCTGCGACGAAGAATAGAAGGTTACCGAAGGCATCAGAGTAATTGTATGCCTCGATTTGACCAATCCTTCAATGGCGTAGTAGAACAAAACCTCCAAGACACCCTTCTGTTAAAACAGCGATTTCTTGAAAATAAACCGAAGAGACCGGTCAAAAAATCTGAGAAGAAGCCTGCTGAAAGTTCTTTACAACATAATATTTCTCTTCCTAAATTTCCCAAATGCAGTGCACCTGATGAATCATCTGATAACTTTGAAACTTCTAAAAACCAACAGAAGCATGAAAATTTAACAAAATTTTCTGTTGAAATAGTCCAACAACTAGAGTTTACTGCAACATCTACAAATTCACAGATCTCTACTAATGTTACAGTAAAGGCTTTAAATACCTCAGTAAAGGGTGATGTTCCAAACTCGCCACAGTCTCCTAGAAATATAAACATTGTTGAATGCAAGCAGGAACCTGAAAACATTGACTTTGTTGATTTGGAGCAATGTGCTGCAGCTTTGGAAAAGGATGCAGCAGCCAATGGAGGTAATTCCTTTCCGGGTCTTTCTGATCTCATAGGCGATGACACAGCTGATGCCATTAGCTCAGATACTTTCAAAGATTTAATTTCTGAAATATCTGAGTATACACCAGAATTAATGATGAAAGAATTTGATTTTAATAGTGGTATCAACAAACACCGTGAAGAACAAGCTAAAATAGAAAATTCCCTGAAGTCTTTACCAGTCTCATGTGCCAATGCTCAACAAACTTTGATGTCCCAGCAAAGACTGTGTGGAAGTTCGTTAGAAATGCCAAAACCGGAGCTTAGTCCTGCTGCTCAGACATTAAAAAATATGGCTGAGCAACATCAGCACAAAGCCCAAATGGGTATTAGTTTTAATTCTCGTTTAAATCAAAAACCGTATGAGTTTCAGTACAATGGAACAGAATTCGTTGGACAAACAGTCAGCCAATCGAACTTCAAAGTTTCTTCCCCTTTCTCGACTGATGGCATTAAACAAGAATCATTTTCTGCACAAAATTCTCCAGTAAGTTATGCAGGCAGCCCAAGTGGAAAAACTCCTTCTCCTCAAAGAATGGCTTCCCAGTACAAGCAAGTTTACCAATTTACTGGGCAAATGAGCCCGCAATATCGACCTCAACAACCTGTGAAACTAGATTATTCGAAAAACCAAGTGATTCATCAGCCAATGATAACATTTTCGCAAGCTGGAATGCTTCAGCCTATGCCCCCATCCGGTCCAATGCTACGTGCACCACAACCACAATATCTTCCGAGGTACAGTCTTCCAATGCCTAGAGCGAGCTATACCAAAGCACCTAAACTTCCACAGCAAGAGCCTACTTGGATGATTCAACGTCCTCAGCAGGAATTCCTCTCAGATGCTCACTTGAATCAGTTACAAATGTCAAGAGTTCAACAACAAATACAAATGAATCAAGTTCGTGTTCATCAAAGTGTATCTGCCTTGAGTCGAGCGTCTTCAGTTCCTTTTTCATCATCATATACCAATGCAAATGCAAGCTATGTACAATCAAATTTTAATATGCAACAGTCTTTCAACCAGCAGAGTGCTATTGCACCTGAATTTAGTCTCGATTTTCTTGAACAACTTCCACATTCCGATGTTACTAATTTCTCTGATCAAGAATTGTTCAGCTCTCTTGAATCAGGAGCCAATTTTAGTTTTCCAGATATACTGTAATATTTGTTTCTAATTAATGTTTGTTTTTAGTGAAACATCAAAATTAGTCACTTTCTGGTTTTGACTGATTCGTTTTCTGTGTACAGTTCAATATGAATACCTATATAATATATAAAAGATTGAAAGAATAAATATGTATATATTGTAAAGATTTATTTTTTTAATGTTATTAAATTTATAGATTATTGGGACCTAGAATCTTTGACATTCTTGTTTTTCATTTGGGAGTAGATTTAGGTTGAGTTTATCAAATATTGTTATAATTTTTTTTCCTATGAAGAAATATAATTTAAGGGCTGTATTATGTTATATAGATCTCTGGGGAAAAAGGTTTTGTTTGAATGTCTTTCTTCATTATTGTACGCTATGAACTCGCCATAAAAATTCAATGAAGAATTGATTTACTATTATTATTTTTACTCTATTTGTTTACTAGAGACTTCTCATGTTACCATCATCGTATATTATAATTTGGTTTTTAATCGACTGAGAGAGCTGATACATTCTTGTTGCTGAAAGAGAGCTGAAAAAAGTCTTGTTGAATGTAAGTATTAACATTTATTTTTATTTTTTGCTAACATTAGTATCATTGAAGGTAAAACTGAAGTTTAGCGTCCTCAAAACCGATTTCTTTAACATTTTTCACAACAACGTATTTTAATGCACTAAACACGAATCCGTTAAAAAAAAAATTCTGTCAACTAGGAAAGAAGTTATTAAGCACGAAAGTTCACTGTTAGGAAGGTTATAAAAGTAGGCGTAAACAGCATATTTGTACACATGCGCATGCGCAGATATGTAACATTGGGAAACAGAGAACTCTCATTTGAAATGTTCATAATCCATTTATTCAAAAATATTGTCAATTTTACGGGCATCCTCACCCGTCGTCACCTGTCGCTTATGGGAGACATGCTATGCGTTTCCGCTCGCTCAAGAAGGTATCAAAACCCTAGTCAATCCAACTCGCTAAAATTAATAGAATTCTATTAATTTTAGCGAGTTGGATTGACTAGGGTTTTGATACCTTCTTGAGCGAGCGGAAACGCATAGCATGTATGCCTAAAAGTTGTCCTAGACATTCTTCTTATCCTCCTAGACATCCTTCTTAGCTTTCTTCGTCTTCAGACGCGATGTTCGGTGGATATAAATCCCCAATTGTTTCGCACTAGCTCGAAAGTCGCACTGTTTCCGAACGATTTTTTTGGTTATATCACTTGCGGCATCGAAAATCCAGAGTATTTTCATCAAGTTTTAAATTCTCCCCACATTTTCCACCATTGAGAGAATTACTCAAAACTTTATTTTCAAATAAAAATTTGAGTAATTCTTCCCTATTGTGGACGAGAATAATAAATTCGTGCAACTTCATTGTTAGTTTTTATAAAATAAAATTATGTTGACAAAGCTAATTATTAAGGGATTTCTGTTATATAATACTTTTCATGAACGAAACCAGAAATGTGAAGAACGTTTCATTATTTAAAAAAATGGTTGTGAATAAATAACTGCTGGTGAATTTAAGTAATTGATGGTAAATTTCAATTACACTTCTTTATTATGGACTTTTCCAAAACCGTGCATGCGCATGTTGACAAATTTAGTTGTTTACATTAGCTCCCATAACCCGCATAACAGTGAACTTTAGTGCTTAATGACTTCTTTCCTAGTTGAGAGTGACTTTTTTTTTAACGCATTCGTGTTTAGTGCATTAAAATATGATGTTGTGAAAAATGTTAAAGAAATCGGTTTTGAAGACACTAAACTTCAGTTTTACCTCACAGAATAATAATTGTCTATATGTATGTGTACTAGTATTTTATCAAGTTGTTTTCTGAAAAGTTTATATATCTAATTGTGGTGTGGTGGCTTTTCATTTGAAAAATGGAATGGCATCCTGGCTAGAATAAGATGGCAATCTGTTGAAGCCCACCCCTAAAAAATAAGTGTTATTAAAAATACATTAAAATTTATAAAATGTCAGAGTTTTAAGACTGTCACGTAAGAGGTTGTTCCAGGGCAAATCAACATAATTTTTAAGGAACATTTATCTTAAGATCTTACATTTTCATTTTATTTTGACTAAATAACTGCTTAAATTGACTACAAAAAATATATCAAAATTTACAGAAATTTGCTAATCTATTTTTGAACTGCAGCTTAGTAAGATTTTTGAAAATTTTCCCCAAAACCACAAAAATTGGCTTAGGTGCTCTTTTAATATAGATAAATGGAGAAGGTGGCTTTTTACAGCTTTTTTCATATCCTATTCTGCGATATAAAGCATATTATAGACCAATACAAAAAATGTTTTTGTTACAATGAGTTTATTCATGCTTGGGACCTGCTTAATATTATGAAGGAATATATTATTAAGGTTTTAGTTTTAGCATTTTTTTCTTTTCTTTTTTATCACTTTCCAAAGGAAATAGCTATTGAGGTGCCACTCATGAAAGAATTTTTGAAAAATGTCTTCAAATCTTCATCGATCCAACGTACAATGAAATTTATATATATATAAATGTGTATATTTATATTTATGTTACCGGCAAAGTATATAATCCAGGCATTCTATAAAAGGCCTGAGTGGTTTAGGCAAAGTGTAGAATGTACATCGTATTACACACATTGCCTAGGCAATCTATAGAATGCCTGTTGCTTATTGGGCAATGTATAAAATTAAAAAGGTTTTGAGTATACTACATAAACTTTACTTAGATACTTGAAAGAAATGACAACAGGTAGAATTTGAGTTTTCAGAATCAATGCAAATCACTAAAATAAAGCGTCCTCAGCACCGATGTTCTTCAAAGTTTGCTCTATAACGTATTTTGATGCACTAAACACGAATCCGTTAAAAAAAAAAAAAAAAAAAAAATCTCTCAACTAGGAAAGAAGTTATTAAGTACTAAAGTTCACTGTTATGGAGGCTATAAAAGATGGCGTAAACAGCGTATCCTTAATGAAGAAGTATAATTAAAATTTAGACTCACCTGTCGTAGCTGACCTGTCGTAAGCTGTCGCTTTTGGGCACACGTGCTATGCGTTTCCGCTCGCTCAAGAAGGTATCAAAAGCCTAGACAATACAACTCGAAGAATTTAATAGAATTCTATTAATTTCTGTGACTTGGATTAACTAGGGTTTTGATATCTTCTTGAGCGAGCGTAGCGAGCGGAAACGCATAGCATGTATGCCCAAAAGTCGTCCTAGGCATTCTTCTAATTCTCCTAGACATCATCAGATGCGATGTTTATGGATATAAATCCGCAATCGCACCGCCGGTAGTTACTCCTACAAGCTACAAATCCTTCATTTCATACTTTGCCTAAAGCACAGTAGGCATTCTATAAAATGCCAAGCAAAGTATGAAATAAGCTTTATTTCATACATTGCCGGCTGGATTTAGGCATTCTATAGAATGCCTGATTATATACTTTGCCGGTAACATATATATATATATATATATAAATATATATATATATATATATATATATATATATATATATATATATATATGTGTGTGTGTGTGTGTGTGGGTGTTTGTCTGTTAATACTCCAGAGTTTTTGTTTTTTTTTGCCACAAAACTTGTTATATAGCATTCCCTTAGCAAACGATTGTACGAGTTTCTTAACCACCAATATCGGTCCACCTGGAGGGAGGGTTTACTCCAGACTCAAATTATTCATTTTCCCCATACCCGCCGTTAAATCGGTCCATCTGAAAGGGGGGTTTACTCCGGACACAAAAGTACTAATTTGCTCATATCGTTTGTAATTTGTGTCGTATTTAACAGAACTCATTATATGTTTTGGGTATCTAAAAACAAAGATATGTTTAAAAAATAATCTAAATCGGTTAGAAGTATGGGTTTACTCTGAATTATGTTCATATTGAATTAAGCGGCCAAACCGGCTCAGGCATTGGTTGTTACTTTTACCACTAGGGGTGCTGGGGCATAGTATCCGGTTTCAGCTTTTCATTGCAATTATTTATTATGACCAATGAACAAAAATGTTTTCATGTGTTTATCAAGTAGTGTAGTAACTCACACAAACAAAACTCCGGAAGAAAATTAACAATTAAAATAATAATTGAGTCAACTTTTCGTAACAAATATTAAACGTGAAAACTATTCATGTTTATTTTATATTTACACAAATTAATCATCATTATGTCAAGCTGTAGTAAATGTGTGCTATGTTTTTCTTGCTGTACGTCTTTATTACGTATCCGTCTCCATTACTTAAGGAATGTAGTTATTTTGCTTGGTTATTTGTACATAGATATTCATGGCTCGTATTATTTACTGGGGAACCAAGGATATTTATTTTACTAGCCGTACATGTATTTTACAGCTGAAAGGCCTGGGAAAAAAATATGGAGCAACATACTCTCCCCTCCACTCATTTACTTGATTGACTGCCCTTATTATTTATCCAGCCAAAGTATTTTTATTTCAGCTATGCCACTTAATATTTAATGAACTAGATCAAAGAACGACTGCTGACTTATTACAAAATAACCAAATTATGAACAAATTAAATCATATCACGAATAAATTTCACAACTATCTAACAATGATATTTAAGAAATTAAGCAGACTATAACTGACTGGGTTTTATTGTACAGGGATTCACCCTGAGAGGAAATTGATATAGGCAGATTGAGACATATATCATATGAAAACATTATGAAGAAGTCCAAAAAACCAAGTGGCCAAATTGATTACAAAAATGTGATTATTCAACTATTGAAATCTGACTATACTGACTGACTGTAACTTGAGGCAGGACTATCCAAAAGACATGAATGAACTACTGTCTGATAGCAGTTATCATATTGACACAATTCTAAAATTATTAAAAGATTATAATGTTTATAACAAAATTTAGCGGGCAGAGTATACTGACTACTTGAGAAGTAGTACTGACTACACTCTATTAGGGGCTCCCCGTAGTCTAGTGGATAACGCCTTGGATTCTCATGCGGGAGATGGTGGTTTCGAGTCCCACTGGCGCACAGTGGTCAAAACTCGTTCAAAACTTGATATTTTGAAGTATTTTTTCCGAATACTTTGGCCTTAAATATGTATTATAGCATACAAATCATCAATACCTTTATTGTGGTTATAAGACTGGTAAGTGTGCACAATTTCAGGTTTCTGACTAAACAACATCAAAAGTTATTGAGTTTTGAGCGCTTTTTGACCACTGTGCATCAGCAGGAATTTTCTCCTCTCTCAGCTAGTTGAGAAAATTCCTTGCTGCACTGTGGATGTCGGTGCTAATGGCCCAGATGTCGGTGCACCATAAAAAGTGTGCTGTATGGTCAAGAATCAGATACCTCTACAGTATCTCATGCAGTGTTAAGTACCTGATTTTATATATATATATATATATATATATATATATATATATATATATATATATATATAGACACACACACACACATTATAATAAAGTAAGCACTTATAGACTCATTTTATTACCACACGTTATTTTGGCTTGACCATGCATGTATAATAAATAAAAGTATATTTAAATGAAGACTATAGAAAAAGAAAATTGTTAAAAAAATGAGTTTTTTTTTCATGCTTTGACTACACTGTCATTAGTGCTAAAGAGTATTTATTTATTTAAATGTTAACACACTTATATATGACAGATTTTTGGGACGGGTTATCTACAGCTTACCCTCTTTTTCTAGCCAGGATAGAGGGAATACCATCTCTTTTTTTGAAAGAAAACTCATGAGCCTAGCTAGTAGAAATTGAACCCACGACCTTAGGCACAAAGTGCTCACACCTTAGTACTCTCGTCCCTGACGTCGTATGAAAGAGTTAAAATGTTGTGATATATATGTGTAGTTTTTAAGTGTTTAAATATTGTGTCCAAATAATGGCTACCATAGGCCAAAAGTAATGATACATCAGTGGGTATATGTCATTGTCCTCATCGTCGACAGTACATAAGTTTGTGTTATATGTTGTTAGATTTTCATAAGTTGCTTCATTTCAGTTTCAATATTCTGGAGTGTGGTTGCTAATTGGCTTGTCTGTTAACGTCTCTGCTTTGAGTAATATTCACGTGTTCTGGTAGCTATACAAGTGAACATACGTGTTCAAATTTTGTAATTGGTTAATATCATTTAAACATTGGTACTCAAAGGATGTGCATTGGGGGTGTTATGTAGAGAGAGTTTTTATGAGCTCTTAAGTGTCTGTTAACAAAATAATTTGGTTATTTTCTTCTTCCTCTTTGTTCGCTAACATCATTATCAGGAAAACTTTCTTTCCTACTATCGCGACAGCACTAGTTCCATTCTCAGACTATAAACCATCACTGAATGTGAAGAGGCTGTCGGGGTTCATGTTAAGAATTTTCTTGAAACTTAATTTATAAATGTGTCTTGAAGTTTGGTCTGATTTTTTGTCGTTTGTCAATGTCATTTCTACTTTCAAATTTATTTTCTTTGGAAGTATCTTTATTAATGTGTAATAGTTTATTGTCATTAGGTTTGTTTTTGGTGTATTCTTCTTTCCTGAGAACGAGATGTTTTGGCCTAGTTGATTTTTGCAGATATATTGTAGAAAGAGTTATTTTATTTAGAATCACATTTGTGCGGGTCAAACTCAAATATTTATGTTTTAAGCCCTTAACCATGGTTCCAGTCGAGGACCTATATTATGGAATCTGATCTAACATTTTAAGAGCTCTGTCTCAGGCTGATGAGTATGCTCCAGGTTTAGGTACGGTAAAACTTGAGCATCTGTTCACTCCCGCCCTCTTCCCACTTAATGATAATTAGAATTCTTAGAATATTGAGGATTAATTGCAACTAAGAACTACATATATATGTGTATATTATAATAGAGTAAGCACTTATGGACTACAATCATTTTATTATCATTCTTTATTTTCGCTTGACAATCCACTGTATGATATTTAACATCGTCATCTGAACATAAAACATAGTACGGTAGAACATCAATTATCCGAATCGACTCTCTAAAGCTACTGTTTTGACAATATTTGTTTTTATAGTTCAACCATTCAACTGGAGTATTGCTTTTTCAGCTTAAGTTTGTAGGTCTTTGATTTTTTTATTGTGGTCTATGGCATAATGACATTTTTGCGGTTGAACTAAGATAAAACACGTACCAATAGTTCGTTTTTATAACTGATCTAGAGTTAAAGATAAGTAATTTTTTAGTTTGTATAATTTTTTTCAGTAATGTTTTAATTAATTTGTGTTGAAAGTAATTTGGAACGTTAATGAATAATATTTTTCAACGTACTATTATCGCTTCTTTTTTATTACAATTACATTTTTGGTTATCCGAAGCATTCCCTGTCCCAAGTAATTCAGGTAATCGGCATTCTACTGTAAATGCAAATCACTAAAGAAATTATTTTCCATAAAACAAATAAATATACTTACTATTTTGCAGGTTAAATATTTTCGGTTTTGTTAATATATAAATTTCCGTGCAATAAGCTGCAAAAATTCCCACTTATCATCATTACTATTCAATTTATCAAAATAGTCAAGAGAAGAAAGGTTGTAGAAGTTTAATCTTTAAATCATTTGTGTTGACAATTCTTGTTGAAAAAAATTTAAGCAACACTCTAAACTCTAGTGAAATCTCTGTAACCCCTCGACTGCCAGCTTATTAAGTAGAAATGAGCTCCATGATCTATTGTAGTTTGCCGCATTCCGAATTTTTGAAAAATATCTTCAAATCTTAATTGGTCCTTTCAACTAGATAACAAAATTGCTCCAGTTAAAATTATTATTGAGTTAGCTGGTAAGGACAAAGTAAATAAAAAGAGATGGAATATTCATATTTATTTAATTTTTACGGCGCATCATCTTCTGGGCCATTAGTTCCAACGTCCCAGGTGCAGCGAAGAATTTCCTCAACGAGCCGTGAGATGAGAAAATTCCTGCCGCTGGTGGGACTCGAATTCACCATCTCCCTCATGAGAATCTCAGGTATTAACCACTAGACCACGGGGAGACCCTTTTCATATTTATTTTATAGGTATCAGTTAATTTAAGCACATTCTACTGTGACATGGCTTCAACTAACCACCTTGCTAAGGAGTGTGCTTATAATATACAGCCACTCCAGGAAAAACTTTTTTAAATCCTTCTCTGAAGTTAATACGTTTGTTTATGTGTATTAATAAGAATGCATATATGTATAAATAGAGAGAATTTTTATTTAGAAACTTATTTATTTTACAGATTGAGGAGTGTAAGGAGGAAGGACTTTTGAAAACAAGGGACCATGATATGATCTGCTAGAATAAACTTTATTAGATCTGTATAGAGAGATACATTTATTTTCACTATTTGTAATTCTCCTTTGAGGGAATGTATGAAAATCTGTTGTTTATTTCATTTTTTCAAGTTTATTATAGATAGAGAATATATTGAGGTTTATAAAAAATCTGTTATTATTTTTTATTTACAATTAAATATGTATAAGAATAATATAAATATACAATTTGTCATAATTTTTTTTATTTATACACACATTATCCTCTAAGAAACCATTTATATACAGATTAACACAATCTTTGGTGTTTTAATATACTATGCTTATGTACAATTCCTCAAACAGTACAGGTAAAAGAATTCTGTATGGTACACTGTTAGAAATATATTTTACAACTTTGGGTTGCTTGACTATTTGAATATTTGGTTTTAATTAAACATACTAAGAACTTGCAATTAATCACTATACTTTATATAAATAAAATATATTTTCTGATATGTTTTAAATAGTATATCTATCATATTTGTACCAAAATATAATAAAACATTTCTATAATTGATAATATATATTATTTACTTTTAATAAATAAGGGCTGAGCCAGATATCTCATTAGCTATAAAGAAAAAAATACAAGGAATACTTGACATTGATAAGATTCCAGAAATAAATAAATGTATATCTACCCATTTATCTCTGTAAATAAATCCTGGGTTTATTCTATTGTGCGTAATTCACACAAGCAATTATTTTGTTCAATACTGAATGAAAATTCATGTTAAAGAGGAATTATAAAATTTAAAAATAAGCCTGCATATATCTGAAATACTGGAGAATTTGTTAATATTAACTTACTAATAATTTAAACTTTCATGATAGTATTAATAACATAATAATGGAAACAGTTCAATTTAAACCATTTTTCAACAATTCAAATTAGCCGCTTTGTCATATATTTTATGATAATGAAATAATTTAATGTACTGATCTAAATGTGAAGGAAATCCAATATTTTGCCAAGAGGAATTTAAATTTTTATTGCTAATTAGAGAATAAATACCTTTCTAAATAGAAAGGCCACTAAGATTATTTAGTGACTCCCTAAAATTTGAATTTCCTTTTTAAATAATCCTTTTCCTTTTTTTCCTTTTTAAATAATCATATTTACCTTCCTGGGAGAAGAGTATATTCAGAAAAAAATATTTTTTAGCTATTTTACAGAAATACTTTCAAATTGATTGTGGTTGCACTAATAGAAGTAGTACCGTCTAAATAGAAATAATAGAGTTGAGAGTGCTCTGAAGTGAGTTAGTCACTTTTTATAAAATTCTTTGCAAATTATAAATATTTGTGAAGGAAGTGACAAAATTAATTTATTTTGATTGGTAGGGATATTAAATACAAATTTCTGAAAAAAAAAACTTTGTTCTTTCTAAATAACAAACAGAAATGTAACTGTTAAGGGTAGGATTATTTGACAATGGCGTGATTCATGTGATTGTGATTTCTCAGTTAAGATAAGGTAACAAAGAATGTCTATTACTCATGAAAACAAAGATTTTTTTTTGGGGGGGGGGTTAGACTACTAGTTATCTTTTTTAACTAGGATGAAAAAAAAACAGTTTGGTTTATAGCATTCACTTAATAAATGATTGGACGAGTTCATTAACCAGACATCTGACACCCTGTAATTTATTACTTTTTGCACAAGTGTGGAGATTTTATTAATAAAATGAAAAAAATGCCAAATGAAGTCATAAGTCTTTAAAATTAGACTTTTACTCTATTGCTGAGGTTGGTTTTTATCGTTGAAAATATTGTTCTTCAAATATGTGTTTTGTCTTCACAATATTTATTTGAAATTGAGAGCAGGGATGTTCTAGATTTCACCTTTCACTTTAAGACAGCTCTTATATGTAACTTTAAGGCAATTTAATTCATTCACATTCTCAAAATTTAGGGAGTGACATTTTGTTTAGCAGAAAAATTATATTTTAAGTTAATTATCTTAACTCTCTGTTTTGATTAGACCATGAGATTATTTACAAACACTACAGGTAGAATAGCTGCAGTTCAAAATTACAATTCTATAAATTAATTTTCTTTTTAAATCACAGGAGATCTTTTTAGATAAAATAAAGAGCCCATTTGAGAGGACATATATAGAGATATTTGGCTTGTCCTTATAGGACTGCAAGAGTATTCGGATCTGCGAGGTGTGCTTGTTGAAGTATCCTTAGCCGAGGCCCAAGTGGGATTCCAAGTTTGTGCAACCTGTCTTCTGTCAAGTAAGGCAACTCGAGCAGTCCAATTCTCTCCTTTTCAAATAGGCTTGCATATTTCTGTAAAGAGAAAATATTTATATAGATAGACTGAAATTAAACCAAAATAGAAAAAAAAAAATGAAAAGTATATTTGTTTTTTATATTTAATTATTATTTAAGAGTTCTATTCACGAAGGGAGGAAAACCACTTATGATTTCCCCCTGATGTAGGTAGAGGAATATTAATTTGATGCAACTGCCAAAAGAGCCATACTGGATAAAATGTGGGATCGTCTTTTCTATATTCTTGTTAGTGCAGCTTCTCGTGCCACCTGTGATAGGTTTACTTTGATGAATTTTCTTCTGCATTTGTACAGATTTCTTCAGAAGACTCAACTCTTCTTCCTCTTTTCTGGATATTTGTAATGTCTGACTTTTTGATGTCTCTGGTTTTATTTTATGTTGGTATTGAAGGTCTCCCCACTACTTGTGGGAGTCCAACTCTGAAAGGTGGTGTTTGATAAAAACATATAAAACCAGGTATATCAGTGCAAATCAGTCGAAACGCAGAAGAAAATTCATCCAAGTAACATCACCACAGCTGGTACCAGACACTACACAAACAAGAATATTAAACAATCTATCTATCTGGTTTTCTATGTTGCTAAGGCACGGATTCTTGGTGGGTTGCTAGGAGCATAGGAAGAAGGCCAGTATTCCCCATGGATACTAACTCTGCTCTAGGCCTTTCGACAAACCACTGTCATCATCAGGTGCTGCAATCAATGAAGATAAGATCTCCATATATGTATATATATATATATATATATATATATATATATATATATATATATATATATATATGTATATATAAAAAAATAAAATAATAATTACTGAAAAAGAATAAAATAATAATTACTGAACATTAAAAGGAAAATTATTAGAAGTAATCCACTAACCTCATATCCAAGCCCTCGGAGGAAAAGCCTGAGAAGAGGAGGTTCATCCCCAAAGAATTTAGTGAGCCTTTTCACCTTATCGGGTGTGGTCGTGTTCCCTTGGCCGACTCGTCCAGGGTTCATAACCATTGGCTGTTGTTGTTGGTGTGTATTCGATTGGATTCTTAGAGCTGCCAACTCTCCTCGCATTACTTCCATTTCCTAAAAATCAATATATATTATAAAAGAAAGTGTACAATGTGTGAGCCACTTAAACAAAAAAAGTCACTCATCCATGGAGAAGGTTCCCGTTTTTACATAGAGAGCATGCTTTTGAATTTAAAAGGGCTGGAAGTTTCGCCCTATAGAAATTTCTATAACAGTCCAGAGCATTCCACAACTTTCTAGAACATCCCAGATCATTGTGGAACATTCCAGAACACTCCTTTTGTATGGGTGGGGGACACTGATAAATTGACTTGTCATAAACGGCAGAATCTGAACTTGAATCCTAGCCTGGCATATTAATTTTAATCAAAAACAATTTATGATTACAAAAAGTATTGAATCATTTTTTAAAGATGACAAATTAAAAATACAAACCTGCATCATAAGATGCTGAGTTCGCATTTCCGATGAAAGGTGCGCCACACTTCTTGCTAAAGTCACCACATGAGATTCCAGTCTCTGAAATCTCTTATTTATACCCTGGAAGAATAGAAAAAAGTATAATACCAGTGTACATTTAAATAACATCTTTTAAAATCAATATTTGCAATAAGTGATAGGTATAAAATGTTCCTTGGCTCTACTAAAACTCCATACGGACAGCAATTTCAGCCTTTATTATTTTTGTCTAACTAAATGCTCATGGTTGAGTGGCTTCAGTGAGCTGTTATTAAGGTTTTATATGTTATGAGCTGTTTATGTAAAAAAAAAAATAGGGATTCTGTCGAAAACCCACACCTGTGAATGTAGGTGCTGAGATAAAACATAACGAAGTTTATGAAGGCAGTGGCATATTAACTTCTTTTAAATGTTGATTCTGATTTTTAAAATGATAGAATTACTCACTAGGAATAGAAAGTATATAGTTGCCAAAAAATGTATATATTTTAATAATTTAAAACTAAGGCCAATTTTTATTGTGCCATTGAAAAGAGTTCAGCAAAACAATAAATTATGGTTCCCTGATTTTTATAAAGTTATTTGTAAACATACAAACATCATAAGACATTTTTATTTACACTTAACATTTATTTGAATAAAATTAATTTTTAATGGTTTGAGATATGTCTCGTACACTTTATTAAGTTAAAAGGAGTAAAGTTAGACATAATTCAATTATATTTGAACAAATACTGAAGTACTATTTATTATTTAAACAATCAGAATAAAAATCAGATAATTTCCACAATACATTCTTCTTGGCATAATATTTTCAGGGGCCGAATTTTCAACATCCATGCACTGGTTACTTATCAAGCCAATCCTTCTCTGGTTCTAGAGTCTAGGAGTTAAAATTGGCAACATAAAAACCAGTACATAGAAATTCAAAATAAGGCAAGGCCCCTGAATACATAAAACATAAAGCACTTTGGATATTTCTTGATTTTTTTCTTATAATGAACAACAATTTCCAACATCTGACATTTCCGATAATTTATGGTTTTTGCATAATGTGTGGAGAATCTATATTTTATCAATAAAATGACAATGAAAAATTGTCAAATGAAGTCAAAAGTGCTTCAAATCTTTTATTTCGATCAAATATTGTATTCGATCATCTTGTTGCCTAAATTATTTTCTTTGTAGAAGAATTATTTTTACCCCTTGAAGAAACGAATAAAGACCAAATTATGAAACAATTCACAAAATAAATACCTATAAAATCATTTTCAAAACTAATGATAAGCATGGTGTGTAACCAGGGACCCAATACATTTGGGCATCCCACTTTATTACTTCATTTTGATTAATAAAGTTTTCTTATTCTTTCAGTTTTATTTTATCTAGAAACAGATTCAAAAGATAATAAAAGTTATAATAGCATTGATGACAAAGCAAAGAATTCTTACCAAAATTTACCAGATTTGACAGTATTAATAATAATTTTACATTTAGGCGGCTTTCTTAAGAGGTATCTGTATAATATGAAAATAGCTGAGCAATAAATTACTCAAAAGGTTTATGGGTGCATTTAAACTTTCACCTGTTTTCTTTTTAGATTATATGAAACTCAAGAGAATTATTAACACAATGCAGAATTAAATATAGTGAACACAAAAAATTATAACTATTTGAAATCTTAAGTTTATTTAAAACTTAGAAAAATCCTAAGCACATTCTGTAGAATAATAACGATTAGGCTAGAAGTGACTAATTGCTTATACTTCATCTAGTTGTATACAATAATAAACAGAATTAGATATAAAAAAAATGAGGAAACAAAAGTACTTTTTTCTCCTTTATGATGCCAGACATGAAACCTAACAGCAGGAAATATCCACAACACATGCACTAACTCTAGAAGAATACAAATGACTGGTGGATAATGAAAAAGGCCCGAGCTCCAAAAATATTCTCATAGTTAATATAGCGGGAAGAAGCTCTCTAATTATTCCATTTATAATGACTCCCATGTGCTCGGCTTGTTGCCTACTCTAAACATATTCCTATTAACGGGCCAGCTTTTCCCAACATGATAAGAATTATACTTCTTAATAAAGGAACATATAGAAACAATTGGATTGTGTTAATCAGAAAGGGTTCAAGCTCCATTTTTTTGAGGAAATGATACTTTGGTTCCCTTCAGCTATTTAGTACTTTACACATGTTATTCTAAATAGAACCCTGTGAAAATAGTTTGGAAATATTTTATAATATGAGTAAAAGAGATATTAAAACAAATAATTGACTGAATCTCAGTAAGGCTACAATATTACAAGTAGTTTTCTTAGGAACGTTATTACTGTCTCTTTCTGATTAACTTGGTCTAATTTATAAGCGCAAGGTTTATTAAAACTCAACTAAATTTTGGAAGTATTCATAAAATAATTACCTGGAAAAAATAAAATTACCTGCGATAAAATTTACCTATCAATTCTTCAGAGTTAGCGTAACAAGAAAATATTTTGCTAAGATTAGAACAATGATCATTAAAATCTAATGTAATATTCATTATATATCAAATATGAAATCAATTTTCTTTTAATAAGTTAAAGAATTGAAAAAATAAAACAAAAAAATTATTAAGTTTCCACACAACTTGCTAAACTTAGTCGTAAATAAGCCCCATTACCAGTTTTGATTTTTCTGTGCTGTGCACATCAATTTTTGGGGGTAAGCAGTTTTTTTCTATCTCTTTTACTTTCTTTATTGTTTTCCTATAAATTTGTTTTATTGAGTTAGGAAAGAACAAAAGGGAACTAAAGAAGTCAATTGACTCCTTGGTACCATAAATTGTCAATCGTTAGACTGTTAGTCTTATAGAATTAACATTTTTTTATGCAATATGTTTACCAACTTTTAATCAGCCCAGATGAAATTTCTACTCAGAGAAATGAAATATGTCACTGAAATTGTTAGCCTCACTGACATAAATAAACAACCAAAAATATCCTTTATTTGCTTTCAAATTAGATTCAATTTTTATGTTTTTTAATTGGAATATTTAAAAAATGCAAGTACTCACTTTAAAATCTCTGACTTTGCCTCTCGGCTGACTTCTCGATGTCCTGATAGGCCTGGAACTGACTGAACTAGGGACAGAACTGACGCTCCCACATGCTCGTCTCCGACTATGCCTCAAGCCCATCTCCGCACCATCGTAACCATGTTGTCTTCTAGCTTTCAATAGTTTGAGAACCTAAATCATAAAAGATATAAATTATAATCAAGATTATAATTTATAAATGTCAACATTTGAAAATAAAATAATATTTAAAACTTTTCAAAGAATGTTCTGAATTTTGTTATAAAATAAATTGAGTAAATACATTTTTTTTTTCTAATAATAATATTTATGTAGATGCATCCCAAAAAGAATTAATCTACTATATATTTGTCAAATACCACTCACTCACTCACTGACAGAAACTCCCTTTAGGACAAAACACTTGCTAAGAAAGGTTTTTTGATATTCAAATGCTTAAGAATTTTTAGAGGGGTTTGAATTTTTAGTAGGTTTTAAAGAGAGCATGCAAGCCTAGGCAGCATGCGTTGCTAGGACGATAATAGGTCAGCTTAGTTTTTATTTGTAGTTCATTTCAACTATGATGGCAAACCTTGAATTACTTGAACTAAACTCTGATTTTTCCTTCATAGAGTTAACGATATACCTGGTGATGCTACATCCGAGGTAATAATATCCCGAACCCTTGCACAGCCTCCTCACCCATCAGCATCCCCAGTCACAACACTTCTTAGTAATGCTCGCAAATATAATGGGTGTTTCCAAATGACATCTTGGAAACATAAATTTTTAAATTTTAACGTCCATTTATTAAGGCCAACAAATTTTAATTTATACTGGTTAAACTCCTTTTACTGGTAACCTATAGATAATGGGTTATCTGTTTGTTAAGAAACATTATACTTTGATTACTTAACAATTGATGAATAAGATATCATATGACGGGAACTGTGATATAATAAACTCCACAAAATTATATAGTAGCGCTAATTTAGATGATACATTATTTAACGTAATAAAATAACTACTAATCTGCCATGACGAAACACGGGTATTCAAAATAAAGGGGATACTGCAACTTGTTATACCCTAATGGATATAATATTTTTATTGTTTATTATCATTGTTATAACAAATCAAGAGTGAAATTTCAAAAGCTAGTGAAATAATGGTTTTCAAACATTTTTTTGGAGCTTCCCTAAAACAGAAGAAGGCAGACTTTAATTTGAAACTAGTCATAATGTAAATAAATGAAAAAAATATAGTTAAAAGGACGTAGATCATAAACTTATCCTTCGAAGGTTAGATGAAATAAGTATTTATAAAGATTGGAGAGGACTCCCTCTAGCTAGTTTCAGACTTTAACCAGTGACGTGAATCCAAATGGACATTCTATAGCAGTGTTGGTGCACCGATTATGAAGTTATGCCCTATCGTGGATGATTCCAAACAACTATTATCAGAAATCTAGAGGAATAATTTCCTCCACATCAGCAATGAACTATTACAAATAAATGTAGCTGAGAACTATAGATATGTATTATAAATTGTTTTCCATTACCTGACCATACATGCCTTCAAGTCCTTCCAGCTGTTTCCTGATAAGCCTTGTATCGGCATAGTCTAATTCTTCATCACTAGAATTATTTTCATCAAGCATTGAGTCTATTTCGAGACGGCTTGATAGCAAATCTGAAATATTTATCATCAGATTAATAATTGTCAAATTACGAATGAAATATAGATTTATATAGTAATTAGACAATTCGTACATAAAGAGTAAAAAATAAATTACACTGCTTTATGCAAATTTTTGGTGTATTGACTTCTTTCTTATATAGTATTTGGTGGATATGCTTGAAGTCCTGAATTTATGGCTTCCCAGTGAAAGATTTTATTTTCAAGTGTTGGAGTTTTGGGGTAGGGACTAAGATTTCAAATTCCCCTGGATATTCCCAGCATAGGTAGCAGTAATAAGAAAGAAAAAAAAGAAAACTATAATTTTGTCTCCTCGAAGTACAGTTTGCCCACTAGTTTTATTTATTTATTTTTTTAAGGCACATCGACATCTAGGCCATTAGCGCCGACATCCAGAGTGCAGTGAAGAATTTTCCCAACAAGCCATGAGAAAATTCCTGCTGCCGGTGGGAATTGAACCCACCATTTATATATAAATTTTAACAGGGGTCTAGTAGGTAGGATCAATGAAGATTTGAAGACATTTTTCAAAATTTATTTTATGAGTACAACCTCAATAGCTACGTGCCTTCAGAGTGCTAAAACTAATGTTAAAGTTAAAATGTTCAACAGAAAATCTATATAAACATAAACTCAGTACATAACCTATCCAACACTACTTGACTGCACTCAGGTTCTCCCCCATGTCAACGCCCCTTCTCTCCACAGTAAAATCACAAATTTTCATGCAGGGCTTAAATGTTGAGCTATTTAAGGATTTTTATTTATATTAAATGATTGTGTATCTTAAACACAATAAAAACTTAACAAGAAACAAAAAGTTGACTGAATGACATATGAGCAAGAATGATACTCACTACTAGCTGATTTTGACGGCTTGTGATGCGTTCTGCTTGACTTCTCTCCTCCTCTTGTTACCCACAAAGGACCACTTTGACTCTTAAATCCTCCACTCAAACTGCAATTAGGAATTAAATAAAACTCTTAAATACTTAACAAAAAATTAAATAAATAAGAAATGTCTTTATTTAATTTGTAAATTCGTTTGTTATGAGTTATTTTATTGGCTACCATCTTTTTATAGCCACCTCAGCGATGATGTATTTCTTATTTTCAAAAGATAGGCCATTACCCCTTATAGAAAGCCAATATACATGTAATGTACTTTTAACAATTATATAATTATTATATTTTGTTTTTATCCACTGAACTGGTTTTTATTTTTATACAAAACTTACTTCATCATTTTCTAGGTTAATGGAGAACTAATATATTAATATTCTAAAAGGGATACAGCATTTCTGTGTTTCGTATTGACAGAATATCCTTAAGTATAATATACAGTTTGATAAACTTTATGTATAAGAACTTCAATAGATAAAAATAGTTCAAACGAATTTAATAATCCAACTGTAGTTAGTATTGACAAACAGTTATAATTAGGTGAATAATCTAAGGGGTTAGGCCCGCCAGTAAATAGACTGTTGTCATACCTGTTGGTGAAGACCGTCATCACTGGCATCGGTACTCATATCGATGCCAGTGACGATGGTCTTCACCAACAGGTATGGCAACAGTAGTAATTAGTTTTACTGCCACAAGCCGATGTTCCAAATTTACAAATACTAAGTTGATTTATTTTTGCTCATATGTATAAAGTAAATATATTATTAGACACATAGACAGACAGGTGATCAGGGTCCCTTAATGAGAAAGTAGCTCGACCTAACAGATCTATTGTATCCTTCACAGAGTTATTTCTAAAGCCCAGAGCCTTAGACAAAACAAATAATCTTTTGGAGTGTTAATTACACCAGGAAACATTATTACCAAATATCCCAAGTTCTTCTAGCCAGTAGGATGAATAGCAGATTGTATAAATAAGAGTTTCCTCCACCAGCTCGCATAACATAGTTAAAAGTCTATTCATTCATTAATTTTTATTAACTATTCGACACCATTTTTAAATTTAAAAACCAAGAACTTTTTTAAAATAACTGCTGTAAATAAGATTTATGATTTTATTATGTATTATTACCCTAAGCTGTTTGTGTTGAGGGAGTACTTGGGCCTTTCCTCTCCACTCGAAGCTGGAGGGGATAGAGGAGGAAGGGGAGGTGAGACTGAGGACAAACTCTCGCTCGATGCTCCACTCCCACTCAGGATCTGACGTAGTTCAGTTTCGACTCTTTCGCTCCATTCTTCTCCACCCTTTTCACCTAAATTTAAATAAAAATACATCTGTTAGAATATTTAAAATAATTAGGTTTAAGCCGATTTTCCTCTAACTTATTTTTTTTTCTACAGTTGAAAGTAAACTGGGTCAAAAGTATTATTGAGCCTTGATCTTGACCCGAAGAGTAGATATATTAACACTCTGAATGCCAAAGTATTTTTCAAGATTTCAATGATGAAAATAATTGTGGCCTGAGTCAAGTGCAAGGATTGGCGTCTTAGGCAATAACACAAACTAAAGAGTTTTCTTTGAGTTCAGAATTGAGAGTTATTTATGAAAGTTGGCAACCGAGGGAATAGCACAAACTATGATGTATCTCATTGTTGACAGTCCATGCGTTAAAATGTATGCATAAATTAAGTTCCCAGGAAATAAAAAACATATCGTCTTAACAACCAGGTTTTTCAAAACTCCAATAGTTATGATATTATTTGAATGCAAAGAATATTCAAGATTACAAAACCAGGAAACATGAAATTTTATTTTAGTTTTTTTACCATTTGGTGATAAAACTACGGCTTTCTTCTTAGATAACATGAACTAAAAGTCTCTTATTGAAGCATTAATTATTCCAGTATTATTTAATTTTTCCATTCATTTAATTTTTGCTCTAAATAATTATATTTTACTTAATTACACCTGAGTTGTATTTAAACATATTTGTTCTATTTACCTGAACCTGCCGCTGTTGGATTGGCCTTCACACTGGAATAAACAGTACTACCCCTTCCAGAGTCACTTTGGGCACCTCGTTTCACAAAGCCACCTATAAAAGATAAAAGGAAAAATATAAAACTAGAAATATGAAAGTATCACAAATTTTGAATAAAAACTAGCGTAATTTTTAAATTATTCATGACAATCATTTATGGATATTAAAATATTTATGTAGGTGATAAACTAAGAACCAAACACATGCATGACAAAAGAATTTTATTAAAGTGGTTAAAAAAGTAAGTTGTGTGCCATTTTTTATGAACCATGACTTTTTATGACAAATATAAACCTCCTCCTATTTCCTGGCATATATCACAAACAGTGCAGGTTTTTAAACCACAAATTTTCTCTGGCATTACACCCGGCTTTCTCAGGACGACATTTTGCTTTGAGCTAACGAACAAGCATCATGTACCACCTAAGGAAGCTGGCTGTAATGCCAGAGAAAATTTGTGGTTTAAAAAAAAAAACGCACCACTGGTGATATATGCCGGGAAGTAGGAGGGGATGAAATCACCCAGAGACAAAGCTTAAAAGATATTAGAAAGATTTTAAAAAATATTGAAATATGGAGGATCACATAAAACATTAGAAGTATTATAAGATATAATTATCAAATATTAGACAAAAGGTTTTCGTGTTATTGATTTTTTTGAAAGTTGAGAAAATAAAACAAATTTATTTATTTATTTTTTATATAATGGCGCATCTGCATCTAGGCCATTAGCACCGAATAAAACCAATGTATAAAAATTTGTTTACTTAAATGTTTAGATAAAAGTTCATATTTCTTTAAGCTCTGCATAGCCATTAAAGATGAAAACTAACAAGAACAATTGTTTTTAAATTGCTCCGAAATTCTTATTATCTTTATTAATAAGTTGATATGTACAATTCCCTGATTCAAACATGTCATTGTATTCCCCTTTATTCAAACAGAAAACCTCTTTAGAAGAATTTAGTTAGTGTTTGGGTGACAAAAATGTTCACTTCAAAATAAGCACCAATTCAGTCTTAGAAAAGTAAAACAATTTATAAAATATTAAACTATATATAACTACCTTCATCATCATCTTCTGGGCTGGAAGGCTTTGGTTGATCCAGCTTTGGATGTGGCTTCATAGCTTCGTCGGAATTCACTGCATTCTCTTGTGGAGTTGGCTCAGAAGGGGGCTTTGTTTCATGTACCTTTATTTCATTTTGTTGCAACTGTTGTTGTTCATTGGTTTGCCTTTGGTTGTCAACATAGTTCTCACTAACATGTCTCGATTCTCCATACAAACCTGATGAAAAGTAAAAACATTGTAAAAGTTTGTAGAACATTAACATCTAAACATTTTCTGGAGGCCCGGTGGCCGTGACTGTTAAGGCGTGAGCACTTAACACTCCGTGCCAAAGGTCGTGCGTGGGTTTGATTCCCACTATGGAGTGGTGGCTTTTCTTTAGAAAAAAGAAAAGGCATCAGCCCTATCCTGGCTAGAAAAGGGTGGTAACCTGAAGATAACCCGTTCCAAAATTCTTAATGATAATGGACGTTAAAATTTACATAATCATAATAATATTTTGTTTTATTATTATTTTTATGAGGTTTTTTTCTTTATCCAGTATTTTAAAATTTTCAAAGTCAAATTTGTGTTTATGCTTGTATTCATGATCCACTAAAGCAGTTTTGTTGTCAGCCTTGTCTATATTTTTAACAAATTGCTTTAACCTCTTTTTTAAAAATTGTCTGAATTCTCCTACATATACTTTCTCACACATGGCACAATTAATTTGATATATATCGCACTAGTATTTCTAAAGTGACACAACTCAAAATAAAACTCAACTGAAAATGTCTCACTTTTGCCTATGTAGGGGGCACAGATTTAAGACAGGAAGGGTGACGCAAGTGCCCTCTGGCAAACAAGGACCGGTCCTTTTGGAGTGGGGGATTGGCTTCTCCCATTAGCTCTGAATATTATACAGTGTCTTTTGTTGCAAAACAAAATAAATAAAAATGATTACTGTTAGAGATACAGAAATGAGTTGGTATGGTTTATAGGATTTCAAGTAAACCTCCACTCAGAATAACCTAATTATGCTGGTTAAAGAACTCATCGAATCATTTCCTGCGAGAATGTTGTATGCAAAGTTTAATGAAGAGAGAACCAAAATTGTGGCTGCTGTTGTTTTAACAGACACCTACACGTGTGCACACACACATAGACACATAAATTAAATGTGTGTGTGTTGAGTTAATATTATAAACTATGAAAAAAGAAGACACAGGTTTTATTTACTAACCCCCCTGAGGTTGATCATTATGTCGTTGATTAGGAGATAACTCAAGATGCTGTGGCTGGTGATGCCTTTGAGAGTGCTGCTGCTGATGAATGTGGATATGCTGTTCCTGATGAAGCCTTCCGTGTTCGTATTGTCCACCTCCTCCTCCACCACCATCACCAGGTCTCAACTGCTGCTGCCCTTCACCAGCCAATCGTTCGCCCAAGAGGCGCTGCTGTTGGAGTTCTGAAATTAATAAATTAATTAATAGGTAAACAATGATCGATATTAACAATAAGATCTTTGTTATTTTTAATTTTAAAATAAAAAAAATTATAAATGATTATGCTGCTAGAGATCTTAACATGGGACATAAAAACATTTTCCAATGTGGATTATGGAAACCAATCCCTCCAAACCGACCCTTTTCACCTGACACTTGCATACATTAATCCATGACATACTCGAGGAATTATTTTGATGCCTATTCTTATTCACCTATTTCCTCACCCCCTCAACTGACATTGTCTGTTTTCCTTTGCTATCTTCCACCTATCCTGACTCAGTGTTGTAGCAGCTTCTATTCAGATCAGCACTTCCTCTCATGCTCAATTTGTAATTTTATGTTGAGATTAATTAAATGTCTTCAAAATGACACACATAACTGATTAACTGATTTTATTTAAATGTAATTTACGCAAGGAGAGCATAAGCAATGTAAGAAACAAGTTCTTAACTGCCATTTGCTCTAGTCAGACCAAACCAACAACAGTGCTGTGAAAAAAAATATTGACTAAAGGGGAAAATGTACTATTTGAATTCATTTAAGTCATTTATTTTGAAATTTTGCTAACAAAAGATATTATTTAATGTTTACCTAAATGATTTGTAACAATTTTGATAAAAAAATTAATGATATTGTTAGGATTTGCTTCATTTGATACAAAATAACAAAAAACAATCTGTGAAAAAGTATAAACGCAAACATTTTCTGACTTTTAAATGAGTAAATTCTTTTCAATAATGACATCTTATGCAATGTTTCTTAATCACCTCCAAGAGTGCTTGAGGACACTTCTTACTATATTAATTTAAGTGCTCTCTGGTATGTTTTCCCAAGCTCGTGTTATCCTTTCTTTGAGCTCATCAATATTTTGGATTTCTGGTTTCAAAAATGTCATAGACTTCTCTTCCCATAATTCCCCTCCAATTTTCTATCGGATTAAAATCCAGACTAAGGGCTGGCCAATCTAAAATGTTGATTCCAAAAGCCTAAAACCATTGTTTTGTAGCCCATGAAGCATGAATCGGCGCGTTTTTCTGCTGATAAATGATTATTTCTTCTTCCAACATCGTAATAAACAGCAAAAGGAACTCTGCCAAATCATTTTGATAAGTAATTTCTTCATTTTTCCAGAAATATATGCAATTTGAGTTTTCCCCTTTTCATTAAACGCAGTTCATACCCATGACTCCGCTACTTCAATGCGACCTATAAATTTAAACCATTAATAATTTAAACCACCTGGACCATCAATTTTAAGGTTCTTTTGTCACTAAAAATAAAGCTTGACCATTTTTTGGCTATTTTGAATATGATTTTCAGTGAGCTGCAGTCATCACTGCAAATGATGTTTCTTGAGCTGTGGTTTTCGCATTTACTTACAATATTTCAAGAACTGTGATTCCATTATCCACTTCCTCATCAAGCTAGCATCACATGCTAAATTAAATCACCCAAAAATCAGTGCAAAGGATGCTCCTGTTTTGAGATTTCTCTCAAAACCGCCTGTAGTATCTGGGGGTACACTATTATAAATGAGCACAATTAAATGTAAGTAGCTGTTTATTCCACTCTTGGCACACACACAACTCACATGGTCTAATCCCAACAACTAGATACAGTCAACTCAACAGTCATGAGTGATCAGTTCAGTTCCTGACTGGCCATAGAGGCTCGTCCCTATATCCCTCCCCTTTTTTTAAAAAAAGAACAAATATAATACCACTTGAACTCAAGCATCCAATAATTGATTTTAAACAAACGACATAAATACATATAACAAATAAGAAACTTCTAAAAAACAATTCAACACAAATAAAACAAATGATAATTAACAGTACTTCAAAATTTCATTTTATAGTCTCTAAACCATACCGGTGCTTGTCTTTTTCTTTTGGATTCTTCCGGAATCATCAAATCTTCCTCTTCCTTTTCCTTCTCACTCTTCTTTGTTTCACTCTCTCGTCTAGTTTCCTCTAGTCCAGAAGTTTCAGTCACATCCAAAGTTACTTCATTCCTTCCTTCTCCAGAATCTTCTTCAAGAATTTTAAAGAATGATGAGTCACGAGAAACTAATTGTCCATCTAGCGATTTAGCTGTTACCACCTGCACTTTAATTCCAACAACTTCATAAGGTGTTTCAAAGAATGGGGGATCCATTTTATTATTTATGAAGTCCTTTTGCCTTAACACCTTCTTCCCCACTTCCAGTTTGGAAGGTTTTGCTCCTCTCTTACGATCAGCATAACATTTACCTTTAAATTTCTCCAACTTGTCCTTGTCTTTCACTTCCTCGGGTATGTGCATATCCAAACTTAACTCAGGTATTTTATCCCTAATTTTTCTGCTAAAAAACAACTCTGCAGGAGCGACTCCAGTTACAGCATGGGGTGTAATTCGGTAATGAAACAAAAAATATTGAATGTCCTTTCTCCATCCATGCTTCTTTAAATTTGCAATCTTAAGAATTTTACTAATAGTTCTGTTTAGTCTCTCTACCTGTCCATTTCCTTGCGGCCAATATGGAGGAACATAACGGAGTTCAATGTTATTATCATTGCAAAACGTTTTAAAATCATAGCTAGTTAACTGAGGTCCATTATCCAAAGTAATGGATTCTGGAAGTCCATATCTTGAAAAATGTATGTTAAGATAATCAATAACCTTATCCGTCTTAATGGAGTTCATAATTTCCACTTCCACAAATCTACTATAATAGTCAGTAACAACCATCAGATATTCACCATTAGTTAGTGGTCCTTTAAAATCTATAGCTATTTCCTTCCTTGGCCCGTCTGGTAATTCTCTTCTTTTTAATAGCTCCGGTGGCTGTTTTCTCCCAACAATCTGACATTCCAAACAGACTGCGACCTTCCTTTCAACCTCATAATCCAATTTTGGCCACCATATTTTTGTTCTCAGCCGACGCTTCATTGCACTCATTCCAGGATGACCACTATGAGCAAGGTCCAATGTTCGATTCCTTAAAGCCCTTGGTACAATAATCTTATTTCCTCTTAATACTAACCCTTCATACTCACACAATTCATCTTTAATAGATTCATAGGCAATTAAATAGTTTGTCCATTTTCCTGTCAACAGACATTTTTTTATTTCAATTAACTCTGGATCCTTCAGAGACTCCATCTTCATTTCACTGAGTGAAATGGCCTTAGGTAATGCTGCTACAGCAATTCCATACAGATATGACTCCATTTCCAAATTAGCTTTAACTTCCTTGTTGTTTTGACTCAATCGAGATAACGGATCAGCGATATTGTTTTTACCAGGGATGTATCTCACCCTATAATTATATGACTGAAGACTGAGCATCCACCTCTGAATACGAGCACAAGGTTTAGATCTTGGACTAAAAATAATTTGCAATGGTTTGTGGTCGGTTAATAACCAAAATGATCTCCCATACAAATAAAAATGGAATCGTTCTACAGCCCACACTAGTCCAAGAGCTTCCTTTTCAGTCTGTGAATAACGCTTTTCCTGCTCACTCAGGCTTCTGCTGGCATAGGACACTATCTTTGGTCCTTGTGGTCCTTTTTGTATGAGAACTGCCCCGAGACCCACTGGGCTAGCATCAGTCATCACCTCTAGGTCAAGTTTTGGATCATAATAAGCTAATGAAGTAGAATTAGTTAACTCCTGCTTTAACTTAGCGAACGCTTTTTTTTGTTCCGGTCCAAATATAAATTTAACATTGGTTTTTAAAAGTCTTCTTAAAGACTCGGTCAATGTCCCCAAATGTGGTATATATCATCCCACAAATGTGACAAGTCCAAGAAAACTTTTTACTTCAGAAACCGAAGTAGGCTCCCTGAAATTGTTGACAGCTTCCACTTTATCATTAGAAGGCGATATGCCATCTTTAGTTAATTTATGTCCAAGAAAAATAACTTCTTTTTGTGCGAATTTACACTTTTGAAAATTTAACTCAAATCCATTTTCTTTCAAAATATTTAAAACTTTCTGAACCCTTTCTTTTAAAATAGTTTCGTCTGAGCCATGAACTAGAATGTCATCTAAAAGAATACAAATTCCCTCACAATTTTGAAGCTTTTGTTCCATAGTTTTCTGAAATTTTTCGGGTGCAGAATTGAGACCCATTGGTAGCCTTTTAAACCGGTATAACCCTTTAGATGTCTGGAAAGTAGTTATCACTCTACTTTCAGGAGATAATTCAAGCTGGTGATATGCATTTTTTAAATCAAGTAATGTGTAAACTGAACTACCAGCTAGTTGAGGTAAAAAGTCATCAATTGTTGGCATTGGATGCTTCTCTACTAATAACGCTTCATTTAATCTTCTAAAATCAACACACAGCCTTATGTCACCATTAGGCTTGACAATAGGTACTATCTGGGAACACCACGGAGAATATTCATAGACAGGTTCGATAATATCCATCAACTCTAATTCTGACATTTTCTTTTTAACTTTTTGTCTAATTGATGCTGGAACTTGTCTATAGGCTTGCTGGACAGGCTGAACATTTGGTTTTAGTGGTAAATTTATTTGCACATCTTTAACCTTTTTAAGAGGCTTGATTTCCTTACTGTCTGCATCCACAACATTTATACCTAATTTTAAAACGCCTAACTCCTGTGCTGCTTTTCTGCCCAATAAAGGTTGACCCTTTTCTTTGACAATGTAAATCTTTTCTTTAGCTATATTATCCTTGATTTGAATGTTAACATCAAAATATCCCAAAACTGTCAATGATTTAGTTTGGCCATATGAAAACAGTTGTTCATTATTGCTCTTAATCCCATTACTAAAATCAACTCCATTATTTTTCAAATATTTCCATGTATCTTTATCGATCACACTTACTCCAGCTCCTGAATCAATAATCATATCCAACTTTACACCTCCCACAAAACAAGATATACGAGGTTCGCCTCTTCCAATAGACCTAATTCTGAATAATGAGTTATCAGAATCATCTGAGTGATTTGTCTGTTCTTCAACTCTATGAACAGTTCTCTTATTCCTGGCTTTAGTGTGACACACTTGGCAAAATGTCCTTTTAAATTACACTTCGCTTCCTTAGCAGGACAGCTAGAATCATTCCTAATATGACCCGATAATCCACATCTATAGCAAGTTATTTGCTTAAATTTTCTGGGTGATTCTTTTGACTTCAAGACTCTAACTCTATTACAGGTTAATTCTCCTTTAACATCTAAAGCCCTTGACTGTACGGTTACAGCCTCAAATGTTTTTGCCAACTGTTCAATTTCTGTTAAGGTAATATCTGTTTTTTTAAGAAAATCCTTCCTTAATTCGTTTGAAAAACAACCAGAAATTACTTGATCTTTAATCTGACACTCTACCTCTTGCCCAAAATTACAATTTTGAGCTTGAGCTCTCAACTTGGCTATATAATGGTTCATGCATTCTCCCTGCTCTTGTTTTATATTCCTAAAAACATGTCTTTCATAAGTAACATTTATTTTTGGTGAAAAATGATCATCTAACGCCTTAATGGCCATTTCATATTCAAGCTCATCCCTCTTTTTCTTCTCCTCGGCACTCGCTCCCTCCTCCAGTTTAGCAGGATGAATAACACAATCGGGAAAATTAAAATAAATGTCCTGAATCGACATACCTGCAGCGTGAAGAAATAATGCCTTTTTTCGTACAGGGTCAGAAATTCCTTTTGCTTCCAAGAATATTTGGAAGGCTCGCCTCCACCTAACCCAATGTTGCCCAATCTCCGGGTGGTTAACATCCAAAGTAGGTAATGAAATCGACTCCATAATCACTGAATTTGTTTTACTCTCATCGCCAATTGTAGTATCTGGGGGTATACTATTATAAATGAGCACAATTAAATGTAAGTAGCTGTTTATTCCACTCTTGGCACACAGACAACTCACATGGTCTAATCCCAACAACTAGATACAGTCAACTCAACAGTCATGAGTGATAAGTTCAATTCCTGACTCGCCATAGAGGCTCGTCCCTATACCGCCCGTTTCACTTGCTTCAAAAAATTTGGAGGACTTACACTTCTTTTATTTTTCCTGTAATTGTCTTGGCTGCAACTTAAAAAGTTATTGGCCACTCTTTGGGAGGGGTTTTGCTTATGAACAATTTGTCTCTGGGTCAACCCACCTCTTCTTAGGTCCATAATTCTTTGTTTCTCCACTTCCTTGAGTTGACTTCCATGCAGCATTATTTAAAAAAAATACTAATTCACAGAAATCACAACTGCATAAAAAACAATCCCATGTACTCTCTCTTCAACAGTTAGAAGAAAATCAAGGTGGTAATAATCCATTAGTACACCTGACAATAAAAAATTAACATTGAGTTTATACTTATTCACAGCGTAAACATGTTTTTTTGACGAAATCTGATTAAATTATCAAACAAATCAAAGGCCATTTAAAGCTTCTTGGCATTCTAATAACATAAAAACCAATCACAAAAAACTATTGTGCAATGAATTAATTTATAAATTTAATAAATACTTTGATTTTATAAGTTGAGTTTATAATTTTTCACAGGACTGTATATACCTCCTGCCCCAGCAGTGTTGCCACAGTGGCCAATTAACAATACAATATTATGAATTGTTCAATAACATAGGAAATTCTAATTAAAATATTTTATAATTATTAAATATTAATTCAAAGTATTTAATCATACTTAAAAATTGTATCCATATCATTTTGCCCATTTTTGTTTTATAGTCCTAATAAAATGCTTGCAAATCAAATCAAAACATTTGCAAAAATATTTAAAAAAAAAGTTTAATAAAAAAAAAAATGTATTTAGCTAGTATGGCCAAACTTTATCTCCATTTTATAATTAAATTACTATATATTTCCAAGGAAATCAATACAGTTATTGGGCAGTCAAAAATAATAAAAAAATACTTACTATAAGTTTTAGAACTTACTTTTTAAAAAGTTAGTCTCACTGGTAGTAAACCATCTATTAGTACATTTCATTGTGGATTATAAATACAAATAATCCCAATTAGTATTATGCACAACCTTCTCGGTAGAAAAGTATTTAGCTACCAAAACTATTTTTGAGAGCAATGTACGTATGACGTGGTGTATATTTCAAGAGAACTGGATTCAAACTAACATCCTTCCACTAACTACCATCTGATAACTCCCGTGAAGAGCATCAAGGTTGAAACATAGTATCGTTTGGATTTCAATGATTTTCCCAAGAGCCTAGTTAACAGTAAAATACATCATTGTAATTGTTTCCCATAACCATCCTCCTATATCCCTGTAGTTCAAGGGACTCGTATTTGTTTAAACTAATCAGTACTTTCCCATCCAGCCAAGCTTCTCATTGAAAGACACTTAATAACAACATAATATTGTATACAGTTTTTATACTAA
The DNA here is from genome assembly GCA_946811695.1 of Gonocerus acuteangulatus. Lineage (NCBI taxonomy): Eukaryota > Metazoa > Arthropoda > Insecta > Hemiptera > Coreidae > Gonocerus > Gonocerus acuteangulatus. The sequence goes on along the minus strand of OX328127.1, from coordinate 56,985,646 downwards.
TAAAAAAATTAGATAATTTATTTTTATAATACAATAAATTGCAAATTTTTGCTCTTTTAAAAAAAAATTGTTTGAGATGTAGCAGCAACATTATATTGAAACGTGTCAACACACGACTCTTCTATTTTCTAAACCAAAAATAAGCAGTGCAGAAAAGCAAAAACCTTTTAAACTTTTATTATAAAAAAATTTTTTAAATGTAATTGTTATGTGAATCGCTTCATAGTGGAAAACATAATTCCTTTTGTTTTTACTTCCCCCCACTCATGGTGTTGTAATTTCACAATGGTGGGCCCTGTCACATAATTTTGAGTTTTAGAAACACTGATTGTGTTTTAAACTTTAAAAAAAAGAAGCCTCTTCCTCTGTAGAGTCGACAAAAGAGATAAGAGGTTAATATAATTTGTAATAAAATAATATGCCCACTTTGAAATATCCTATTAACTAAACTCCTTATGAGTTAGATATTTCAAAGCGGACATATTATCTTGAATCTCAATTAATGCAAATTCACAATTTTTTTGAAAGAAATGTTGTTCATTTAATACTCACAATTTCAATTTACAGCAGAATTACTTAAAAAAATTCTCTTCAAATAAATTATTGTTTTAATTTAGAATTTATAGGAAAAATATTATACTTGAGGCACTGAATTTCAAAAAAGGATAAGTCCAAATGGTAAAACTATTCAGTGGACAAAAAAAAAAACGTCTAAGCTAGTATAATTCCTTTAGGAAATTAATATTTACGAGGCCACAATAACATTTATTTTCTTATTTTTGCTGAGATTTAATGAATTTCCAAAAAAAAGTTTTTGCTGTGAGGGGAAAAAAAGTTTTGTAGAAAAGAAATTAATTTGATGACAAAATGGACTTGTCCCATTTTGAAAGTCATAGCCTAGCTTCTCCTAAGACTAGAAACTAACCGTTGTGCCTTTGCTGCTCAGCGAAATGCCTTCTTTGATTTGCCAGCTGCTCCGGGCTGTAGTTAAAGTGTCTTGGGCCCCCATACTGCGCAGTCCTTAAGTGAAAAGAGAACAATTGTTTCATTATTAATTAAACTATTTACATAAATTATTATTTATTTCTAAAATGTGTTTTTAGGTATTTAGTAAAACCTTTTTGGATGTATTTTTTAGTTTTTATTAAGGTTAATTTAATACAAGTATTTGCAATATAAACTAAGTTGAAGGTGTGCGGCTTCTCCGTTGATGATGTTGACTTTAGTCATTGCTAGCCTTTTGATGATTGGCTCCAGCAGTCTTCAGGATGTAAATAGTTCATATCAGAACGAATACAGTTCCAAATTTACTCTAAATGAGGTAAATAATATTTCACACCAAAAATTCATGATATTGAGTTATTAATTAGTCTGAAGAATTTATACTGAATTGTGCAATATACTGAGTTATATGGAATTGGCAATAGGGACCGGGCCTCATCACATACTACTACCACTCCATCAAGTCTGGGTCAATCCATTTGAAATCAGCTAAAAAAATAAATAAATACAATTCTCGTTGACATGTTATATTTAATTTTTAACAGTACAATTTCCATTTGTACATTTATCTGGGAGTACAAAACAATTTTATTATTAGTAATTCAGTTGCTGGCAACCATTTTGCTTGTGAAGTTCACTCATTTGTAGCGTATTCAGAGGTTAGCAATAAGTTAAATAACTTATTTATTTATTAAGCTGAAATAAAATCCATCATATTCTGCATGGCTATCTAAAAAATAAGGTAATTATCAAAAAGTTGTTAGGTATCCAGAAAAGAGCCTATAATTAACTTTAAAATCTTTAAAAAAAATTGGAACAGAGTTGTTTTTAAGGATTTTTTAAAATTCAAAAATGGAAACAGATCTAATAGTTTTTCCCCTTAAAGTTAAAACTGACTCCATTTGTGTGAAACCATCATGTTTTATTTTCCAGTCAGTGAGAATTGAATATCAGTCATTGATTGAGTGATTAACACTTTCAGGACCGATGGCTTCGAAAAGAATTTCCACCAGGGCCCAAGTCTTCTTTTTGTATAGTAATTTCGGTAAACATTTTTAAAAAAATAAAGAAGACACTTTTAAAATGAAGTACTTTTAGTGGATTAATTAGAATTTAATAAAATTTCAAATACGCCACGATAGCGGGCCCGCTGAAGAAAGTTTTCGGGGGGATTCAGTGTCATACGATACCAGATCCGCAAACCTAACCGGGACTACGTAATGAGGTCTCAAATCAAATATGAAGCATATAGAACAAGGCCCGGAGTAGCGGGATCGAAAGAAAACCAAGCTATCTGCTGACGCATATGCCAGGACACTGGGCCCGCAGAACACATCTTTGTGACGCATATGCCATGACACTGGGCCCCAACGTGTTAAAGTTGACGCAAGCAATCATTAATGTTTTAATAATTGAGTTTAAACTCATTTTGAAATGTCCTTACCTCGAAGGTTCAGGATAGTTGAACCGGTTGTCCGGAGTCTGCTGATTGGAGTAAAGATACTGTAGTCTACTAGGTCCTGCTGCGCCGTATATTACCCTCTGCTCTTGCTGTTGCATGTAGACAGTTTGTCCTCCGCTCGTTCCCTCCTGCCTGTACCTATTTTTAAAAATATTTAAGTATGCAGCACATATCATGTATTTTTTATTGTCAATTCTATACTTTTATGCTTGTTTTAAAAAATATACATATTCAAAAATATATAATAATTAATGCCTTCGCATTAATTTTAAAACAGCAATCTTTGGGCAGTTCATTGGGATGCTTTCTGTTCAAAAGGATTATTCCTGAGATGCTGAGTTGTCTAGGCAACTTCATTTCTGAATATTAAAACATCTGTACTCTCCAACAAGAACATTGAATGCATAGAGTGCTGAATATCCTTGCACTCTATGCATTCAATGTTAAAACGGGACAGTTTTTTTTCTTTTTCTGATGCTCATTTCAAAAGCATTTATCACTTTATAGGTGGCCAAGTGTTCAAAAAGAAGAAATGGAGGATTAATGAATTTATAGCTTTCATTCTTCAGCCAAGAGTTGAATTGCCATTAAAATTGGAGGCTTATAATTTTTAAAATTCAATATTTTCATTATTTAAATAAATGAGGTAAAATTTCCAATCGTTTTAGCATCAGAAATGCTTAACACATTCGCTGCCACCCTCTTTATTTGAATCTGCCCTCATGTGCCACTTTGATTTTTTTGTTTTTTTCAAATTTCTTATGAATTTTTCATTCAAAATCACCAGAAAATCTATTAAAAAAGTTTGTGTATGATAATATCAACAAAATATTAGTTCTTTCCAACTCTGTATATGCTATGAACCCGGCACCCAGGGCAAGACATGGCGCTCCATATATGCTACGGAGCCGGCATCGAATGTGTTGAAGTTAAATGGTGACGATTGTAACATTTTTAAATATACCGTTTGTAAATGCACTATAATAATATAATAATAAATGTCATAATAAAAAAAAAAAATGTTGATTGTGTTATTTTATTGTTAGAATTCTTACCTATTATCCTGAGTCAGCAGGCTGTCATGGCTTGGAGCTTTAGACAAATCTCTCCGAGGTGTTTCTGTGTAATTTCCAATTGGATATACACGGTAGCCATCGGTACTCTAAAAAATGATAAAACATCCATTTCATTGCCCATTCTGAACAGAAGACAACGTCTCAATTAATCTGTATAAGGTACGTTAATATGTTTCTGTTAGGTTGACATATTTATAATAATGAATTTAAAAGATTATAATAGGTAAGTTTAAGTTTTTTTTGTTTTTTTTTTAGCTATTGAGGTTGCACTCATGACGGAATTTTTTAAAAATTTCTTCAAATCTTTATCGATCCTACCTAGTAGACCCCAAAAATGACCCCCGTTAAAATTTATATATATATATATATATATATATATATATATATAGATACATATGTGTCTGTTAACACGATAGCAGCCAGAGTTTTTGTTTTTACTTCACGAAACGTGGTATATAGCGTTCCATTAGCAAATGATTGAACGAGTTTGCTAACCACCAAAATCGGTTCACCAAGAGGGGGGGTTTACCCCGGACCCAAAACACTAATTTGACCATGCCAGCCGTAGTTTTTGTTATATTTCAAGGAAACTCGGTATTCTTTATGTTGATCTAAAGAGAGACATACGTTGTAAAAATAAACTAAATCGGTTCATTAGGAGGGGGGGGGGTTTACTCCAGACCCACATTACCAATTTGCCACTACCAGCCGTAATTTTTGTTACATTTCAACGAAACTCGGTATTCGTGGTGGTAATCAACAGAGAAAAATGGGTCGTAAAAAAAACTAAATCGGGTTATTTGGAGGGGGGCGGGTTTACTCCGGACCTGAAGTACTAATATACTCATACCGGTCGTAATTTCTGTTGTATTGTAACGAAACGCGGTACAGGTCGTGGGTATCTCATAAGTAAGAAGTGTTGTAAAAATGAAGTAAATCGGTCTATTGGAAAGGAGGGTTTACTTTAAACTCTGTTTCATTAGAATTAGCCCGCCAGACGTAGGTTCCCAAAGCCACCGCGAGGAGTGCTATCTCCCACTAGGGGGACTGTATCCTGTTCCTGTGTCAGATCAAAAGACGAAAAATGAAGTTTTTGTGTATTTATTAAGTAGTACAGTATCATATATTAACATAACTCTGGAAGGAAATTATTTACAAAATTAATAATTGAACAGTTCTCATAAGAAATGTAAATGAGCAGAACTATTCACGTTTTTATTTTATTTATGTAGGTTATTTACAGCAAATTATTCAGTAATGTAGTCCACGCTACAAAAATTCTGAGGAAAGTGCTTAGTTATGCAGCTCCTGCGTAACAGACTTTTTTTTTTTTATAGATTGATCTTTAGTCCAGCCCTTCTGCTTTTCTGTTCAATCTTCTAACTAAAAGTAAATGTCCAAAGAACAAAAGAGATAAGATCTGAATAGCAGTGTATTGAGAATAATGTAGATGAATAGAGTACGGAGAGGAAAAGGCACAAGTTGTCTCATTTGTGTATTTGAGTAGTATAGTCAGTAAAGCTAGTTAAAGTAAAGTTAGACCTAAACTGTCTGCCTGAAAGCTGGTTGTCTGAACGTGATATTCCGGCCGGTCTGTCAGTTAAGACTGTTCCGGTGGCCAGAATAATATATGCACCTTCAGGCGACCGGCGGACAGTTCTGGTCTAACTGACAGGCCTGCTTAAGGATGGAGGGACTGAGGAGGATGTAAGAAGTCGGATATGGTAGGTGAAGGGAGACTTTATACAACTACGCTCAGTATGGTAAAATAAAAATACTACATGACAAACTAAGCTTTGATTATTCAGTAGCAATGTAAAATCAGTCCTGTTTTGTGGTTGCGAAACATGGAAGGTAATAAACAGAGTGCAAACCTGCTGCTATTCTGCATTAGCTTTTGTCCATGACAAATTATGACTGAGGTGGCCGAAGGAAATGTCCAACGAGGACTTTTGGAAGACTGCACACCAGTGACTAATAATCGAGCAAATGAAAGAGAAGAAATGTAGGTGGATTGGCCAAACATTGCACAAAGAACATGGATGGAGCCCTTGAGAAAGTAGAATATGGCTGGACTCACAAAGAACTCAGACTGGTCACCAAAAAAAGACATGAAAAACAACGGAGGAAGTATGGAAGCCTGTTACTGCTGCCCTATGATCGAACGGGAGCAACAGAAATTAAGTCAAATAAGAAACATTTAATTATTATTTTTTTCTTGATCCTAATCTCATTTGTTTATTGATCAGTAATCAATGGGCTTTATAAGAGAAGGGAAGTTAAGTGTCCGTTGTCATTTTATTTAGCGATGAATAAATTAATTAAAAAAGTGTTGAACATTATTTCATTAAGATGATACTTGATGACTGGAGGAGAGGGGGGAAGTCGATGTATTATTTGAAAATAAATAATCAAAAATAATGTTGCATTTCATTCAATGCAAAAATTTTAGCTTAAATTATTGTTTATTTTATTAATATTATCTCCTCTTCTTAAGAGCAGTGTTTACAAAAAATGAATACTCACATTTATAGTTTGTTGTTGTTGCTGATGTGTCTGGGGGGTGCGATACTGCACAGGCTGAGGCTGGAGGTAGACACCTGCTTGCCTTAGTTGGCTCTGGGGGCTCAGTGATGTATCAGGAGCTGATTTATGATTTGAAAATCCTTTTGTCACCATTTCTTTCAAACTCCTGTAAGTCAAAAAATAAATAAATAAATAACACAGTGGAAATAACAAATTTAACAAAATACAATCATTTTTCTGTGGTGAAGTGGTGCTATTTAGTGTTATTTATTACTAAGCGATACATGAGTCAAAAAAGGTTGGGAAAATATGGACAAGATTAATTTATTTTTCGAATATTCAATTAAGTATTAGATATACTTTTTGCACCAATTTATAGAAATTGTCTTGTAGCAATGTTGGGCAAAACTAAAAACTAAAAAAAATTAAAACTAAATTCACTTTTTGGAATAAACTAAAACTAAACTAAAAATTGCAACCTAAAAAAAAACTAAAACTAAAATTTTACTAATTAATGGATTTTAACTAAACTAAAACTAAAACTAAATCTTTGGGAATTGACTAAAAACTAAACTAAAAATTTAGTTTAGTTTAGTTTTACTAAAATAACATGAATTAATATAAATCATATGTTATTTCGATAATTAAGTAAATTATTAAAACTAATAGAACTTGCTTAAGAATAAGAAATTGTGGCTTTTTCTCGTAATTTGAAAACATATGTTCTTTGATAAACTAAATTAGTTAACTAAAAACTAAAACCAAACTAAAATTACAAATTTAGGTCTCTTTTACTAAACTAAACTAATTGCATTTCTAAAAACGGAGACCATATGATTAATAATTATACAAATCTAAAACTAAACTAAAACTAAAACTAAAAATATAACATTAGTTTAGTTTTAGTTAGGGAAAACTAACGTTAGTTTAGTTTACTAACGTTAGTTTTGCCCAACACTGTCTTGTAGCATACCTATATGTCCTTGATGGTAGTCCTCGAGCATTATCTTCTGGCGTAGAAGTGGCAGGACCAGAATCCCTAAATATTATAAGTAATGGTAAAGTATTTCTTATTTTTTTATATGAGTTTATAATAGTTTTAATTTTCGCCAACAATTTATTTCTAAGCAATTATTTATATCAAAAAATTAATAAAATCTGAACTACTTACACAGCTGTTGGGTGATTGTTATCTAAAGGCCTGATGGGAGAAGGCTCTGAGGCACAACTGGCTTCCATCACAGGAACAGCCTAGACATACATGAAATAATAGACAATTTTCTTTTAAATAATAAATAATATTGTTACTTAATTTCTTTAATGTTAATAATTAAACCACTTATTTTATAAAACAATATAAAAGATACTAAGGCAGATTTACCTTGTAAACTTGATGCCCGGACATTTCTTGATTGATTCCAGAAGCAAGAGAGCTCCCAGCAATTTCTACTGGCTGAAAATAGTATAATAAATTAATTAAAATAACTAGTAAGACCAAATCTCAACAATTTCTCTTGTGTAGGCAGAAGGTCAGTGAATAAAATTCCAAATCGACAATTTATTAAAAATTGTGGTACATGTTTCGTATCATCTGATGCCTCCTCAGGAGCCTAAAGCTAGATATAGCCAAGACATACCTGAAATAGTCAGCTGTTTAAAATATCGATTTGTTACAATAAGGTGTAATTAGTTTTTAGGCTCCTGAAGGTGGATCTGATGATACAAAACATGTAGAGCCATTTTTAATAAATTGTCGATTATGTTAATTTTGAATTTTATTAATTGACCTTCTGCCTACACAAGAAAAAAATTGTAATAATTAAGTAATATTATAATATTACTTAATTCCTTCTTATAATCATTTTTTTTTTCTTCTTTACTACTAGGATTATGAATTACTTAATTCATTGTTCTTTAAAATCATTTTTGATTATTAAAAGTATGAACTAATATTTGAGAAGATATGGTCTATTTTTTTATTCAATAAAACCACATTTTATAGTTAAAATGTATTTTATTAACGTCAACTTTTCGGATTGGTATAGAGGCCTTCTTCAGGGCTATGGAGAAGAGGGAGGGAGAACTGTCCTGTTTCATGGATGTGACATTTCTGATCAGAAATAACGATTTTATTATCGTGATAAATGTAAACTGCCTGGAATATTTACTTTCAAAGGTTATTCTATATTTCAAAGATTTTTTTTTTTTTTTTTTTTTTTTTTTTTTTTTTAAATAAACAAAGGTCATTCAATATAATCATTTTAGTTAGTTAGGCACTTTATTATCATAAAACTACCTAACTTATAGCCTAACTGTAGGAAGGTTAATCTTTTGCTACATAAGCGTTGTCAAGATTAATAAAAGTCCGACTCGCAGGAACTGCAGCATCTTAGCGCGGTTCCGTTCATGTCCCTAGTGCCATTTGATAAGCTTAGAAAAGAAATAAACTTATTTTTTTTATATATCTCGTGAAAATTGTCAAAATCCTCTCGAACATCTCGAATAAAAGTGATATTAAGGCGTCAGGGACACCGACAGTAGCTAACTTTTACACAGAAGCGGAAATTACAGAATCTGGCTCTCATTCTAAAGCAAAGCTCTATAAATCAATACAAAATATGCCTAATAAAGCCTTTCTAGAGGATACAGAAGCATGGGCGTATATGAGGGGGGGGGGGCTGAGGGGGCTGCAGCCCCTCCCGAAATTTTGAATTGATGATAAAAACTTCTCGTAAAACCCTTAAAAATAAATTAAATAAGATCACTTAGTTCATAAAACATATTTTATTTTACGTGCAATAGCGTTTTAGTTGCCTAAAACTATTCCAAGCTCTAAATATTTAGTATTCCATACCCTGGAAATGGTCTCAGCCCCCCCCCCGAAATTGTTTTTATATACGCCCATGTACAGAAGGATCAAGAAGAAGTACACAAGATTGAGTAGAATACCCTGCCTAATATAGCCTATATAGAATAATATGCCGAATAAAACGTATCTAGTAAATACACAAGGACAAATAAAAGTCTTGACGAATAACAAGTCAAAAAAAAATTTTATTTAACAAAATAAAACAAACTTTAGTTGCCCAACTACAATAGAATAATATACCTAATTAAGTCTACGGAGTAGACACAAATGGACCAAAAACAAGTCTTGTGGAATATTGATTTTTTTCTAATTAAATACTTTTTATCAATATTTAGTATATAAACTTTGTTGAAAATTATTGATTGCTAATTGATGAATCGGTTTACAACTAAGTAGTCTTTATGAATATTTAGTATATAAACTATTTTTGGATCTGTGTTTTTGGGGTGCTCTCCGCCTAGGCTTTGTATTTGTTTCGGCAGATACCTGGGGTATATTTACAGCTCTTGAGGATTAACTCTTAGCAGGTAAATTTCCTGCGGCCCCATTGTGTTCTACGGGCATTGAACCGCCATATACGCTCATAGTATCTAACCGTTGTGAAGTTTATTTTTTGGATTTAGGACTTAATATACATATGTAGACTAAATCATAGCAAGAAGTAATCCTCCGTCGTCGGTTCTTAACTATGTAGACTCGCTAATGTTATCCAATCTTAGATACATCGTATTTAAAATCCACAGCAAAAACACGACATTTCATCAGAATCCCCTGCTGAATAAAACTTATATAGAATAATATGCAAAATAAAGCCTATCTAGTGGATAAAAATAGAGGAAAAAAGCCGTTCGTGGTGGTAGAAAATCTTAAAAGTATTTCGCTCAGAAATCTCCGAAATATTGTCACTAATTTTACGTATCCTGTTTTATAGCCAAATAGATTTATATTCTATAATCAATAAGAAAAACCTACTAACAATAAAAAACTATGGGTAACAGATGAAAATAGGGAATACCAAGAATAATTCTAAAGAACGAAATCAACACCAGTACTGTAATAATCTAGATATTCATACGGCATCATCGAATTCTAACAAACAAAATATTGATTCTAATTATACGTATCTTGTTTTATTGACAAATACATTTGACTACTATAAGCAATTAAAAACACTAGGGAATATGCCAAAAAACTCGGAATAGGAGCCTTGACAGTTTCAAGACATTTGAAGGAAATCGACAAATCCAAAACTGACATTACTTCGCTTATTCAAAACTTTCTTTAGAACCTTTCTTGTAGACCATTTAGTAAGCTTTCGAATGGTAACCTTTCGCTTCCCAAGATTTTCAACCGTTTTCGAGATATTAAGAAATTATACGAAGTTCCCAAAACTTTTCATTATTTCTGACAACAGAAAATTGGTCTCATTTTACCTATCCTGTTTTACACACACATACATTTTCCTTACAAATACAACATAAGAAATTAAAGAAATAAAAAGCAATAAAAAACCAAGGGAAAGAGACAAAAATTACAAAAAGAACGACAAAAACCCGTTCATAAGAACAAAACAGACGTATTTGAAGTTTTAAGCATTTATTTCTCCGATTGACATAACCTAATCAAAAATAGTTTTAGAATAATTTTTGTAGAGAATTTAGTAAGCTTTCAAATAGTTTCAATCCACTTACCACGATTTCCCAACCGTGTTCGAGATATTAATGAAAGTATACGAAGTTTCCAAAACTTTTCATATCTGTTCATAAAATATTTTATTCTAACCCTTCCTTAACTCCAAACGTAACATAACTTTCAACATATTAGTTTTAATGAAAGTAGAACATGCACATAATGTTTCAACTGAATCCCGTTATTCTAAGTACCCAAACCAAAAACGGTATTCAAAAACTATTTTTCCAATTTTCTCGACAACGGTTAAAGCTATCGCCTTGAAAATGGTTTCATTCGTTTTTCTAGCCCAAGAAGCCTATAAAACGAGTACTTACAAGCTTATGAACTCAAAAACGTAAGCGTTACGATTTTTTCTGCGCGAATTTCGCCCCAAACGCCATCTTCCAGTGGGCGGATTTTGCTGGTTAACGAACTTGACCTTTCAAATTGGACGACAGATTTTTGTACCAAATTTCATCAAAATCGGACCATTCGTCTTCTATTTAGAGAGCGAACAGACAAATATATATATATATATATATATATATATATATATATATATATATATATATATATAAATATATACATATATATATATATATATACAAATTTGAACCACCGTTATTTTCGGTTTCTAGGGGTTCTGAAACGCAAAATTTTCTAGTCGGCACTTCCGGATTGTTTCATTGTATCAACCTTATAAGCGGGGTTCCTCCCTATGGGGGAGGGAGGAACCGCGCTAAAATGGCTGAGCAAAAGCTGTTTAGAATCGGTTGTTAAAATGATTCTTTGTTATAGTTCTAAAAGCATTGCATGGCAGAAACAATTGGGCTTCAGAAGAATCAGTCGTCAATACAAAAAAAAAATATCATGCAGAGAAATCGATGAAAATATCAATTTTGGATGCGCCCAATTATACTAGGGGAATTGTAAGTCATTCAAAGGGAAAGGCATCCAATTCGCGAAAATACACGTGCGCCAAATGAAGAAGTGATAAGCGAAAATGTGATAAGAGAAAACCAAGTACGACAATAATGTTGTTAACATATGTTCTCTATGCATTATTCATATTTTTAATTATATTTGAATTCTAAATTACAGTACACTCACTAAGTACAAATGGCATCCTTTAGTGACGAAAATCCATCTGAACCTATAGCAAAGAAATATCACGATGACGATATTGAAGTACGCAAGAAACAATACGTATATACGGATTTGGAAAGGCAGCTTTTCAATCTGGATTTGTCCGTATTAGAGTTCAGAAAAAGAGCAAGAGAACTGGAGAAGAAATCTCTTATTTCAAAAAGAAAATGCCGCTATTTATTGAAGACATTTCAACACTCAGAAGCGTGGAACATGGCGAAAATTGGCTTGGAAACTGAAAGGCGCGCGCTTTTCTGCAACATAGTTTCAACCCGATTGAAGACGCTTGTTAAATTGGTGAGGACAAAGAGGGGTAAAACTGAAGGAGAGTGTCCTCAGCACCGATTTTCTTTAAAGTTTGCACTATAACGTATTTTGATGCACTAAACACGAATCCGTTGAAAAAAAAAGTTGCTCGCAACTAGGAAAGAAGTTATTTAAAAAAAAAGTTCACTGTTATGAAGGTTACAAACAATCGCATAAACAACCTACTTGTAAACTCGCGCATGCGCAATAGTCCGTAATGAAGAAGTGTAATTGAAATTAACTATCAATTATTAAAATTTACCAACACTTATTTATTCAGAAACATTTTTTTAAATAATGAAACATTCTTCAAATTTCTTGTTTCGCTCCTGAAAAGTATTATACAACATAAATCCCTTAATAATTAGCTAATGCCTTTATGATTTGTTCTTTCTAATCTTCTCTAATTCCCTCTAAGCTGTAATTAGCTTGTTATTGTTATAGTTATTACAGTTTTTTTGTAGAAAGTGTTGAAAAAAAAATGAAGTTACACGACTTCATAATTCTTATCCACAATCGAGAAGAATTACTCAAATTTTTAATACAAAACAAAGTTTTGAGTAATTCTCTCGATTGCGCAAAAATTTACCAACACTTATATCCACCGAACATCGCGTCTGAAGATGTCTAGGAGGATTAGAATGCCTTGGACGACTTTTGGGCATAGAATTCTTTTAATTTCTGCGAGTTGGATTGACTAGGGGGTTTGATATCTCCTTGAGCGAGCGGAGCACGTATACCCAAAAGCGACAGTTTACGACCAAGTCAGCTACCACAGGTGAGTCTAAATTTCAATTACACTTCGTCATTAAGGACTATTGCGCATGCGCGTGTTTACATATAAGCTGTTTACCCCGTCTTTTATAACCTCCATAACAGTGAACTTTAGTGCTTAATAACTTCTTTCCTAGTTGCGAGCAACTTTTTTTTCAACGGATTCGTGTTTGGTGCATCAAAATACGTTATAGTGCAAACTTTGAAGAAAATCGGCGCTGAGGACACTCTCCTTCAGTATTACCCAAAGAGGAAGAATTAAGAAGTGTAGGTTTCGTGTAGCTTTTTCCGCAGGTTAAATGTATTTAGCAGTATAATGAGCTTTTCAAGATAAATGGGTACCACAAATGAGACGAAATGAGGTTTTTTTTTAGTGTTTTGTATTGCCCCGTTTTTAGGGGAGAAACAAAGAGAGGAAGTGGGTTATTTTCGCTTTGATTCAGCATTGTCGTTTTCTATTAATGAACTTAATATGTTATGTTATGCCGTAATATTATTAGGAATTTTTTATTTATTTTGAAATTTTGTCCCATACGATATTTAAATTATTATAACCATTAAATGAATGTGTATTTATTCAAACGTATACATAACAAATGTTTTTGAAATGGGTTATGTACGGGTTTCACCTTTTTCAGGACTGATAGGTTTGATTTTAGGCCCATAGTGCCCACGCCTTAACATTCACAGCAACCGAGCCTCAAAAAATAAATTTATGTCCTAATTTATGTTGTAAGCTTTTCCAATCGCGCGGAAAATCATTATAAGAAAGCAAACCATGATTATGCAGTTTCTACGAATCAGAGTCTTTATCAAATGCAAATAGCGCGCTATTTGAACAAACTAGAGGTGGAAATTTCTCAAAGGCCATGGTATGGTAACATTTCAATAGTGTAGAGTTTTTGACATTTTCAAAAGTATTGCATTTTCATCGTACTGTAGGTAGCAACTTTACCTTGGGTTGGAAGTGGTGATTTTTCTACGGGCAATAGGAACTGACTCTTGTAAGGTATATAGCATGTGACTTTCAGTCAGCCTAGAAGAGTGTTTCCCAACATTTTAAGGTTCGCGTACCACTTGGTAGAGTATGTGGCTAAGTTGTACCACTTCCAAATAATAATGGTATTTCCAGTTATGTTTTAAGTCAAACCGTAAAACAAACAAGTGGTGGCGAAGTGTTTGGGAAACTGTGCGTATCCCTGGTTTAGAGCTACTGTTTTTTTTTTGTTTTTTTTTATCGTATTATATATTGGGGTAGCCACTTTGATCGAGGGAGAGGTGGCAACTTTTCAAAGGCATTGGGGGAATGGCTGACTTCTTATTAAGACAGTGGTAGTGACTTTCAATCGGTCTGAGGTAGCGACTTTTCTTTGGACGAGAAGTACTGGTTTTTCGTGAGGTGTAGGGGTAGTGACTTTTTATCGCCATCAAGTTTTTTAAGTGTTTTTAACGGTTCTAGTGCTACCGTTTTTTATCCATCTAGAGCTGACACCTTTTCTTCTTGCCAGAGGGGAAATTCACCATTTTAACGATTTTCTTAAAAATTACTAATCCAAGTATGGGACAAATTCAAAAAATGTTATTTTGTAGGAAAACATATCATGGAATTATGGACTAAAGAATGTAAATATTTAATGGCAACAATTAAAATTATGGATAAACCTAATTTGGACCAGGCCTCTTTAAATAGTTGTAATTACGCTCTGAATCAGCATTGAAGAACCGCTGGAAGGTTTGAAGAAATAAGCCCTCACACCATCAATAATATTTGAGTTTTCATACCCGAAGAACCAATATTAGCCAACATCGGCGCTAATGGCCAAGTTGTAGATGCGCCGTAAAAAAAAAAAAAAAAAAAAAAAAAAAAAAAAAAAAAAAAAAAAAAAAAAAAAAAAAATTTAGCCAACATGTGCAAGAATATTATGCAAATGTGTATCTTTGAACATTTTTCATTAGATTACCCGTAAATAAAATTGTCTCTCCGTGATTACAAATTACTTACGGAACTGACCCATTATAATACTTTTCTTCCTCGTGTCGTTGGATGGACGATTATATTGTCGTTCAATACAACGCTTATTAGAAGATTAGGAGGGACCCACCCAGAGAAAGCCATGGAATTAATTTTAATAATCTAGGAATGTTGACCAAAACCACTCTGCAGAGGGCAGTTCTGATGTAAGGAGCTTCCAAACGGGCACAGATAGTCATTTACCAAAGTTCGGATGGTATTGGAAGTTCATAAGACATTCAAAATTATAGAACAATTACTATAAACATTGTAATAAGTGAGATACTTGTTTTCCAGGTCAAAAATGCAGAAGAATTGGAACCTTTCATGAAGAGAGCATTAAAACAACTAGATCTTGCAGTACAAGCCGGCGACGTAGACAGGACAAGAGAGCTGGTGAACCTCCTCGAGGAAGAGTACGAGCTAGGATTCGACGAGACGATCAAATTCACCGAAGACGATCTAACGGACGAAGAGATCACAGCATTCGTGATGAGACTCAATCAAGAAGAACAGATCCTGAAGCGACTCAAAGAAGAGAATGGTTCCAATGCGCACTCTCGAAACGCGTCAGGATCGGTGAGCAGCATGAATCCCGTCTTCAATGCTAGTAGGAGTTGCGACTCCCTTGCTAGTAGTGCGTCTGCTATGGTTCGTTCTTCCAGGTCAATAGACATTAGAAACAGGGTGTACCGTAGAGGGAAAGCCAAGATTGGGAAAATGAAAATACCCACTCTATGATACACACAATTGATTAATAACCACTAAAGCCTAAAATCAGAAAAAAAAATATTTGTTCATGTTTTGAAAAAAATAAACCTCATTCAAAAGTCTTGGTGTTGCTTTAAATTTTGGAGTAATTGTTTCGGGGGAAACAAATTGTAGTGTGCTTTACCTGTGATCTTCCCATACATTTCGATGAATATATTTATTTTAATTTTATCCTGGCTGACAGGGCGGAACCTGTACATAACCCCCTGAAATACTGTACCCACCCTGAAATACTTATAAATAGACGTTAAAATTATTTATGGAAACTTATACGTTCAGTTATACATAATAACGATTTTAGGATGGGGTTTCTACTGGTTACCACCTTTACAGCCTGGATAAGGCTAATGCATTTTTTTTTCGAAAGAAAAGCCATCAACCCTAGTGGTAATCGAATCCAAGACCTTAGGCACGGAGTACCTAAGGGCCATGTTAAAATAAAAATATAAAAAATAATAATAAATAAAAATATATCAATACATATGATTTCTTATTATATTTTTGATACATGTCTGTTGAAAAACAACACGTTTTGAATTTAATTAAATTTTACAGAAAACGTTGACAAATATGGAAAATTAATGTGGAAAGATTAAGGGTGAATTTGCCAAACGGCAAATTATTCCGGATGCTAATAAATAAATTATTTTTTTAAAATAATATTATACGATGCACACTTATCTGTTGATTCAAGGATAAAGATTGATTATAAAGCTTGGGTTAGCCAATTTTTCATTCATTCATTTCCATTTTTGGGGCTAATATATATATATATATATATATATATATATATATATATATATATATATATATATATATATATATTTCTAATGAAAAGCTATTAGCCCAGAAAAGCCATAGCATACGTTACACATTGAAGGTTGTATTTGATACAATGAATAAGCGGTTGGCCAATAAAAATACAATGTGTCAAAGGTAGCCAATAAATCGGATTTAAAAGCCCATGAATTACTACTAGGCCGTTAAATTCAGAAACCTCTAAGATACAATAGAAATTTGACCTAAGATACAATAGAGATTTGACCTAAGATACAATAGAGATTTGACCTAAGATACAATAGAGATTTGACCTAAGATACAATAGAGATTTGACCTAAGATACAATAGAGATTTGACCTAAGATACAATAGAAATTTGACCTAAGATACAATAGAAATTTGACCTAAGATACAATAGAAATTTGACCTAAGATACAATAGAAATTTGACCGGTAAGCCTGACCTTCATCTGATGTGTCCATGCTAACTGTTTCTGAGGTACATCAGGTGCAACAGAGGTGGACTTGGCTCTCCTCATGTAGTCCGCCAAGATTGGGATCTTGCACTGCTTCTCCCCACTCCGCACTATCACCTCCCGCTCGATCTGGAATCATAAACAATACAAATTAATGTTTCAATGATTTTTCTGACCCGAAACATTAAACCCAATAACAAAGTTGGCAGAAAGTCAGTTATTAAAAACAAAATCTACAAGTAAACTTTGTTGTATTTTTGTATTTTTTAATTAATTACTCAAAAAATACTTTTACAGGTACCTTTTTATATGGTTTTTAACGAAGCGAAACTAATGAAACCATTTTTAAGGCTGTAACCGCTTTCTAGAAAAAATATTCACTAGTTTTCCTAATTAATTTTCGGTTCGGGTACTTAGAAACAATGGATTCAGATTTTCCAGATGTTTGAAATTTATCCAAACAAAGATATTTAAATTGCATACGTTTGAAAGTATTAGAAAAACAAATTATTAGTAGACATGAGCAGTTTTTGGATTTCTTAAATTTATTTTATTAATTTTTGTGCATCGGATTCTGAGGCCATAAACACTTAAAATATCTCGAAAACTGTTGTGAAATATTGACAAGTGGACGATAACGATCCGAAAGCGTACTAAATATCCTACAAAAACGGTTCTGAAGCTATTTTCCATGGGAGCATCTCATTCGGAGAAATCGGTACTTAAAATTCGAAAGTGTCGATTTCGTTTTTTTAAAGCGGCTTTTTGTTTCCGTTAACTCAGTTTTTAATTGTTTTTTCTTTAATTATATTTAACAGCTTAATGAGTATTTTATTAAAAGAAGGCAATTTTCCTGCAATTGTGCCTAAAATCTAGCTTCTCAGGTTTCATTTTACATTTTTAAACACATTAAATTTTTCACGAATGATCAAAATAAAACATTTACTGTTTCTATCTTAAGCCTTCCAAGTGTCACTAGCGCTAGGAAACGCGCTAAGATGATGTAGTTCCTGCGAATTGGACTTTTTTTATTGACTGACCTTTTGCCTACATTTATATTTGTTCTAAAAATTATTTTTTTCTCTTTATATTTATGAAATGGCTTTACTATTTATCATTTCTGAATAATTACGAGTTTATGATTTTCAGTTTATTAAATTTCAGATCTGTTAATAATAATAAACAATCGTTAAATTCATAATTTTATTTATTCTAGCCTTCCAAATGGAATAATTAGTGTAACAGAATTTGTTTTTCTACAAAGTGCGCCTTGAAACGTCGCAACACACCTCTATCATTTATAAATTTGTTTAGGAACGTGTAAACTATAAAAAATACTGTCAGTTCTATCCTAACAATCAGGTGTTTGTAACTATTGTCTCAGCTTAATCGAATATTCAATTATATCAATGGCTTTTTTTTTTAGCAAAAAGATCATTATAATTTGAATACAATGGTTGAAGTGGGCGAAGAGGAGACTCCTCAAGTGGGCCCGGCTACATTCGTATGGTATGTCTCATCTATAAGGTAAGGAACATTTGTGCTCTACCACCCAGAGGGTGAAGATCAACAGGTAGAGATAACAGGTCTCTTAGATTATACATCTACATGTGTTGCAGAAATGTCTATTGGTCTTACAGCTATTTCAAAACACAAAATAACTATTCGGCGAGATTAAAAAGTAAATGGAATGAACTTTACGCTTCGAGGATGAAATTAATTCGTGAGCTGGCGGACGCCTCTCTTTTGGCACGCCTAGGATTTCTACAGAAATATTTCCCAACCGGAATATACCGTATTCGTGTTTCGGTAGTACTTTTTTACCCGAACTCTCCCGTAGATAAAATTTAATTAAGTTAGTTGAATTAAAATCTCACTCCTAATATATGTGTTGTTTTAGCGACAGATCTTCAAGCATTCAAGCATATTTCAATTAATTGAGATGAGATCGTTGACCGTTGGGATTGGGAAGATAGATTTAGTAGGGTTCTTTGTATCATAATAAAACTACATTTTTTAATAAGAAAATGATAACCCACAGAGTACGTGGGTTATTTCCACATACAACTGGGAAGAGTGCACTGAGGCCATTTTAATGCAAACATTTCAACTTGTTTAACAGAAAAATGTATGTTTCAAACAATAAAAAACAGAAAAAAAAATACTTTAAAAAGGAAAATATTCTGTGTTCCAAATCATACCAGAGATACGCATGAATATGAATAGTTACTGCGAGTAGGAACAGATATGTCCAGAATATATGATGATGAAGATTTCCAGAATATTTTTTTTTACAAAAATGCATCACCGCAACTCCATTAGGTTCAAACCTTTTTAAAAAGTCCTGCCAACCGTCAAGATTACATTTACAGATTTATTTATTTTCATACTTTTTTTAATGGAATCAGCTTGTGGCATAACTATTTATGACTATAATAGTATTATTTAACAGGTTAATATAAATTAATAACAAGCAGAAATAATAAAAAGCATAATAGATTATAGAATTAAATTAAATCCTAATATAAAGCTATTATAATAAAGACATAAGCAATAGTTAGTTCAGAGCAAATGGTCTGAGTTTAAGTGTGCTATGGTGAAATAGTAGAGGTTTCGTACAGATCCTTGAGTGAAATAAATGGGGTTTCGGGAGGGATGTCAATAATGTCTCGAAGGTAGGATGATCTGTAGGGGTTGTAAATTGGCAATGCAAGTAATATATGGTAAATATCATCTAGCTGATTGGTATTACAGATGAGGGATATTACATATACAGACTTCAAAGAAACGTACTTAGAGGAACAAAAGTAAAAGGTAAGAACAGAAGTCTGCTGATGGCTTTCACAATAGATGTTTACGAAACCCGTTACAGATATTCTAAGGGATATGCCTCTTAAGGGAGTACCCTCTCCTGTATTCTGATGATTACATTAAAAGTCTTGTAAAGATTCTGTCTAGCATCCCGCCAACGCTGGGGCTCGTTAACTGGAGAAGCGAAAGGGCAAGTTGGCTAACATCAGCAAGAATAGTGATCAGCTCTTGGCCAATCCGTCCTTCGTTTCTTTGTTTTTCTTTGATGGTACATATAAATGTACAAAACAATTAATTTATTTCATATTTGAGACTCATTTCCTTGAGCCCAATAATAAATAATTTTAACATTAATAGACAATTTTTATGATATGTATCATTCTAAATTAAAAAAATAAAATAAAATGTTCCAGTAATAATATTTAATTTATTATGATTCGGATTAAAATGCAAGCATGTTTTTATTTTAGGAATTAGTAATTTAGTTGTATTCAATATTAAATGCATAAAGGGTTAGGCGCATACAATTACTTTTCGTATTTCCTCTGCAGTTAGTAAAATTCAATTGTTAAGCCATATCATGGGAGACCCTCAACAGAAAACCTCAACCTGAAGAAAAGCATTGAGTTCTGTTGTTTGTGACCTTTGCAATTTAAGCCAGCGTGAATATATCACGTATTTCCTATCAGTTTGTCCCATTCTATACGAGAAATAAACACAAATATTCAATGAAAATAAACTTAAAAAAATAAATATTTATAATAAATCTTACAAAGAAGCGTTGGAACGTTTGAATGGCGATGAGTAACGAAAACTGCCCTCTATATATCATATAGTTATGTTATTTACAAAACTAATGCTGATATTGATGATTATCAAAATTTGAAGCCAATCGGTGGAAAGGTTTCTGTATCCAAGAAGGTAAGCTGAGCTAATGAGAACACTTTCTTGCATAATCAATGCATTAAAAATGTAATTCATCTCGTCAGGATGCTCCTTCTTGAATATGTCTGTTTTGGCTTTAAAAAACGGCCACGGTAGTGCATTTCCAGCATAATGTGTTTGATTCTTCTACAAATTCAGTGCCTTTCATATGTGATTTATACCATACAAGAGTCAAGAAAGGTAGACGGCGTGGCTCCCACATATGAATTTTCCCGTGCCGTTTGTATGTTTACCTCTCACTTGTCGTAACTAAGTAAAGTGTGCCAGGGCCCTTCTTGCGCCTGCTACAAAAGCCTGATGCTTCCTTCAGGATAGGCTAGCGGGAAGACGTTCCCATTGTGGGACCATGGGAGATCTCCATGCGAACTATCCCACGACGGGGCAATCATATGATCGTCATGGGCCACTTTCCATTTCTTCACAACATGCAGCTTGTGGCATACCTAATACTCCCAGGGTTCAATTAGTGACCAGTTAATAGGACTTAAAGTCAGGGCAAAAAGAAGACCACACCAAAAACATTATTAAAGAATTTTTTACTGTATCTTAAAAAAAAGAGCAAGTCGCCGTCGTTGCGAAGCTCGTAAAATAAATAAATAATAAAAATAAAAATAATTTTGTACGTACACAACGGTGTTTCGGTAGATAAGGTAATAATCAAGCAGCAGTTGAAAAAATACTTAAATTGTTCAAAATAACCGGTCATAACCGACTAATACACTAATATTGTTGTTTTCTACGTAGTTTATGTATTTATTTATTAAGTTATTTTTTTTATTTTAAGTTCTAAGAATTATAAACATTTTCCCTTACTGTTATACCTTTTTGTGTAGCTTAATAAACAGAGATGTTTTTTGTATAACTTGCAGGAATAGCTACTAAAGTTTTTTTTAATGAGAGATGAAAGTTGAAGTTACAGGTTTCAGGAAAAACAGTAATGTAAATTTTAGTTATTGGGTCGTAACATCCGTTGTCCCGTAAAAAATTGATATTTTTATTTAATTAATAGTTGATTCTGAATGTCCCTAATACAAAAACAATAAAAACTTTCCGCTCAAATGCTAGAAATAAAAAAATACCTAAAACTTAAGCAACAGTAGCTGTTTTTAAAAAAAGACTAAAATATTAAATATCTTGGAAACGGGTTACTTTTGGATAAGGCAATATTGGCTTTAAATTGTTTGTTTTGACCTAAACTATCACCTCGCGAAGGATGTGGGTCTACTTACCAGTAACCCTGTATATTATTAATAACAGACTATTTGAACTAATAAGTAGATTTTCGAGGAAAACAAAATGGTTATCATTCTTCCATTATTCCTACCATATAACCATTCGAAAGGAGTGAATGGCCGCTTACTCAAGGTTGATCGTGTTTAGGTCAGGAGTGGCCGAGACGGAAGCTTAAGCCGATCATTCTCCTCGGGCTGGGTATCTACAATGAACACCGCTTAACAATGGCAGCGAGGTTGTAAGGACAGTACTATAGTCAATGATCTAACCTCTTAGTCAAAGGACTGGCCTTCATGGGAGCCTTACCTCCTTGGAAACCTACATTAAACTGGATTTCGACTTACAACGACTTACCCAAAAGTATTAATCCTTATATCAGAATCAAAATACTTCTAGCCAATAGCTATTGCTAAGTATAATTTAGTAGCTGATTATGTTTAGCTCTTTTCTTGACTGTTTTGGGTCTAAGTAACAAACTCAATTGTATTAACGAAAATGAATTCAAAGTTGACCATATGTTGTAATAGCAAAAACTAGATTTTTACAGTTCCGTTCATGCTAGTCGAATCTTCAGGTCCTTAGCTGTCTATTATCGATGATACATAATTCGGTTTATGATTAATATGCAAAAGAATTTGAGAATCCGCACCTAGACCCCTTAATTTCCTTCTTGACTTAATATTACAAAAGTGACAATACTCAAAAAAACACAAGCTAGGTAGGTGGCAGCGACTGTCAGATTTTTTTTTTTTTAATTCATTTTTTTATGAGCACTCGCAACGAAGGCGACTCGCTCAAAACAATTATATAGATACATTTCCAGTTGTAATTAAACAAATACATTGTGAACTCTTAAGAATGGTAGAAAAAATACATTGGAATATGCCAGTTCATAGAGTAAAACATTAGGCTTGTTTACAATGTCTACGTGAAAAAAGGAGCGAAATAAGAAGCTCGGCAAATACTGAGAATAAGGAATATACAAGATTTGATAATGAACATAATTACTAAACCAGGTAAGAATCAGGAAAAAGAGAAAATCAGTAACTCTTGAGGGGAGAGAAAAAAGAAGAAGAAAAAAAAATTAGTAAATAAATAGAACAAAAAAAAAAAAAAAGAAAAAATAATAATATAAGAAAAGAAAATTAAAAAATAAATAATAATATTTGTTTTCCTTTCTTTTTTAATTAGATATTGGACCAAAAGTCAGATTAAAAATATCCTGTTGATCGTTTGTGTATTAAAATTGATTCCGGGATACGGATATATTAGTAGTATAGAGACAAGGATATTATTGTGTAAAGGTTCCAGGTGGAGATCCTTTAAAGTAAGAATGTGTTATACCTATTAACAGTATACTTGTTAAATTTTACGATATATGTTTATGTTATGAAAATGTTTTAATATGGTTTTTATATGTGGGCTGTCCTCCGTTAGCAGTTCTTGAATGTCATAAGGTATGTTAAGTGGGTCTCTCTGTCTGCATTCTGAAAGTATATGTTTTATAGTAAGAATCCTGTTACAGTATTTGCAAATAGTTATGTCTTTTCTATCCATTAAGTACGAGTGAGTCAGGACTGTCAGAGAAAATCACTTGGATCTCTTTAACAGCCACAAAATTACTAATTTTTTTCAAAAATGTCAGTTAGACCTCTTGACTTCTGGGGCCCTCATATATCCCCAGTACCTCTAAAATCAAAGTTCATAATTGCTGGCCCAGAAATGTTATTTTTGGGCCCTAAGCGATTTCACCAGCTCTTGCTACCATCTTCAGAGGTGTGATCTTATGACACTTTTCAACAGCACAGAGATGGGCATAATTTTATTTATAAATAAAAATACGAATTTATTCGTACTTCATATATTTGTGAATACGAATATAAATAAATTCGTATTCATAAGTGTGAATACGAATTTATTTTTATTCACATAGTATATTAAATATAAAAATACAAATAAAATTTTATTCGCAAATTTTTCTGCGAATAAAAATAAATTCACAGAAAAAATTGTAAATAATCACAAAAAATGTGAATATTTACCAAAAATCAAGTGATTACAAAAAAAAAATCACATTAAAATATACGAATACAAATTTATTCACATTATAATTTGTGAATAAAAATTTATTCACAATAAAATTCGCAAATAAGTCATGAATTTATTCGTATTAAGATGATATTACGAAAGTTATTGTAGGGGATTTTTTTTTTTTTTTTTTTTTTTTTTTTTTTTTTTTTTTTTTTTTTTTTTTTTTTTTTTTTTTTTTTTAAGGCGTTTAACGTCTCAGGTTATTAGCGCCTAGATTTTTTGTTTACCCCGAGTCCGCCGCGGGACCACCAGCCATGCTGCAGGGACACAGTTTGTCATCTGTACCTCCATCAAAAAAAAAAAAAATCACCCTCAATAACTTTCGTAATATCATCTTAATATGAATAAATTCATAATTTATTTGCGAATTTTATTGTGAATAAATTTTTATTCACAAATAATAATGTGAATAAATTTGTAATCGTATATTTTAATGTGATTTATTTGTAATCACTTGATTTTTGGTAAATATTCACATTTTTTGTGATTATTTACAATTTTTTTGTGAATTTATTTTTATTCGCAGAAAAATTTGCGAATAAAATATTATTTGTATTTTTATATGTAATATATGTGAATAAAAATAAATTCGTATTCAGACTTATGCATACGAATTTATTTATATTCGTATTCACAAATATATGAAGTACGAATTTATTTATATTCGTATTCACAAATATATGAAGTACGAATAAATTCGTATTATTATTTATAAATAAAATTATGCCCATCTGTGCAAGAGCAGCAGAAGCCAGGCGAGCCATGTTTTAAATTAAGTGGTTGCAAGCCGAGAAGGACAATCTTCAGTAGAAATAAAACACATAATTTCCTCCAAAAGTTTAATTTCTGGGCACTAAGTGATTTCAGCAGGTCCTGCTACCATTCTCGAGCCTTGAGGCCTCTTCTAGGATATAGTTCAAGCCCTGATGTCATGCCTTGTATCAAGGACGTACCTGAAGGTCTTGGTTAGAATTCTCGCCGTTTGTAAGCCTAAATCCTTAATGATCAAGATAATGATATTTAAATAAGCATTTTATTTGTTACGGCCAAGGATAATCTTAAATTCCACTTAGAGTAAGTCTGTAGAGTTTGATTTACTTTCTTCATTTATGTTAAGGTATGTATGTAAGAATTGTATGTCTTTATAATTTATTGTTATAATACAGTCCTGAAATTTCTGCCTAAAAAAAAGGCCATTAAGAAAATACAGCTACTTGAAATGTAACAAGTTTTTTGTGATGTATCATAAGAATGAAAGCGGATTGTTCCGCAAGAGCTCTGACTGAGCACGTTTCTTCACATTCATATTCATTCTCTGGACTCCTATCCGGGCCTGGAGTATATAAAATTGGGCCTTTGACGTAAGCTCGCTGAAACGAATTCATGAATGACTACGTAAAATTAGGCAAGTCTTGCAAAACGAAACTGGGAAGCTCATGAATACGAAATTATTGTGCAAGACTTTCGAGATGCACTATCTCAAACAGGAGGGCGTTATGAGACGCCTTTGTGATCCTTATCTACAATCGATTGTCAGGTAGCACTTAAGAATGAAAAGAATTCCTCATTGCAGTTTTTGGTCGATGATTAACCTTTAAAAGTAGGCAATTAAAATAAAATATACTGCCAAACGTCGCAAATTTGCCTGATAATAAAAAAAGTACATGTGACGCCGCCCTGAATTTTTTTTAAGTGCCCTAACATTCAATCACTTCTAAATGTGACTAAAACAATGCTACGTTTATTAGCAACTATGAGAATCATGGGAGTTTCTAATGTGTTTTAAGTAATAAGATGTCGTATATATGTACAGTTTTATTGATTTGAAATACTCATAGGCCTAACACAAAATATATAATTATTATTATATAATAAAATTAATAAGTTACAATTTATTGATTTTTTACAAACACTGAGAGGTAGGTGACCTTTCTCACACTGGGCGTATATAAGGAGTTTTGATTTTGACCCCCATGAGCTACACCACTGGTTATTACTGTGCATGTAATTTAACTAGACCTATTACCATTGTTTTACAGTACCTTTTCCAGATTCAGCCTGTTGGAAACTTGGTATTAACTGTACTTTGGAGTTTGATTTTTACAACAAAAGCAATCATCTTGTTTACTTGACTGTTATTCTAGTATTTAAATTTTGACAAGCATGCTACCGTTGCGTTGAACCAGAAATGCTTGCAGTCCATCTCCACTTCGAGGCTCATTTGCTTTGATAGGCTATTACTCGAAGCTTTGGTTGTAAATTTCGCCCTCTAGAGGAATTTAATAGGATATTCCTGAATTAGAAAACCTTTAAAGTCGTGCTATTGGCATCTGTGGAACACTTAAAGATTTATTTTCTCCTTTATAAGACGCGTCTGGTAGGATAAATGTTTGCCGGCGAAAGCTTTCCAAACCTTTCGACGCCCGAGGGTAAGACTGACTATGAGATAGATAGAATCTGGCGAGCGTGTAGCCCAGAGCTCCAGGGCTTATCATGGAATCGACTAGCGGACCCTCGGCCATCAACTCCCCATCAACACATTGACTCGACATCGCTCGCTTCGTAATTCTCAATGTTGAGGATGTGACTCCGCAGAAGGACATTATATAAAGGAGATTATATCGCCCTCTGCAGACAGACGTTAAAGTTGACATAAAAAGTACTTAAATGTGACTGGACTTGGATGGACGGTTGGTATTTTAAATATTTAAAAATAAATTACAGGCAGAGAAAAATGTCCATAAACTCTAAGGAAATGTGCAATATCTGTAATGCAAAGGAGTTAAAGGACATTTATCATACACTAGCTGTTACCCGGCGTGCCTTTGCTTACCTACTTTCTGCATCTAGAAAAGCAAAAATAAATATTAAAATCTAATAACGTAAATCTGTAACTATTTGGGTTCATAGTTTCGAACTCGTGACCTCCGAACTGTGAGTCCTAGGCAACTTTAAACTAGCCTATGACTCTCCCCGGATCAAGATCTACCTGTGTGCCAAGTTTGGTCAAAATCGGACGAACAGTGTGGATTTTTATAAGGAACAAACATACAGAAAAAAAAGTCCGACTCGCAGGAACTGCAGCATCTTAGCGCGGTTCCGTTCATGTCCCTAGTGCCATTTGATAAGCTTAGAAAAGAAATAAACTTATTTTTTTTATGTATCTCGTGAAAATTGTCAAAATCCTCTCGAACATCTCGAATAAAAGTGATATTAAGGCGTCAGGGACACCGACAGTAGCTAACTTTTACACAGAAGCGGAAATTACAAAATCTGGCTCTCATTCTAAAGCAAAGCTCTATAAATCAATACAAAATATGCCTAATAAAGCCTTTCTAGTGGATACAGAAGCATGGGCGTATATGAGGGGGGGGGGCTGAGGGGGCTGCAGCCCCTCCCGAAATTTTGAATTGATGATAAAAACTTCTCGTAAAACCCTTAAAAATAAATTAAATAAGATCACTTAGTTCATAAAACATATTTTATTTTACGTGTAATAGCGTTTTAGTTGCCTAAAACTATTCCAAGCTCTAAATATTTAGTATTCCATACCCTGGAAATGGTCTCAGCCCCCCCCCCGAAATTGTTTTTATATACGCCCATGTACAGAAGGATCAAGAAGAAGTACACAAGATTGAGTAGAATACCCTGCCTAATATAGCCTATATAGAATAATATGCCGAATAAAACCTATCTAGTTCATACACAAGGACAAATAAAAGTCTTGACGAATAACAAGTCAAGAAAAAAAACTTTATTTAACAAAATAAAACAAACTTTAGTTGCCCAACTACAATAGAATAATATACCTAATTAAGTCTATGGAGTAGACACAAATGGACCAAAAACAAGTCTTGTGGAATATTGTTTTTTTTTCTAATTAAATACTTTTTATCAATATTTAGTATATTGTTTATACCTTTGTTGAAAACTATTGATTGCTAATTGATGAATCTGTTTACAACTAAGTAGTCTTTATGAATATTTAGTATATAACCTATGTTTGGATCTGTGTTTTTGGGGTGCTCTCCGCCTAGGCTTTGTATTTGTGTCGGCAGATACCTGGGGCATATTTACAGCTCTTGAGGATTAACTCTTCAAGCAGGTAAGAAGGTAGCAGGTAAATTTCCTGCGGACCTTCTGCTTCTACGGGCATTGAACCGCCATATTCGCTCATAGTATCTAACCGTTGTGAAGTTTATTTTTTGGATTTAGGACTTAATATACATATGTAGACTAAATCATAGCAAGAAGTAATCCTCCGTCGTCGGTTCTTAACTATGTAGACTCGCTAATGTTATCCAATCTTAGATACATCGTATTTAAAATCCACAGCAAAAACACGACATTTCATCAGAATCCCCTGCTGAATAAAACTTATATAGAATAATATGCAAAACAAAGCCTATCTAGTAGATAAAAATAGAGGAAAAAAGCCGTTCGTGGTGGTAGAAAATCTTAAAAGTATTTCGCTCAGAAATCTCCGAAATATTGTCACTAATTTTAAGTATCCTGTTTTATAGCCAAATAGATTTATATTCTATAATCAATAAGAAAAACCTACTAACAATAAAAAACTATGGGTAACAGATGAAAATAGGGAATACCAAGAATATTTCTAAAGAACGAAATCAACACCAGTACTGTAATCTACATATTCATACGGCATCTTCGAATTCTAACAAACAAAATATTGATTCTAATTATACGTATCTTGTTTTATTGACAAATACATTTGACTACTATAAGCAATTAAAAACACTAGGGAATATGCCAAAAAACTCGGAATAGGAGCCTTGACAGTTTCAAGACATTTGAAGGAAATCGACAAATCCAAAACTGACATTTCATACGGTACAGCCTGATATATTTTTAACAATGAATTGCTTTTCTTATTTTAATTAATCTGTTTTATTGTCAAATACATTATCCTACTATAACCAATGAAAAAACAACAAGGAATAACAACAAACAAGAAGAACCGTTCGAATAAACGAAATCAATTACTTGTTAAAAGTTTAAGCACTTATTTCTCCGATTGACATAGACTAATCAAAAATTGTTTCAGAATCTTTTTTGTAGAACATTTAGTAAGCTTTCGCATGGTAACCCTCGGATTACCAATATTCCTAACCGTCTTCGAGATATCAGGGAATGTATACGAAGTTCCCAAAACATTTCATGTCTGTTAATAAAATATTTTATTCTAATCCTTCCTTAGCTCCAAACGTAACCGAAATTTTAACATATTAGTGTTGATGAAATTCAAACATGCAGAAAATGTTTCAACTGAATCCCATAATTTTAAGTATCAAAATCAAAGACAAAAAGAACAGTTCGAATAAGCGAAATCAATTACTTTAAAGTTTTAAGCACTTTCATTAGAACCTTTTTTGTAGAGCATTTAGTAAGCTTTCCAATGGTATTCTTCCGTTTCCCAAGATTCTTAACCTTTTTCGAGATATTAAGGAAAGTATACAAAGTTACCAAAACTTTTTTATGTCTGTTAATAAAATATTTTATTCTAACCCTTCCTTAACTCCAAACGCAACCAAAATTTCAACATATTAGTTTTAATGAAAGTAGAAGATGCAGTACATGTTTCAACTGAATCTTATGATTCTAAGTACCCAAACCAAAAACGGCATTCAAAAATTATTTTTTCAGTTTTCTCGAAAACGGTTAAAGCTATCGCCTTGAAAATGGTTTCATTCGTTTTCCTAGCCCAAGAAGCCTATAAAACGAGTACTTACAAGCTTATGAACTCAAAAACGTAAGCGTTACGATTTTTTTTGCGCGAATTTCGCCCCAAACGCCATCTTCCAGTGGGCTGATTTTGCTGGTTAACGAACTTGACCTTTCAAATTGGACGACAGATTTTTGTACCAAATGTCATCAAAATCGGACCATCAGGGAAGCCAGAAATGAGCGAACAGACAAATATATATATATATATATATATATATATATATATATATATATATATATATATAAATAAATATATACATATATATATATATATATATATATATATACAAATTTGAACCACCGTTATTTTCGGTCTCTAGGGGTTCTGAAACGCGAAATTTTCTTGTCGGCACTTCCGGATTGTTTCATTGTATCAACCTTACAAGCGGGGTTCCTCCCTATGGGGGAGGGAGGAACCGCGCTAAAACAGATGATAGGCGTTTTTGAGCTTGCCTAAGAGACTTACCGGATCAAGACCTACCAGTGTTCCAAGTTTGGTAGAAATCGGTCAAACGATGTGTTTGTGAATAAGGAACAAACAGACTCGTGATTTTTATGTATATAGATAAGTTTCATGCCCAATTTACAAACCCTTTAGATCATTCTACCTTCCAGATTTTTTTATTCCATCCATGGTGCAGCAGGGAATTTTCTCAACGGGCCCTGAAATAAGAAAAATCCCTGCTGTAGGAGGGACTCGAACCTCCATCTCCCGCATGAGAATCCAAGACGATAGCCACTAGACCACGGTGAGACTCCTTTCTAGATAAATTTTTTTTTATTTTATTTTTTTAACGGCGCTTCAGCAATGGGGCTATTAACGGGCCTTCTAGATTTTTTTTTTTTTTTTTTTTTTTTTTTTTTTTTTTTTTTTTTTTTTTTACGGCGCATCAACAAATCGAGGCTATTAGCGCCGACATCCAGGGTGCAGCCAGGAATTTTCTCCCTTCTAGATATTATAAAACTTTTTCATCATGATGATTAGATAGTTAGCCGTCGAGGTGATAAGTACAGATGGAATGGTTGGGATTCGGCTAAATAAACCTCAATATGATTTTGTTTTAAAAAAATCTATATTTCGGACGTTTCGGCTACTCATTGGTAGCCTTCGTCAGCAATGGAAATGCCGAGCGGCAGAGGAAGACCAAGGTTGGCAATTAAGTAACCATTGTGAAAGTGTCTCAGAAGACACTTTCACAATGGTTACTTAATTGCCAACCTTGGTCTTCCTCTGCCGCTCGGCATTTCCATTGCTGACGAAGGCTACCAATGAGTAGCCGAAACGTCCGAAATATAGATTTTTTTAAAACAAAATCATATTGAGGTTTATTTAGCCGAATCCCAACCATTCCATCTGTACATAAAACTTTTTGTCGGTAGAGCTAATAACACCTTAGTGTGATACAAAGAATCATCCATGAAGTACTCCTAGACGTATGTCAATAAACTTAGAATTTTATGGCATCCGTAGATAGCGTTATTGCTTGGCTCTGCCAATAGGCGGCACATAAACGATAGAAACTCCGTGATGCGTCGTACGCACACGGCTCTTCATTAGTAGACGTCAAAAGGAACAGAAACAGCAAGTATGGCTGGTTCTATTTACGTGGTAACACGTATATAGAAATATTGCTTTAGACTTAATTAATGTAAACAAATAAATACTTCAAGAAAACGTTTAAGAATGCGAATTTCCGAACTCCATCCTCTTCAAGATTCAAGAAATTCTACAAGATATACTCCAGAATGTCACTCCCATGATTAATAAAAATCCAATCTTTCACATCTTCTAAGGTTATTCGAATAAGTAATAGTCAACGCGTCGTGCAAAGATTTTGTGCAAGGAATATGTTATTTGCAAGGAGATTTGATATGAAACTGAATTTTAGAATAATACAAATTCTTTTATTCTAGGAATGAGATATACCAAGTTTTAATGACGAAAAATACAAAAATTTTGAACGTTTGTCAAAGAATTGAAGACATTTTTTTATAAATCATTCATTTGTCTTTTTTTTTTTAAATTATCATTTTTTTAATAAAAATGATGATAGGTATAGATAAGTTCTATTAGATCATGAAAGATTCTTGGCAATGTGGGGGATAAAAAAGAAAATGGTGTTTAAGTTTTGGAAGATACCTACAAAATTTGAAGTAAGGTTTTAATAAAATTGTAATTATCATAGAAATAGTATAAGTGATAATAATAATAATATAAAATGTTTAGTTTAGATTTTATGATTAGAATTGCCAGGATGACAAGGCCTAAACTGAAAATGTTTTAAAAAGAGGCTGCTAGAAATGAGGTATACTAAAGTATAAAATATTTGACATAGGGTTAAATTATTATAAATGATTTAATACGAGGGTCATATTAAAATGTTTTTTGTAACACTTACTTTATTTTACTTCTAGATATTGAAAATGGCCTGAAGGCCGAAACCTTGT
The DNA here is from genome assembly GCA_946811695.1 of Gonocerus acuteangulatus. Lineage (NCBI taxonomy): Eukaryota > Metazoa > Arthropoda > Insecta > Hemiptera > Coreidae > Gonocerus > Gonocerus acuteangulatus. The sequence continues at coordinate 56,953,502 of OX328127.1, read as the reverse complement.
AAAAGGAATAAATAAATAAAGGATTTATTAAGGCCTGAGGAATTGATCAAACCAATAATGTTTTAAAATAAATCATTCATGTTTTTTTTTTTTTTTTTTTTTTTTTTTTTTTTTTTTTTTTTTTTTTTTTTTTTTTTATATATATTCCTGCGGAAAGTGCTGGTATGTATAAAGTAATTCCAAATAACATTAAACAACAGCTTGTTATAACTTAAGATAATGGCACAATATAACGCTGAAATCCTTCGAAGTATATATGTAAATAGATATTACGCTCTCAATCAGGAATAAACAGCAATTTTTACACGAACAATAATTAGGGCAAGAGTCAAATTTGAGCACAAAGAATAGACAAATATTTTGACAACCACTTTAAGATTGGTTAACCAACTTGACTTTGTTTGAATCTAGTTTCCTGCCTGCGATTCTTATATTCCACTTTGTATGATAAACAGGTTTGCAGTCTGATACTTCCAACCGGTTTTGTAAGATAGAAGAAAGTAAGTTTAGATCGGAACATCGGTAGCTACTTTAATTTTTTTTTATATCAATCTCTTTGAAGGGTATTCTAATTTACTAAAATGGTTTGTTCTTTATTTGTATTATTTTTCAGGAAAAAAAATAAGATCGTTTACACATAGAAGTCTTGATAACACACGTAAGCCTTTCAGGAAAAGTAAAGAGAAATTTTCACAAAATCTAAAGAGTAGACATTGATACGATTCTAAAATATTTAGAAGTTCCAACTTTTTTTAAAATGTTCCTTATAATTTGTACGTATATTTTTATTTTCATTTATTATTATTATTCGTTTTATTTTATTTAATAATTTTTTCATTATATTTTTGTTTTTATAAATAATGATATATGTTTTCTGATAAATTCTCTATTTGTATTTTTTCCTTTTGATAACCTAGTTTATAGCTAAAATAAAGATTTAGCGTTGGCTGCACATAAAGTGTAAATCACTTTATTGTGTACCCTCAATAATTAAATAAATAATTTGTTTTTAATATTTGCTAGCATTATGGCCACCATGGACTACGAAAAACAATAACAATCATAGGGAATAATTGGTTAGATAACGGTTTACTCTTTCTTCCTATTGAAAAACTTTTTTTTTTTTCTTTTTTTTACGGTGCACCGACATCTGGGCCATTAGCACTGACATCCATGGTGCAGCGAGGAATTTTCTCAACGGGCACTGATTTGATTCCCCATCTCCCGCATGAGAATCAAAGGTGTTAGCCACTAGCCCACCTGGAGATCAAACAGTCGTTTTTATTTGATTATTCATATTGTGAAAGTCGATATATAAAACCATTGTATAATACACAGGTCGGATATAAGAAGACAGTGGTTGTATTTTCAAATTTATTACTCTTTAGAAAAATACATTCGCAGGGCGTGATTTGATCCAAGACACTCATGTTTTACACTAAGATGCATTGCCAATTCACAAAGGTATCAGCTCTATCCTGACTAGAAAAGGATGTTAACCTATATATGACCCGTCCTAAAATTCTTGGTCAATATAAATGGACGTTAAAATCCATCTATCTAACGCTTTGACAACTTTGAATGAATTAAGTTGTTGCGTTGTGATGTGAAGCACAGGCTTTGATAAAGCGTAAAACGGAAAGATCTGGTGAGTTAATGTTTATGAAAAATAATGATTTAGAAATGTTGCCACTAGATCTTTACAGCAGTACTTAATCTAATTTTAACGATGAAAGGTGTCCTTATTCCATAACGACTTCAATTTGCAAAACCCACGCAACGGTCTTTCAAATAGAAAGCGGCAGGGTGCGCCACCAGTTATTGAGATCTTCTAATTAGATGGTAATGAGAAACATTTTGCTGCACATCTTTCTTGAATAGATTATACCTCAGTAAAAATATTTTCTTGTGCCTGATCACCATCCATGCTGTTGTCCAACGACTGAATCGGGGAGAAAGATGACCTGAACTTGGTCCACCATGATTTCATAAAGGTGCCCATAAACGGAGAGGAAAATCTCAAGATAAGGACAGCGCAGTCCAAACCTTAAGATATTCCTCACTATGAATGGGACAACCTTGAGACCAGAGTTGAACTGTACAGACCAATGAGGCAGGGTCTATGAGGTGGTTCTACTATAACTGGACTGTGCAGTCCATGCCTTGAGGTTTATTAACTTAGCGTGTGTGTGCTACACCCGTACAAATCTTAAGGCCAAACTGTGCAGTCCCGGCCTTCAGATTTAAACTGAACGCGAATTTTGAAGCGAACTTTTGCAACTTCTTGACGAATGATAGCTACATAATATGCACAGTGCTGCTATATTTAAAAAAAATTAAAATAAGAGTGACCCAAAATCTCAACAATTGTTTCTTTTTGAGGAAGATGGCCAATGAAAAAAAGCTCAAATTAACATAATAGTCAATTTATCAAAATGGCTCTACACGTTTTCCATCCTCGGATATCTATTGAGGGGCCCTAACATTATGTACAGCCAAATTGAACGAAGACTTTGCGCTACAAGGGCCACGTCATAATTTGTTTCTTTAAATATTCACTTATGATGTAGCCCTTGTAGCGGAAATATCGCCTACGTTCAATTAGGCTGTACATAGTTTTTAGGCCCCTGAAGAAGCATCTGAGGGTGCGAAACGTGTAGAGCCATATTAATAAATTTACAATTCTGTTAATTTGGACTATTATAAATTGAACTTCAGTCTACCCAAGACAAAGGTCGTGAAATAATTTCATTATTTTTTTATTTATTTTTTTTTTTACGGCGCATCGACAAATCTTGGCCATTAGCGCCGGGCCTCCAGGGTGCAACCAGGAATTTTCTCAGCGAGCCCTGAGATGAGAAAATTCCTGTCGCCGGTGGGGATCGAACCCACCATCTCCCGCTTATGAATCCAGCGCGCTAGCCACTAGACCACGGGAGACCCCTAATTTCATTGTTGTGACAAATTTGGAAATTATTGTATTTTGTACATCGAAAACCTCCTGAACTTAATACAAAAATGTCAAGTTAGAATTGGAAGTGTCTATATTAATTTAAATGATTATTTTTGCATATTAATATATTATGTTTTACTTACAGGAAACTTGGAGGAGTGAGTGTGGAGAGAGGGAGCACCCGGGAGAGATACTTCCCCGGCACCTAAAAAATAAAATAAAATGGTGGTAACAAATGAAGTATAAAATACACAATATACGCCTCATATAAAATATTGGGTCTCCCAGTAGTCCACTGGATAACGCCGTAAATTCTTTTAAAAAAATTTAAATTAATTAAAAAATTCGAGTCCCACCAGCAGCAGGTCAAGTTGTTTCATATATGGGCCCACTGAAGACATTCCCTGCTCCACCATGGATATATAAGAAGGTTGGCAACCTGTAGATAGCCCGGCGCTAATGGCATAGATGCAGATGCGCCGTAAAAAAACAAAACAATAAAATATAAAGTTTGAAATGTGCGGCTTGAATAAGAATGATAAATATTCCGAAAATCGAATTGTTTAAAGTATGTATTTACCAAATTTCCTCCTCGATTTGAAGCTATTATTCATAATTAGATTACCCCGAGTAGACATCACGTAGATGTGAAACATGTAGGGATGTGAACAACATCATGTATTTGTAGAATCTATTTTTTTTTCCCCCCTTCCTCTTATTTTACGAAATCTGCGAAAACAGTCATTTAATTTCAACTTAAAACAGATCGTAAAATAAGTATATTAAGTCAAGTATTCAAAAAACTACAAAACTTCAAAATCACAATGCAAATATTAGAAGCTCATGAAGACTTTTAAAATACAAAGAAGTATATATTTATTTTAATTGGGTCAAAGCACATGCCGGCGTAACAGGCAATGAAATAGCTGATTTGCAGGCTAAAAGATCATCTAAAAGTCTAGAAATCAAGCCAAGCTATAACAAAATCAAGAAAAATAGTGTGGAACATTTGTTGGGGGAAGCAAGAATCTAAAAATGCCTGCAGCAGTGGAATCTAAAACCTAAAACTATTTATTCCAAGCACAAAAAATGAAAACATAAGAGCAGAGTTTACTGACACTGACGCAACTTCTGACTGGCCACGGAAATACTATTTCGAACTTAACTGATTAAAACTAACATAATCAAATAAATGTCCCTCCTATCATTACATTAAAAAAAAAAAAGTACACACATCTTAACAGACAGCGCACATACGACTAGAGATTCAAAAATACCTAACAAATTGGGCCATTAGCCCCTGCGCCCTTTTACAAAATATTTTTATTTTAAAAAGTTTTGCTAAGGTTTTTTTTTTTTTTTTTTTTTTTTTTTTTTTTTTTTTTTTTTTTTTTTTTTTTTTTTTTTTTTACATTTTCAATTATTCATTATTATCTATTAAAAATAAAACTGCAACAGAAGCACATAAATGCATGGGATGTGTATACTAAAGGACCAAACTCCCACATTGCTGGGTTATTTCATTGATTAAATAATGAAATATTTGAAGTTGAGTTATGACGAAGGATCATGAGGCTTCCAGAGGTATGATGAGCCACACCTGCCCATTGTGGCATAGCTCAATATCCGGCCCAAACTATTTCCAGCTATGTTCTCAGATCCCCGAGCTCATTCCGAGAAAATTGCAGGAAAGAGAACGAGTGATTCGTTCTCAACCATGTTAGTAGATTTCCCTGTACACTAAACCTCTTAGTCTACACCATTTTGGCGCGGTTTCTCCACCCCCCCCCCCTCACCACAAGGAGGAAACCCGCTTATGAAGTTGACCCCGTGACACAATGAAATGTCAAAATAACGGTGGTTCAAATTTGTGCAAGGGGTCGAGAAAGCAATACACCATTTGTTCACATTGACCACTTTATTTGCTATATTTCGCCCGACATCTTTCGTGCCTTTGTGGTGCACCTCTTCAGGGGCTTTCCTATACAAAAATTTTATTTTCTGTAAATCCCAAATTCATGTTTTATACAATAATAAATACTTATCTTTACCCTAAATAAATTTACTTTTAAATAAATAATATTTCATTTAAAATTCTTATCCTACCTTATCAGGAAGTCCTCTCGTCATGTATTCTAGCTTGAGTCTGGTGTAACACTGAAAGTCATCAGTGGTAATAAATATGGCCGTATTTTATCGATTCTTTCAGCTTTTCTAATTGTATCGATTATTGGTAAAATTGTTCATGGGGTTTAATATATATATATATTTGTATGTATATATAGATAATGTGAAGACCAGAAATAGAAAACATATCGTGGCGTTTATGTAAAGACTGTCATGTGTGTAAATTTAATTTGTCTCGTTCTTTGAAATCAATTAATATGTGTCGATTAATTAGGTTTGTGCTAGAGATTAAATTATTTTATTGTAGGTCTTTGTGATGTTTTTTGATAGACACCATGATGATAATGACAAAAATGTATGGCTGGTATTTGTATTTTAAAAAAATGATTGACACTTGTTTAAGCATAAGCCAAATTGATGAAGTGATTTACACATTTTTGAGGGCATTTAGAGCTAAAAGAAGGAGGAGTTAAGCATCTAATTAGAAAAATTACTTCAAAGAATGCATTGTATTACTATTTGAATTATCATTATTTAGTAGCATTACAGTCCTTTAAAACTTAGTCAATCCATTGTATTGACTGATCGAGTTCCTTGTCAATTGTAAGCATATGCGTAGCATTGAATTTATTATAATCATCAAGCTAAAACAAACCTATTGAGTCATAGTTATTTGATTAATGAAACATCAACTGTTTACAAAATGCTTAGCCAATTCATTCTGGGTTACAAAAGGATCTGTTTTTCTACCATCCTTGCCTTATGAGGTGTAGTTCCTTCGCGGCGAAGATCACCACTTGAGGGCGTTTTTGCTGCAAGAGGATTGTCGGTCGACATCAATCTAATTCGCTCTCGCAATTTGTAGTCGCAGACATTTCTAGAGAGAAATTCTCCTTAGTTTTTTATATGCTTCATCCTTCGAGGAAAGAATTGCGTCAGTAGAAGAATTCAAAAAACTTATAAGCGAAGGAATAAAGAACTATGGGCCTATAATTCTACTCAATTTGCTTCCCACTGTTGGCGACGTTACCATAATAAGAGAGTGGAGCTTAGAGATGAGGAAGTGTTGGTTTTATTCCATTCAGGTTAAACGTTTCTATTCTTAGATTTCGAAATCACAGCAGATAGGAGCGTTATATTAAAAACGCTAAGATGACGCCGTTCCTCTGAGATGGGCATTTAGCACTTTAGCGAAGAGATGAAGTCAGAAAGAATTTTTGAAAAATTTCAAGTTTTTATTCATCCTCCCTACTAACTACCCAGACTCCTGTTTAAATCTCTCTTTTCTTTCTGTCTCTCTTATATATATATATATATATATATATATATATATATATATATATATATATATATATATATGTTTGTTAAGACGATATCGGCCACAATTAGCGCGTTTCCTCCCTCCCTCCATAGAGAGGAAACCCGTTTATGATGTTGACCTTATAACACAATCCGGAGGGGCCGATTAGAAAATTTTCGTTTTAGAACTACTGACCAAGAAAATAAAGGTGGTTCAAATTTGTGTGTCTGTGTGTGTGTTAACCAGCAGAAACCGGCCACCCGAACATGGTTTTTGGGGCGAAATTGTCGTGAACAAAAATCGTAACGCTTACGTTTTTCAGTTAATATGCTTGCAGGTACTCTTCTTGTAGGTTTTCTAATCTAGGGAAACGAAAGAAACCATTGTCTGTAATCCGAGAAAAGTGTATAAAAATAGTTTTTCGGTTTGAGTACTCAGAATCGTTGTGTTCAATTAAAATATTTTCTACGTGTTTGAAATTCATCTAACCTAGGATGATTAAATTTTGGTTATACGTGGAGTTAAGGAAGTATCCGAAAAGAAATATTTTATTAATATACATACACGACTGGAGGATAATGTATTGGAAATCGGGCCTTTAGAAGTTGGGGTGTACTCCAGAATATAAATTAAATAAAAAGTTAATAATTGAGTCAGCTATTTGTTACAAATATAAAAGAACGAGAGTTCTTTATGTTTATTTATTATTTGTGAAGGACATATCGTCGATACAAATGCAAAGTAACGAATGTGAAAAAATACATCTTTCATTGTCAATCTTTACTAATTTCTGTTGGACTTATGTACGGCAAATTCTTGAATCTTACTTCACTCTATTAAAGGGAAAGTATTCCACTATCAAAAGGTCAAATCTGCCGAATATTTGACTGTCCAAAAAAAAAGTTATGAATAAATGCTTTCCACTCTGAAAAGTGGTGATTTTCATATTCGATACTTTGCATTTGTAGCGACGATATGTAATACTTCCTTCAGTTATGCTTGAACTAACCAGTTTCTGCCGAGTAATACCCTTTTAATGTTAGTCACTATCTGTTAGCAAGAGTTCAGACAATAGCGCCAAAATTTGGAGCAGCTTCATAGCAGTCGATGATATCAACCAAGCTTGAACTTAAAATTTTATATTGAATTTTAAAAGTTTATTAAGAACCTGAATCATGTTATTTTTTAGATTAAGTACCATTATTATTATTATTATTATGGGGTTTTATATTTCTTGTTTTAATAAATGTATTTTTTATTATAATGTAAGCAAAATTCCTGAGCAACCAACCAATTGCGTTTATAGGAAACAATTTATACATTCCTTATAAAGTGATAAGAGTCAAGAAGAACAGGATGAATAAAGCCTTGGATCATAGAATTGAATATTTATCTTAGAAATATGCAATGAGGAAAGAATAGTTAGCATGAAAATACTTTAATAGCCTTAATAAAATTCAATATTTTTTTAAGAAAGCTTGAAAGGATGTTTCAAATAAATGAACATAATGCTTAATTATAATTATTCTGAAAATATGCTGAAGCCATTAATTAAATCATTACAGATTTGAGCGTACAAAGGCAATGGATTACTCAAGTTATTACTTAAGTAATAGCAGATTCCAGTATCTGGTTATTATTTTTTTCTTTTACTTTTTCGACAAATAAATTAAAAACATTGATATAACATTCCTTTATTAAGATACTAACTTCACACTCACTTTTGTGGCTGCTTAACGATCTCTCTCAGTTTTATCTTGTTTGTCGGACGCCCATTAAGAATAATTTACTAAGAATTTAACACTTCAAAATGAAAAGGTTCAAAACCTTTCCCGAGTGTAATCTTAACCCAAGGAGTAACAGATGCCAGCGGAGTATCCGATTTTAGTTGGGGTCTACATAAAAGTACATACATTTAAATACATAATCTAAATTTATTTATTTATTGATATTGAGAGCTCGCATACGAAGCGACAATGCGAAATCTTAATTTAAATACATACTCTATTAATTAATTCTTTAAATACATAAGTCATCGATGGCTTCATAGTTGTCATATCAACCGCTTATTACATCCAGCTACCTTTTATATTATTTATTTAATTATAATTTTAGCTTGAATATCGTTTGTAATAAGTTGGCAATAACGATAATGTTAACAACCGTTCTCAGGGGATTTGGCAAAATAAAATATGTGAACATATCATTAGCAAGTTGAAGAAAAGGGGTTCATTCCAACAAACTCGATATGCGTTAAAACACATATTAAAATTATGTGTACAGGGTGTCCCAAAAATAATAGTCATCCGTTGGCCTGAATATTCTCCAATGCGAGATAGGAAAAAATAACCCCCATATTAACCCCCGCAAAATTGACCTTGAAATGTTATTCAAGGTCAAATTTTTTTATTGCATATTTCGAATCTACTAGTCATGAGGAAGAAAAAAGTCAACGGCACCATAGGTCAGAAATGACTCCTAATGGTCAAAATGACCATTAGCAGCGTTTAAGTGGGCCATTCCATTCCAATCGACAAATGGAGGCCGATTTTGATCATTTTTCTTTTTTACATGTTCTAATAGCATTGCCTTACACAAAAATACCTCGTTTGACTTTTTTTAAAAGCATCTTCTAGCATAAAAAAATTATAAGTATATTGAAAAACGTGCCTCTCAGAGGCATTGATTGGAGGACTATAACTCATATTTTACAATAGACAGGAATGCCTTCATGTAGTTATTCTAGAAGCTAATCAAGAGCTCTTTGCCTTTTGAAGCTTTGAATCAATCGCTGCAATTACTCATTAGGGATTTCACAGGTCATGTATGAATTTCATGAACTAGCCAGTCCCTCCCATAATAGAGGATAGAATAATTTCCCTCGCCCTTTTTCGCGCAATTGGGCCTGTTCTTCAGCTTCAATATGTCGGACTTCATTCTTGAGGCAAGCTACCAACCTTGCTTTAAAATTCCTGCTCACTCAACTAAGGACCTGGCGAGAATTTCTCATAATTTTTTCAAATGCCCAAGTTATTCTCGTCCATTTAGCCTGCAGTGGACGATTACATTGGAAAACGAACTTGCGTCAGTCCATAATACCCGCTGCAGGAAGTGTGGATTCCGTTCCAACATGTCCAACACCCACCTGCAAACCAATGCTCTCTGCTCCAGTTCCCCAAGCCTCAACTCCTGAACTTGCTGTAGTCTGAAGGGAGACGTTCTTCCCGAAGGATCCGGTGGACCGTCATCCTCGAGACTCCCGTAGCTTGGGCCAATCTCAGCTCAATAGTAGGCCTGGATCAGGCGAGGGCAATTATTCTATCCTCTTTTCTGGGAGGGACTCGATGGTTAATGAAATTCCTACATAACCTGTGAAGTCCCTAATGAGTAATTTCAGCGATTGAAAGCTTAAGGCAAAGAGCTCTTGATAAGCTTCTAGAATAACCTCATGAAGGCATTCCTGTCTATTGTAAAATGTGAGTTATGGTTCTTCAATGAATCCCGCTGAGAGCACCGTTTTTTAATACACTCATATTTTTTTTATACTGGAAGATGCTTATTAAAAAAATCAAACGAAGTATTTTTGCGAAAGGCGATGTTACTAAAAAATGTAAAAAAAGAAATGATCAAAATCAGCCACCATTTGTCGATTGGAATGGAATGGCCCACATATACGCTGTTAATGGTCATTTTGACCATAAGGAGTCATTTCTGACCTATGGTGCCATTGACTTTATTCTTCCTCTTGACTCGTAGATTCGAAATATGCAATAAAAAAATTTGACATTGAATAACAACATTTCAAGGTCAATTTAGCGGGGGTTAATTTGGGGGTTATTTTTTCCGATCTCGCATTGGAGAATATTCTGGCCAACGGATGACCATTATTTTTTGGAAACGCTGTACATCATATAATAACTCCATGCATCGTAAGAGCCTGAACCCTACAAATCTGTGATTGTGGCTCTATATGTGATTCTATGATGAATTTAGGGTTTTTATATTAAAAAAAAAAAAAAAAAAAAAAAAAAGTCAAACCCATCGCAAAAAATACACAATTTAGAAAGGAGTGAAAACAAATGTTCTATGAAGTGAAGGGATGGTTGGGATAGGCCAAGGAGATAAAGTGTAGCCGAAACGTCCAAGACGTTAGATTTCTGCCTGAAGATCTGACGTTTTTTTCTCCCAACCATCCCTTGACTTCGTATCTCCCAAAACGTTCTATGTTATTTTAATTTTTTATTCTAACCAAACTCTTTGTTATTATTTTATTATATGCTATACATTGATTTTACTTACCAGCTTGTTGCCTGGATGCTGCTTTCATTTGATTCTCCCGTTTTACCTGACGGACCCTGGATGCCATGGTTGCTGCTATGAGCACCATGGTGCTTTATGCCTCAATACGGTTTCCCACCTAAGATTTAAGACATATGAATCCAAACACCTAGGAAGATTCATGTTTCAGCGATTCTTGGCTTGCCTCAAAGATTTAATTTTTATCAATTGATTTACTTTATCTATTTATTGTCCATCAAATATCAAACAATCGACTTTCAATTGATCACAGTCCACTTAAGATTTCGCAAACGTTTTCAAGCTATAAAACTACAATTCCAAAACTACTCAAGCTAATATATTTTATTGAGTTACTTCTTCTACCTTCAACGTACAAAATATTACATATCTTACATCAAATTAATTATTTTCTACTTTTCTCAAAAAGGATTAAAGATATCAACTTCAAAATTATTCAGTATTTTAGTTCCAAATTTCATGAAAATCGGTCCATTTTTCTAATGCAGACTACATATATATATATATATATATATATATATATATATATATATATATATATATATATATTAACAACCCCCAACTTAAGTACCAAAGATTCGTATTTTTCAACACAGAATCTGAATCTATAAAAAAATGGGCGTTCTATGTTAAAGTAATCAATTTCCGGTCTAAATTCCTCAGTTATGGTAGCAAACAAATTGATTTTACTGCCAATCTTTTTCATATACACCATTTACCTATGGTGACATTATATTTCGAAAAAAAAACAAAATATATCTGACCGTTTTAGGGCACTTACGGATGTTTTCAGACCGTAATATTTTTTCAATGTTTCTTTTATATTCCTTTGTTTTTAGCACTTTCCTCCGAAGGAAAGTAGCTATTGAGGTTGGACTCATGACGGAATTTTTGAAAAATTTCTTCAAATCTTTATCGATCCTACCTAGTAGACATCGAAAATGACCCCCGTTAAAATTTATATATATCTATATATATATATATATATATATATATATATATATATATATATATATATATATATATATGTCTGTTAACACGATAGCGGCCAGAGTTTTTGTTTTTGCGTCACGAAACTTGGTATATAGCATTCAATTAGCAAACGATTGAACGAGTTCGTTAGCCGCCGTCGGTCCACCGGAAGGGGGGGTTTACCCCGAACCCAAAGCACTAATTTGACTATGTCAGCCGTAATATTTGTTATATTCCAACGAAACTTGGTATTCGTAGTATTAATATAGAGAAAAAAGTGAGATATAAAAATGAACTAAATCGGTTCATTAGAAGGGGGGGGTTTACTCCGGACCCACAATACCAATTCGCCACTACCAGCGTGATTTGTGGTATATTTCGACGAAACTCGGTATTCGTAGTGGTAATCCAGAGGTAAATATGTGTTGTAAAAATAAACCAAATCGGTTCATTAGGAGGGGGGGGGGGTTTACTCCGGACCCACAATACCAATTCGCCACTACCAGCCGTGATTTGTGGTATATTTCGACGAAACTCGGTATTCGTAGTGGTAATCTACAGGTAAATATGTGTTGTAAAAATAAACTAAATCGGTTCATTAGAAGGGGGGGTTTACTCCGGACCCAAATTACTAATATACTCATACTGGTCGTAATTTCTGCTGTATTGTAACGAAACGCGGTATACGTCGTGGGTAATTCATGAGAAAGAAGTGTTGTAAAAATGAGCTGAATCGGTCAATCGGAAAGCGGGGGTTTAATTTGTAATATATTTCAATCGAAAAGCCCGCCAGATGTAGGTTCACAAAGCCGCCGCAAGGAGCGCTTTCTACCATTAGAGTGACTGTATCCTGTTCGTGCGTTAGATCAAAATACGATAATATGAGGTTTTTAGTATTTATTACGTATTGTAATAGGTACCATGTGTAAACATAACTCTGGAAGCAAATTAATAATTGATCAGTTACTCATTACAAATTTAAAAGAGAACTATTCATGTTTTTATTTTATTTATGTAGGATATTTTAAGCAAATTGTTGTGGAAAGCAGTCTACACTACCCAAATTCTGAGGAAAGTGCTTAGTTATGCAGCTCCTGCGTGACGGACTTTTTTTTAATTGTTATATTATGGTATTTATGGCATGATTTTAATACGTGTTATTCCTTTATGGTTCTCTCTACTAAAAGAGTAACTCGGATTAATGTAATTTTATTATAAATTTGAACGTCCATTTATAAATAACAATTTTTTTTTAGAAAGAATTAGGAATTCTCTGATATTTTTTCTATTTTCCGAAGAAAAGCCACCGACAGATAGAATTGAACCTACAGCCTCAAAAGAAGGAGTGCTCACGCCTTAGCTGTCTGGGCCATGGAGTCTCTCATAAAATAAACGATTTACTAAATGCATTCAATTCCCCGTGTAAAAAGTCGAACGGGCGACCTCTTAAGAGCATTTATACTTTTTCTTCTTGACACGTACTCGGCTCAGCGTGCTTCGTCACGGTCATTTATACTCGACACTTCAAACTTCTTCTAGGGCCGCCTACTTTCAAGGAATGCTCACTTCTTAGTGAAAAAATCATCGGCCTAGTTTATATAAGCTGTCAAAAACATCATAAAGCTCTTTTAGAAAAACTACTTAACACTTTTGAAGGGAAAACGTTGTTATTAATAAATATTTTTTACAATCAACAATGTACGTTATTGTTATAGAATAGATGATATATATATTTTTTATTTGGCAGTAACTAAACAAATATTTCAATTCTCCAATTTTTACCTGCGAAATAAGAGTTCCCATGAAAACTACGCCAATGATATCCGCATAGCCACTTCGACATCTGCTTCGGATTTTCTACTTTAAACAACAAAACATTGTTTCTCATTTTACGTATCCCGTTTTACTGACAACTCCATTTTATTTTTAAAAGCAATTACAACAACAACAAGCAATAAAAAACATTGCCATTGAGTTTTTGTTCGAAAAAACAATGATCCGGTAGACTATGGGGAGTCTTCGAAGCAAAGAAGTGGATAAAGTGAGAAGTTAAAAAATTATCAACTCATTTATGAAATGAATATGGCGAATAGTGGGCTTGTATAGTGTAAATCTGTTGCATATGAATCTGCCACTTTGTAGGTGCATTTAAGTTATTCTAGGTCTAACTATAATGTTTTGTTGACGTGAAGAAGTGATTTTGACTAGGTTTCATATTGGACACTGCCATCTAATCTATTCTTGCTTAATGGAAAATAAGCAGAGACCAACCGTTGCAAGGTGTAATAATACAATTCGACACATACTGATAGATTGTAGACTGCGTAGTGACCTAGACTTTCCTCATACATACAATACTCAAGCCGTAGATATCTTGCCGATACAATACTAAAACATCTTTAGACCCTAAACATATATAGCAAAATGTAAACATTAAAATAACCAGAATTCATTTCAGTCTTGTGTTTTACTTATTATTTTTTTATCGTTTTATTATTTTCTTTTTATTATTATTATTTTATACACAGTTCATCACGGTCTATGCAGTCATTTACATTATTTATTTAAATATTTTAAATTTATGCACTTATTTTTGTATTTTTTTCCCTTATCTTTATTTTTGAAACTGACTAAACATGCGTGATAATGTAGGCATGAGTGTCTGTGTACATATGTATTTATAGTTACAGTTAATTATTTTTTTCTTGACTGGTCAGAGAATATATATATATATATATATATATATATATATATATATATATATATATATATATATATAATTCTAAAGGGAGTTATTTTCGGCATCTAGTAGATATGATCAAAAGAGATCTGAGGATACTTTTTCGGAATTTCTCCCGAAACGACTCAAAATCAATAGCTACATTCGTTTGGAATATTGAATATAAGCCTAACGTGTAATTTCCCTTATATGCAGGAGAGGAGATCCGAAGAAGGAAAGACCGGCTCATGAGAGAAGGATGACTGTGAGAGATTCGAACCCAATGAGGCGTAGAAATATTTCTTCAGGGCGTTTTCACGGGAAAATGAGCGAACGGAGGGCGTTCATCGACTGTGACAGCCATGGGCTGTTCCAACACGTGAACTGGGCTGCATTTCCATAGTCTTGTGCACGGCTATAGACAAGGATCTACCTTAACGTACGCTTTAGAACACAAAGCGTGTTTCAATTGGCAATAAACAAGGCATAACAATAATATCTGCCAGGAATAGACAAAGATAATGTATAAACGTAGAAAACTAACTACTTAACAACCACGAACCCGAGTGATATGAGTCTATTCTGGACATATTTGGGAAAAGTTTTGTTAATTGGTTTGCTTTTGAACTTTACCCAGTACACATATATCTTCTATTCTGAAGTCAAGCCACTTGACGTATACACATTACTCATTGAAAGTACCCATCACATCTACAATATACTACTTTACTTAAACAACACTAATTCATAAAAACAAAAATCTACTCAATCTTCTTTCTGCTCCTTGTGCTTTCAATTTTAATTCGTTATTTTAATAGCCTATGAATCTGATTTTATTATGCTAGCATACTTTATTGTTACTAATTTAAAAATGATTTGTGTTTTACATTTTGTGTTGTAATGAATTGTGTTACATATATTTGTATATTATTTTTATTCATTTCCAAATACATCATGTTTTATATCCATGTATATATCACACTATATATGTATTTCTAAAGTGACACAACTCAAAAATCGGTTTAATTCAAACCGTCACAGTTATGACTGTGAAAGACAATGTAAATATCTCTTTATCAACCATAAAAACTGTATGTACCTAGATTCAGAGCCTGTACACGAGAGGGCACTCGAGTAATCCTTCTTGTCTTAATCCTACGGACCCTACATACGCAAGAGTGACATATTTTCGGTTTAGTTTTATTTAGAGTTGAGGTAATTTTGAAATACTTGTGCGATATATTTTATTAAGTTTAAATGTAAACTGGAAAAATGTTAACATTGTGTAAATGAAGTGTATCTATTTTTATAATCTATATTAAGGCACATCGTCATAGATGCGAAGCCCATAAAATAATTACATAAAACAATTTAAAAAAAGGCCCTTTCTTTTAAGCTGGTAGAGAGAACTTTGGACTTCATATTCTCTGGTAAAGTCCGCTTAAAAAAAAACTTCTAAAGAGTACTAACCGACTTCCCATATAGTTCTTTTTTAACTAATACTACAAGGCCTAAATGATAGGATGTAATGAGTGTATCTGATTGGAGGAGGGGAAGGACACGTTTCGCTGATTAACAGCTACAGAGTTAGGACCACGACCTCTCGTCCATGACTTAGTACCACGAACTATACCTCTATGCTCTCCTCTGGAATTCTCGAAATATTTGTAACATTATTACACCAGATAAAGGATATTCTCACTTGGTGCTCTAATGTTGATTAAGCTCATCCCGATCGGGGTGATATTGAGGTTGCACTCATGAATACCATTGAGGTTGTTCATGGTTGTACTCATCTATTTCAAAAATGACTTTAAATCTTCATCGATTCAATCTGATAATTATATGTTACAGTATCTTGTGTTTAATGGCAGGAGTTGTAAGAAGGAGTCATTCGACTTATTTTTTTTTTTTTTTTTTATATTAATAATGTAATGGTCCTAAATGATTCGTAGCATGGATGTCCTCTTCAGAGGATCTAGTTTCTTGGTTTGCTCAGCCACCATACCAATACTACGGCTATGTTACCCACAATGGACCGCTTTCATTCTTTGGTATTCCGTCCTCTTTAGTTGGGGTAAATATAAAGTGAGACACTCAAAGTTGTTCATCATTGACCCCGAATGATAATACCACTGGAACCGTGAGTAAGAAAACTCCAGACATATCAACGATAGTGTTCAGGAACAGTGGAAATTTTAACGGGGCACTGCGTCGCCTTCGGCCAAATGACTCGTCTCAGTGTGTGAGACTGAAGATGAAAACCACAGGCTTGCACTCTGATAATATGAGATAAGAGCTCTCGAACGCTTCCATGTTTTGAGGATATGAACAAAATGACAATATGCCTTCAAATGCCTAAGTGTACGCCACTCGGCTAAGGGTTGTTTCAATAATAACAACTGACTGATACAAAGGTACCGGTGTGAATTTGGCGCCAATGTTCAGCGCCAAGTTCACACCGGTATACAAGATCCCATAAAACACGCAACCTAGGACCCTTCCATTGGCGCTATTCTTGGCAGAAAGTACAAAATTCACTATCTATCAATAATGGCCAAAGGAAAGTACATAGACTTGAGGAATGACAAGTGGAACGGTGCCGTAATAATCAACCATATTGAACGAAAATACACGATCAAGATCAGTCTCGAGCTTGGATAAGAAATTTCCTCCCGCATTTTCCAGTCAGAAGAATGGATGAAATGTTCTAGAGATATGCATACTGCAGTCATACAAGCATATTATCTAAACATGTAAACAAGACAACTTTTTGCTGTCCTGTTGGATACAGGGTAGAACAGTCTGATAACCATCGAATATCCAACAATGAAATTGACAATTTGTTTAGGTTTATACATTAATATCCTCCGTAATATGTCAAAATCACAAGAATATGAGAAACCGCACATCCGAAATTATACATGAACTGTGGTATAACAATTTATGAAAAATAATTTTTTAATTCTAAGTAATATGACAACTCAAAACTAGTACTAACTACTAGTTTTCATCCTCATTAAGAACGTCTCAACAAAATTGCCATATTTCATTTTTTCTTTCGTTTCGTCTTTTGCCTTTAAAGAGTATTAAGAGTCTTTAAAATTCAATAAATCTAACGTATAAGCTGAGAAGATATGGTCGACCGTTCGGAAGTAGGAAGCGTTGATCGTCGGGGTTTCGGTCAGTGTTCTTATTCAATAAAACACATTTTATTTGCTAAAATGTATATTTATTGCCGCCAACGTTTCGGCTTGCTATACAAGCCATCTTCAGGGCTGTAAAAACATATATGGTATAACAATGGTAAGGACAAAAAAAAAAAAAAAAAAAAAGGCTAGAAACATTAACATAAATATGAGTGCCTATATGCTTGAAAATATAAATATAAATATATATATATATATATATATATATATATATATATATATATGTATATATATATATATAGTATAATAATAGCAATATAAATAAATATACATGTATATGGTATCCAAGCGAATACAGTACAAGTGTCATAGTAACATACCTATTGAGAAGATTGAGAACTGTCCCGTTTCAAGAAGAGAACATTTCTGAAGACTGGAAGGATGGGTCAGGGCTAGACAGTAGAGGATGGGGGGGAGGGGGTGGAGAGAAGTGGAGCTGGGAGTAAGGACGGAGGGTAAAGACCGCGGTAAAGATAAAGGACTTGCCGATGGATATTGCAGGTACAGGGAAGGATTGGGCCAGGGCTAGACAGGAGAGGATGGGGGTGAGGGGGTGGGGGGAAGTCGACCTGGGAGTAAGGACAGAGGTCTTCTTGAAACGGGACAGTTCTCAATCTTCTCAATAGGTATGTTACTATGACACTTGTACTGTATTCGCTTGGATACCATATACATGTATATTTATTTATATTGCTATTATTATACTATATATATATATATATACATATATATATATATATATATATATACAGTAAAATCACTTCCGGAAAAGCCAGGTAAATTTGAATATAACCCTGAACTTTTTAACTTTTCCGACGAATTTTTTAATGATACAGAGTGCAAAAGAAAAAGAAAAAGGAAATATTCTGATGCTAGTGCAAAGTCAATGTCACATAAAAAAGTTAGATTGGATTCAAAATGTGTTAATAATGATACTAAAGGTAATAAAAAACGCAAAAGAGATCAAAACGATGAACCTGCCAAATCACAGACAAATGCGAAAAGAGGAATGTTAGTACAGACAAATATTAAAAACTTCTTTATCCAAAATAGATTTTTAAAAAAGGAAAGCGGATTAAATGAACATTTATTAGTACAAAAGAAAAAACATGAAATAACAAAGGAAAAGGACAAAGATTTGAACGAAATAAATCGATATTTTACTTTCCATTACCATCCTTTAATAGCTAATAGACTGAAACAAATATGTAAAGAAGTTGGGAAAATAGGTTGGAAATATGGTAATAAAATTGAAAATAATTTTAGCAATATTAAGGACAATGTTAAACCGACAGCCACAAAAAACAATATATATAAAATTCGTTGTAATGATTGCAACGCATGCTATATTGGGGAATCAGCACAACTTTTGCAAAAACGAATAGTACAACATGCTAAAAGTATAGACACTAACGAGAACAGGACGACTTTGACAGAACACGCAATAAATGAAAAACATAGTTTTAATTTTACCGACGTTGATATTTTAAATAAAGAAAGGAACACATTAAAAAGAAAGATAAAAGAAAACATTTATATAATTAAAAACTCAAAAACAGCAATAAATAAAAAAACCGATTTGAAAAATGTCCATCAAATTTTCCATAGTATTATAAATTAAACCCCATAAACTATTTTACCGATAATCGATACAATTAAAAGATCCGAAAGAATCGATAGGATAAAACCATATTCATTACCTCAAATGACTTATCAGTATTACGCCTGACTCAAGCCAGTACACATGACGAGAGGACTTCCCGATAAGGTAGGATAAGAATTTCTAATAAAATGATATTTTTTGTTTTTAACAGTAGATTAATTTAAAGAAATGATAAATGTTTATTATGTACAAAATTTTAATTTGGGATTTACGAAAAAATATTTTTTCATAGGAAAGCCCCTGAAGAGGTGCGAATTAAGGCACGAAACATGTCGGGCAAAATTGATGAAATAAAATAGTTGAACAAAAACAAATGGTGTTCTGCTTCATCGACCCTCTGCCAAATAAAGAAAAAAGAACAAGTGGAATATATATATTGGGTCATTTTCAGAAGAATTAATATGAATTACTCCGCGGCAGAAGATTGGAGTGACGAAGGGTTCTATTTAGAGATTCTAATTATGAACCTGGATTCTTCTTTAATAAAAAACTTTTATAAATTGAACAATATTGTTAAAAAACAAGTACGGATTAGATTAAGGCTACAATTCTTTAAAATATGTAAGAAAACAAAATGCTTTCCTAAATTTATAGAAAATAAAACTAAAAAAGTTTATGAAATATTTAATGCTAATTTTAATGGATATAAGAAATTTGTAAATGTAGTAAATAATTTTAAATATAAAATTTTAGATTTGGAAATGTCCAGAAATTACGCCTTACTAGAAAAAATGATTAAAAAAGAAGATCAATGTAAAAGTTCTCTCGTCGCCAAAATTGAATGTTTAAAAATTAGGAAAGTGATGGACACATACTTTAAACTATATAAGAAACGAATAAATTTACAATTTAGTAAAAACTATCATAAGAAAAGAAATAGTCTTTTAAAAAAACATAAAGACCCATATTTTCATGACGAAAGGTTAACGGACATTAAAACGAACAGTAACTGGATTGTAAACTTGTCAGATCAACATGTTCCTGAGGAAGTTAAAAAATTTTTATCTTTAAGTGGTAAATTCAATATATTAAAACCCATCACAGAAACGGATAGGATTAATCTGATAACAGACATAGAATACATGCTTGACGACGTGGACATTACAAATAAAGAAAAGAACAAAATTAGACAAAAAAGTGTAAATTTATTAAATAAAAATGGCAGGACTATTTACTACAAAAACATTCCTGAACATACAGACATTTTACTTGCTGAAAAATTAAACGAATATGAAAGACGTACTAGAAAATTTAGTAAAGACAATCCTGACGTTTTAATAATAAAAGCTGACAAATCAAACAAGACGGTTTTAATAGACAGACATACATACAATCTTAAAATGGAAAACTTACTAAACGATACGAACGTTTATAAACAAATAGATTACAATCCAACTACTAGTATAAAAAATAAAGTTATTAAATATTTGGACAAGTTGGTACACAAACGCTATTTAAATAAATTTGACAAAACCAAATTAGTAAATCATAATTGTTTGACTCCCTTAGTTTATGGACTTATTAAATTGCACAAAGCAGATATGCCTTTAAGACCGATTATCAGTGGCTGTGAATCCCCAATACAAAAACTAGCAAAAATGTTTGCAAAAGATTTAAAACCATTTACTGAAGATAACCCTTTTGATATTAGCAATGCGACACATCTTATTGACAATTTAAAAAATACTAAAATTCCACCAGGATTTAAATTAGTTTCATTTGACGTAGTTAACATGTTTCCAAACATTCCGGTAGATTTGGCAATCAAAATCATTAGTAATAACTGGACGCAGATAGAAAAACATACTAAGATAAAAAATAAAGAGTTATTTATTGAAGGAATTAGTTTATGTTGTAAATTCGGGTACTTTCAATTCAATAAAAAGATCTATAAGCAAATGTACGGAATTCAGATGGGAAACCCGCTTTCGATTGCTGTTAGCGGAATTGTTATGAACTGGATTCTTAATGAAATTATTTCGGAAGTGCCAATTAAGATTCAATTTTTGTATAGATACGTGGACGATCTTATTTTATGTGTACAGGAGGAGGAAGTGGATAAGCTCTTAGAAATATTTAATAACAAATATAATAATCTGCAATTTACCAAAGAGTTGGAAGCTGATAAAAGATTAAACTTTTTAGACATGGAACTAATCAGAAATGAGGATAATTTTATTGAATACAAATGGAAACCAAAGACGTATCATTCAACAAGAATGATTAATTTTTATTCCAATCACCCGCTTAATTTTAAAAAGAATATTTTATACAATTGGACTTTATCAGCTTTACATAGAACTTCTCCTAAGTATTTTAATGAAATAAAAAATAAACTGAGAAAAATATTCAATGAAAACAACTATCCCAAATTAATGATAGAGCAGCAAATAAAAAGAGCAGAGAAATGTATAGTGTACACAAAAAGACCAACGGAACTTCCGGAAAAGCCAGGTAAATTTGAAATAACCCTGAACTTTTTAACTTTTCCGACGAATTTTTTAATGATACAGAGTGCAAAAGATATATATATATATATATATATATATATATATATATATATATATATTTTCAAGCATATAGGTACTCATATTTATGTTAATGTTTCTAGCCTTTTTTTTTTTTTTTTTTTTTTTTTTGTCCTTAACATTGTTATACCATATATGTTTTTACAGCCCTGAAGATGGCTTGTATAGCAAGCCGAAACGTTGGCGGCAATAAATATACATTTTAGCAAATAAAATGTGTTTTATTGAATAAGAACACTGACCGAAACCCCGACGATCAACGCTTCCTAACGTATAAGCTGTTTTTAAGAATGTTTAATTCGACAGTAAAATCACTAAGAGAAACAATTTTCGAATAAATGGGTAGATTAACAGGAGGAAAGACCTTAAAGAGGGGCTGACTTAATAGTTAAGCAGTAAACAGAAATTGGAAGCAAAGATGAGGAAAAACTAATGTCTCCATCGTTAGAACCCAGGATTCGCGATTGCCAAGCAATGCAGGCATTGTGCAGTGCTTCACAGCCTGTGTCCTCTGAGCTCCTTTGATACTCGTAACTTTGTATCTTATCTCCCCAGCTGGTAGACCGTTACTGTTTATATTGACGTAACGGGACGGACCGTAAAACTGTGACAAATTATTTATAAGGCAATAAATGTATTCGGCGATCATTATGGCACCGTTTTGGCCTTTTTTATTGACTCGAATACTGCCTTTCTTTAGAGTGGAACTCTGCTTTTGCCGAAGACACAATCCAGAAGTGCTGACGAGATATGGTAACATGTAGCAAAGAATGATGGTGATTAGCAGAATGCCCCTACCGGAAGACTAAAACCGCAAAACAATTGAAGCCCTTACTAGTTTTCGTTAAGAGGCGTCCAGTTACACATTTTAAAGGTATTTTGGACCATAGAGTCAAATAAAAAAACTTCCAACGTGATATTTTTTACCGTTTTCAAGAATGGTGGTAAAAACTAGATTGTAGATGTTTCGGATAACCAAAACGAGACATTGAGCGCATAAAACCGTTTTCATAAAGAGTTATCTTAAAATTTGTTAAACGAACCAAAATTTTTGAAAATCAAACTTAGATACATACTTTTTCGAGAGAAGGTAGCATTGTACTACAGAAATCTAACAAGGCATGAGCAGTTTTGGATTTCTACTTTCTTAGTTTTTCTCATGCTTTCATAAATACTTCGACAACGGTTGCGAAATCGTGGAAAGTGATTTTATAAAACACCTAGATAAATATTAAGGCATGATTTCTCAGTCCCCTGGAATTTTCGCATGTGTTGATTTCATTGAGGGCGAAATATTAAAAACTTCTTCCACGAAGATAAGGACAGATCTTGCAAGTTGGAACTTGTCCTACCAGTGATGGGCCCGAAAATCCTTCATAGCCAAAGATCTAGTTTTCTTAGCACCCGTGCTTATTGCTTAACATTTGGGCGATGATGACCACTATATACTACCGTAACGTAACTAAAAAGTACGGGTCTTGGCAATCCCACGAACAGTAGTTTTGTGGACAAACTCTAGTATATGGGAACCAACGATTCGAGTTAAGGCGCGTTTACCAGCTGTTGGAAAATTATGGCGAAGTATTATTATATCTCGCAAGAACAAGAAAGGCAGGTGTATTGCGGCTGGAATTAATTATTGCTTGTCAGAGATGGAAGCTGTTAGGTGTAATTATCCTTGTTAATTGGAAATGTCATATAATTCACCAAAATTAGGTCAAGGAAACACCTGCTTGCCCGTTTCGAATTTCCATGTTTGGTCAAGTTTTCAACTTTTATTTATAGTAGGCTAAAACCTCTTTTCTATCAGAATGATTATTACTGGTATACGCCGATATATATATATATATATATATATATATATATATATATATATATATATATATACGTGAGTTCAATTAATTATAAAACAAAAAAATACCATCCTCATTCATTATAGTATGATACCTCCGTCATTATACCATAGTATGATTCCATTATCCTTGATGGGAATTATTCAGCTCAGAACACTTATTCGCTTTCAATATGACGAAAACAACTCATCTGAAACAACAAGCACCGATTTGTCAAACTGAGTTGGTGGTATCAAATTATACAAAAAGTCCAAAACTGCTCATTTCTGTTAACGTAATATTGTTTTTATTCCTTTCGCTCGACTTACCGTGCTATTCGCAAATCACATTTAAGTACTGAAAACAAACAGCTTCTTTACTAGTCATTTCTGCAACCAACTTGGCCTACACCAAACTGTGGATGTATTCAAAATGTTCAATCTAAAGTTTTGGGAACCATCGTCAATGTTCCCATTTATCTTTCCTCAACATCTATAAAGAGCTCAATATTCCTTTCGTTAAAGAACTAATATTATCCAGATTCGAACATTTCATCAGCTATCGGTTCCAAGACCACCAACGCGCCTCAGAAGGCTTTTACCCAGAAATATGCTCAAGTGGGGCGCAAATAAGTACCTAACTCCATATATTTCTACCTATTATAAATGCTCACAAAAGCTAATAAATGCGAAACATTTTATTTATTTTGCTCAAATTTCGCTAACTGTATTCAAGGGGGAGTGAGAAGATGCTCGTGATTGACTAAGTTGATCTTACATAAGTTTTGATTGTTTGTTTGTTTTTTTGTATCAGCCTGGGGATATCACACGTGGTGTTTACATCACTCATCAACAGAAGCATTTCCTACAACGATTAATAAATAAAATGGAAAGTTTGACATGTTTCTTCAATGCCCACAGTAATAGAAACATTGACATGTTGTTCATTACAGGAAGGTAAAACGATTTTAGCCCAGAAAAGAAATGAGCTCATGAATCCAGTTACACAATGTGAGTATTCTTATGGAACAACCTCTTTTTTCAGTTGCGCATAGTGTTTCTCAACACTTTTTAATGTTTTCGCAACATATTGAGAACCGCAGAAGCTGTGGAAATTATTTTGAAATAATTACGTAAAAAAATGTAATATTATGGAATGTTGGAGTTTTTTAATTTCATTTTCTTTTAAGGCAAATGTTTAATATATAAATTGTATATGTATATATGTATATATATATATATATGTATATATATATATATATATATATATATATATATATATATTTACGAGGATATTAAATGTGTTCGATTAGCATCAGACTTCTCTTCTACCTAAATTAAAAGTTATTTAAAAATTGGAAGGTGATTAACTACAAACACCTATAACTTTTATTATTTCTTAAAATAATGAAAGCAATGACAGATGAGTGTGATGTTTGTGACAAAAGAGTGTTTTTAGTAACTCACATTCCACATTTTAAATCAGGTTCTTTTTGGGAAGGAGAAGAGTCAGCTGCTAATCAAAACAGTTTTAAATTCCCTGTTTTTCTGATCCAATCAAGCAGTTTCGTTATCTTCAGTTTTATATGGGTGGCGAGCGGTCCCTGAAGAGTTGGTGAGAAGGCCACATGTAGTACAAAATATAAAATAATTTGGTACAAAAAGATGCTACAAGTTTTTGATGATTTACGCCATACACAACAGAAAAAAAGTGAATCTAAACATTGTTAACAACCGGTCGCTCTTCAGAATATATACTTACGTGACTCTCTCGTCATTGATATCATTCTAATGACTTTCAGAAAAGAATAAAATATCTCTAAAGACTTTTTGGTAAGTGTAAGTAATTTAGCTCTCTATACTCGTTATCCCAGATGATTCTTCATATATCCTCGTTTCTTCAATCGTCAATTGGGAGCGTTAGATATACGTGACTCGATATGAAGCGGGTAATAATCGATAAATGATGATATCGTTATTATATAGTTATTATATAGTGGTCGGAGGAGGTGCAGGCAATTTTCTGGCAGACCGCAACAAAAAGAGCACTCAGCTGCTGTACTGCGCAGGTTCATTCATTGGAAATGGAAGGCAGATGATAGCAGTTTATTTTGTAGATTAATGTGTTAATTATTAATTTCTATGAAGGTTTTACTCATCAAAGAAGTGAAGTTTAGAAAAATGTCTTAAATTAGAACTGTTAAAGGGAGTTTGGAAGAGAAAAGACAAACACATCTATCCCACCAAGGCGAAGAACTGCGTCAAAACAGTTCCATCGGCTCAACGCTGAACCAACATGTGCCGATACAATTAGGCACATCTAGAAGGAGCATATGAAAAGGTAAGTATTAATCTATTATAACTTATTATAAAATAACTATGAAGGCAAATAAAAAATAAAAAACCTACCGCTGGAGAGCCAAAATATATAAAGAGAGAGAGAGTTTAGTGTGAAAGAGAGAATATTTGTAAAAACAATAATTTAAGGTTTTGTACTAAAAAACGACGGAGCGATCTGAAAATGTTCAACATTAATGCAAAGTAAGACTTTTTTCACATTGAATGATTTTATTAATGAGGTGTATATAGTTAGCCGTATAGGTGATAAGCAGTCAGGGAATAGTTGGGATTCGACTAGGAAAACATCTATATGATTTTTGTAAAAATCTGTATTAAGGACATTTCGGCTACTGTTTCGTACCCTTCGTCAGCAACGACTGTCCTGAGGGTGGAGAAACACCACAGTTAACAGTTAAGGGACCATGTTGAAAATATAGCTATTTACTATATTTTCACTACGTGTAATACTGAATTGACAATAAAACATATTCTAACAGACTGCATGGCTTAAGACGGAATGGCTTAAACATACCTTACAACATGTGTGACCTTCTCGCTGAAGGTATCTTAATATATCTAAGAAATACAGGAATGTACGATCACATGAAGACTTATAAGATACCTTAATGAATCTACATTTTTATCACATGAATAAGTGCATATTCATTATGAATAAAGTTAAACCTTCTCATTAATAATTGTTATACTTTTAATAAATTAAATTTAAAAACAGAACTCCTGGACAGATAATAAAATACACACATAAAACAAATCCCTAGCTTCTTAGAAGACTAAGCTCAGTGTGTTTATCGTCCAAGACACGAAACACAAAATAAATAAATTGATATTTCACCATGGTCACTTAACTGCTAACTTTGGTCTTTCTCTACCCACGCAAGCAATGCTTACGAAGACTACCAAAGAGTAGCCAAATTGTCCAGAAGACAGATTTTTACAAAAATTATATTGATGTTTTGCTACGCGAATCCCAAAAATTCCCTGCCTGCTTAATGATTTTATTAGTTCCTAATACAAAATTATGCAGTTTATTCATGTATTAAAGAATGAATTAGTTCAAAAGAATGAGGCGATAGATATTCTCTGAGAAAAGGGAAAAATGTTGACGAAATAGCAGTTGTAAATAAAAAAAATAATGCGATGTAAGTATGAAAGTTACATAAACTAGATCTTGACAGGCGGACAAGAACAAGAAAGTTAGAACAGGTTTCTCGACTGGGAAATAGTGAAGCCCGCTCTGTAATATCTATGACTTTTTATATAGAAGGTCAATAGTCTCGTGGTGATTTCATTTTTATTACCAGAAAAATATGTATTGCAGATGTTATTGGTCTTGATGGGCGGTGGTGGATCATCATGATGATGGTATCAGGAAAAGTAATTTACGCCATGTTTCTGAGGAATTTCTAAGCTACTCGATTCTAATAGAAATAATATAAAACGTTCACCTCATTAAATATGTTTTCATCCAGCTGAGTAACTATTAAAAAAACTGGTATCTACGTTTACTTCTTAGTTTTCTATGCTATATTGCTAGTTTTTTTAAATAAGAACAAAAATTATAAAAGTGCTTAATCAGATATTTTCTTGGTGAGATGGTTAGCCGTTAAGGTGATAAGAAGTAAGGGAATAATAGGGATTCGGATAAGAACAACAATCAGATTTTCATACAAATCTATATCGGCATGCTCTTAGGCAGCCTTTTTCAGCTAAAAACAAACAAATATACAGATTTATCAAAGAGAACAATTAATTTTTTTTATAGAGCTCTCCAGCTTTTATGATATTCTCTTTTAACTGCTTTGCGACTTTAAAATCAGGCCCGGTATGAAAAAATAAAATAAATAAAAAAAAATAAAGTGAAACAAAATAATAATAAATAAGAAAAATAAAAAAAATAATTACATACTTCAAAACAATTTATATAATTACTATTTTTACTATAGTTTAGGACAAATGTCAATTTAAAGCTTGAGAATTTGTATGGTGCTTTAATTAAGAATCAATTACCTATAATTAAAGTTTAAAGGTTTTATTAAATTTTAGAGAAAATATTGTTTGTCTTTCAATGTTGGGGTATAATGTAGATGTAAGAGCTACCTGGTGGTAAAAAGTCAATAAGTTATGTGGTATTTGCTACAGTCTATCAGGATATGCCTTACTGTAACATCTTCGTTGCAATGTTGGGGTATAATGTAGATGTAAGAGCTACCTGGTGGTAAAAAGTCAATAAGTTATGTGGTATTTGCTACAGTCTATCAGGATATGCCTTACTGTAACATCTTCGTTGCAATGTTGGGGTATAATGTAGATGTAAGAGCTACCTGGTGGTAAAAAGTCAATAAGTTATGTGGTATTTGCTACAGTCTATCAGGATATGCCTTACTGTAACATCTTCGTTGCAATGTGTGCATCAATATGTAACTAAAAAAAAAAAATCTGTCATAAAAAATTCAGTAAAATAATACGAAGAAAGAGATTTGTAAACGAATTTAAATCTATTAAGTCCATTGTATGCTGTATAATAAGACGAATTGGGTCGTCATTGACTTAATAACACAAATAAATAAGAGGCCATGTCGTCCATTTCAAGCATTCGCTCAATTAGATGGATTCACTTGAAATATTCTGATTTCAAGCCCGGTAGTCTAATTGGGACGATATCGAGTTTAACTAGTGAGAAAGAGGTTACAAAATCCCGTCCTGCTAAGTTATTTTATTAAGAAAATAAATATATGAAAAAAGGTTTTAGAGTTTTCAAAATAATTTGATTGATTTAATCACTGTTTTATTCTTAAATCTTGGCGTTTGAGTAATCCTTGTACCGATTCTTATTTCTACGGCTTCATTAGGAGTTATATTCTTGTACTAGCTTCTACTACAAAGCAACAAGCCGCCTATACAGCGGAGTGAAAGCAGGCCCTGGGAGTATCCGCTGTGAACTAGTCCAAGGAACAGGTCATCGTTGAGTATCAATTGCCGTTCCAACCGAGTATACAGTCAGTTATCCTCAGTAGTAGTGACTGAAAGTAACAGGTACTTTTTATCACCACATAAATAATTCAGCGGTCTTATTACTTTAATAACGAACTCTACCAGTTTTGAAATGTTTTTGTTCGTTAAAAATAATTTAAAAAGTAGAATGGTTGTACAAAGTTTATTTTTAGTTTTTTATTCAGCTTATACCTATCATGTGCAAGCAATATAAAGATAATTAAAATATAATATACATAATTCATTTTTATAGAAAAAATATTTGTTTTATTAATAATAAAATGTATATTGTAAATAAAAGTTAATATTATTCCGCTGCGGAAACATTTCTCTGTCGACGACCACAGAAGACGTAAATAGTCACAAAATGCTGGAGAGACGCTGTAAAATATTCATATATATATATATATATATATATATATATATATATATATAATATATATATAAATTATTATTATTATAAATTTCAATTCGCAGCATCAAAACACTATTCTTGTTTAATGTTTAATACAATAGTAATAAATTACCATGAAAATGTGGGCGTCAATTTAGTATAAATACTCAGAGCGTAGAAATTTCCTTCTCTATTTGAAAATATTTGTGAAATATCGAGAAAACAAACCGTTTATTTATTGCATGTTTATCTACTCCTTGGAAGTTAATATTAAATTAATATGGCTCACCAATTACCTGGACTGCTCAGAGAGAGAGTCCTGACTCTCTCATGCCGCAATTCATCTAAGAGATGCAAGTGAGACGAATCTTATCAGGAAAAGACAGTCTACTAGATCATATTTATATCAAGGCCACACCACTCACTGAATATTTAAAAAAAATACTCAATCTCCAGAAAAGTATTCTGCAAGGAGTTCATTTGAACTCCATAAACGGATGGAAATCGACTCATTGACTTTAAACTAGTATAAGAAGTAATTTCCTTTGATAAGCCATAAATGGTTTAAGATTATAGAGGGATTAATTCTCTTCCAGGAAATAGAATCTCTGTATTGGAAAGCATTAATTGACTCAATGAGCGATAAATGGCTGTTTTGCTAAAATACTCGCCAATTAACAAGACTTATCGATGAAATAATTTTATAGGCACTTGAATGAGGTATAATCTTTGAGTTTAGAGGTTTATAATTCCCTTCCTTCCCAAACAAACAAAAAAGAAAGAATTTTCTAGACGTATATCAATAAATATAAACATTTTACGAATCCTTCCATAGAAAACGTTTCATTAAACCTTTACTCCACCGGTGACAAGTAAGAATAAAAAAGTGGTTGACTTGGTAAATGACTGTGCCGAGGACGTACTGTCGATTATAGAGAAGTAAGTGCCAATTAAATGAGAAAAAGTGCGACATGTGAATGATATGTTCAAATTTGACTCTATTTTCCCCTTATTGGTTCAGGTAACATTAATACAATTACAAGTCATTTTTTCCGCAATAACTTTAATTGCAACTATTTCGGTAGTTGATCCTTAATTCATTTGAGGTCATGGTGTCTTAAGTAACAAACTCAATGTTTTGGAGTTTGTTACTTAGACACCATGACCTCAAATGAATTAAGGATCAACTACCGAAATAGTTGCAATTAAAGTTATTGCGGAAAAAATGACTTGTAATTGTATTAATGTTACCTGAACCTCTAGAGGATAGAATCGATGCATTAATAGCATTCTCGGAGTGTCGTTAGTCCTAGTCCTTCGATAGTGCTGAGAATCGCCCCTGGGAGGGTCGTCCGTGTTCTGGCAGCGATACAAGTATATTTGCATCAGAGCAGCCATTGCACAAGCCCCGACATGAGAAGGTCAATGGTTTAGATGTATTTCGACGAGAAGCGTGACTGGCTGTCTAGACGAGCTGTGGATGTCGACTGGGAAGTTGAAGGACGGACTAACTCTTTGGAACATCTAAACGAACGCGATTATCCTAACAAAAAGTATTTTTTCTTCTACTGTATATAAAGGACTATATTACAAGCACCAATTAATTAAAAAATTCCATTGGGTCGAGGGTTGTTTCATTGGTAAACGTATTGATATCGTTTTTAGGTACATTGCTATAGATTTCGCAGAACCCTTACAAACAGTAAAAGCTTGCGGACACAATAAATGCAAATACCAAACAACGCTGAAGGACATGACATAGGAGAGGATGGCTAATTATTCGAGTTAGTAATTTTGAATATTTATTTTATAGCTAGTGAATAGGGTGGTCCAAGATCTAATGGTAAAAACTCAAGTTGAATGTAAAAGCCAAGGGACCCCCCAATTCTTTTCTATTTGATAAAGGAAGTAAGGAGCCAAAATTTCAAGGTCATAAGTCATTTGGAAGGCAGTGCTCAACGCTGTTTTAAAAAAATGAAAAGACCTATTAGCATACAAACACTTAAATTTATTTGGTTATTTTACATAAGAAACTATGTTAAAAATAAGTATATTTTATAATGAAGACCATAATAAAAATGAAGTCTTTAAATTTTTTTTTTGGAAGTGGCTCCAAGTTCCAAAAGGCTCTTCTTAGCGATTGGTTAAGAAACATCTTCGCTCTTTGCCACCTAAAACTTTTTCTAACTCTTTTTTGGACAAAGGTTGATTTAATTCATCAGCAGAACCATTTTCAGAACTGGTTTTGGCACTTGAACTATCATCTAAGTCATCATCAGGTAGATTAATAGAAGAGAACGTTCTTGAAAAACAAACAAACAAAAATTTTCTAAACTTAAGTGTTTTTCAGAAATGTATGAAAACTAAACGTTGCTGAGCACTGCCTTCCATATGTTCTAGGGTGCTGAGATTTTGAATAGATTATTCTTTTATCAGATGTAACAAAATGGGAGGGTCCCTAGGTCTCTAAAAAAAACTTCAGTTGTTTGGACCTGGTGAAGGTTGCCAAAAGCAAGCCAAAACTTTCGGAACATAGATTTTTCTGTAGATCTGACTTTTTTTTTTTTTTTTTTTTTATCTAAGCTGAATCCCAACCATTCCTTGACTTGTTATCACCTCGTCGGAAAACTATCTTTATCTCATAACTTGGGTTTTCTTGGCCAGGTTTTACACCGATTCCAAAAATAATCAGCCACCACAAATACCTTCATTAATCAATGTATTATTTCAATATATTTAAAAAATGTTTAGATGTTAATGTTCTTATTATGTTAAAGGAAACACAAACTTGAATTTAAGGAAACTTCAGATGTATTAAATTATAGTTTATTATTTTTATATTTTCAAAATGCTCAATCATTAAATTATTCTTTTAATTGACCTACAATTACATTTATTTTTTAATTATTTTTCTTTATTTGTTATTAGAACACCAATTCTGTCTTAACACACCTAGTATGCCAAATCATACATCTTTTAAAAATCTGATATCCTTTAGGAAACTATTCATGCCTTTTCTCATTCCAGGAAATAATCTAAGAAGGAATATGAAAGGCATGTTCTGAAGGAATTAAGGATGAGAATCTTTCAGAAATAGGGCCTATTATGAAACACTGTTTTCTCTCTCCTTGAAATTCACTATCTCACTATCTGGGAGTTCTTATGCAGCACCTCTCTCCGGCTTTCTTCATATTTCGCTGGCATTAATAGAGATTTCGTCAGCCTTTCACTCAGGAAGGATTTACATGCAAGCATGAAATGTCACATCTCACGGGAAATATCTTCAGCGGTTTTTAGAAACCGCAAGTTTCATGAGAGTTGTTTATATCATCAATTTTGCTGGGGCTGCAACGTCATATTGTTCCGATGGTGCAACTCAATTTTCTGTCATCTCTCTCTTTGTGATGTGGTCGACTAATAATTCAAAAATATGACAGCCTGGCTCGCTCGCTGACGCGATTCCATATTTTTAATGCGCAAAAAAGAAACAAATAGATACGCAAATCAAATTGAAATTCAATATATATATATATATATATATATATATATATATATATATATATATATATATATATATATATTTATATGTCTGTTACCACAAGTTGTTGTTTTTTCATCACAAAACTTGGGGTATAGCATTCCCTTAGCAAACAATTGAACAAGTTCGTTAACCACCAAGATCGTCTAACAATCGTCGAGGAGGGTTTACGCCGGACCCAAATTAAAAATTTTCCCAGAACGGGCCATCATTTTTGTTATATTTGTACGAATCTCGGTAAACGTTGTGGATCCTAAAGAGAAAAATTTGTTTTAAACATGAATCAAATCGGTTTATCTGAAGTAGGGGTGTACTCGGTATGTTTTTCTTCTCTTTTTTTTCGGTGCTGACATCGATGGTGTAGTGGGGAAATTTCTCAACACGCCATGATATGAGAAAATTCCTGTTGCAGGTGGGACTCGAACCCCCATCTCCCACACAAGAACCCAAGGCGTTAGCCACTACTCCACGCCATTACTATGTATTATTTTCAAATTGAATTACGCCACTGGTTCGGGCATTGGTTGTTACTTCTGCCACTAGAAGCGTTGAACATGGTTTCTATTGTTCATTGAGTCAGCTGTTCATTAAAAATATAAAAGAGCATAACTATTCATATTACGAATTTTGTAAACAAATTAAATTTGACACCATTCTGAATATGAAGTGGAAAATTATATTTGAATTTTAAAAACCGTAATTCCTTTTTTCCTACAGAATTTGCCGTCAGAACTGATTTAAACCACACCAAACAGGATTCAAACCCGCGCTTCTAGGACACCCCAGCGTCTAGGGGGGCTGGCTGTATGTTTCTGGTTGGAAATCATGGAACTAGCAAACTACCTTTGACTCAAATGGCGGCGTCATTGATGAGAAGTTCCAACGTTTGATGAGAAGTTCGTTAGTACTCTATTTCCCAGGCATAGCATGTACTATGCGTTTCCCAGGACTAGGTGTTCCTCTTGGCCGGCGAAGCGGCCACCAACTTCCGGCACCACTTCACCATAACGCACCCTACATAGCCACCACCTTCAACCAACACCACTTACGGGTTATTAAACATCCTCTTATTTTGTCCGACAGTTATACTGTAGGCTAAGTTCTCTAAATCTTAAAGGGACATTTTGTGGATCCTAATCGCATTTTAAATTTTCAAAGGACATCAAAGAATGCATTCCAAATGGCGTTTGGGTCGAATTAAGAAATCTAGAGTGGATCTCAAAAAGGACGAAAAAACCTCAGAAAAGAAAAGTCACCCCAATAAAACTTTAGGAGACACATTGATCACAGACGTTTTTCATATTAGTAACACTTATTGTTAGTTCTACCAGATCTAACAGACATGATCATAAACATGACAGGGACTGACGAGGACTTATTAGGGAACAAGAAATACATGACGACTGAAAATCTGAACATTACTTTTTCTATATTCAAAGTATGATCAAATCAAACATTTTCGTGCTAAAACTGAATTCATGATAGGACTCCGTCCCTTTGGAAATACATAGAGTTATATAGAGAGAGGCATTTAAAAATTTATAATTTTACTCTTACTTGATTCCCCATTCCTAGTGGACTAATTTTTCTTGCATTCATACAAAAAAAAAATCCTTCAATTTTTCTTATATTCGTAAGCCATATTTTTCATTATTTCTGAATATTATATAGCAAGTGTCGTTGCTAAAAACAAAAATTACACCCTTTTTGGGCCCATATTACTAACGCACCCGTTTAATGGTTTGAGGCTGAATTTCGGTGCGAAAGAACCAATATTGTGGCTGGTATTGCCTCAAAAGATATTTTTATATATACATACATACAATGTAGATAGATGTAGATTTGAAGAACGTTTTTGAAATTCTGACTTGAGTGCAACCAGCAAAGCTTTCCAAAGAAATGTAAAAACAAGTAATTTAGAAAAACTATCAGTTTTGTTTTACTAGGTACTAAAAAACTCTGAAATAACTTTAGTCTATCAGTGGCCGACTACTGAAATGGTGGTAGTAAATATCCTCAAACTTAGAAACCAACAATAAATTAAATTTGCTTTCATAGTGTCTTAAACATAGAAATTATCGCGGAAGTCTATAAGGGAGAAAATACAGATGTTTAGCATTGTAGTTATCACGAACTAGTAATTTGAGCTTGGATATTAAACAATTCTCACCTACCTGCCAATTATGGAAGCCAGGAAGAGTTCCCAGGTGCTTACGTAGGCTCTTGTTGGATGTTACAACCTGTAACAGCCCTTGTAACATACGTCTAACTCGAGGAGTAACATTCATCATAATCACAACTTATACAATAACTAAATATTCATAATCCAAGATGTGAAAGATTGAATAGAAAGGAAACGTCAGACGTCATCTATAACGTTTCCCAATTCCTTTCTGCTGAGACCCAAAAGCTCATTCGCTCTGTTCCAATTGTTTATATAAAGGTCAAATATTACTAATCCATGTGAGTAACACATTATAAGCAATAGCAATTTGAAATTGTGCATGACAGGGTGTTAGATCATATGGAAGGTCCAGAACATGTAAAGAGGTAGAGAGGATGCTTGAAGTTTGATAACAACTTCTATAAAGAAGTACTCTTTTCCACCACGGATATTTAGAAAGGGTCTCAATCAATAATGATCATGGCAGTCGATAAACTAAAATAAAATATAAAAAACAGGGAGTTGTTCAAAATCAAAGACGCATCCCCTCCACAGCCATATTTCATTTTTGAGAATGGTTTTCGATGTATAAACTGCATCTTACAACTGTGTTTCAAAGAAAATTACAGGATGTAAACTAATAAATGTGACAAGATCCCCCTGATGCTAATTTGGGCTTTTTTAGAAAATATTTTTATTTTACTTTTTCAACATTTGGTATCTCTGTGTTGGACCAATTAACGAAAAATCTATTTTACAAAATGGATTTTGTTATCTTTTTTAAGTATTGCTATTTAAATGAGTATTTATTAGGTATTAAATAAGTCCATGAATGTACTAGCTACCATCGGAAATGTTCTTTATTTTTACGACTGGCTATTAGTGGCGGGAGATATACAGGTTGCCAAATATGTGTAATGCAGTTTCCATGTCGGTAACACCCCCGGACATTGTTTGAACATCTGTGGTAGGATATGTGTACTCATAATCGACGTTTGTTTGATTGCTTTTATTATGGCAAAAACACTACAGAGTTATTATGCTCAAGCCGTAGAAGAGGCTTTATAGGGATATTTTTAATAAATCAGTTCAATTAGATCTAAATTTAAAATACATAAAAACATACAATATAATTTAGGAAGGAGGAAAGTGAGTAAAAAATTGCCTGAAAAACCTATTATAAATGTATATTTACTTAGTTTCAGTTAAAATTAAGAAAGAATATTATCTTTTTTTAGGTATTCTAAAGAATGAAATATAATTTTTTTCAAGAGTTTGTATGGCTTTAATTATATTAATAATTCGGTTAAGGATTCACACAGAATAAGAGTAGGCGAAAAACAAATTTAACGCATTCACTCAATATTGTTTTTCGACTTGTTACATGGCGCATTTTCAGGAGCAGATTAAAAGTAAATCAAGGCAGCCTTGATTTGGAAAGCCAAAAGCAGGGTGGGCCAGATCTAGACGCTTATGTGGAGACAAGACCTCCTGTGTACCCCCGGAGAAAAGATCCTATTAGGGCGGGCAAAAATGTGAGTATATATATATATATATATATATATATATATATATATATATATATATATATATATATATAAAGTATATATAATCAATTATTAATAATGATTGAATTTTGCACCGTTGCCCAATAACATAATAATAATTATATATGTCGATTTTTGTCTACAGGATTAACTTCCTTTATTTATTATTTGACTAGCAATCAATTTAGAATCTATTAATTGATGATTTAATTAAGAGAAAGATGTGGTTGTGGTCCCGTTGGTAGCCATCTGTATTTTCATTAACACTTCCCCGATTATTGTGGTCTACGGGTTTGCTCTTGAGGTTAATTCATTCTATAGCCTCGGTCCATTCACAACATAATAACACAACTCTTCATCTCTCACACTCTTTCTCTTTCTACCCCCCCCCCCCTCCCTCTCTCTCTCTCTCTCTCTATATATATATATATATATACACACACACACACGCATATATATATAATTTTCCAGCTTCGCCAGCCTATTTGTTTCAGCAGGACCGGTATATTGTGCAGCAGGACTGCTGGAGAAAGATTTTGAGTGGGAACGTCTGACAAACGCATTTAATTCCCACCGAAGCAATTTAAAACGAAACAGGTATATATATATATATATATATATATATATATATATATATATATATATATATATATATATATATATATTAGTTCGTGCTTTACCGTCAACAAAAACGGCCTAATTTATATGAAAGCGGCAGAAAAATACTGCATTTAAATGAATGGTCGAGTTAATTAGCCAGCCAAATATTTGGTCCGCGTAAATATTTGCTCTTTATTCAGGTTAGGTCCGTCATTCCCACCTTAGAAAACATAAGATCATACCTTAAGAAATTATCTCAGCACTATAAATCTAAAGCTTTATTTTCAGTGTACATAATAACTCGAAAAATTCATATTTATTTAAATGTCCGCCCTAAAAGTACAAATTTATATAACAAGAGTAATAATTAGTAAATTTTAGTGGTTGATAATCCTCTTTTATGGCTTGTTCTAATTCTGATGTATAACTAATTTTTAAGAAAACTCTAAGACGTAGCAGGAATAATGAATAGCCCGATCCTTCTAAAGGCATTCTGGAGTTTTTGCTGGCTTGACTCTAAAGCACTGATGATGTAGCCCATGTTACGAAAATATTTCTTGGTAAACAAAAATCTGCCTCCGAAGGATCAGCAAATAGATTCCACTAGTTAAATTTATATCGTTTGATTGTTGCAACTCATTCGACGTTTTAAGTCCCTGACACAGAAGTCAGAGAACTGGTTTATAATTTGAATCCATTCGTAATATTTACTGCACTACGCGAATGCCCATGCTTTGTGCCGAAACATCTTGCGCCACGCCAATTTGCTTCAAGTTGTTCCCGTTACATGTAATTTGTCTATTAGGAATATCTGATCGTACGTAAAAGGGTTAACAAGGATAATAGGTTGTATTAATTTGCATATGTTGGCCAGGATTATTTTTTATT
Source organism: Gonocerus acuteangulatus (assembly GCA_946811695.1). Lineage (NCBI taxonomy): Eukaryota > Metazoa > Arthropoda > Insecta > Hemiptera > Coreidae > Gonocerus > Gonocerus acuteangulatus. The sequence continues at coordinate 56,915,400 of OX328127.1, read as the reverse complement.
TAGACTCAACAAAACTTCTATAGATTCCAACACGCCAATAAAACCCCAACATAAGGTTTTTCTCATGCTTTCTCCATTGCTGACCTTTGAAAACCGCGCAAACTGAGGGCCAATAGAGCAAGGATTCGTACTTGCCTCATAGAATTAATAGATGCTTATCCACCATGTACATCTGCGGCGCAGACATACGCCTCAAAGTAATGCCGTAACTTCTCTCTCGACATTTCATTTCTTTATGGGCATTCTATTTGAAGATTGATATCTAGTTATTTCATTTTTTAGTGTTCCTCTTCTTCGGCGCTTACAAAAGGATGAGTATCTATCCTATGAACTTGGAAGGAAGTTTTTTTAGTGTTCTAAAAAAAATATGACCTAATATCAATGCGTTGTAACGTTTTTTAGGCAAAAATACAAAAGCTCATGAAATAGGTTCGTACAGTCTTGTGTTATTGAGGTTGTTCAGTAGAGAAACTTATTGATAATAGTAGTCTCTTAGAGCGAACGTTGGGAAGGCGGGGGAGTCATTTCCGCTTAGGATATATTCCGCTTATGAAACTGTCAGATTCCTGAGGTGCCTTAAACTTTCTTCTCTTTGACATTTTATTTTATATTATTAATGAAAGATCAACCCCTACCCGTAACTGCTTCTATTCCGTTGCTAATGTCAATACGGATATGAAAGAAACCGCGCTAAGATGACGCAGTTCCTGCGAGTCGGACTTTATTTATACACTGGCTGTCATTGCCTTAGAGATCTTTCGTATTCTTATTATGATATCTACTTAATATATTTAATTTTATTTGTACTTATTCTAAATTAAGTTTCATTTTTATTGTAGTACTTTATTGTACACGATATTTTTTGTTTGATTACCTGAGCGTAACCAAACAGAGCAGATTAGTTTATGTAGTCACAGTGTTCTATTATCTTCGTTTCAAGATAAACATCAAGTTTTCGTCAAATCTTTTTTCGTTATTTTTTGAGCGTCATATGTCATATGTCTTACTGTATTTTTTCCATAACTATCTTCTATGGAGCTTTTCTTGGTTCGATGGCCGGACACAGTAGTGTCTCTATTACACCCAGTGACCTATTAGAAATTCTGTAAGTTGCATTAAGTGCGCTAAATGAGTCAGTAAATAGACATTCTGTCTGTTGATGGTTTCGGTTATGTTGCCAGCCCGATGAGTATGACAGGAAGTTCAGCTGTAAAAATGCTAGAAATATTATTTATTTTGTTTGTTTATGATTTGTTCTCCTATCAGACCAACGATTGCCACACCTGCATCTGATTTAGAACCCTAAGTATTGTTGGTTTGTATTGTTTGAATCTTCTTAGCGGTGGGCTTCGAACGTTGTATTGGGTTACATTTACTATATTCTGGTAATGTTATTTTTAATCTTCTTATATACAACGAGAGCAGTCAATGCCCTTTTCGGTTAGGAAATAAGACTTGCAAAATGTCGGGTTGTGGAAACTGCCATACCCTGCAAAAGTAATTAACTAACGACGTCAATTATTGGTGTCTCATTATGCAAAAACATGCAGACCGGTTTTGGCAGACTTAATATAAGCACAGTGAAATTTTTATTACGCATTTTTTGTGCTTTATAAAAGTAAACAGTGTATTTTGTTTTTATTTTATGCAAAACTAATTTGTATTGCTATATATTTACTCGAAAAAGTTTTATTATATTTGTATATAGCAGTTCCAAGTCAAATTCAATCTTTTCCAATGCAATGGGAAAAGTTAGAATTTCAAAAGGTTGAATTTGATTTACAAATACTATATATATAAATTAACTAACTAACAATCGGCCGCTACAGTTCTGGAAGGGCTTGGACTTCCTCCACCATCTTAGACCATTTCTTTCCGTCTTGAGCCAGGGGTCACCATTTCCTAGCTATTGTAAACCAAGAAAATCTTTGACGGTAGTCTATCAGGCTACATCCTTTCTACTTCTATTTCTGATACAGATATAATATATGATTTTTTTAAGCTTTTGAACAGGAAATGAAAATTATTTTTAAATCTATCATATAAAAATTCCTTTCCGATTTAGTTCATATTACGTAGTATAACTTTTTTCGTCTGTAATCCTCCTTTGGAAGTTTAAGCCGAAACCTTCAAATGAAGTATTCTTCCATTATCTGGAGCGCCAGAGACAAGAATCTGATGATTCTTATTATTTTATACTGCGGTCATTTAGATTTGGGCAAAGTTATTCCGGCATTGAGTAATGAATAAGACCCTTTGTTTACAATAGTGAAAGTGATACCTATTTATGTGGTAGAGTTGTTGATAAAAGGGACCTTGAGAGGAAGTCACGAAGGAATTGTGTCCCGCCGGGATAATCTATCAGCTAATCTAGGGGGGAATGCTGTCTAAGTCTCAATTAACTCCTTTAAACTATTCCCGAAGAGTCAATTGATCTCGTAATTCACAATCAAGCTTATAATGACTCATTGACATTTAAGGCTGAAGCTTCAGGCCCATATTGACTTGATGGGACACCAAATAAATAAATATGGATATTTTTTTTTTGTTTTGTTTAGGTGCATCTACTACTAAGGTCATTAGCACCTAAATATGGATATTGGGTACTTACGTACTAGTTGCACCGGTGTCGAGAACTGGCTCCCAGTCAGTGATCCGGATCAGGCAATATGGCGACAATTTCAATATGGCGACCTATTATTAAGACCAAGACCAAGTCTTAATATTATCAACGAGTTGGATTGACTAGAGTTTCGATTATCCTTGAGCAAGCCTAGCGAGCGGAAACACGTAACAATTCTGCCATTAACATAAGTCCTTTTAATTTACTAGATTACTTAACATTACAATTATTTTAATTTAATGATTAGATTAGATTATGAGGTTATCTCCATTATAAGAGCGGAAATGAAAACATCTAGCATTTCTATTGGTTGAGCAATTTGGTCTTTTGGGCAATTTCATTGGTTGTTCTCTTTTCCGCTCTAGTCTTGATTGTTTTGAGTGCCTTGCTCTTAAATTCGTCTCCTTTAAAATTTATTGCTTTAGTGAGTTGAGTGTTGTTTGTTTTTAGAGCCAATTTGTGTCCTTTGTGCTGTTCTTTCCAAGGTCATAATGAGTCTTTGGAATTTACCCACAACTGAAAAAGATGCGATTGCATTTTTGCAGCAACGAAATATTTTGCACCAATAAAGGAAATGTCCCAATTCACATTCTATGCAACTGTATTTCGGTACTAGGGACTTTTGGAAGTGCAATGTAGCAAACTGTTTTAAGCAATTCGGCCTTCGAACGGACACCTGGCTGGAAGGAAGCAGAATTCCCTTTGTCACAGCGATAAGGTTTATATACTGGTGGTGTGAGGAGCTGACATCAGTTACATTCTGCAAAAAAAATCTGAACATATCTGATAAAACAGTGATTGACTGGAATAATTATATGAGAGAATTGTGTACATTAGATATGGAGAGCAGAGAAAACAAGAAGATAGGTGGACCAGGCTGCATTGTAGAAGTGGACGAAAGTCTTTTTACTAAACGCAAAAATAATTGTGGCCGTATATTACCACAACAGTGGGTGTTTGGTGGCATTTGCAGGGAAACCAAAGACTCGTTTGTAGTGAGTGTTGAAAATAGAAATGGCTCAACGCTTCTGCAAAAAATCATGGAAAATATAGCGGATGGTAGCATCATATACTCTGATAGCTGGAAAGGCTATCAGAGTAATGCTATCGAAATTACAGGTTTTCAACATGCTAGAGTTAATCACCGTTACAATTTCATTGACCCAGAAACAGGAGCTCATACTCAAACCGTGGAAAGAATGTGGGGGAGTGCCAAATGGAGAAACAAAAGACATAGGGGCACAGCAAGGCACCACCTGGAAACGTATCTTGTAGAATTTATATGGCGACAAAGAAATAGAAAAGAAAATAGAGACCCGTTTGAAGCAATATTAAATTTCATATCGACCCATTTCCCACCGAAAAACCAGTGATCAATATTACCAACGAGTTGGATTAACTACAGTTTCGATAACGTTGAACGAACATACCGACCGGAAACGCATAGCAATTTTTTTTTACGGCGCATTTGCGCCATAATATTGGAAACTAGCGCCGACTCTTGGCCATTAGATTACATATCATTAGCAATTATTAAATTAAAATAATATCTAATGTTAAGTAATCTAGTAAATTAAAAGGACTTATGTTAATGGCAGAATTGTTACGTGTTTCCGCTCGCTAGGCTTGCTCAAGGATAATCGAAACTCTAGTCAATCCAACTCGTTGATAATATTAAGACTTGGTCTTGGTCTTAATAATAGGTCGCCATATTGAAATTGTCGCCATATTGCCTGATCCGGATCACTGACTGGGAGCCAGTTCTCGACACCGGTGCAACTAGTACGTAAGTACCGGATATTGTATTAACTATTGTTTCTACGTAATAAACACATAAAAAAAAGTTCCAAAATATATTTGATTTTCCCAGAACATCAATTTTATTTTTTTTTATTTATTTATTTTTTTTATTACGATCGTATGAGCAAAAACTCTCATACGATCGTCTGAAAGTGCAGCAAACCCATGCATAATGGACTGCTTATTCAAACGTAAAACTGGAAAAACGAAAAAGAAACCAATAAATAATTGGAGAGAAAAAGTTTAAAAAGAGTAAATTAATATTCATAGCGCAATTACTTGAGAGCATTTAAATTTTATAATTAAGAATGAAAAGCAAATTTGGTTATAAAATATGTATTAAAATTTACAAGAAACCAGTTTTTTAAGCTGCTTGTTTTTATCCTGGCTTTTTATAAGGTGTGTATATTTAATTTCATTTTTTATTTTTTGGTAATATGTTTCTAATAAATATTTGTAAATATTATTGATTAAATTTCATTTGTTAAATTTCTTTGTTTTTTGTCAGAGAAATTGACAACGAATTTCTGAAGCAATGAGTTCATTGTTTAAAGGTTTTGAAATTCGCAATAAATAAATAATACATACTGATTATAATAATAACGCAAGAATTTTCTCTTATGATATTATACAGGAGAAAGAAGACTAAAAAAAAAATATACTGAAAATTTGTGAAAAGATTGTCTATTTCTGTAGAGACAAGAAAGCAAGATCACAGAGTTTATATATTATTATATTTATACAATAATTTATTTTTTCTTGAATCATAAAGGTTTTTCCTTCTTATGTCATATTTATCTCCGTTTTTTTTATTTTTAACAAAGATACCCAAAATGCTTGGGGAATTACAGTATAATTTATGATATCGTTTACGGATTGTTATTAATGATGATTGTTATTATTGGTGATAAAGAAGTATATTTTTCTTATAATTGTGTATTTATAAACTATTGTACCCTTATAATGTCTTAATTTACAAACATTTGGATCCAAAATGAAACGAAGAATCTTATTGGAAAACACATAGGCCACAAGCCTTGTTCCTACCCTAAAAAAAAAACATTTACATTTAAGATGTTGCAATTAGTGAGTAATTGTGTTCAAATTTTGGACCAAGGAGATTCTTTCATACTTGTTATGTAATTCCTTGTGTACCTGAAGTTCTATCCTAACGGCGAATTTCCTAAAAAAAGTAATGATAACGCCCCGTACAATTAAAAAAAAAATCTGATAATTACATGGCTCACGATATCTAGTCACGAATTATTGTGCAAGAGGGGCCAGAGGAGCTAGCAAGAATCGCTGAACGAAAGGCTGTATGTGTGCTCACAGATGTAATCGTAGAGTACTCACAGTTGTATACGCAGAGTACCGACAGACGTATTCGTAGAATACCCACTGAAGTATGCCGAGTACCTGCTTGTACTATCGGAACTGTCAGAAATCAGTACAAGCAGTAGTGTACAAGCGGAGTACAGTGAAAGCACGACACTTACCCCAAGGGGCGCGAAGACGAACTGAAGCCTCACTACCTCGTGCCGTCACACCTCGTGCCTTCCTGGAGATTGCAAACACTTCCGACGATCTATTCTCCTCGCTGCCTTCTTGTATTTGCTGGAGGAGTAGTCCCGTTGCTTACATTTTGCATTGAAATCTCCAAGGACTATGTTATTAACTACACTATGAAATATTGAAGAGGAGTTAACTTTAATTAATAGTTATTTCAAATTTCTGTGATGTAGCATTTGAGTAACTTTGTATCCCGTTTTAATAGTTCAAATTAAAATTATATAAACATGATATATAATTTATGAAGATTCTAGTATCGATGTTTGAATATTTCGCGGTTAAGATTTCAATCAAAAATAATGAAATTTTGTTAGGTTCGAATCTCCCAAGCATTTCACGGTGAAATAACTGGTCATTTATCTTTACTAAGACTTTTAATGAACTTCAGAATGCTAATATTGTATATTCAATATTAGAGCTAAAATATAGTTTATTATTTATTGGAATTTACAGATCAGTTTGGCTTGGTTGCAGTTGATTTTATTTTGACCCAATTTCTGTGGGGTCTTTTATTCGTTCAAATAGGCTTCAAGGTGATTTGACCGAATATTTGTAATAATTTTAAAATCCTTATTTGCTCCATTATGAATTAGTTTTAGGTCACTTATCATGAGTTTGTACTATATTTATTTACTTGATGATCGAAAGAAACGACGATCAGATTCTACGATATTTTTGAAACCTTATGAGCCTACAATATAATTTGGAACACTGAGTGATACTTTTGTTCTTTGTTCTACCGTAGCTGAGGATTTAGTATTACTAACTCATTTGTAACAAAGAAGATATTTTAAAATCCTTCAACCACAATCCTAATTTAGACTTTAAAACACAGTCAAGGCCTTTTGTAGCAGGATTAACCGAATTATGAATTACGATTTCAGCTATCAGTCAGTACCCGACTGAAGAATACGTCCTTAGAATACTAAACCCATTCGATACGAGTATCCCTAGACCTTGTGAGTTGCTGACACAAAGGAACGGGTTAAAGAGAGAGCATTGAAATGCACGATGGAATGAGATAACGCGTATAGAGCTCTAACATCCTTCACGGGCCAGCAGGTGGAGCGGCCGTGAAAAAGTACGTTAAAAACCTCTGCCGTAGTTCCAGGGCTCCTACAGGTGGCTGGGCAACCTGAAGGTCTTTCATTTGGGGGTGTATGTGCGGCCTATGGAGCAATGCCCGAACATCTTATTAGATTTGCGCTAAGCTATATAGTGTCCTGCTGCTTTGCACTTTAACCATATCTAAATTCCATCGCCTAATCGTTACTTCTGGTACGGCGATTTATAGAAATCTTAAATAAAAGGCTAAAATCAGAGCAAGGCCGATCGTGGTGTGGTAGGGCCACTTTTCCTACTGAGCGTTCCTCTTCTATCACTGAGATAAGAATTACCGGTTTGAAGGCTAAGGTGGCGATAAGGATTAAAGATCCTTTGGTTTGGTCTAACCACTTCTATTGGAACTATAAAAGAATGCCGCTTATTTTGGGTTACTCAAAAGGGCTACAGCCGCTACTGAATGGCATTTAAAATGGACGCTTTAAGAAGTCAAAATGCCTGAGTTAACGGTGACCATTGGAAGGGCGAAGTGGTGTCTGGATAATTATCGGCCGTCAGTAAACGTCAGCAGTAACTAATGTTGTTTGGATATAACGTTTACCGCTAAACTTCAGGTTTAAACAATTTCTTTAAGAAACTGCTAGTAGTTATATTTATTTATTTAAATTTTAACGTCCATTTATTATTAACTACGAATTTTAGGACGGGTTATCTATAGGTTAGTAGTTATAATTATAGCTAGTAGTTATAATTCACCAATAAGTTTTGGTAAAGAAGTTAGGGTAGTAACCTATACATAACCAAAATTTAAGGACTGCCCAACTAAATACCCCAGGGGGGTTAAGGACAACCCCAAGGTTCGTCCCCCCTCCATCAAACATCAAATTCTCTCAATTCGGGAAACATTTCACAAAATTCATTAGATGAGATTTTCACCACTTAACAAAAATGGTGAATATCTCATTTATAATTGTGGCAAAAGTGTTTTGTCAAAAGCCAGAACTATAAAGCTCAAAAGGAGATGAACTGTTGTCCCCAATTTGGCAAAAATTAGCTCCAATTAATAAGGACTGATCTGAGGTCGTGTAAAAAAACCTGACCTCGAAGAGAGATAGTGTAAAGGCAACCTGTTGTAGACAACAGGTGCAACAGGTAGTTGGAGCTGACAGGTGGTTCAACGGTCTCTACACCCCAACGGACGGAGTAAGCCTGAGTTCCGGTAAGGTAAAGCTCGCCGTGGAGAAAATGATCAGGTTGTAAACTATCAGAAAGAGTGTAGCATTGAATTTACTTTATTTATTTAAGAGCTCCGCAACGCAGGCGATTAGCTCCATGAATTAGCGTGAAACGTATTATAGATATTGACATCTTAATTTTTTAGAAATATAAACCTGCCAGGCTGGGTAAAACAAGAATCTACCGTTTTAAAGAGATAAAACGGTATGCTTGGGAGGGTTGTCAAATACATTTCCGCGATTAATAGCACTGTACGACGTGGAAATTAATCTAATGGAGCTAAGAAGACAAAGCCTTATTTTTATCAGAAGTCACAAAATATTATTGAAGCCGGAGTAGGTATTCATTCAGAAAACACTTTAACAAAATAATTAAATATTTCCCAAATTACAAAACCTTTTAATTTTGGTTTTATTTAAAACCCTGAGATTCTCGTACTGTTATTATTGTCTCATTATAGGCATCTAGGGACCCTGCATATCTTTTTTTGTTTTATGCGAATAAAACCGCCATTGAAAAAGTCTATATTTTTGGATCCGTGCAATGTAAAATGAAGATGGATTGACTTTTTTTTGTTTACATTTTCCACACTCAACGAAACTGACATGCATAAATGTTACACTTTAAGAAGAAAAAATGAAAATAAAAATCTCATTAATACTCATGAGTATAAGGACATTTCCGTGCTAAGTGACTATGCGAAAGTTTATTAAGTGTCCTATAAATTGAAGATATGAAAATGGATTATATCCTGCTAAAAATACCGATTTCATTTTCATCTGAAAATGTTATATGTAATATTTTATCTCTTTATTTTGCGTGTTCGAAAACGAATTCTAGACTTTTTTTTTTTTTGTCAGAAAAAGATTGATCTTTCAACTACGATTTTATTTAAAACAATCATATTATTATTAGTGTATTACGACTATACAATTATTTGTAATTTGTAATTGCTTACAAAAGTCTTGCTGAAAGAGTCAATTTATTAATAAGCCAGTAGTACAATATGAAATATTAGAGGGGCATCGACATTCTTCCCATATTAAGGCTCCCTGAGAAGATAATATTAACCTTTTTTCATCCCTTGGGCCACTGAGGAAACCACATCTTCATAATTTCATTGAACTGGGGATGTAATTGTTTTGTCCTAGATGTGTTTATGTTTAACCAGTTCAGTCAGCAATTGCTAGGACAAATCTTTTACTATTGGAGCCAGAGATAAAATTCAAGTAAATTATCATGAAAGGATAAGTCCAACACAACTGAACCCGATTAACAATGGCAAAGCTCCGTGAACGTTATCTATCACTGTCTAGCACTAAGAGAAACAATAGCTACAAGACTTGAATGGCCTCCGAGCTAAATATACAATAGAATAGAGGAAGTTGTTTCATGCTGCTTGAGAACAAGCCATTCACAAATTATTCATTCACAAGACAAGACGGTGGGTTCAAACTTAATAGCTACGTTTATTTAGAATGTGGTAAATCCGAAGGGTACCGTTATGGTGGTGAGATAATTCTATGACTAGTAAAAATAAATTCATTTAATTTGTCGTTTAAAACGTTATTGGCAATACATATGGGCACAACTAACTGACAATAAACTTCGGACCATAAAAAATACAGTTGAGGAATGGCCATCCGGTCTTCGCGACAATAAACGAGAAGAAGTAGTCCTCGCTCGATTACGGATTGGACATACTCGACTTACCCACGAATTTCTTATAACAAGACGCAGACCAATATGTAACATATATTACTTACGATTAAAAATTTACTAACAGACTGCCAGAGAAGAAGCAATTACAACATACCGTATGATATGCAAGAACTCCTAGGAAATGATAGCCAGTACAACACTATACTGACTTACCTCAAGAACACAGGACTATACAACCTTATTTGATGAACATCTGCAATATTGACTTATAAGATATTATATTTCCATCGATTCTAAGCACTATTTATAGGGTAACCCTACATATAAAAATTATATAACCACACACACTTCCAACGCCAATAACCATGCCTAGAATAGCCAAGTTCAGAGGATACTGTTCTTTGTGTAATCGCCAATAATAAATAAATAAATAATTTGTAGTTTTTCTTCATGACATACTAATAAGTTTTGTTTTATGGCCTATTTACAAGCGATAAAGAACAACTTCCCTTTAGAATGTTGACCTTATGTTAGTTTAATTTTATACTGTTTCTCGTCCGCCGTGTCGAACCGAAGCAATACCTTCGAGAGAATAGGATCGTATAAAAGAAAAATGGCCTATGAGATAGCTTTGTCCTCTTTGCGGGCAGTCTGTTTTCATCTAATTCCATATGCAGTAACGGTCCTTTGCTGCTTATCTAAGTAACTGCTTCAAGAGAGAGGATGATACAGGAGAAGATCGGGCACAGATGACAGCTGAAGCGAAACGAACTCTTCAAGCGAGAAGTGAGCCAGTGGCCTTCTCTTCAACCAACCATCTCTACTAATTGACTTAACAAAACCGAGATTCATTTAAAACACTTTTTCTATCTTCGAGTGAATTTTTTTGTTAATGATTGGTCAATCAAACACTGTAGGTGGTTTACTACTTCCATTTAGGGAAACGAATCTACAAATAACGTGGTGGATGACCCAATCCGGAAGTGCTGATGTGAAATGACGTTTGATAGCACATAAGTCACCCATCGTGCGTTCAAATTTGTATATGTATGTGTGTGTGTTTTGATATGAGGTTCGTTTTCCAGAGGAATCAACTCACTGGAGCACTGCTTCTTACTTGCTATGGGTATTCTGGCATGGGGAAACGAATAAAACTACTTTCAAGGTAATATTTTTAACCGTTTTGATAAAACGTGGATAAAGCCAGGCTTTTATTTTTGGGTATTTCAGAACTATGGATACTAGTATAAAGAAGCCATATTTGATAACGGCGAAATATCGCGTTGTGAATAAAGCTACAATAGTAAAATGCCTCTTAGGGAAGAAGCCTTAAAGCGGCGTCATCCTTCAATGTGGGGTCTAAATACTTATTTATTAATTAATGGGTTACTACCGTTCGCATGAACTAAAATCCAAGGGTTCGTCTAACGAAGAAATATAATTTCTGTTCCTCATTTATGCACCGAATCGTCACTGATATGGATACCTTGTTACAAGAGTGACTTAATGAGATAATGTATTAGTAACCGCCGTAATGAGCAAGAATGTATCCTTTAAGAGAGTTGGCCTCATCTGATTAGACCTTATTGAGCCCACATCCAAGAATGGGGTGGATTTTGTAATACATACTGCCGACATTTGCAACTTGTTTAAGTGATATTTTGAACGAAGGGCTGATTTTTATATTATTAGTCTGGCAACATTAGAAGTAGAAAGAATATTTTAAAAAAAAAATCAACAGCATAAGCAGTTCTGGACTTTTACAAATAGATTATTTCTAAAATACATCAAAAACAGTTGGGAAAAATAGAAAAGTGGATGGAATTTTAGATAGGTCTCTCACAGTCAGAGAAATCAGTGCGTAAAACTTGGACTGTGTTTCGTTCCTTTGACAGCCTTTATCTATTTTTTTAAATTTAGTTACATGCAATTATGAACCTAACTAAACTGAAAGAATGAAAAATAAGTTCTTTTAGGTTTTTGTATCACCTCGTACTGAGACAAAAAGAAGAATAGGAATTCGTACACATTGGTGTAATGTTAGAAAAATTCGGATAGTTTGGCGACCTTCACTTTTTCATTTCAGTCTTATTTTTTTTTATTTATTATTTTGTTTTTATTGCATTGTTTATTTTCCCCTGATGTTATTTTTTTCTTCTGTTCTTTAAGAATAGTTAAAATGTAAATAATCTAAATAGCATTGTAAATATGTAAATCTTGATCCGTCAGTAAAGCTCTCTAATGTATCTATGTAAAATTTTATCTTATGTAAAGCTCACCAACTTATGTAAAGTTCTATCATAGAGCTATGTAAAACTGTATCATCAATATCATCTGTAACAAGTTCTCCATCGCCAAAGCTGTGAAGTGTTTGAATAAATAAATTTTAAATATGTCTTATTTTTCTTGGACATTTCATTCCAGCAGGTATTCCAGTTTCTTATTAAACATGAAAGGGAAATAGAAATGGTTTTTTTATGGTTATGTTTCCTGCGAATGTATCAGCTTGATATTGAAATGCGCTAAAATAACGCAGTTCGAGCTAATTGGGTTTTTTTAGGGTCTGCGTAAGTTCTTCGAATGATACAATTGGATATCAACTAATTGCACGACTTTTTTTTCTGTTTTTTTTTGTTTTAATTATTTGGTATTAAAAACAATCGAGGAACCATGCCAAGAAATGCGGAACTATTGTACGTTAGCAAAACATTTCTCTTATGGCAGTCTATATGTTTTTTAAGAGCATCGACTTTTATGGCCATTAGCGACTGGGCATTCTACTCAAACCACTTTCGGATTCAGTGGCCTGGATAAGCTCCACTTTGTTGACAGACAAAACAACTTTCTTTTTTTGTTGTTCTGTAATATTGCTAATGAAAAAATTAGGTTTTATAATTCTTTTGTGTGCATTTAAGTTTAAATCATTAAACAAATGTATTATTTAGAATATGGCTACGGTAATTTTATTTGTAATAGATACCTATTTGAAAACAATATTGTAATAATTAAATCTTTATTGCTTAGAAGTATTAGTTGGCGAAACTGAGGAACGCAGTTCCTTTAATCCCGTTTTACGCTCGGGTGCGTCACCAATTACGCTATTGAGGTTCATATCACAGTAAGTTCATTCAGGGGAACAAGCTAACGCTTTTTATAGACGCCAAAGCATCATATTTATATGAGGCCTTATAATGTAATTGCCATATAAGGAGTAATCTACTATGATTTCGATTTATTATTATTATTAGCAATAATTACTTACAACAAACACATTTATCCGTAAGGTGGTTAGTTAACGACAAGTTACTGTTGAATGTTCAACAAATTCCAATAAACCCTGAACTGCAAACACAAGATAAAAATATTTAAATACTAAATATACTTAATAGTTTTCATAATGAGATGAAAATAGTTAGCTATTGAGGCGATAAGAAGTGAAGGAATGGTTGGGATTCGGCTAAGAAAAAACGTCACATTTTCAGAAAAATCTATATTTCGGCATGCTCTTCAGCAGTAAATGTCTATGTTGATGGAGGAAGAAAAATATGGGGTAAGTATGAAGGAAGACCACGGGTAATGGGTAAATGCTTATCCATGATATTACTGAAGAATGCTGCCAGAGAGCATGCCGAAACTTTCAAAATATAGATTTTTCTCAAAAACTGGCGTTTTCTCTTAGCCGAATCCCAACCATTCTTCTATTTCTTAAATAGTTAAGTAATTTTATATTTTTAAGGAACAGACATCGCCCCATTCAATTTCCCTCTGAAAACCCTAACTTCCACTGGACTGATTTTGTTTTTTCAGCTAATGTTCTCATTAGTTGGGTTTAATATCCACCGATTTCATTGCATAAAATGGAACAGAACGGCCAGTAAAAGCAAATTAATTATTTTATTTCGGATTAACACCCATTCCTAATAAACCGTTTTAGTTTTTTTGCTGAAAACAGCTTTCTCTTTATATAAGCTCGATGTATGCCGAGTTTCGTTGCTATATAAGAAAACATCCGAACGTTAGAGGCTTATTATTAATTTGTGTTTGGATTAAACCTCCTGTTCTGGTGGACCGATTTTGGTGGTTAACGTACTAGTCCAATCGTGTGTTGTAGGAACGCCATATTCCAAGTTTTGCAGTATAAAACAAATATTTTGGGGGCTCTCTAGTACATAAGATCTATGACGAGTCTAAAAAATTCTTTCATGAGTCCAACCACAACAGCTTCATTCCTCCAATTGTCCAAAACAAAGACACACAATTAAGACACTGACGGCGCATTATTCATTAATTCAATAAACACTGAAAATTTGAATAGGTTGGTTAAATTTTCTTAGATAAATACAAATACGTAGAAATCGAAATAGTTTAATCGAATGTAAACGTTGGAGAAATCCGTGCCCAATGATTCAAAAGCGTTGATGTCATTTCAGCGGATCCTCAGATCCCTGACTTTTGACACCAATTGGGAAAAATACGGGTCCCAATGGCAAATGTCCTTCAATATTTAATATGACACTATGAATCAGCATGTATGCTACAGTATTTAACGCAATTGTGGGAAATATATTCTTAAAAAAAAACAGGAATTTATGGTCTTAGAAGAATTTGTCATATTATAATGCAAACCCAATAAATATGCTAATTAGCAGTTATGTTGATTATAAACAGAATTTATTTAATTTTTTTCTTGTGTAAACAAAAGATCAATAAACAGGAATCAAAATTAACACAATCGTAAGTTTTTTAAAACCGCACTCATACTCGTATTTCCCATCCTTAGATGCTTCTCTCATGAGCCTAAAAATAAATACAGCAAAGGCATCTAAGGAAGTGAAACATGTAGAGCGATTTTAATAAACTCAAGAATATATATATATATATTTTTTTTATTTATTCGTTTTCTGCTTACACAAGAATACTATTTTGAGATGTTGGGTGACTATTTATATTGATAAATAACACAGGTCTGCAAAAACATTTTTTGTTCAGCTTCATGGAATCTTTTAGCTGAATTTTATGTTTTTCACTGTACAGAAACTAAAAATAACCGCCTTCTTTGCACATCACGTACAGTTTTCTTGTATTATTTGAGAGTAGGGCACATAAAAAACACAAAAAGGTCTTTGTTCTTAGTTCAAAACGAAAGTCTTAATAAAAATCATTCTGACGCTGTCACGATTTTGTGCATCCTTACAGCACTGCTTATTAATCCAATCCCATCTTTCTTCTACGCTACCGCACCCCCCCCCCCTTGTACCCAGGGAGTTAAAACTGTATGAAAGTGAAAAATCTATGTAATTTATAAGGTTGACAACCTGGCAGCTACCGAATTTGATATTAAAATTTGAATATCAACACATGCAATAGGTATTAAAAAGAACTGTCAAGATAAAAAACTTGAAGTGAAGGATTTTTTTTTTAATATTGTTTTCTATTTCAGCATGTGAAAATCCATGGGAAAGTACCAACAAATCTCCTGTAGTTTTTTGGTCGCAGACACTGTGCAAAGTGTTCTAAAACCACGTGCTGTTGGCATTATAAAAGGGCGGTAACCTGTACATAGCCCGGTGCTGCAGAGCAGTCGACATCCTATCGAAAAACAACACAGTGATAGGCCAAAACCATAAACCAAGATGTAAATATATTAAAAGAGTCTACTCACGGTACGGATACGGAGGCATCCCTCTTCAAGAGCAGCCGATAGTAGTATTGAATTGTTATTATATAGGAGAGTATTGTCACGGCACATACACACCACCAAGAGCACCACAGTGACTGAGCCGAGTAACTGACTAGTAACAGGTGCCCGATGCCCCCACTACCTCGTAACGAGATCCAGACTCTCCCACAACGTACTCTTGGACGTCCGTTTCTTTACACTGTATGCCGTGTTTCAGAGGGTTCTCCTGTCCGGTAAGTGTTTCTCAGGGGTTAGTCAGCGATGGACCATCAAACCTAATGGCGCACCCATAAAAGTCAAAACAGAAATAACTTCAATACCTACGCAAAAAGCATTACAGAAATTCTTTAGAACTCGCAAGTATTTTTGCATTGTTACTTTGTCTAACGGGAAATATTATGAGTAAAATTCCTTTAATGCAAATTTCTTCAATATGAAATAAGTTTTGAGTTTATTCTGACCTTTAATGTTACTAAATTCACATAAGTGTGGAACAAGGTCAATAATACAAAACACACTATTACTTTAGCTCCATATCCTTTATTATATGTTCTACATGTTTCATGCCCTTCTCGTACCCCTTCGAATTTGAACTAGTGAAAAATCTTATATAGGTGAATCCGGGCAACTATGGTGCTCTTGGTGGTGTGTATGTCCCGTGACAATACTCTCCTATATAATAACAATTCAATTCTACAATCGGCTGCTCTTGAAGAGAGATGCATCCGTATCCGGACCTGAAGAAAAGACTAATTTTGTAGAAACCTGGCTATACAACACCAGACACTATTGACAGAAGCGTCATATGATACTAAGTAAAGGTGCAGGTTTATAAGTGACCCAAAATATTGATAAACCCTTAAGAAACATAATGTGTTTCAAGATGTCAGGGAATGGTTGGGATTCGGCTAAGGGAAAATGTCAGATTTTCAGAAAAATCTATATTTCGAGCGTTTCAGCACCACAAACGAATTCACCAGCACCACAGCACCATAACAAATTAGTAGTTGGTTGTTCTACCACGGAACTTCCGAGGAAAGATTTAAGGTGTAGGTGTAACAAACGGCAAAAAATATATCAAGGTGTGCCGATTGTTTTGTTCGCGAGTCTATATTTATGTTCATTGGCTAGATATCTAGTGCAAATAGCCTAAGTTGCGGTGCCCAAATAATTTATTTTAGAGTTCTTTTTTTTTGTTACTATTGTTTTAAAGGGTTTTTCGACCGCGGGAGGTCATGGGCACCCAACGAAAGGAGGGAACTTATAAATAAATCTTAAATATATTGTTCATTAAATAGAAAACTAACAATTGAATTCAAGGAGAAAAGCAATCATTAAAAAAAAAATACTAAAAAAAATAAAAATAAAAAAATCTTAAAGCCTCCCTCCCACACTGCGGAAAGGGCAGCGCCCGAGCCCAAAACCACCGCGGCACCAATCCATCTATAATAACATATTATGACATTCAGATGTTGTCTTAGTAAAATAATATAATATTAAATAAAATAATTAATTACAAAAACATAAGAATACCATTAGAGGGCATAATAACCTTGTACTTGTTTGTTCAAAAAAACTAGCATACTACTACTAATACATCGTCTCTACCATGTCAAACTATCGAAAATGAAAATCGAAGCAAACTAGCGAACGAACATATTCGATGCATTGACGAGGTACTATATTGAAAAATGGTCATATTCGATACTTTATTTGAGACATTAAAGGCTATTCTAAAGGGGTTAGAGTTCCGACAATTTGCAACAAGCAGTATCGTCCACAATGCAAGAGCAAAGTCTCGAATCTTAAAAACGAGATTTTTTATATTCGACAGTTTGACATGGTAGGGACGACATTCAATGAATTATTCAAAGCATTAATCTGTGTTTGAAAGTTTCTCCTGAAAATCGTTCAAAAACCTGTGAAAGAATCTGTTTCTTGGATGAGAACTAGGTTGCCCTAGAAACAGCATTCTCCCTTCCAAAGCAAGTCCATTCATATGGCTTCTTCAACAAGATAGCCTTTGAAACTCGTCTATTCACCAATTACGAGCATTGGCGTTACAATTACACACACATAAGGTAAAGGGCGTGTATGATTGGCATGAAAATAATGAATAATGAGTTCTATCTTTATTTTATTTTAGTTTTTTCACCATTTGGTGATAAAACTAGGGCTTTTTCCTGAATCTTATAGGAATAAAATTCGTTTTAGGTAGGTATGTTATAAGAAGTCTCCGTCTTTAATTGTGTTTCTGTGTCGACTCTTCTGTGGTTCTATCTTTAAGGCAATTCTTAATGCCAAAAGGAAACGTTTTTTTGTTAGGATGCGTCTGACAGCAACCACCTTTCCCCTTAATTAAGTAAACTTAGTTGAAAAGGTTACTTTAAAAGGTGATTGATACGAAGTAGGCCATGATCGCGGGTGGCGTAAATCATTGGATGATTTCAAGTTTTCTGTCTACAATAGAGGGTTATTGCCAACGGCCATACCCACGTTGAATGCACAGGTTCCCGTAGATCACCGAAGTTAAGCAACGTCGGGCGTGGCCAGTACCTGAATGGGTGACCGACCACGTGCTGTTGGCATTATAGAAAAGGGCGGCCACCTGTAGACAGCACGGCGTTAATAGCCCTAATGTTGATACGCCGTTAAACACACAAAAAAAATAAATAAAAAAATAGAGGGTTATTTTTACTTAAAGAGAGGTAGTAATTTAATGATCGCTCTAATACTCATAATAATTTTAGAAAACAAAAGTTAATCTCAACATTTTAAGGACGTTCTCCAATTATTCGGTGTTATAAGATAAGATTCTTTTAAATGAGATACTATAATTCAATTAATAAAATCTGACATAAATTAATAAAATATAAAATAAAAGCTAAAAATGTTATAATAGATGTTACTCTTAGTGTTGGATGATAATGAAACATCATATTGATACTAAGGAAAACATCCAAAAACCGTCTCGGGGCTGGGTCACACGCATAAATAGCATAAATATGCTTTAGCGATGAATAAACTGAATAAAAAGTTACAAAAAATGTCCGCTGGCGTTTGTGCATGCGCGGTAGCCATGCACGATAAAGAAGACTGTATGTTATACAGTACATTACGTAGGTTCTTCGGGTGGAACTAAAGCATATTTATGTTCCTGAAATTGAGCAGAAGGCTCTAAACGATTTTTTTTTTTTTTTTTTTTTTTTTTTTTTTCCATTTTCTTTTTGAGGCGGTAGAAGAAAAATTTTAAATAAGAGTATATTCCCCAATTAATAAAACAAGAATTCTTGAATTACACCACTAGGTCGATTGGCCTGCCCCAGCCGAGGAAGACGGTGCTTGAATTGCGGTTTTAGCGCGGTTCCTCCCTCCCCCATAGGGAGGAACCCCGCTTATAGGGTTGATACAATGAAACAATCCGGAAGTGCCGACTAGAAAATTTCGCGTTTCAGAACCCCTAGAGACCGAAAATAACGGTGGTTCAAATTTGTATATATATATATATATATATATATATATATATATATATATATATATGTATATATTTATATATGTATATATATATATATTTGTCTGTTCGCTCTCTAGCTAGAAGACGAATGGTCCGATTTTGATGAAATTTGGTACAAAAATCCTTCGTCCAATTTGAAAGGTCAAGTTCGTTAACCAGCAAAATCGGCCTACTGGAAGATGGCGTTTGGGGCGAAATTCGCGCAAAAAAAATCGTAACGCTTACGTTTTTGAGTTCATAAGCTTCTAAGTACTCGTTTTATATGATTCCTGGGCTAGGAAAACGAATGAAACCATTTTCAAGGCGATAGCTTTAACCGTTTTCGAGAAAATTGGAAAAATATTTTTTGAATACCGTTTTTGGTTTGGGTACTTAGAATCATGGGATTCAGTTGAAACATTTTCTGCATGTTCTACTTTCATCAAAACTAATATGTTGAAATTTTGGTTACGTTTGGAGTTAAGGAAGGGTTAGAATAAAATATTTTATTAACAGACTTAAAAAGTTTTGGTAACTTTGTATATTTTCCTTAATATCTCGAAAAAGGTTGAGAATCTTGGTAAACGAAAGAATACCATTAGAAAGCTTACTAAATGCTCTACAAAAAAGGTTCTGATGAAAGTTTTGATTAGGCGATGTCAATCGGAGAAATAAGTGCTTAAAACATTAAAGTAATTGATTTTGCTTATTCGAACTGTTCTTTTTGTCTGTTTCTATTCCTTGTTATTTTTTAATTGCTTATAGTTGGATAATGTATTTTACAATAAAACAGATTAGGCAAAATAAGAAAAACAATTCATTGTTAGAAATATAGCTTGCCAAGAGAAAAAGATTCGTTGACGTCTTTTGAATATTTTCAATTGCCTTTATGCTGTTGGTTTTTTTATTTTATTTTTTAATTGATTTTATCTGTAGAATTATTACTATAGTAAAAGAACACAGGAATGTGTGAAAATATTTGATATTTTCCAATTCATTGAAACGTATGAAATGAAGTATCGGTAGAAGAGGATTCTAGGGTCTTGCGGACCTGAGCCCAGGTATAGCCATAAAACCCTTTGAACAAAGGCCGAGGAAAATATTATCTGTTTCTGTTCTATGCTTTTCAAATGAGAATAGGGATATGAACAGGAACCGGGGTCTCCCGTGGTCTAATGGCTAGCGCCTTGGATTCATAAGCGGGAGATGGTGGGTTCGATTCCCAACCTCCGGCAGGAATTTTATCATCCCACGGCTCGCTGGTGAAATTCCTCGCTACACCCTGGATGTCGGCGCTAATGACCTAGATGTAGATGTGCCGTAAAAAAAAAAAAAAAAAAAAAAAAAAAAAAAAAAAAAAAAAAAAAAAAAAAAAAAAAAAAAAAAAAACCTGGAACCGCGCTAAGATGACGCAGTTCCTGCGAGTCGGACTTTTGTTCTATTGGAGCTTCACACCAAGGTTTAGCGTTAATAGGAAACACGCAAATGGAGCGTCGGTCGTTATGATGTAACATTTGTAGTGCCTAAGGATAATATGGTGCGATTTCATCTAATATGTTCAATCTTCCCGCAAGCGCCTGTTGGATACATATTATGGCACCGAAGATATTCACACTCCGCAAGAATCTCGCAACCTGCCATCATATGTTGGAACAACCTATAGACATTACTGCACAATATGCATCTCGCTTAAGCGTTTCCTCCATTTCTCGATTGGGAGGAAACCCGCTTATGTGGTTGACAAAAATTCATGTTTCAGAACATGAGAATAACAGTGGTTCAAATTTGTATATTATTTTAATTTGAATGTGCATTCATTATTAACTAAGAAAAAATTATATATATATAAACATACACATATCACTGAATCACTGATACAATCACTATTGCTACTTCAAAAGTAACTGGATGTGGTCTTCGCAAAAAGACCCTATGTGTGTGTGTATTAACAAATTTCAACCACACCACCATATATATGGCCCATATATATCTAAATGACAATTGATGCAAAAATACCTTTTGTGATTTGAAAGGTCAAGTTGGTTAGTAGTAGAATCTGCACACCGGCGAAATTAGCGCGAAAAACCCCTCAAGGCCTAGGTTTTTGCGTTCCTAGGCTTCCAGGTACACGTTTTATAGGTCACTGGACGTACGGACTTAAATGAAACCATTTTCAAGGCCATATTTAGAACCGTTTCGGGGTGGAAAACCTAGATTTTTTTTTGTATTTTCGGATATATTCTTCTATATCTCGAAACCGGTTGGGAAATCGTAGCAAATATAAGGCATCTATTCGAAAGGTTCTTAAATTTTTTTACAAGAACGGTTCTTATGCGGTTTTTGATAGAGCGGTCTTATTCGGAAAAATCGGTGCTTAAATGGAGTAATTTCCGCTTAGGATACTGTCAGTTTCCTGTTGTTGAAACGCGCTAAAATGACGCAGATCCTGCTAGTCGGACCATTCTTCTAGGTTTTTATTTTATGCTTAATCTTCTTTCTTCCTTAAAAATAAAATTTAACCATCATGTGGAAAACATCCCTTAAATCTAAATTTAAATTATTCTACTTTACTTTAATGTACAAATTAATTATTTAATTAATTATGTAAATTATGATGCATCCTTTTTAAAATTATGCTATTCCTGCCATTAAAAAAATGAAAATAAACCATAAGAACGTTTATTCACATATCTTCAAGTACAAATTTATTATAGCCACAATTACAAAAAAAAAAAAAAAAAAAAAAAAAAAAAAAAATTCTCACACACAGTGCTGAAACATTCATTCAAGAAATTACTTTCACGATATTAAAACATAAATTAACAACATGCATCTGTGTTTTAATATATGCTTTTTTCCCCTTTCTCTAAAGAGTTGTCCCATAATTGGTAGAACTCTATGTATTTTAAATTTAAACGGGTCTCTGATATTATTTGGCAAATGAGGCTTCCGGCTTGCTTCCCCGATGCCGCATTGTTCGTAATGTGGTCGACACCGACCAACGAGATGGTGCCCATGAGTGTGGGCTATTCTCATAATCATCCCGTCTTTTCATGTTGCTAGTACGGCTATCAACCACAACTGACCTCTCGACATTTTTAATTGATTTCTTCCCTTATATCGAATAGGAAGTTGTGCATGTAACGATCCGATGCAATTGGACAAAAAACGACCCTAATCTCCGAGTAACAATAAAGGCATGTTATTCACCTTATGATATGCACTTTCAATTCTCAGGCAATAATTTATTTCTATGTAATTATCTCTGAATATCCAGTTGTTGCGTGGTATGCGATGTTTTGTTAAGAAAGTTCCGCATTTCCCATTTTCTAGAGACGAAATGCATGTATTCTCCCACAACTCAGGATAAAAAGAAGGCAGACAATACTCGTTCCGTAATGATATCTGTCTTGGGAGATAACGTGGGAAGCAGTCTGGGATGATCTAATACACGTGTGTTTGTCTTTCAACAAAATAACAGTAATTGTATACCATCATTGTTTCGTATTTTACTTTGTCTAACAGGAAATAATGTGAGTAGCATTCACGTAAAAATTGTAACAACAAAATTATTCTTAACACATTCGGAAGGAGTGTGTTCTTATTGAGGCTAAAGTCTAAAAAAGAATTTTAGCAAAAAAGTAAGTAAAATTGGCTTATTTGAATTCGTATGAGCTTCGACCGAAAGTAATGTTTGTTATATTACAACGAACTATCAACGTGTCGGTTTATGTTTATTGCAGTCGCGACATTGCCAAAAAAGGTGCTCATGGGCGCAGATATTGGGCGACAGAAAATTAATTTCCATCAATTTACCTTCATTCTAAAAATACACTTTCAATTTCAATTGAAATCGCCTTTCATTCGTAAAGAAAATGTGGTATTATGCTGTACAGAAAAAATTTGACTAATATTACTATTATATATTATTATTGGGGTCTCTCTCTCCGTGGTCTAGTGGCCCTGGATGTTGGCGCTGATTGTCGATGCGCCGTTAAAAAAAAAAAAGAATCCTATTATTATTTAAATGTTAACGTTCATTGTAATTAACTCAGAATTACGGGTTACCTATAGGTCACCACCCTATTCTAGTCAGGATAGGGCTAATGCCTTTTTTTTTTTTTTTTTTTTTTTTTTTTTTTTTTTTTTTTTTTGAAGAAAATCCCCCACCTCTAGTGGGAATCAAACCCACGACCCTTGGCACGGAGTGTTAGGCGCTCACGCCTTAACACTGCGCCTCCTCATAGTACTATTATTAATGCGATAAAATATGGTTTAATTCAATATGATGATCATTTGGATATTCGACTTTCGGATTTCTACAAAGCCTTCTTCCGAATTGTCATTTGAAGAGCTCCACTCTGTTTTTGCGTAAAACTACACGTAGTGCGATACTAGCATGTAATTATAAAATAATGCTTGGTCTTCCAATCAGCAAGTTACGCATCAACACGACGATAAACGGTCGTAACATCCTATGAAATGCACCAAAAGTTATAAGAATTCTGTTGGTAAACAATACCTGAGAATTGTCTCAGGCTATTCTTGGAGTTGAAATATCTTCTGAGATGAAATAATGACTGGGAAACCACAATAATGATTAGGGTAACAGTAACGAGGCTCCTTGTGGTATACCCGATTATTAAATTGTGGTGGAGCGAAATTTCTATTGTGATTCCTCTTTCCGGCCAGTCATTATCAGAGCAAGAATCATCGCATTGTTTGAGATGATCAAGGAAGGAACCACAAATGTGTTTGAGGAACAAAGGGGATTCAAATTAGAACTAATTTTAATAATTGAGAAATGGAATCATATGTAACATTCAAGAAGAAAATGATTCTTTTTTCTGACAATGAAGATTTGAAAAATAAGCCACTTACAAATACAGTGGCTTAATAAATTCAAATCCTAGTGAGATTTGAATAAATTCAAATAAATATAATGATATATCGTCTCCCTGTAGCATTGGCCCCATTAAAAGATATCAAATTAAAGTTTTATTAGTTAAAAATTTGAAATTATATAGAAAGAGGATCCTCCACATTCTGCGCCATGAAAAGAAGTAATTAATAGCAAGGAAATAATTCAAATGGAAGTTTACAGTAGATAAATAAATGTCAAATTATAAATGCTAGCACTTATTTGTGGGAGGAGGCTGAAACAAGAGATAAGGGTACGTTCATGGTGAGGATTCATTCTGCGATGCTACGATAGCTACTCCGATGAGCGCTGCCCCGATGTAAAACAAACACATGTATTAGGGTGGGAGTGTTCATAGTGAGGATCCTTACTTCCGATGCTATTCTCGCACTCGCGCAGTGACCGCGGGGAAAAACAAATATTTTGTTTTCTCCTCGCAGTGAGGAGGGAAGCCGCGATGTGGGCCTGACTGTGATTGGTTCCTTCAAAAGGACTCTAGTGCGCAGGTCACCTACCCTCTCTCATTACTTCATCTTGTGTGATTATTCTTTTTTGGTTATTTCGTTGTCGAGATGAAAGAAAATTGGGTCATTTTGCGAAGACTACATCCAGTTACTTTTGAAGTATTTATTTAGTTAAGTGATTTATAACAGTTACTCGTACTCGCTGATAAGCTTACTGATTAGGTTACAGGTTCTTTGCTGGTTACCTTTTACTACTTGACTCGTTATCTACGGTTATAATTCATATTAGATAATGGCAAGTAATATTTATTAATAAAAAGGTTATTATGATCAAAATCAATTCTCTCAACTATGAAAAAAGTTATTAAGCATTAAAGTTGACTGTTTTGCAGGTTATGAAGGATAACAAACAACGATATTTGTAAACAAACATATTTTATTCCTTTTCTCTCTCTCTTTTTTGGATCTTTTACATTTATTAAGCAATACATGATATGCGTTTCCACTCGCTACGCTACGCTCCACTCGCTCAAGAGGATATAAGAAAACTCTAGCCAATCCAACTCGCAATTAATAGAATTATATTAGTTTAAGTTACTCTAGTCTATCCAATTCGCTAAAATTAATAGGATTCCATTAATTTTTCCGAGTAAGAAACCAATCCCTTTTTCTTTGTCAGGAACATCGCGAACTAATTGTAAAGGCTCATTTTTTCTCACTAACATAAGCAGAGCTTTTTCATAAACAAAAGCTAATTCACTGTTGAAGTTTACTTTACTCCCAGCAAGAACCAATGCAATGGTGAGTCAGTATGAACACCCTCCATCGATGTAGAATACATCGGGGCAGCGCTCATCGGAGTAGCTATCGTAGCATCGCAGAATGAATCCTCACCATGAACGTACCCTAAGGAGTGAAGGTGAAGAGATGGACTTCGACCAATTTGTTCTTGTGAAACGCCTAAAGTTTCTGAACAATTTTTAAAAGTTTATGACGACATTTTATTTGTTTAACACCTCAGAATTTCCTTAGTAATTTAGTTTTATTGGTTTACGAAGCATCGACGTCCGGGCCATGAGCGCCGAAATCAATAGTGCAATGGAGAATATCTTCAAAGAGCCTTGAGATGAGAAAATTCCTGGTGCAGGTGGGACTCGAACCCCCAAGGTGTTAGCCAATTGTCTAATGTCACCACGAGGAGACCCTAATTTTCTTAGATAATCACGAAAGAGCTTCCTCAAGCAATGTCATAATTAAATATACACACAGAGCTTCAGAAGATCTATATATAAACCATCCTCTGAAATACAAGGTTGTTTCTCCATTTTCTCTGAGAATCGAAATCTAGACCATTATTTATTTTTGTAATCACTGCTCCCCAATTAGCATATACTATAGTCCTGCGATCAAATGCTGACAGCAGCAGGCTGAAATTTAATTATAAATGTTTACAGACAATATTAACAGATTTAACAATACATTAAAATATATAAACAGCATGACATATATAATACGCATATATTTTTATGTAGGCTATTAGCGCCGGGCTTTCCATTGGTTACCACCTGTCCTAAATATCTATGGTGGAGCAGCGGACCTGTTTGAATAGAGTCGTAGATGAAAAAAATCCACTTGCTGCAGGCAAGACTCAACCCCACATCCGAATGAAATCCGATGCGCTATCCACCCCACCACGGTGATACCCTCAGGTATAGTAGTGTATACAAAGTAATGGAGTGTGTATTGCTTAATGCCCGCACCTAAACACAAATGCTAAAATAAAGGCTGTCCAAGCGTCCGACACGAATAGGAGAAAGAGTCGGAGCGAAAAGGCAGTAAACGGTCTACGAGTCCTGTCTACTCCAATTATGAGTCGTAAAGCAGAGCTAAGAAAGCTGCTCACGTACACAATAAGCGATAAAACTGGATTTGAACTGGTTACCTGCGGCCTTCAACATCTCTACCTAGTGACAGCCAAGTCGTACGGCTTTGTACATTATATCAACCAGGCTACAATATTACTGAAGAATATAAGACTCTGAAAAATCAAGTATTCCTTGAAGAATAAATTCCGTTTTAGATCTATTTTTAAACAAAAGCCAAACCCTGTAGTTCTTTTTTCTCAATTTTGTTTGGATAAATCTCTCTATTAAATTCAATTTGATTTTTGCAATATTCTTTACTTTACCAGCACAAAATTATTCTGAAAAAAATATGCTAAGCTACACACCTCGTGAACGAAGTTCCATAGATAATGATTGATGGACCAAAACGAACTCGCCCGAAACACAGGAATTGCCAACACTTAGCATTTTTATGCGTAATGTACAAAACTGCTCATTTCTGTTGATAACATATTTCTCATATTATATGAAACTCATACGAAACATTCAGTTATAAGAAGAATTTTTCGTTCCCCGGCAAATCTCCATTTAATCCTGTGTAATAAAACACACAGGATTCACTTATGCGATATTCAGTTATACGAAACCTGCACTTATACGAAATCTAATTTGTTCCCTGGTGTAAATACTATTCAGTTATACGAAGGGACAACAGCTTTTCCACGAAATGTTTACAGAATTATCAGTGACCTACCCCCACCAGTCTCTCTCTCACTCATCTCAGTTTTTCCTTGTCATTCTAGTAATCCAGCCGTGTTCATGCACTCTATTTGGTGTGATTTCCTTCGTGTCCGCACTAATAACACGGGAAGTGCCAGTGATTCATCCACTCTCTCGTTTTCAGTTCACTATACAGTAGTCGTTCTAGTAGCCGTATTATATTGTGCTTTCATCTTTTAAAATGAGTAAAAAGGCAAGAACAAAACTTTCCCTTGAAGATAAAATAAAAATACTGAAAAAAGTTGATGACAACCCCAACGAAAAAAAAGTAGACATAGCTAAACAGTTGAAATTACCTTTCTTGGACGGAAACATTTTCCGTCCCCCCTCACATTCGTATTAGTGAGACACCACTTTATACTCAAATCACTCCAAGTACCTTTTGTACATATATCTTAGTTGGCTGAATATCCATCATATGAACAGTTTCTCAACTCAATCCGTTCTTTCAGCATTTTTAGCATTATATCGTTTATTCGTTACAATCCTTAGAAGTTTATGAAACAATTCATTAATAGAAGTTATAAAAGAATTTTTGAAAAATGTATTTAAATCTAAATGGATCATACCTAACGACCTAACTACAAACCCCCCGTCAAAATGTTTTACACCCGCATCCCAAACCGTATCCAAAGAATTTCAGAACAGGACGACAAAAATCGATGACCACAAGGATACGAGGTCAGTCCGAACGTGATACCGTAACCCAATCTCGCCCACAACATTGCCTTCTAACTCCTTCTTACAGAAGAAAGAATGAGAATTTCTCAAGAAATAGCTCGTGTTGAAGATTGCTCAATATGATTCGCTATTAGATCAGCCTATCAGAGAAGCCGACAAAGAGAGAACATCGTGGAAACGTGTGTTCTGGTGAAAGGAATCAACTCTATATCCGATACGGGTATGATTTATGAAAGACTCTCGGAGTACAGTAGGAAAAATACCTAGTGAATCTTTCTGTGAGATGACAAAGCACTGAGGATGAGATTGTGACTTCGAAAATACTCAGCCCATAAAGTATGTATAGTGTACTTGTTTAATGGTTAGTTCCCTCTTAGGGTGCCCATACACGGAGAGGAACATCTCAAGATATGGACTACGCAGTTCAAACGTTAAGATATTCCTCGCCGTGAATTTGACATTCTTGAGGACAGAGTAGAACTGTACAGTCCATCTTTATTTATTTATTCAGAATTTACAACAATGTAAAAATACATTTCAGGTAAAATTGGGTATACTATTACTGGACGGCGCTAATGACCTAGATGTAGATGCGCCGTAAAAAAAAAAAAAAAAAAAAAAAAAAAAAAAAAAAAAAAAAAAAAAAAAAAAAAAAAAAAAAACTATTACTGGACTATGCAGTCCCGGCCTTGAGGTTTATTAACTTATCGTGTGTGCGCTAGACCCGTACAGTGCAAACCAGACAAAACTGTGCAGTCCCGGAATTGAGATTTGAAATGAATGGGTATGGCCAACTTTAGTTTGGATGAATGTCAAACGTCTGAAATTTTCAGCCCAACCCGTTGAATCAAACCCATGCCACCTGAGAAGAAGTCACGTTCACCACGTAAAGCGCGTCTTAGGAAGACTATTAACGCAAAAATGTAATATTAAAATTAATTTTGGCAGTTTTTCCGTCACTAGTAAGAAGCTCTGGATGGCGGCTTCTGGAACTCGGAACTTTTTTTTTTTTTTTTTTGGGCCTATGAGTCCATATCATAAATAATTTGTCGTCCTATGAGAAGTGAGGAAACGGTGAAATGTGAGAAATAACTCAATCAGAGGTGACCTTTGGACATTGGTATAGTCAACGGTTTGGTATGAACTCTGTCCTTGTTTTAAAGCCCTGATGAAGGCTTTAATTTCAACGGATTTTCTTATTAAAAAATTTATTTTTATTAAGATTCCTCACGACCGAACCGTCACTGTATCTACCTTCGTGAAATCCATAATATTTACTTTTTTATAAACAGCATAGCTAAAAAGGCGATTTGCACTTTAATGAAGAGTAATATTTTAACGCAATTTAAAATTACAATAAATTCATATAAATAGCAAAATAAGTTGAATAAATGAAGAGTGATACGAGAAGAAATAATATACAAGTTATTATATTAATGAAATTGTTATTTATAAAACCCAGCTCTACTAGTTTCGTATATTTATTGCTTCATCAGGAGGGTAAACATAAAATCATATAGGAAAGTCAACCTTCCATTATCAGGGTCTCATCAAGATTTAGAATTTACAATAATTATTTTTTTATACTTCTAGTTAGGGGAGTATTAATGTCATATATAATAAGTCGTTATAAGAATAAAGTATTTATTTTATTTCTTCTTTATTATTTTAAAACAAAAACGGAATTCACTATTAAGATTATAATAATTACTTAGTAATAATTTACTATTAGAAGAGACAATTTTATTGCTATTGTTTTGCTATATGTAGAATCATCTATTTTATTATAATATTATGCATTTTAATTATTATGTCTATATTATTTTATTATGTTAAGTATAATTATTAGTTATTTATTTCAGGTCCATTATTTATTTATTTAAATTTTAACGTCCATTTATTATTAACTACGAATTTTAGGACGGGTTATCTATAGGTTACCACCCTTTTCTAGCCAGGATAGGGGTGATGCCTTTCCTTTTTTTCGAAAGAAAAGCCACCACCCCTAGTGGGAATCGAACCCACTCAATTAGTACCTTACACCAGGTACTATATATGTTTACGATTTTAACATCTAATTAGGTCCATTAACATTTATTAACACCAAATGGGCCAGACTCCATGGCTACACGATGTTACAAGCCAATAAATACTATTCTATTCAACTCTATTCTATTCTATACTATTCTATTCCATTCTAACCTATTCATCAAGACTTAGCCTTTCAGCCAAGACTTGCCTACTGTACATGCCTGGCTGTAAATAATTTATTGTTTATCCTTCTGATGATGCGAAACTAGCAGAGCTGGGATTACTAAATCATTACTTATTGATTTATTTTGTGAGCCTAATTTTTTCCGGATGTGACAAGAGTGTAAACCAAGAGAATCTGGTGTACAAATCCCACAGACAGGCAAATTAATTTTTCTAAAATATAAAAATGTGAAAAATACTTCTATAACCATTCATAAATAAAATTCAGAGATAAATTTCGAAAGTGCTAAGTAGTTTTTCCAATTCGGACATAAATCTGAATAGTAATAAGTTTCAATTTGAATCCTACTTTCATATATATTTCAGAACAAATTTATTTATTTTCCTGTAGTGATTTAAGGAGTTCAGAGTAGTATCGCTATATTTTACTAAAACAAACACATAAATCAGTGTCCACCGGTCCATGAAGGCCACATACAGGGCCGTATGATTCACAACTATAGTAGATACATTAGTGGAAACTTGGCGGCAATAGTACCTTACACCAGGGGCATTTTTATCTTCTTTTTTATTTATAATTTGTTTATATATATATATATATATATATATATATATATATATATACATATATACATATATATATATATATATATATATATATATATATATATATATATATATGTTTACGATTTTTTTCCTGACCTATGGGCTACCGAATGACTACATTCCTTGTATGTGTTTCCAGTTTCGACATTGGCTCGACGTCATAAATGGAATTTCCTCGCATAAATGGAGGAAGGAAATCTCAACATCGAAGAAATGACTATTTATTTGAATTTTCAGAATGTCCAGTTAATTTCAATACCTAGAAATAATTCCTAATGTTCATCTGAATTAATATTTCTGAGTTATGACTCAATTTGGGGAATAGCTATAAGTCTGGGTGTCTCTTAGAATAATATGACTTCATACTTTTACGAAAAACGTAATTATGACACAGAACTGTTTACGTAAATACGCTAAAAAAAAGCACATTCCTCAGAAAAGAGGGTAGTTTAAGCCAATTTCCTGACGAATGAGCTTACAATAACCTAGATAAATAATTGAAAATGCATATTGATGAATAAATAATTATTTCTCGGCAAAAAAAGCCTTTAATTTGAACAAACATTTTAGATCAGGTGGGATATGAATTTATATATAAACTAAGAAACGTTATTACCGGACGTTCTCCTAAATTATAAAATAATAGTTTTAAATCAACAGAATTCACAGAACTATTTTTTCTGGACGATATCAACAACTATCTTAAATTTACTTGGAATGGATATTGAAATGAATAATGAAAAAATATGGAGTATATATTAAATTTATTATTTTCTGGTGCCCGGAACAGCCATAATTTATGAACCACCTACATACAGTGATGAGTTACACCTGGCACCCGCTCCAGATTTGATCTACAATACTATTCTCATCAGTATGAATCATATTAGCGGCCTACACAAATATAGAATTGTACATTTATTTTATTTATTAGATATTAGCTTGTTAGTGGAATGATTTGTGGGCCAACAGATGCGTAGCGGCCTGAATCAGTATGCAGAATGTATATTTCAAAATTTTTATTTCTACAGGCCATTTATTGTCAGGAGAAATGAGTACTAGTTTTCTCAACAAGTGTGACTTTTGAGCCCTAGGGCTTTCGACAAACCGGTGTCATCATCAGGGGCCTGAACGGGGATCAAAGAAGAAACATGTACACGTAATAATAATAATAATAATAATAATAATCAGTTTTGACCAATAACATTGCGTTAGCTGATGGTGATACTATCCGTGAACTCGAGGAGGATGAGTCGTACAGGTATCTTGGCGTACAACATCTGAAAATAGCCAAAAGAGAAGTAAAAGAGGAACTGAACTGCTTCTTAAACGCTTGCGTCTGATTTTAAAAAGTCCGTCACGCAGGAGCTGCATAACTAAGCACTTTCCTCAGAATTTGGGTAGTGTAGACTGCTTTCCAGAACAATTTGCTTAAAATATCCTACATAAATAAAATAAAAACATGAATAGTTCTCTTTTAAATTTGTAATGAGTAACTGATCAATTATTAATTTGCTTCCAGAGTTATGTTTACACATGGTACCTATTACACTACGTAATAAATACAAAAAACCTCATATTATCGTATTTTGATCTAATGCAGGAACAGGATACAGTCACTCTAGTGGTAGAAAGCGCTCCTTGCGGCGGCTTTGTGAACCTACTTCTGACGGGCTTTTCTATTGAAATATATTACAAATTAAACCCCCGCTTTCCGATTGACCGATTCAGCTCATTTTTACAACACTTCTTTCTCATGAGTTACCCACGACGTATACCGCGTTTCATTACAATACAGCAGAAATTACGACCGGTATGAGTATATTAGGAATTTGGGTCCCGAGTAAACCCCCCCTTCTAATGAACCGATTTAGTTTAATTTTACAACACATATTTACCTGTAGATTACCACTACAAATACAGAGTTTCGTCGAAATATACCAAAAATCACGGCTGGTAGTGGCGAATTGGTATTGTGGGTCCGGAGTAAACCCCCCCCCCCTCCTAATGAACCGATTTAGTTTATTTTTACAACACATATTTACCTGTGGAATACCACTACGAATACAGAGTTTCGTCGAAATATACCAAAAATCACGGCTGGTAGTGGCGAATTGGTATTGTGGGTCCGGAGTAAACCCCCCCTCCTAATGAACCGATTTACTTTATTTTTACAACACATATTTACCTGTGGAATACCACTACGAATACTGAGTTTCGTCGAAATATACCAAAAATCACGGCTGGTAGTGGCGAATTGGTATTGTGGGTCCGGAGTAAACCCCCCCTCCTAATGAACCGATTTAGTTTATTTTTACAACACATATTTACCTGTGGAATACCACTAGGAATACCGAGTTTCGTCGAAATATACCAAAAATCACGGCTGGTAGTGGCGAATTGGTATTGTGGGTCCGGAGTAAACCCCCCCCTTCTAATGAACCGATTTAGTTCATTTTTATATCTCACTTTTCTCTCTATATTACCACTACGAATACCAAGTTTCGTTGAAGTATAACAAATATTACGGCTGACATAGTCAAATTAGTGTTTTGGGTTCGGGGTAAACCCCCCTTCCGGTGGACCGACTTTGGTGGTTAACGAACTCGTTCAATCGTTTGCTAATTGAATGCTATATACCAAGTTTCGTGTCGAAAAAACAAAAACTCTGGCCGCTATCGTGTTAACAGACACACACACATATATATATATATATATATATATATATATATATATATATATATATATATATATATATATATAAATTTTAACGGGGGTCATTTTCGGTGTCTACTAGGTAGGATCGATAAAGATTTGAAGAAATTTTTCAAAAATTCCGTCATGAGTCCAACCTCAATAGCTACTTTCCTTCGGAGGAAAGTGCTAAAAGCTATCTACATGGCAGGCAGAAAATAAAGGCAATTAATACATGGGCAATTTCATCACTGATTTACAGCTTCGGAGTCATCAAATGGTCGGATACATCGTTACAAGAACTGGATCGTCTCATACGAACAGAGATGACTAAGGCACGTATGCACCACCCCATATCGTCAATTGAAAGGCTGTATTTACCCAGGAATAAAGGAGGACGAGGTCTCGCAAATATTCAAGACTTATGTCGCTCCCAGGAAATTAACCTGAGGAGCTACATAATGGCAAGCGAGAATCGTCTTTTCAAGGAAATGGTCAAACTGGACGAAAATTATACAGCCTTAAAATTGAAAACAAGCAACTGGCCGGAAATTACGACGGAATCGGATCGCCTTGGCACATGGCTAAAGAAAGCATTACACGGGCGATACCATAGTCAGTTATTTGATCCGGAGGTGGTGCTCTCATGGTCGGTAGCGTGGTTGACTTCTGGAAGGCTATTCCCCGAAACCGAGGGGTTTGTAATAGCCATCCAGGATCAAGTAATAGCAACAAGATCCTATCGACGTCACGTTTTGAAGGATGTGAACATCTCTGACAAATGTAGACTTTGTAACAAAACGTATGAGTCGATCCAGCACATTACGGGGGGCTGTGAGATTCTTGCGGGATCCGATTATCATCAGCGGCACAATAACGAGGCCAAAATATACCATCAAGCACTCGCAGAAAAATATGGTATGTTGGATGGTGTGGTCCCTTATTACCGCTACGTCCCAAATAGACTTTTGGAGAAAGGTATAATTAAAATGTATTGGGACGAAGCAATGTTAACGGACCGTACTGTCCATCACAATAAACCGGACATTCTTATCATTGACAAGGGAAGTAAGACAGCCGATATTATTGATTTCGCAATCCCCAATGATGAGAATGTCCGGAAATCATATGCCGAGAAACTGCGCAAGTATCAGGAGTTGGCCATAGAGCTGAAAGACTTGTATAAGTTGGATTCCGCAAGGATTACAGCCGTCATAATCTCGACCAACGGGCTCATTCCAAAAACGACGATTGCCGCAAATACCTATTTCAAACTGCCGGAGGATCTAATTAAAAATGCCCAACAAGCGGTACTGCTTGATACCGCCAGAACGGTTCGGAAATTTTTAAATGAACGCCCGTAAAAAATCAAAAAAAAAAAAAAAATCAATAAAAACAATTCTTTCGGTTGGCAACAGCCCCCGAAAGAATTTATCCCAGGTGACTGAGGAGAAAACCCCCAAATAATAATAATAATATTGTTGGATTCCGCAAGGATTACAGCCGTCATAATCTCGACCAACGGGCTCATTCCAAAAACGACGATTGCCGCAAATACATATTTGAAACTGCCGGAGGATCTAATTAAAAATGCCTAACAAGCGGTACTGCTTGATGCCGCCAGAACGGTTCGGAAATTTTTAAATGAACGCCCGTAAAAAAAACAACAAAAAAATAATACAAAACAATTCTTTCGGTTGGCAACAGCCCCCGAAAGAATTTATCCCAGGTGACTGAGGAGAAACCCCCCAAAAATAATATATATATATATATATATATATATATATATATATATATATACATACCTATAAAAACTATAATAAATGATAATATTCAAAAATTGGGAGCGCACTAAAGATGTTTTTTTGTAGTGTCGTCATTCAAGGGTTGGATTCGGGGTCTTAGACCGTCACTACACCCACCCAGCCTTTAATTAATATAATTTATTTATCTAGTAGACCGTATGGTCAAGATATAGATTTTTCTGCTGCTCCTCTGGGCCTTTGTAGCCAGCAACGGGACTGCTTTTTTTTTTCTTTTTTTTTTATATATATATATTTTGTTTTTATATATATTTTGTTATATATGTTTTTTGTTGTACAAATTTATAGTATTCTCTTGTTTGATATTATCTAATATAAATAGAGATATATGTATATATACATATAGATATAGATAGATAGACAGATATATATAGATATCCAAAGTTTTCTTTATATGGTCCCAGGGGCCGAAAAATTTTTTGGAAATTTCACAAGGAGACTTATGATGATCGCTGTTTCACAACAATCATGGTAAAATCAATGTTATTCTCCTGCTTGTTTGAGGGCCCTGACAATTTTTTATTCTTATTCTTTCGAAACCTTGCGACCCACGTAATAAATAGCACCCCTTTTGACTGAATTTCAACTATTTTTGCGTGAATTCTGAACACATTGAACTAAATTTGTAACTAGTAAACATTTTCTGTCTGATTCTCAGCAACGAGATATACCCATGTCATTCTCAAAAAAGATTCTCACAATCATTTTTTGCACAAGCCAGCAACAGGGAAGTCAGCTAGGGTTTACTTAAAATGAATATACTGTGCTGGCACTCTTAATCATTTTAATTTTTAAAATTCTAATTTATAAATAAGTAGAGGAAGAAAAGCTTTATTCATAATAAATAAATAAAGGTTGCTCCACAAATGAATTGGGTTGGTTTACACACAATCTGCTAATCATTCTTTCGAACTTTTATTTCATTCATGTTGGGGATGTTAGTTAAACATGGAGAAAAATAAATTTAATAACAATATACTTTAAACTGATTTGTGGGGAGGGAATTTTGATCAAATTAAATATTACAAATGATCTGTGAAGGTTCTAAACTGTACTAATATTCAAAAGAATGATTAGGCGCTGTAATTGTAACTGCCCCGGGAAGAATTAATTAACTAATTTGGTCGTGTCGATTTTAAGAGTTTCCGGAAAGTCGTGTGTGCTTTTAGGATCGCCCCTCTTCCACTCGCTAAATCATCATAGTGCCTCTTAGTGAACTATAGACTTTATCGTTATAAATAATATTAAAATTGCTTAGCTTACAGCCTGATAAACAGTAACGGCTAATGGAACTTGGATTGTCTCGTAACGCTTTTGATTACAACTCAATCATCAATAGAAATAAAACATAGTGGTTCACGAAATACAATATCAAGAGAACACCATGTAGATTCGACTAGGATTATAAAAGCAGCGGAAAAAAATGTGGGCGGACTGGCAGAGCGACCTGGCGGAACATGGAGAAAGTATACCGACCTCTAACCTTTTCTTGCCCCACGCTTCGTGGTAAGCATCTTTATTCCCAAGTCTGCTTGAGTGATTCATAGAGTCAGGCGCCTCAAGAGACTCATTCAAGAGTACACAATTCATTGCAATTTTCATCTTTTATTCATGCACTCAGGACGCTTTGTGTAATTGAACAAGACGATTATTTAATACAATTAATGTTCGTTCCATGCTTAGAATGGTAACGAATAATATATGTGAATATTAATAAAAAGAGTTAACAATTCAAGGCCTTTAAAGAAGTATTAGACAAATGATCTTTCCGCATATTTTTTCAACAAAAAACTTTCTTTCCAAGTAATATAACAAACATTTTCTCTAATAAAAGCAGCGCAAACAAGCATGAGTACATTTCGAAAGACCAACGTGGAAAGATAAAAGCTATACAATATGTGAATTGGATATTATTATAGAATGGTCACTATTGCTAATGAGGAAATAAATATTATTATATAAGATTTCATATTTTAACCGTCGTTATTATGTTTTTGGTAATTCGGAGTCAGAATTAAGAAAATGAAGTTAAATGCAGATCCCAATTTTTTGGACTTCAAAATAAATTCTTTAAAATTTGGAGATGACTTATTAGCGGAAACGATTTTCATTTCCAATTTTCTTCGTCAAGCATTAACTACCAACAATTCATCACATGTATATCTATATAATTATTCATTAATACAAAACACAATAAAAATTAATAAGTAATTATAAAATAAAATAGTAATCAAGCTATTTACCATTTTCACAATCCTCCGGAGCCACAACAACAAGCAATGAATTCTCACCTAGAAAAAAATTAAAAGTTAATTTTAATAATATTCATAGTTAAATAAGTATTGAATGTTATCAACATGGAGGCAACAGTAAATACTTCAGGAGGCTTACACCAAATCTATTGAAATAAGGAAAAGTCCGACTCGCAGGACCTGCGTCATCTTAGCGCGGTTCCGTACATCTCGAAGAAATGGAATACATTAGCATTACAAATCACAGGAAACTGACAGTAGCCAACATACACAGAAGCAGATAATTCTTAATCTGCATAAGTCAATACAATTATGTAGGTACTGAAAACGTACTTGCTCTTCGACTACTGCTGAGAAGGCTCCATTCTAAACAACCAAAAATTCGTTGTCATTTTAAGTATCTTGTTTTGCTAGCAAATTCGTTTTACTGCTATAATCAACTGTAAACATGTGCTTCATGGCGAATAAAATTCCGTTCTGTCGTGGGTTAAATCTTTCTATAAAATAAGAAATAACAATAACTTCAGTTGGAGGCTATGAGGAAGGTTATATAGATAGGAGAATTCAAAACAAACTATGCATACGTCATCACGATTAGCCACAGGTATCTTGATTACCACAGCCACTCCAAACTTATTACCAATACCATTCCCCGTTTCTTAGCTTATTTTACTACAATACTAATTTTACTGATCAATGCAATTTAAAACAAAAACAACCAATTAAAAAGTGAGATAAACAAAGAGAAAAACCCTTTCAAAACAACAAAACAAACACTTTTTAAGTTTTATGCGCTTATATCTCTGATTCTGTTGGCTGATTTGAGGCAAATGTTGTCCCACCGAATATTGCTTCAGAACCTTTTTTGTAGAGAATTTAGTGAGCATTCGAATGGTCACCTGCCACTTACCACGATTTTCCAAACGTTATCGAGATATTTACGAAAAATGTATGAAGATCCGAAAACTTTTCATGTCTATTAATAAAATAATTTTTTTCGCATACTTCCTTAACTCCAAATATAACCAAAATGTAAACATCTTAGTTGGGATTAATTTCCAAGATGTAGAAAATATTTCAA
Organism: Gonocerus acuteangulatus; assembly: GCA_946811695.1. Lineage (NCBI taxonomy): Eukaryota > Metazoa > Arthropoda > Insecta > Hemiptera > Coreidae > Gonocerus > Gonocerus acuteangulatus. The sequence continues at coordinate 56,876,915 of OX328127.1, read as the reverse complement.
TTGAATCCCGCGATTCTAAGTACCCACAAAAAAATAATGACTTACAAAAACATTGATTCCACTTTTCTCAGAAACGGTTACAGATATCGCCTTGAAAATGGTTTCATTCGTTTTCCTATGTTAAGAAACCTATAAAACAAGTACCTGCAAGCTTATGAACTCAAAAACGTAAGCGTTACGATTTTTTTTTGCGCGAATTTCGTCCCAAACACTATCTTCCAGTGGGTGGATTCTGCTGGTTAACGAACTTGACCTTTCAAATTAGACGACAGATTTTTGTACCAAATTTCATTAAAATCGGACCATTTTTGAGCTTGATAGAGAGCGAACAGACAAGCATATATATAAATATATACATATATGTATATATATATATATATATATATATATATATATATATATGTACAAATTTGAACCACCTATATTTTCGTGATCTATGGGGTCTGAAACGAGAAAGTTTCTAGTCGGCACTTCCGGATTGCGTCGTGAGGTCAACCACATAAGCGGGTTCTCCCTATGGAAGTAAGGGAGTAAACGCGCTAACATTGCTGTGCTGAGATTTCTTCCTAGAGCAACTCCTATTTCCTGAATAAAGACGTATGAAATTCGAGATTTTTCAACCAGAAAAGATTTACAGATAAATTGAATAAAGTATTTATATGCTCGTGACCTTAAAAAAAATATTTGAGCCTGAAGCTTATGGTCAAATATGCTAAGCATTACTCACCTATTGCATACATAAATAATCATTAATTTTATTTTTGGTTGTTGCTTTCATTTAATTAAATGTAACGCAATTTAAATTTATTTGATACAATTTACTTAGTTATTTCTTAAATTTACAGTGGCGAGGTCAGTTAATCTTAATCCTTTCTTAAGGTTTAAGCCGGTAGTTTTTATCGCTTGTATATCAGAATCTTGGTGTGAGGTCGAAAAGGTTATAAATAAATTAGCATAGGAATGCTACAAAGATAAATACGAATTGGATGTAAAGAGAAAGATAACTTGATCTTTGACACTGCTCGTGCAATGTTGGGAGAACTTATTTCTAGCTGTGATGTTTCTATTTTGTTGGAGGGATGGTCTTTTAATTGTTTTGATTTTATCGAAATATGAAATAGCTCGTATACTTTACTAATATGTAAATAGAAATGTAGAGGCAAATAAATTAGTAAAGCAAAGTAAAATAATAAAGAAACTCAAGGTAGAAAAGGTAACATGGATTAAAAATGTCGCTGTAATTAGTAAAATGACAAACGCAGTGTTTATATTACCAAATTGAGACAAAGCCCCAATTTAATTTCTAAAAATGATTACCAAGCCTTATTTAGGTTTTCTTCACAAAATCACTTAATGAGCCTCCCACCTTGATTTTCAATATAGCATTATGTGCCCTTGTATCGTGTCCGGAATTCTCTACTAACATTCTACGTAATTTTGTTTAATTTCCTTCTAAGCACCTGGTTCTCTTCCAAAATCTCTTCCTAAGATCCTAATTCATCTTCGAAATATCTATCTAAAGCACTGTATAATTTCTGTTAAAAAAAAAAAAAAAAAAAAAAAAAAAAAAAAAAAAAAAAAAAAAAAAAAAACCTTCTTAATTATGTTTGTATTATGGAAACAAAATCTGTTACAAAATCATTTTGTCCAAACACAATATTTGCATTCTTATAGAATTTATAATAGAGTTTCCTCGTAGTCCTTCGTAATATATTACGTTTTTTTCAATGAATACAATACTGAGAAAAAGTACTTCTAAAGCAAGAATTTTTTATATGGGAAATAAATCTTCTCGTAAAATTTGACAAGAAAAATGAGTCCTTAAAGACGCTTATTACTGACGAAAAACGTGACAGAGATAGAAACTACAAATGGGCTTCGGGGCTTTGTATAATCATAGTGTTTCTTTCATCAAGGTTTAAAGGCTGCACGGGCCAGTGAGGATTATGAGAGCTGTTGATGAGTCAGGAGATCGTCAAGGTACCTGCGGGAAGTTAATCACGAACCCGAGCACAGTTAGGCTGACGATCCCGCTGGACGGTTGGAGCTTTCATCGTCCATCTCATTGCGCATTTTATGGGGAGTTGATGATTCTTTAGATGTGCCGTTAACAGCGGAAGTCTGGACTTCCAGAAGACTGGATGAATTAAATGACATTCCAATAGTATTGGTTTCAACAGTGATTCCGGTGTTTTGTAATGGGGATCGAAAATCGGTATATGTCAAGAAACATTGGTGCCCGTGTATGTCACGATACCAAGTATATCGAGTGGTTTGATTAGTCGCTGTTTTTATTGACTTATATCATTAGAAAGGCCCTTTGCACACTGGGCCACCGGTGGCACCACCTTGATGGCCGCACATGGGCCACCAATACGGCCACCAGCTAGTAGTTTGATCATGGACGTTGATGAAGCAAATGTGTTGGTATACATCTTCCTGCGTTTACGAGTACGCCGTAAAAATCGGCGTAGGTATTGGATACATCCTTTTTTGCGTGATAGAATTGAAAAAAAGAGCTATTTGTAATCTTTAGGAAGACCTTACCTTTGGTAGGAATAATCCAGACAAGTTCTATTAAGTTCATAAATCTCAATGTGACTTTCAATTTCTAAGATAAATCGCTCAGTATAAAATATAGTAACACTCATCATGGAACGTCTTAACTACACAAGACAAAAGAAACATACACGACTGACAGCGCCACCAGGAGCTACCAGTGTGCTATGCCAGGTAGAAGAAAACGGAATGACGTAGTGGCGCCACCAGGCTGGTGGCCAGCAAAATCGCATCCCCTAGCCACCGCATTTCTAGAAGCGCTGCCAGTCGGGCCACAAACGCCCAGTGTGCAGTGCTCCATAGGGATCAATGTTACCACGATGCAGCCACCATGGAAGCGCCACTGGTGGCGCCACCGAGGTGGCCAAGAGTGCAAAAGCCCTTACTGTATATATATCAAGTGGCAACCCGCTCTTTGACATTACACCATCAGGACGACCAGGACGCTGGAACTACAAAGCGCACACAATGACTTGCATTTCAAACAAGCTAAACCAAACCCCACTGAGAATGATACTCTGGCAAATACATTCGACTTAATTTTCTTCTCCTTTCCTACACTACCTTTAGTTTTACTGTTACCTTTATCCACACAGTACCACCACACAGTGATTCCATTACTATACCACATGCAAATGTTCTTATATCTCATATTGTGATAGGGGGTTATATAGCCCTAACGAATTTTCGTACATATCTGTATGTAAAATAAACATCAGTAGAGTCCTACTTCCGAGCTGTGAGCAGACCATTTCGGTCAGCAGTGGAAGTGAAATTTGAGCGAGAACACGTATAATTTGATCCTCCAAGGACATGAGAAAGTGTCCTGGATAAATACTAAGCTACAGTCATCTCAAATATCGACCCAAAAAAATGAATTATTTCTTAACTCTTCGTTAGCCAGAAGCTTCTATGGATAGAGTTTATTGGTAAAAAATAAGATACGATTTTAATAACAGAATAGTTTTAGGGCTGGGATATTTTTAAGTTTCCACACTTTTTAAACAATTCATGCTGAAGCACGGAGTTTGTGAGCGCGAACCGAAAAAAGTGACTAGGCAACGAACAGGATTCAAGCCACGGGAAGAAAATTTACACTTCTCCAAAGAAATCGCAATACCAACCAGGAAAATCTATTTAGGTCACACATAAAAGCACTCAAGGTACTCAAAAAATCATGCATAGAAAATTGAATGCAAATATTCTGATTCATACTTTTTAAGGAACTGCAAAGTATTTTTGTATTATGAATTAACAATCTCGTCTGATTAAAATCGGAAAAGAGAGACGGTTTTACAAAACAAGAAAATACTTTAGTCTTATGGTACATTATTTCTTTAATGGTAGAAAAGGTTTTCGCTTCTACGGAGATTTGACTCCTTCAAAGTAGTATTTTACCTCTATGACCTAATGACCTCGTCATATTGATCAAAATCTCATTGATTCCTTAATCCACAAAAATAGGGTAAGAAAACGTCCTTATATAGTATAGTCCAGGGCTAATCTCTTTTGAGTTGGATGTTGAGAGAGGACTAACGCTAATTTTTGCGGCAATATCTTCGGATCAAAACAAACTAACAATAACTGAGATATAGCCCAATAGATAGAGGGGTTTGAGCTAACATTAATTCCCCCACAAGATTTTTTTTTCTAATATCCTTAGATATGGTGTGAGTATGCTGAACCCAATTTTCCAACTCGAAAGCCGGGGGGACAACTTATACAACGCAGGTGAATAACCGCAACATTTTAGCACTTTTTTCAGTTGTTCTTCATTAATTTAAAAACCGTTGATTTTGGTTATGGTGATGTTAAGCTAATGGAATTATATTAAGTTTTTATTCCTTTTGAGGGCCCAGGTTGAGGCTCATCGTGAGATGAAGTATCATCTATCACATTATTATTAACACAGCATTAAATTCTGCGTCAAATGAGCTGGTCAAATTTCGTCCACGTAAAAGTGCCGCAATCGCTTGCCAATTTTTTCCAATTTAGGGAAAAACTAAAGTGAGCCCAATTTTAACGAGTTACAGCTTGGATTAAATAATTCTTTTGATATAGATAACAATTGAATCCAAAAAGCAGAAAAACCTATAAATTACACCAAGTTTAACATTTCTGGGTCACTATTGAGCCAAAAAGAGGAAAACAGAAATTTTCTTGCAACATTTTTGACTAGCGATTGCAGCAATTTTACGTGGCCGAATTTGGACTTGGGCCAGCTCATATGACGCAGAAATTAATGCTCTTTAATAATAATGATAGAAAAGATACTCCATTTGACGATGAGCCTCAACCTGAGTCCTCAAAAAGAATAATTACTAATAAAAAACTGTCTTGAGCCCACTTTTAACGAGTTAAAGGTTGGATTTAGCAATTCATTTGATTCCCTCCCTCCCTAAAAGTTGAAGAGTATCTATAACTGAGTCCAACAACTTATAAATTTGACCAATTTTAAAAGTTTTGTAACTATTCAGCCAAAATGAGAATTAGTGAAATTTTCATTTGATCGCATTTTGTAAAATTTTGGTTCCTATTAGTCACAATTTACTTCTGATTCCATTATAAATGTACCAAATGACAGTGTATGCGGTATGTTGAGGGGAAAGGGGGGGTGTGGGAACCCTAAGAAATTTAGACTGATACCTGTGTCCGAGACATTTTTATCACTGTACTTCTATATTTCTTCAGTGAAGCAACAAAACTAGAAGCATATTGTATTGAAAATGACTGCATTTTAAGTAAATAGTAAATTAAAAACATGAATATACATGTTTTGAATAACTTTTTACTGATTGAAAATGGGTCTATTTTTTTTATTTAAAATTGGATTTTTACAACTGACTATGAGAGTTTTATCAAGGGGATTCATAAACTATTTTAACTAGGTAGAACACAGAAAAATAAATAATCCAGAGATGCCATGCCCGACATTCAAAGTAATTCAGCTACAAAGTAAAAATCGTGAGAGTCGAAGGACAATCAGATGATTCAAAACTCTCTTAGGAAATGGAAAAAAAGTCCGAATCGTGCCAAGAATACACGATTGTGTCTGAATAGTCGTTAAACCAAATAGTCTCTGAAAAAAAAAACAAACAATGCGTTTATCAAGTACTTACTTATATTCTAGTCAAAGCATTCTTTATTCTTGAGCAAGAATGTATTTTGGAGCATGGACGTATATAAGGAGGGGGACTGCAGCCCCCCGCCCCAAAATAGGTACAAATGTATCATAAAAACCTTAAAAATAAATGAAATAAGACCACTTAGTTCAGAAAACATAGTTTTTATTGGTTCTAATAGCTAATAGCATGCGTAGTAACGTTCGCGCATACGCAGTGGCGTTCCCGCTTGCGCAGAGAAGTTCGCGCTTGCGCAGAGAAGTTCGCGCTTGCGCAGAGAAGTTCGCGCTTGCGCAGAGAAGTTCGCGCTTGCGCAGTGGCGTACCCGCATGCGCAGTGGCGTTCCCGCATGCACAGTGGCCATGTACGAGAAATAAGACTGTATGTGTCAAAAAACGTGTCCGCTGGCGTCCGCGCATGCACATTGGCTATGTACGAAAAAGGAAACTACCTATACCTTATACAGTAGATTACATAGCTTTGTCGGGTAGACCTAAAGCATTTTTATGTTCCTGAGTTTGAGCAGAAGGCACTAAATGAAATATTTTTTTTCAAAATATATTCCACTTCGTCGTATATATATATATATATATATATATATATATATTTATGTTGTATTATTATTGATTATTTCTATCAAAAATATATTTTATTTTATTTATTTCATATTTTACACTGTATTTGCATTAACGTTCAGTTATATATTTTAATATTTTGTCTATATATATATATATATATATATATATATATATATATATATATATATTCAACAAATTTAACTAGGCGAAAATGACCCACCTGGTTGCAATGTATTTAAAAAAAACAACATGACAATTCAAATTTTGCCACAAAATACTATTAAACATAGGCATAAATAGATTTGTAGAGAGAGAACGGACCTGTGGGAAATAAAGGAGAAGACAGGTGAACAACCCACAGCAAGTGCCGATTCACCTTCAGATCTATCTAACGGCTTCCAGCTAGCAAACTACAATACTATGGGGTAGGTCGGAGATAACTATAGGCATTCTTATTAATTCTTGGTGGTTGTGTGGGTATTTAACCTTTTATTTTTGTTCTATATATTTTTATTTTTAATTACTTCCTAGAAACCAATAACAATTAATTCGAGAGCATTACATAGCACAGTAATGGCATAATATAATACATAAATTAAATTTATAATATTGATTTTATTATATTATTGTATATTTATTTTTATTTATTTAGTTTTGTGCATTTTAACAAAAACCTTGCTCCACTCACAGCACTACAAGGTATAAATAATTATTCAAAATTAGACAAAATATGTTAACTTTAATATATTACATATATATATATATATATATATATATATATATATATATATATATATATGTCCATATATATACATGTATATGTATGTTTGTTCCTTATACAAATCCACACCGTTTGACCGATTTTGTCCAAACATGGCACATCTACGTTTTGATCCGGGGAGTGCCACAGGCTAGGTTAAAATCGTCTACCAGCCGTCTGTCTATTTGTTCTTTATAGAAATTCACACCGTTTGACCGATTTTGACCAAACATAGCAGACAGGTAGGTATTGAACCGGGGAGTGTCATAGGCTAGGTAAAATTCGTCTACGACTCACAGTTCGGAGATCACTATTTTGAAACTGTGAACCCGAACGGTTTACGTTATTAGATTTTAAAATTACTTTTTTGGTTTATAATTTATTTTTGCTTTTCTAGATGCCGAAAGTACGTATAGCATGGCACGCCGGGTAGTGGATTTAGAAAGATTGCTAAAAAACTAATATTTGGATCACACGTCCTAAACAAAATTCAAACTCTATTATAATGCAATAATAAATATACTTGCTGTTGGCATTATAAAAGGGTGGCAACCTGTAGATAGCCCGGCGCTAATAACCAAATAGTTGATGCACCGTTAAAAACGAAAAAAAAATAATATATATTGCGTAATATCGGTATGCCTTCTGAACATTGCTTGGAAATGTTGTAGCCTTAGAATGGGCGTAACATATCTTTTAAATATCATCGCCCAATATTTCATTTCGTGGTTTAACTTTTCTAATGTAATTTCGAAATGAATAGAAAACTTGATGAAAAAAAAAACAAAAAAAAAAAAAAACACAACAGTTACACCGAACAGTTGTTGCCTTCTGCTTTCTTCATCGAGATTTCTACTAATTTCGAAATGGCATGAGAAATGTTAAACCACGAACGAAATATTGGACGATGATATTTTAAAGACATGTTACGCGCATACTTTACTTAAAATTGAAAGGATTATCATCGAGCAAATTCGAAAGATACATACAAATATCAATTTAAGTTCCTTTCACATTCTCTATGACATTTTTTTTACAACCCCATTCGAGTTAATTAATTTAAAGAATCATTATTGAAGAAAGATTTGAATGCAATATATTTATTTTGGCGGTTAATGTTTTATGTATTATCATGTAGTTATTTATTGTTTTTACATGCATAATGGCTATTAAGCTTAAAAGATTACGAATCATATTAAAGGTGAAAGGCATTGTCAACATTGTGAAACGGAATTATAAGAATCTAGCAAAAAAAAAAATAAATAAATAAATAAATAATAAAAATAAAAATAATAATAAAAAAAAAAAGTAAAGATATTGAGTTATGAATTCTTCGTATAGAAAAACAAAAATGCGTACATATCATATAAAATAAAGTAGTTAAATAAGAAAAGTAGAAAAACTATTGAAATTAATGCGTCACAACTTATTAAAATTGGCAGTAAATTGTGTACTTACCACTTACAATGGATATAAATGGTCTACGTGTGTAAGAATATGAGACAATGTTCGAGGCGAAATAGATAAACTTTGTGACTAGGTTGGTCTAATAGAATTTGAAATACAAATATAATATTCAAATGACAGAAATTTCAGGGTTCGGTGGAGTGGTTAATAAAACAACATTTTTTAGATAAAAAATGCTTTATAAATAAACGTATAAATAAATAAGTAAACGAAACCCTCCCAAGGAGGTTTACACAGGATTATACTGGGAAATACAGTACAAGAATCGTTCATGTGCGTGAGCTGTATGGTTTTTGCACTGTACAAAAGGTTTGACCTTCATAATCTCCCATACTAGAAATACCGTTTGATAGATCTTTGTTTAAGCAATCTATTTTAATCGAAAACTCAATTTCGAAAAAAATGGTGTTTAGATGGTTATTGCATTGCATGGTTCAATTATCATATAAATTACTTAAAACTAATTACCTAAAATGAGATAAACTTAGATAAAGCATGTCAACAGATGGGTGGTTATGAGCTTTTATTAAACAAAAAAAATATTGTTGTAATATATTTTTTATATCTATATATATAAAAATCACGTGTCTGTCTGTTTTTCTGTTTGTTTGTTCCTTATACAAATCTACACCGTTTGACCGATTTTGACCAAACTTGGAATAATGGTAGGTCTTGATACGAGAAATCTCCTAGGCTAGGTAAAAAAAATCTACCAGCTGTCTGTCTGTATGTTTGTCCCTTATACAAATCCACACCGTTCGTCCGATTTCGACTAAACTCGGTACACATGTAGATCTTAATCTGGGGAGTGTCATAGGCTAAGTCAAAAACGTCTACCAGCTGTCTGTCTGTATGTTTGTCCCTTATACAAATCCACACCGTTAGACCAATTTTTACGAAACTTGGTATACATGTATGTCTTGATACGGGGGGTGTTATAGGTTAGGTCAAAGTCGTCTAGGACTCTCAGTTGGGAGGCCACGGGTTCATAACAGTTACAGATTCGTGTTATTAGATTTTAATAATACTTATTTGGTGTCTAATTTATTTAGGCTTTTCTATATGCAGAAAGTAGGCGTAGCATGGCACGCCGGGTAACGGCTAGTTAAATAATAATTATAAGGTAGGATGAGATTATTTTTGTAAATATTTAGGCATGTCATAAAATATTTATATAACAATTTCTATGTTTATAAGACACAATTATCAGTAAATTCCTGAAATACATAGAAACTTCTATGTATTTCAGTTTATACTTTATAAACGTAACTTAATGCATTATTATCCATGTACGTAGAATTAAGTTATCATTAATCTATCGCTTTCGTCTTCAGGTTATTTTAGCGTAAAAAAACTACAGGAGGTGAATGCCATTTCAATAACTAAAATATCCCCTAAGAAAAAAACCCTGCGCAGAATACACACACACACACACACACACATATATATATATATATATATATATATATATATATATATATATATATATATAAGCATTCAATAAACGGTTCTGTATTACTATAAAATAAGGTGTAGTAAATATAAGTATCATCATTTTTCAGAAGTTTATACACCGGTAGATATTCAATTTCCCATTTATGCGACTATAAAATAAGTAAATGTCATACTTAGAAGAATGGTGTTGGTGGTGTCATTGAACTCTCTTCAACTAAAACACTATAATCGCTCGGCTATTTCAATTATCTCATTCTAAACACGACAGACAATTCCCCTCGGCATGCAATTATGAAGGTTTTAGTCACGCATGTCGCATATTGGAACTTATTTCACTATTTTAAGCTTGTTTTCTTGTTGGCTAAATCATCTAGAGCACAATAATATTTTTTCCAAACCTTTAGACTCTTATCAAAAAATAAAAAAAGGAATTTTCATTGCCATGGTTTCGCCGCCTTGTATTTCAAGCCTTACGTTTTTCGCTAAACACAAAACTGGGCATATGAAGTACTTATTTTAAGCGCTATAAAAGAAATTTCCTAAGTGGAAATTACTCCATCCTCTTTCTCAGAATTCGATCTTGGAAACACTATTAACTAATGCGTTTTTCACTTTCTTTCCATTTTTTACTAAGATTTTTTTTTTGTTTTTTTTTTACGGTGCATCGACTTCTGGGCCATTAGCGCCGACATCCAGAGTACAGTGAGTAATTTTCCCAACGAGTCTTGATATGAGAAAATTCCTGCCGCCGGTGGAGATCGAACCCACCATCTCCCGCATATGAATCCACTAGACCACGGGGAGACCCCTCATTTTACTATTAAATGCAATTAAAAAAAAGACTATTAAAAAGTGAAGTAAACAGAGACAAAAACCCGTTACAACGAACAAAACTAACACTTTTGAAGTTTTAAGCACTTATTTCTCTTATAAACATGACCCAATCGAAAAATGCTTCAGAACCTTGTTTGTAGAGAATTCAGATCTCTTTTCGTTAATCTTGATTTCCTTGACCATGTATGAGACAGCCTTGAGGCCGGAGTTGAACTGTACGGTCCATCGTATTAGAATGATAAAACCAATCGATTAAGTGTACAGTCCAATGAGGCCGGGACTGTGCAGGCGAGGCCCGACGTGTACGGACAAGGGAATATTTGCTTCACATACGGCGGGTCTACTATAACTGGACTGTGCAGACCCAGCCTTGGGTTTTATCAACATATCGTGTGTGTGCTAGATCCATGTAGTCTAAACCTTGAGGCCAAACTGTGCAGTCTCTGCCTTGAGGTTTGAACTGAATGTAAATGGCCACCTTAACAACTCACTAAGAGAAAACTCTTTATGAGAGCAACAAAAATTAAAACCTAAGTTACAAGATCTCTAATTGGTTTAGTTTATGAAGACAAGGTCGTGAGCGGATAGTTAACGTTCATGTTATAGTCATTAATTAACGCGGGATATCAAAACTTAATGATAATTACTCTAGTTAATTAACTTGTCCTTTGTTCTGTGGAACGATTTACAATGGAATGTTTAAATTTGTCTTTCTTTGTATTAAATTGGATGTAAATTAATAGACAAGAAAATTGTGGAACTTCTAATTGCCGTAGAGTATTGTGTTCCAGCAAAAACGAAGTAAGAGAAATGAAGCCCGTGTGAAAGTGGGATTGATAAAGATTCTACGAAATGTCCAAGTCCCACGGACTTACTCAATCATAACATGGGGCTTTCTCTATGCACGGAAAGACAAAGGGAAGAGTTTAGTCGTCCCATAGTTTGTAATCAGCAGCTTTCCCGATATTGTTTCTAAGCCAGAGATAAACGCCATGGAGAAGGTCATTTTGTAAAGATAGTTAACAATGACGTCAGGATTTCAGGATTATTTTAAACGAAAAACATTTTGGCGCCCAAAAAATGGGGCATCAGTGTTTTTCCTTATCTTATTTGTTCCGAGTGTCATTTGACAAACTTGGTAAAAGGCTCTTATGATGTTTTGTTTCATAAATTCTTGTTTTTAGAACTCTCTGAAGGAATCTATCGATCATATCTAATCCATGCGAAAAAGTATCCCGTCTAAAAGGTTTATTAGGTTAGTGCAAAAATAATAGACGTTTCGAAATTTCACTTTGGTTGGTGTTTGCCAGGAAATAAAGATTATCTAAAATCTAGGATTATAAACGGTGGTTATAAATATTGTTCTTCTTCAAAGATAAGTTTAGTTTATGTTACATTTAGCCTACGACACTCCCCGTATCAGTGTTGCAAGTTTGGTCAAAATCGGTCTAACAGTGTGGGTTTGTATAAGGAACAAACAGACAAACAGATGGATGGACAAACCAACAGACACGTGATTTATATATATATATATATATATATATATATATATATATATATATATATATATATATATATATATATATATATATATTGGAGCACTACAAAAAGGGTAATATGATCCTACATTCTTTTAAAAACTACCATTAACAGTTAAAAATAAAATCTACTATATATTTGTCAAATACCACTCACTCACTCATCTATCAACGCCCAGCCCAAACCGCTCGACAGAGAATTTTGAAATTTTGCATGGACACTCCCTATATAACGTAGGCACTCGCTAAGAAAGGATTTTTTGATATTCGTATTTTTAAGCATTTTTAGGGGGGTTTAAAGTTTGAGTTGGTTAGAGAAGGCAAGCCTAGGCAGCCTGCGTTGCTAGGACGATAAAGAACAGCTGTTACCTTACATTATCTATCTCATAGTATTATTTCTAATTGAGGTTAATTTCAACTATGATGGCAGACCTTGAATTACTAGAAATTAACAGTCCCTCATAGAGTTTTAATTGCGTTTCTTTTCTCCCTGTTCCCGTCAGATAGGTTTGCCATATTTTTGGAGATTTAAACCGGGACACATTAATATGGGATGGGCATACCAGGGGGGGGGGATAAAAAGAGTACAAATTATAAGCAAAATGGTGAGTTTTAAGCCTAGCAACTAACGGGAAGGGGGGATACTGAACTGTTAGTCTACCCAAACCTTAAAAATAAGAACGGAACTTTTTTTGCTACTTGATTTTCTTAAAACAATCTCTCAGCCAAATAGCAGTGTCTGGCAGCTGGCAGCGCTGTGCAGGTAGTTCCACCGTTTTACAGTTAGATTACTTCTCATTTCTTTGACACTGTGAGCAGCAGTAAAAATGTTGATTGTAGAAAAGTAACCGATTTATAAAAGAATCTTATAAACATGAATTCATTACTTTTTACATCTTACAGCCTTTTCCGGGACATTGATAAAACAGGGCGGGACACCGAAACAATTGCAAAATACCGGGACAGTCCCGGTCAAACCGTGATGTATAACATATCCTTAGGTTTTCCAGGCGAGGTAATAATATCTGGAACCCTTGCACAGCCTCCTCGCCTATAACCTTGGTAATACTCGTAAATATATTGGGTGTTACCATATGACTTCTTGGAAACATAAACTTTTAAATTTTAATGCCCATTGAATAAAATATAGTATGATGGGAACCGTGCTGTAATAAACTGCACAGAATTGTATAGTAACGTAATTTTAATGATACATTATTTAACGCAATAAAATAACTACTTATCTGCCGTGACGAAGCACGGGTATTCAGCTAGTGTATAATAAAACATAGGTGGTGACGAAATAGTTAGATGTTTGACAATAAATAGTTAAAATAAATGGTTAACATATTAATTTTTAAAATTAGAATACAGTTTCAACTAAATTTCTACATCATGATGTTTACCTAGGTGTATTAGCCCCTCATGAAATATGGGATCATTTGAAATATGGTAAAGTTGAAAAAAAAATGTTTTTTTTTAAATCTCAAGGAAGCAAACCCTTGACGATAAAGAGGCGTACGTCATTTCCAAGTAAACCAAGCACCAAATAGTGAAGAAAAAAAATGATGCATCGAAGCGAATCTTTGGTATTTAAGCGACCTTTGTTCAATAAATTACTCAAGTCGTGGGCACCTTTGGGCTAGAACATCCATCACTCCGACGTTTCGCCTGGAAATTGAATAACCACAAGGGTCGGGAGAAGATCCACACGGACACCTATGACCACCCGAGGCCGATTAAGGAGCTCGTGATCTCTTCGCTTGGATATCCTACAATTATCCCCGGAGGTTATTCGGAACGAAGCAGCGGAACTTACAAAGTGCTTTGAGGCGATTTGTTTGGACACGCTGATCAAGCACGAAAGCCTTTGGACGAGTAAACAACGCAAGTATGGAACATTGAGGAAGTCTGAGGAATATTAAAAAAGTTCAACTTCGCTTTTAGCTGATATAATATCCATAGAGCGCAAATCCCTGGTATGATTAGCATAGATAGAAACTCTTAATATTTCTTTTCTAAACGTCTTGGCATTTTTGCTGGAGCCTTAATGTATAACCTAATTTTACTGTTGAACAAATTTAATCACCTGTTGGGATGAAATCTAAAATAAAGTTGAAATTTACACAATGCCAATTGTAGGCTTAAGTAAGTAACACACTCCCGGAGTAACTAGAGGTCCGCGGGGTGATAACGAACACAAGAAAAGCCAACCTCTTCCTCATTATTGGTGGCTAAATACATCCACGAAGTCCTTTCACAGATATAAAAGTAAAAAAAAAAAAAGAGAGAGAGAAAAAGTAATGAACATCTACAATAGAACTAAACCTACACTTCCATATCATCAAATCACGCCAAACGGAGCGTTCCTATCGAAATTAACGCTTGAATATTTTTTGTAAGAATTTTATGTAGCAAAAATATTCAACCGTTGTAGATATATGTAGATATATATATGTATATATATATATATATATATATATATATATATATACACATATACATACGAAAACGACTAAGCTGCTTATTTCTATTTTTTTTTTTTTTTTTTTTTTAACCGAGTCCCGGTTTGGATCATGATCTTTCCTTTTGATGACTAGATGAAGGGTATTAATTAATAATACCAACAAGGATTAGGAATAACCCTTCACAGCTGTACAACATACTTTTATTTCAACGTTTCGGACCGTTCGTCCATCTTCAGGCAATCATATCCTGTTATTCTTTATGGCTATAATATGGCCAAATTAGAGCCATAAAGAAGTTTTGAGGCAAATTTCATCAAAATCGGACCATTTTTGTGGGCCGTAGGGCTTACATATATATATATATATATATATATATATATATATATATATATATATGTAAGCCCTACGTTATATATATATATATATAAATATATATATATATATATATAAATATATATATATATATATATATATATATATATATATATGTATATATATATATATATATATATGCACTCAAAGAATAAGGAAAAATTAGACTTCCTTCAATGATTGCAGGGAGGTAGGATAGTCAGTATTAAGGTTTGGCCACCTGTATTTCTACTGGGATCCCCACTCCCTCCTCCCAACGATCGATGTTAATAGAACATTAAATCCCCTTGGAGTACGATCTTACGTCCTCCAGTATATAACGAGAAAGACCCGAGATAAGTTAATTACAACAGTTTCAGTTCAATGTTCTTGTTAAGAAATGATTCCTCGGGAATCTGAACCTTTTGGAATGTAGACGGCATGATGATCAACACATTGACTGCCGACTGCCAGCTATGAGAAACTTGTAGCTTCTTACGTTATAACCTAGGACCAACTCTTGGGCTCTACACAGGCTATTGAGTGACCCATCATCAGAATTCTAAAAATACTGGGAAAGCCAAAAGTTTAAATGGGGTTTTCGAAGAAGTCACCAATAGAGAAAATTAGGTGAGTACGGATGAAAGAAATACATAAAATGTATTCAGCCACCTTAGAGCACTGTCGACGTTGTAATAATATTCAAAGAAAGTTTTCTGTGATCTGTTCTTTGCAGAATAATTATTAGACAAGGATTGGCGAAATCTATATATGAATTAATATGATGGTAGGTTCACATTAAGGTTTATTGAATAATATAGTGACAGATTTAAGAATTCTGTAAACGAATTAGGAAGTAGATCTAAATTCGTAAACCGTCTAGAAATCTGTACCTTGGAGTGAAGGAGTTTTTGACAGGATATTGTTATTCATAGTTGCTTGATTCTTTTTTTTTTTTAGCGAAAAAAATTTCGCTTGGCAGGAGCTATTTAAACAAAGCAAATACCTTATTACGGTAGGGACTTCAATAAAGAAAAAACGGAATGCTCTTTGAATTATTATTTAAAAGGTAACTCAAGTAATAATATAATAAATTTAATATTATCCAGTATTTTTTACACGGCGCACCGACATCTGCCGTGTGATGAGAAAACTCCTGCTGCTGGTGGTATTCGAACCCACCATCTCCCGCATGATTATCTAAGGCGTTAGCCACTAGACCACATACAGATTTCCCTTGGAAATATTTTAGCAACCAATGGGTGTGACATGTATCGCATAAACATTCGGAATCTGTAGATTCTAAAGACGTATTGCTGACTCGACTCCGTATTGTATATGTATAACGTATATATTTGTTTAGGAGTATTATAGGAAGTTTGTTGTAAGCAGGGCATTTCTTGGAATGTGTTTTGTGTGTGAGGAATGTATCTTTTAAGTTGTGAGGTGTTTATTGTTTACATTAAAGGCTTTGGACCCTGGCTGGTAAATACTCAGGGAATATTGACTCAGCTGGGTTTGTGGAAATGTTTAGCCCCATGGCTGGTTATAGTGTTTATTCGCGTGACCACCAATAGTTTTAGTTATAGGCTCCTCAAGAGGCTTCAGAAGGACGCGAATCATGAAGAAATAAAAGATTTCGAGCTGAAGTAATGGTGTGTGTTTTTTATTATTGATCTTCGAACATTCTTAGGTAAACCAAAGCATTTAAATATCCGCATAAAACTAAAAATCTATGTCTTCATTAAAAAAAAAACTTTATTTTTTAATCTAATCGACATACGACATAGTCATGACAGCAAACTGTATCGCATACCAATGTCTCGGCATTAGGGATAATGTCCTGTTCCCAATCTGAATATAATTGCGTGAAGAACCATGGGATGACTTGGGAGGCTGTAATAATGGACCAAGGTCTGACGTCATGTTCCATTCCTACGTGAGTCACTCCAGACTTCCACCCTCAAGAGCTTGGAGCCTGTTACTCTTTGGCTGATCCTGTCTATCACCTCGTCACAAGCCTGTACGATTCGTTCATAATTTTATTTTAGTCATCGCTAATGCATATTTCTGCTTTCAAGTGCGTTTTTACGGGTATATTGACGAAAGGATAAAAACAATTTCAAAATTATATCAGGCATAAACTTAGCTCAGGTATATAAATTTTGGCTACTTTTTTTTTTTTTTTTTTTTTTTTTTTTTTTTTTTTTTTTTTTTTTTTGCGCATCGTCAAATCTTGGCCATTAGCGCCGACATCCAGGGTGCAGCCAGGAATTTTCTCATCTCAGGGCTCGCTGAGAAATCCGCTGGTGGGGATCCAACCCACCATCTCCCGCTTATGAACCTATCGCGCTGGCCACTAGACCACGGGAGACCCCCCCAATTTGGAAAAGAGGGAATATTAACAAAAAAAAACAAATTAACAGAAATATGCATTTTTTTAGTATAATTAGAGTTTTATAAATGTCACGAAATCGGGCGAAGAATAGGGTAAGAAAAAAATAATGATTCGGAAGCCTAATAATTTTTTTCCGAAAAAGATGTAGGCGTATATTTTGCTAGTAACACCTCAGTCGATGAAACGTTCAAAGTTTGTTTCGTTACGTTGATAATGAAATTTTAAGAGTTCCAAAGCACACCAGACATAAGCATTATATGGAAATCTGCTGGGTTCCTGTCAGTTCATGTCGGATGTTATTAGGTTAATAATGTCCCATAACATGACAAAAAAACTTGAATTCCAAAAAATTCTGAAATCGTTTCATTGAAAATTCATGGAGTGGAAATATTGTCGGGATTTACTCGTTTGGTTAAAAAAAACAACATTTTTAAGTCATGAAATGTGTTATTGACCTAAATATCCCTTTTGTCCCCTAGATATAATCCCTAGCCGCTTCTCACCTTTCTACACTAAATTAATCAATCATCCTAATCCTATAACCCAATCCTTATCCAGCACCAATCATCCTTCCTCTCCACCAAGACGTCTTAATAGGAAGTGGCCCCGAGATCTACTAACGACGTAAAGTGACGTGGGGTGATCAAAAATCAGTGTAATTATATTATTGAGAGTGATATAGATACATATATTCTCGCCTCATGATATCACAGTCTCATTCTGCCACGGCTCATTCGCCTCCAATCCTCCCAGCTAGTGGATGGCGTAAGGTTAACTCCAGGTCATCCTAGAATCCTTCCTTTGAGGAAAGTATTCGGCAGACAACTGGGGACACCTGAGGCGTCGGCAAGTAGCCAGTATCAAAATTGCATAATTCAATTGAAATTGTAGATTGTAATATTCTGTAAATATATCCATATATAAATGTGTTATATGTTTGCCGACGTTTTTAGCTTGAGTTTTCAGTCGACATGAGGGCGATGAGAAGAGGAAGAACTTATCCCTAATGAAAGTAAAACTTTTCTTGAACCAACATCCCTACGGAAGCACTAATGTATGACTTTTAATGGATTGTAAAATAAGAATGACATATGTAAAGTTATTAATTAACTAATAATTACTGTTATATTTGCCGGAGCTGTCTATGCGCGTGGAGACGCCTACCACAGGGAAAATACAGACAAGACTGATGGACATCAAAGGCCATGTCAGGCAGAAGTCCTTTTGCTTTGAGTTATTCTACTGCAGGGGGAATGGATTGCAGGC